>CM062816.1:2098364842-2099564842 GCA_031772625.1 Pinus tabuliformis
AAGAGACAACGCAGAGCTGACACAAAGCCTATAAGGCTGATGCAGGGCCTACGCAAGGCCAACACAGAGGTAGCCGGGGTCAGCCAGTTTTGCTACTGGATCAGCCGGAATCTGCCGAGTGAAGTGAGGTAAAACAAACTCAGTTTTCTGCCATTGTATTTTCTCCGTCACTGGATTGCCAGGAGGGCATCCAACATTGTATTCAAAATTACTGCTTAATAATAGAAAACACTCAGAGTTGCTGCAACCGTTTTCCCGTATTGTGTTTTTCTGGGGACTATTTTGTCGAAAAATAACTGTGTCCTATGTATCTTGTTCTTTGCTTAGTTTTCTGTTTCATGTAATCAAATTTGAAGTAGTGTAGACTGCAAAACTAATTTGCTTCAGTATTCAGAAAATAACTTGATAATGTATATTAAAATCAAGTAGGAGAAGTAAATTCAATTTTTGCTGCAGTAGTGGTTCCTTGGACTAGGAATTTTCACATGGTATCAAAGGATTGATTTTGAAACAGGAAGAGCAGATCCAGCGCTGAGCAGAGAGGCCAAAAGCTGCACTTGGTAGCAATTCGAATCCCCTTGAAGGGATTGCGCAGTCCTTGCTGGGAAGCAGAGATTTCGAGGAAATCTCTCTCTGAGAGAGTCGACAGAGAGGTATGATTTTCAGTTCGTGAGCTTGCAGAGGTAGAGGGAGTGATGCAGAGCCTCAGCGCAGTGATTGAAGGGCGCAGTTTCTGCTGAGGTAGAAATCCGTTGGAAAAGAGCGAAGACGCATGGAAGGTGAATTTTCTCCTTAGAGAACTTTTCTCGCCAAAAGTTTGAATTTCTCACTTGTCGGGCAACAGTGCTGAGCAGTGACTAGAGGATTCAGTTCGACAGTTCAGGTGAGATGGCATCGCATGGGCTCAGAGATCAGGACAGGTTGGAAGGAGCTTCCGACTATGTCATATGGAAGACCAGAATCTGAGCTGTTCTGGAAGAGTATGATCTCGAAGCCTATGTCAAGAGTGTTGTGGTTGTTCCCGCTGAAGATGTACTTAGAACAAAAGCTGCAGGGGACATTGATGCAGAAGGGAGGAGGTAACTCCTATCTTCAACGTCTCCAGGACACCAGTAACCAGCTTGCTGCAGTGGGGTCTACTCCTGAGTCAACTGTGATGGTAAGGACGACCTTGGATGGAGTCTTGGATGAATGGCAAGTCTTCATCCAAAGTATATTGGGCAGGGAAAGACTACCTTCATGGGAGGAGATGTTGGTAGCCATTCAACAGAAGAATTAAGGGGGGATCTGGTTAAGGTCAACCTTGATGGCAGCTGTGGGAGTGGCACGAAGACCAAGGAGGAGGAGGAGAATGCAACTCTAGCATCAAAGGGACAGCAGAAGCAGAAGCGGAAGAAGGACATTTCGAGCTGAAATGTTTCAGATGTGGCGAGTTGGGCCACTTTGCATTCCAATGTCCTTTGAAGCAAAATGATAAGGATGAGCAACATGATCCTAAGGCCGCTACAACAAAAATTGACGAAGATGAGTTTGCCATGAGTGCCCACGCGTCTCCAGGAGGGAAATGGGATCATATTGAGTTGTAGTCAGGAGGACTACATGCGGGCAGGATCCTTGAGGAGTCCACCTCTTGGATCAATTCCTTGTTACGAGAGCTCGAGAATCAGCAGTAGCGAGATGGACTTAGTGTCAGATGATGCAATGGATTGTTTGGAGAGACAAATGTAGTAGCTTGAGGCCAAAGACTGATAAGCGCAGAGCAAGGTTGGCAGCAGTGCAGATGGCACAGTGCAGAAGTCAGCAGCAACGCAGAAGAATTAGAGGGTCAGAGACTAGTAGCAATCAGATTCCGACATTCACATGATATTATGCTGAACACAGTAAGTTCAAAAATTTCAGATGCTTTTCCATTGTTGAGCAGCAGCAATTGGAAAATGACGTAGTGCAGAGCTAGCAGTGGCAGTGTTAGCAATAGATGCAAAGGGAGCTGTAGTACAGATGCAACAATGGCAGTGTCATGGGTAGCAATACAATAGTAGCAGCAACACAATGTTGGTGGCAGCAACAGTGGGGTAAGGAGATGCTTCAGAGACAGAGTAGCATGTAGTTGGACATTTTTGCTAGAGCACATTCCTCGCTAAGAGGGAGTGTTAGTTTTTGGTAGCATCGGATGTGCTCTAGCCATGAAAATTAGTGGAGAGGCTAAGGCACATGAGTTCTAAAGAACGCAGAAACCGTTTGGTGAAATTCCACTTGGATTGTATTTTATTAAAATAATTAATATTTTTGATGGGGTTCCTAAGTCTAAACTTAAGAAAATTAAAGTATTAATGGATATTAATCAAAATATAGGTGAGAATGCTCTAGAAGGCAAGATCAAATCAAGTTTCAATCTTAGCCGTTGATTAGAGACTTAATCTCGGTCGTTGAAGCCTCAACGAGAAAAGTATAAGAAGGAGGCTTGGGGTTCATTTAGAAACACACACGAAGAGAACAAATTGATATGGAGTTCGATTTTTGGGGCAAGGAAGATGAGAATTCGAATTAAGTGATCATTCTGCAGCAGAGGGGCAGGATAATTCGGAAGTATTGACAGAGAGGCGAAGAGAAGCTAGTGGAGGCAGTGCAACAGCTAGGAGGACTGACGCTAGGCCAATCTGGGCCCATACAGGCCTAACGCAGAGCTAGAAGGGCTAGCAGTCGCTGCCCTCACACAGGAAGCCGAAACTGCTGGGGAACTGTTGGAACAACCGGTAAGGTTGACGCAGAAGGCATAAGAGACAACGCAGAGCCTGTAGGGCTGATGCAGGGCCTACACAGGGCCAATGCAGAGGTAGTTGGGGTTGGCCAGTTTTGCTGCCGGATCAACCGGAATCCGCCGGGTGAAGTGAGGTAAAACTCACTCAGCTTTTTCACCATTGTATTTTCTCTGTCTCTGGATTGCTGCGAGGGCATCCAACATTGTATTCAGAATTAATGCTTAATAATAGAAAACCCTTAGAGTTGCTGCACCGATTTTTCTGTATTGGGTTTTTTTGGGGACTATTTTGTCCAAAAATAGCTGTGTCCTATGTTACTTGTTCTTTGCTCAGTTTTTTGTTTCATGTAATCAAATTTAAAGTTGTGTAGGCTGCAGAAGTAATTTGCTTCATTATTAAGAAAATAACTTGATAATGTATATTAAAATCAAGTAAGAGAAGGAAATTCAGTTTTTGCTGCAGTAGGGGTTCCCTGGACTAAGAATTTTCACACTGATTTGCATGTGAGCTCCTTGATGTGATAGTGCCAGATGACTAGTACAGGGTGATGAACGAGGTGATTTACTACAGAGACATGATTTACTTGGTTCCTAAATCCCAACTGAGGGAGAAGATTTTACAAGCTTCCCATGACTCACCACTAGTCGAGCACCAGGGGTTCACAAAGACTTATAGGACCATCAGGGAGCGTTTTGCATGGAGGGGCCTGAAGGATGACATTCTAAGGCATGTCAGGGAGTGTGACACATGCTAGAGGGACAAGGGTGAGCAGTTACATCATGCCTAGTTGCTACAACCTCTTCCTATCCCTGAGGGGAAATGGGAGAGTATATCGATGGACTTCATTACCGGGTTGCCCATAGTACAGGGCAAAGACTGCATTTATGTGGTGGTTGATCGACTGACGAAGTTTGCGCATTTCTTTGCCATCTCAGCCCGGTACTTGGCCTCACAGGTGGCCGAATTGTTTTTCAGGGAGGTGTTTCGGCTACATGGTCTTCCAAAGACCATTGTCAGTGACAGGGACAACAGGTTCATGGGGGGATTTTGGCAGGAGCTATTTTGACTGGTGGGCATTGAGCTCACTCCGAGCACTAGTTACCACCCTCAGATAGACGGGCAAATGGAGATAGTCAACAAATGGCTGGAGGGTTACTTGCGTAACTATGTGACAGGCCATCAGCGAGCATGGATACAATGGTTACATTTGGGAGAGTACTATTACAACACCACATACCGCATGTCCCCATCCGAGCTCTATATGGTTATGATGCATTGTCTTTTGCTGACGTGATGTTTGGAGACAGCAAGGCCCCTAGGGCCAAGGATTGGATACAGGAGAGCTAAGACATTTTACAGGCTCTCAAGGACAACATGCAAACAACCCAGAACCAGCAGAAACTTTATGCAGACAGGGGTAGAGTCGAGAGACAGTTTGAGGTAGGGGACTTGGTCTTCTTGAGGCTTCAGTCATACAGGCAATCATTGCTCAAGCAGAAGGGGGCCGAGAAGCTCAAACCTCGCTTTTATGGGCCATACAGAGTCACTCGCAGAGTTGGGGAGGTGGCATATGAGCTGGAGCTACCCCTGGGTAGTCAGATACACAACATTTTTCATGTATCTTGCCTGAAAAAGGCACTGGGACAGCAGGTGACAGTAGTTGCAGAGTTACCTCCTACAGATGATGAGGGGCACTTAGTTTTGGAGCCTGAGGCTATTTTGGATACTCGGGAGAGGCATTTGAGGAACATGGTCATCAAAGAGTTCCTGATCAGATGGAGGAGCCTACCAGATGAGGATGCCACTTGGGAAGGGGAGCAAATACTTCAGCATCCTTCATTGCAGTTGCTTGAGGACAAGCAACGTTTTGGCGAGGAGGACTGTGATATTCCCACTTAGCATTAAGTGAAATATCAATTTTGATAAATTTTGTCTTTATTCATGTTGACACTTAGGAAATGTGGGTTTAAAGGCCCCACATCGAATTTTGATTAAAAGCAAGCTCCAATATTAGAGGAGAAGGAGAATATCGAGCCCCTAGTGGAGCGTGGGGGCCACACTTGGAGAATTTCGGCCCACATGGAGAATACACATGCCTTGGAGGGAAATTCGGTGGGAGGAAGTCGAGGAGGGCCCACATGAGTGCATTGGAGGCATCTTGACAAAAAGGAAGGGAAGGCACTCATTTGGTCATTCAATCATCTATTCAGAAATTGTGTCTTTGACATAGCATGCTTGAGCTGAAGCCAAGTCTGCAGTATTGTTTAGCACATGAGTGTCTCCGAGCGAAGATCTCAACCCTTGCTTCGGTGGACTTTGAGTGCCAGCCCAAGGAGGGAGTTCCATCCTTTTCCAATTGTTCCAGCAGTGGGGTGTGAGTTTATGGGGAGGAGACATAGCGAGCAACGCAGGGACTGCGAAGTGCTTGGAGGAGGCACACTTGGGAGTTGAGTTGTGAAGGTAGTTTACAACTATTTTTGGGTTCATTTGCAATGGGATAGACAGGTGGACCGAATTCCCAACAGCAGAGCCATAGAGGGAAAAGATGTCCAAATTTCCGAGGTCAACCATAGCGCAATTCCTTCGTGGGTTATTCTGGGTATATTAAGGAGACTTTGGGGTTAATTTCTCGTAATTTTCTAAGCACTACAGGAGGCCCTAGCAGCAGATCTTATCAACCAGCAACGTATTTCTGGGTAGTTCAGTGCAGAGCCAGGAGACAGAGCAACAACGTACTTGAGGGGGATTTCCTATTGTTCATTTGGGCTTAGCTAGCTTGCCTTGAGCAAGCCCAGGTGCACTCTTTCCAGCACCTAATTGTACCCTCTTCAGATTTTAATAAAATGGCTCAACAACGCAGTTTTGGTGCATTTCTGTGATCTGATTCGTGTGTTTAAATTTTGTGGCTTTTTGTCTATGTTTGCTTTGCATATTTACTATAAAATTTCCCTAGGAATATTACAGCCTGTCTCCAACAAAAGAGATATTTCTCCAACAGATTGAGTTCTTTCTCCAACAAACCAAGTTCTGTAGAATGTTAAGTGGTTGGGTTTCTCCTCAAATGGGCTGAATTCTGTATTGAGTTGTAGACTTAACTACAGGCAGAAAAATGGGCCAAATTATAGGCTTGGAGCAGATCGAAATTGCAGGTCTATAGCAGTCTGTAATCCGCTTTGTAATAAGGGTCGAGCTATAGTCACTGGATACAGGTCCGAGCTCTTTTATTCATAGTTCAAGATTGCTACACATCCACAGGTCCGAGATATCTCTGTCTAGATCCAAATCTCATCCACTGTTCCTGATTGAAAGTTTTTTTTTTCTTTTATCTGAAATGGTCAAGTTAAATTGCGTATATATACTTGTTTGAGTATAATGAAGAGACGTGACTATTGGTTTAGGGAGCTGACATGTCCTAGTGAGCCTGTGTAAATCGGCTGGCATGAAGTTAAATATTTTGCATACTTGAAAATTCATTTTCTCCCAAGTTAGGAGTTTGGAGGCAAGCTTATACTCGTTGGAAAGCTACAAATTTCCTCTACACGCTGATGAGGACTTCTTTTTCAAGATGTGACCTCTAATGCTGAAAATTTTAATTTTTCTTCCATTATCTCATGGTTTTATGACAACCTTTAATGAACGATTCTTTCGTGGAACAAGGGCATGAATTGAGTTGGGGTTTTTTATGCATGGATTTAGGATTTCAATAAATGTTCATTAGGTCTTGCTTGTGAAATTCCAAACTGGAATCCTATTGCAGCAACTGATATTATTTCTCCTAATTGTTAATTAATTAACAATTTATTTGCTACGACAAATATCAAAATAAATACACTGTGACCTTCACAAATAAAATTCTGCAGAAAAATAAAACGCTAGAAGCCGAGAAATGCTAGCACACACACATAAAATTAAAGCAATTATCTTTGAACAAAAGTCCCTGGAAAAAACCAGCTTGGGAAAACTGGTGCAATAGTTGAGGGTTTTGATTATTATGCAGTAGTGAGAAATTCTGAGTACAAGTGGATGTCGAAAGTTGGCAATCCTACAGAGAAAAATACTGGCAAAAATTTAGTGAGGAATTTTCCTCACCCCACAAGCAATCTCCCGGCACAACTTGCCTTTAGAAACTTGGCCCTTAGACCCTCTATGTCAGCTTCTACGTAGCCTGCTTGACGTCAAGCCTCTAACTGATCTCTGATGAAGTCGTTCTGCCCTATACTGACTGGAAAGATGCTTCTTTGGCACTTTGGGACTCCTTCCCGACCTCTAGAATTAAAGACGTCTCTCTCTCTCAGGAAATCGAACTTACCTCTAGAAGCTGTTGCGCTGCACGTGTGTCAGCTTCTCTGTGGCTCTTCTACCTTTCTGCAAATGCACTCACTAGATATCGAATACTTCCTCTAGCCTCACTGTCTCTGCGCCTCACTCACTGCTTCGATCTCTGGCTCTCTCCGACAACTAACTGCTGCTACTTTGGAAATCGATCTGCCAAGAAATCGAACTGCTCAAAGTGTCTTCTCCATCACCACAGCGACCTCCTCTTATAATCCACTGTTGGAGCACCAATGGCTAAGATTAAAACGTAATCGATGGCTATGTTCATCTCTTGATCGATCTGTGTAAGTTTTTAGATGATTCTCGCCTTGACTTAATTAACCTGCACACATGAGATTCTCGATCATAAATTTCAAATCCTTCGGGTTGCTCCACATAGACCTCCTCCTTAATCGAACCATGTAAGAACGTAGTCTTGACATCCATCTGATGTAGGTTCCATCCTTGCGAAGCAGTAAGCGCTATGATCAAGCGGATGGTGGTATAACGGGCAACAGGTGCAAATATCTCGTCATAGCCTATACCTTCCTTCTGGGAGAAGCCACGAGCGAAAAAACGAGCCTTATACTTTTATGCACTTCCATCAACTACATGCTTTATCTTGTAAAGCCATTTTGAAGTGACAACTGCTTTGTCTTGGGGTCTGGGGACCACATCCCAAACATCGTTTTTCATGATGGACTCATATTCCTCGGTCATAGCATCCTTCCATACTTGATGCTTGACAGCATCTGTGAATGACGAAGGCTCATTTTGGATGATCGTGCTCATGATGGTCAGGTATCCCTGATACCTGTTCGGCTTCTTACTTTCACGGAAGGTTCCTCTAGGTGCAATGTGTCCTTCAGCATCATCAAGTGTCCCCCTAAGCCATGAAGGCCTCTTCCTAGAAGAGGAAGGCTCTTGCGAAGGAGGATCAATAGGATCCATAGGTTCTACATCAGGGATCGTCTCATCTTCCTTTTCCTTGGGTTCCCCGGTGTCAGCGTCTCTAGATCCTCTTAGAGTAGGAAGATTGTCTACTTTGCTAAGAGCCATATCTTCATCAAAGGTGACATCATGGCTAATCTCGACTTCCCTTTGACCAACCACATAGATTCTATAGCCCTTAGTATTTTTGCTATAGCTCACGAAGATTCTTTTCTTTCTAGATGCACCCAATTTATTCCTTTTCTCCTTCGGCACATGAAAATACATAGGGCTTCCAAAAATTCTAAAATCAGATACGTCATGTTTCTTACCAGTGAACATGTCTTCGGGAGTCTTGGAACCCAATGCTTGATGAGGGCATCGGTTTTGTACATATACGACGGTATTTGCAGCTTCGGCCCATAGAAACTTCGGAAGTCTTTGATCATGGAGCATAGCACGGACAACTTCCACAATTGTACGATTCTTCCTTTTCGCCACACCATTCTTCTTAGGAGTATATGGTGTAGTAGTCTCCCTCTTAATACCAGCCTCTTTGCAAAAGTCATGAAACTCATTGGATTCATATTCAGTCCCATTATCAATACTTAAGATCTGGATCTTCTTTTTGGTCTGATTCTCGATCAAGACTTTGAAATGCCGAAACCGGGAGAACACTTCATCCTTCTTTTTCAAGAAGTATATCCAAGTCTTGCGAGAATAATCATCTGTAAAAGCGAGGTAATATAAATATCCTTTCGAGGAGTTCATAGGCATCATATCGGATTTGTCTGAGTGAACCAACTGCAATATATCGGAGGTCTTGCTTTGGCTTGAGGGGAATGGTCCCCTTTTGAGCTTTCCTTCGACACATCCTGGACATACAGCTTCTAGCTCTAATCTGAACTCGAGCATCTCGGTCACCATTTTTCTCATATCAGGTAGAGCTTTATAATGAAGGTGAGCAAACCTCTGATGCCATAGTTCGGACTGAAGAGATGTGTCACAAGACATGACACCCAGCGGACTTCCTCCCCCCTGATATAATGAATCAACTCGAAACCCAAGAGTGAAAGCATCTTTAAAGTTCTTTTTCCATACACGTACCTTGCCATCGCTAAAGGCCACCTTGTAGCCTTTGTCTTCCATTGCCGAAATGGACACCAGATTCTTTTTGAGATCAGGTACATATAATACATCTTGTAAATGAACTGTATTCCCGTGATTCAATTGAAGAGTGATATTCCCTACGCCCTTTACAGGATATTTTGAATTGTCCCCAAGAACAATTTCCAGGTTGGTCTCCTTCTCTACCAGATTAGAGAGAGCTTCTTTGTAACCATTGAAGTGCCTTGAGGCACCACTATCCATAAACCAATTTCCCAGCGAGTCCGGAGGAGTAGTAGTAGAGAGAGCCACTGGTAGATAATATTCATCCTGCTTATTGTTAACAGTGTTAGATTCATACCTGGAGTTTCTTTCCTTCTTGAAGGGTTGTCCTCTTCCTTGATTTCCGGCATTTCTTTTGCCTCTGCCATTTGACCTGCCATTCCTTTGGTTGCCTTGAGAGTGATTTGATCATCGTCCTGGTGTGAGTCCCTTTTATCAGGGCACTCCCTTGCATAGTGGCCTATTTTATTGCAATTGTAACATCGTCCTTTTCTTCCATCCTTCATTTCAGCCTTTCCTTTGAAATTAGCCCCATAATTGTTTCTTCTTTTAGCATGAGAAGAAAAAGCAGAGGGATGGCCTTTAAGTACGGGCATTTATTTCTCTTCCATCCTTGTTTCTTCTTGAATGCATCTAGCCATCAATTCCTCAAATCCAAGAATTACGTTATTGTTGAGAAGAGCAGTCCTGAATATATAACATTCAGATGGCAATCCTCCAAGAGTTGTGCGTGTCATTTCCCTGTCAGGAATTACTTCCCCAATAGATAGGAGATCGTTCTTGATCTCGGTGATCCTTAAGAAATATGCTTGCACACTCTCATCTTTGCCCTTCTTAATTTTCTTCAGCTTATTTCTAAGGAACAAAACTTGATTTGCATCATTAACTTTAAATAAACTCACCAGTCTATCGTAGATTTCCTTGGAGGTGGTCAGCTCAGAAACATAGGCCACCAGGCGCTTGTCGATAGAGTCCCGGATGATTTTCCTTTCTTTGACTTTTCACTTGGTCCATTTGTTCTAGCAGTAGCGAATGCATTTGATGGAGGCTCAACAATTCTGCCTCTCACATGGTCCAACAGTTCCTGCTCTTCTAATGTTAGATGGAGAGACATCTTCGATCCGTGATAGTCCGACTTCTCACGGAGTTTGTCTTCAGCAGGGAAGTGTGTTGAAGACCCCATGATTTCTTTAAGATAGCCTTGCCAACCTCCTCTTCAGTAATTGCTCTTGCTCTTGCTCTTGCTTGGGCTTTGTCTTCACCTCACCTCTGATACCATGTTAAATTATGGTATGTTCTATGCTTAGAGTAGTTTACTTATTTTTCTTCTTATTACCCATAGATTAGCAATCACATATACATAAAGTAAAGTGCAGATAGAACATTAATTGATCATCAGAAAACAAGCCAAGACAAGAGACACAAGATGTGGCGGCTAGCCAAGGACAAACCCCAATGCGAGGAAACCCTTTGATCAAATCTTCTTTTATCTGCAATAGTTCAGCAGAGAGAAATAGTACAAAATCAGAATTCTATAATTTTATATCAGAGGCAGCAAACCATAGATCAACGAAGTCAAACTTGGTCAAATGAGTGGAAATTGACCTCCAATATGTTTGGTCAATTTCTGGTCAGCTAACCCTTGAACAGCCTGAAGAAACAACCCTTGAACAGCCTTGAAAACACAGTCAAAATGCAGTTGACTGAAGTCAACTTGCTGCCCCAAACTAGGGCAGTCAACACCGGTCAAACCAGAGGTCAGATCACCTCTGTTTTAGTGCCAAAATCTATGGCTTGCATAGGAGAGGCAACCACAAAAAATCCGCACTCCTAGATGGTCAACGCTTGGTCAACGCTGGTCAAAGAGATGACTTGCAACCCCTGCGTCCTTCCTACGTCTGCCTTTGCCCTACTGCGTCTTCTTTTCTAGCCACACGTGTGAGAGAGAGAGGCTCCTTTGATGCGTAGGAGAGAGAGAAGATGAGTGATTGAATGAGTTCCAAATGACTCAACCTCTCTTCTATTTATATGAAATGCTGGGCATGTGTGCCACACACTTAGCTGCTAGCCGACCTTGACAATTTGTCAAGTAATTAGAAATAAATTCATATCTCCATAGATACTTGTTGGAATCGGATGATCTTTAGATCAATCCTACACCTCTCGATGAGAGGAATCTAGGAAAAATATCAGCAACCATAAATAAGGTGACCCACATGGAGTTTGGCCCTAGTTGCCAATTTTAACATACAGAAATCTTGAAGAGGTTCAAGATGCAGGACTGTAGGCCGATGTGAGTAGCCAAATGGAAGAAAATTGATGCATCAGAAGACAAAGATGTTGATCCCACTTTATACAGGCAACTCATAGGGTCGTTGATATATTTGGTCAATACCAGGCCAAACATTTGTTATGTTGTCAAAACCCTCAGTCAGTTCATGGTGGAACCTAAGAGGGCTCATTGGGCAGCAGCCAAACATGTTCTCAGATATTTACAGGGAACAATTGATTATGGACTCTTGTACACCAGAAGTAAGGATATCAGATTGAGTGGGTTTACTGATGCAGATTGGGCTGGAAGTTCAGTGGATCGGAAAAGTACCTCTGGGTACTGTTTCAACATTGGATCGGGAATGACCTCCTGGTGCAGTAGGAAACAGAAATCCATAGCTCTGAGCTCAGTTGACGCAAAATATATGGCTGCTAGCACAACTTCGTGTGAAGCCATATGGCTTAGAAAACTGCTTGTGAACCTATTCAAAAGAAGGATGGAAGCGACCAGGATCATGTGTGATAATCAGAGTTGCATCAAGCTCTCTGAGAATCCAGTATTTCATGATCGGTCGAAGCACATTGATATTCGTTGTCACTTTGTCAGAGACTGTGTCCAACGGGAGTTGTATATTTGAGCTACACTCCTATAGGAGAATAGGTGGTAGACATCCTTACCAAGGCCCTTGGAAGAACAAAGTTTGCTTATTTTAGGGAGAAGATGGGGATGATAAAGAATCCATTTCAGTAGTCGAAATGGGTATGTGTCAGATGTTGCAATGCAGATGCATTGTTGGGAGAAAAGACCAGCAACAACACGGATGCAGAGGGAGCTGCAGTATAGATGTAGCAATGGCAGTGGTAGAGCCATAGACAGCAGTACAGGATGCAGCAATGCAGAGGATGTTGGTCAGGAAGGTCTAGCATCAGCACATGAACCGATGTTGTATAATCAGGGTGATGCCCAGTGGTGGAGTATTACTAGAGTACACTCCTCGCTAAGAGAGAGTGTTGATTTGGGATAGCATTGTATGTACTCTAGCCATGAAAATTGGTGGAGAGGCTAAAGCACATGAGATCTCCAAGACCCATAAATCATTTTGGAAAATTCCATCTGTATAAGGAGTTATTAAAATAATTAATATTTTTAATGAGTTCCTAAGTCTAAACTTAGGAAAATAAAAATATTAATGGGTATTAATAAAGATAAGGATGAGAAGCTTCTAAAAGATAAGGATCAAGTCTATTTTAATCTTAGTTGTTGATTAGGGACTTAATCTCGGCCATTGATTCATCAACAGGAAAAGTATAAGAGGGGGCTTGAGGGTCAGTTGGAGATACACTGAGGGAGACCAGTCAGTTCGATTTCTGGAGCGGGGCTTGCTGAGAAATTCAAACTAGAAGACTGGATTGCAGCAAGAGGTAGCGAGTACGGAGCAGAGAGGCAGGGACAGTGCCGGAGGATCAGCGCAGAGATCAGAGAGGCAGACACAGAGCCACTCAGGAAGACGCAAAGGCAGCAGGACTATGCAGTCACTGGAGGGTCTGCGTGGGTGACGCAGAGAGGCCCAGTGCTGACGCAAAGAGGCAGAATGTTGACATAGAGGGCCTGGGAGCTGCGCAGAGTCTAGCTGGTCTGACGCTGAGCTTGGGGGAGGTGCCGAAGAATTTATCTCTATCGGGTGAGCCAGTTTGGCACCCTAGTTATACTCAAGAAAGGCTAATTAATAAAAATCCTCCTTTGCTGCACCGATTTTCCCACATTGGGTTTTTCCGGGGACAATTGTCCAAAAATATCTATGTTGATGTGTTTGATTCTTGTGCATGTAGTTGTTTCCGTATTATGGTGTGATATCTGTAGTAGAATTTATTTTAATATTTACTGAAGGGTTTTCGTAAATAACTTATTGGAAAATAAGTTGGTAAAATAAATTAGTTTCTATTGTAATAGAATTTTCACACTAAGGATTCTGTTCATTTACAACCCTCTGCATAGGTTTCCCTCCTTCTTTTCCTCCTCTCCACCACTACTCCAACTTCAGTTTTAACGTTGTCTCATTGTTGTGTGTTGGCCACCAGGAGAAGACATTTCTCTTTTAAGATTGTCTCGATATACCCCCTCATTTGAATCTCGGTATTGGCTTGAGTCCACCTTAGTGAAGGCTTATTGAACCAAGCCCTTCCTATTACCTTTTTATGTGACAATTAGATTGTTGATAACCTCTCACATATAATCTTTCATGCACTCCTCTATTCAAGATGTCCTAGGCATTGGTCTACAATCAACCGAGAGGCTGTCTCTAGGGAGTTTTCTTTGTCTCCTACTGCATGTGCAAGATTTAGGTACAACATCTTTTTGGCGCCATTGCCGGAGAACGGATTAGAATATTTTTCCTTGGGTATGACAAAATTTTACATTTCCTCTGTTAGGTGAGGTAGGGAAGTGTGGGTTGAAGATCTCTCACCTTGTCGACTCCACTGTCAATTTTATGGTAAACATCTTGGCGACTCCACTGTCAATTTTATGGTAAACATCTTGGCGACTCCACTGTCCATTTCTCTATTTGATCATCCTGGCTTTCAAGAAGCCTGATACTCACTCTGATGCTACAACAGCCGAAAACCTACCCCTACTTTTGAAGTTGACATCACTCATGTAGGGAGGTTTTCTAGGTGGCCCTTCCTGCATTCCTGGTCAACCAATTTGCCCCACTGAATTTCTCTTCTATCGTTGGTTATCCCAATCATGTCCTTGCATGTCATGAGTGGAATACCTATTTGCCTAGATTCAGTGGGAACACAAAGAGAAGACCTGACCAACACCTCAAAGACTTTCACGAATGCATGGAGCAACAAGGTATTTTTCTTGAAGATGTACAAATGAAGTTGTTCAAGTGGTCTTTAGATGAGGATGCTAGAGTTTGGTTTAAAACGATACCTCGTGGCAGCATATCTTCTTTGAAATGTTTTCATACAACATTCTATCAATATTTCAAAAGATTTTATCCACCGAATGCTCTATTTGAAGATTGTTGCACACTTTGTAATGATGAATATATTCTTGAGGTAAATAACCCTGCTGAAGATGTATGTGAGAGTTCCTTCCAAGAAGATATCTACTCACATTAAGAAGCATCTCCCCATGAGCAAGAAAGAGAAGAAGGAAACACCATTTAGTTGCCAATAAACTCTCAGAGGGCTTATTCAGTTGAGTCAGAGGTTTCTCCTTCTTATGATGAATATAACTCTAATGCAGAGTCAAGTGAGACAGAGCTACCATACTCCCAGTGATGCGAAGCTGAACAAGAAGAAGAGGCCCATTAGGAGGTCAACAAAGAGGCTCCAGTCCATGATGCATATCTTTCACATGGAGAGCAGGATCAAGGATCTCCTCCAATCTATGATTCATATGATTTAGAGGAGGAAATGGTCATGAAGGTGCAGAAGGAGCTGTTTACCAGTAAGTGGGGAGAAAGCTCCCAACAACAAGTTTTTCAAGAAGAGCCCAAAGCTGAATTGCTGCAGAAAGATTTCTGCCAAGAATTCTCATTAGACCCTCCAATCTATGACTCTTACAGTTCTGACAGTGAAGAGTCTATTGCAGATTTCCAAGACAGTTGTCCCATTGAAAAATGGGCAGTAAAAGATCAGCAGCCAATTTTTCTTGAAAAGGCTGAAGTTGAGGAGCTGAAAGGTGTTTGTGGCTGCCCTGGCCAAGAGGATATTGGTCAGCAGACTGCTTATGAAATTAAGGTAGCTGCAAACTTTCCTTGCCTATTCCATGACCCTGTGGCTGAGTACATGAGCCTATTCTTAAGCCAACAATAGAGGTTGTTTCAGCAGCATGTATCAGGTTCTTCATTTGTTGATTTTTCATGGTGCATGCTTATTTGTATCTTTCTTTTTCAGTAGTATGAAGGCATATGGTCCAATACTCTAATGTTGGCTTGGCTCTGTTGTCGCACAGATTGTCCAGGCAGCGCGACAACGCTCAGACCAGGGGTTGTCACCCTGATCCCCGATCCCTCCATTTAAGCTGTCTCCCTGAAGTAGGCTAAGGGGGGTAGACCCTATGGGAAAACGGAAGACCAATTGGGAACCAGCTGGTTTGGGAGACACAGCATGGGGAAACAAGCACTTGATCAATGTTAGAATTTGATTAGATTTTAAATGCTTAAGACCAGTGCCTTATGGAGTTAATGAAAACCAAGTAATTAATTAGCTGCTGCTGCTTATGAAGTAATTTAACGATTGCTTGAAAATATTTACAAAATATCAAACATGTAACGAGCATTATATAATCCAAGCAATGACTAATTTTACCATATGCAAGATATTCAAAAGATGCACAAAGATCTAGCAATTAAATTTCAAAAGATCAAAATTCATTACTCAACCATGAAATTCAAATGCTAACCAGCCCACAAAATGATTCACCACTTTTCAATAGCTAATCTTTAAATAAACATTTAAGTGTATTTAGCTATAGAGAAATGGAACATAAATACCACAAAGACACCAAATTGAATTTTCAATTTTTAGTTAATCTTTTCAAATTTTTTTTTTTTTTTAATTTTTTATATATTTTTGTATTTTTATAAAATTCTAAGATTAAAATAAAACAAAACTAAAGTCTAAATAAATAAAATTTAAATCTAAATGAAAATAAAAATCTAAACTATAAAACAAAATTCTAAATAAAAGCCTAAGGATTAACTTTTTATGCTTTTGGGATTTTTTATACTTTTTTGATATTATTTTTAAAATCAAAATTTAAACAAAATTAAACTAAATTTAAATAAATCTAAAATAAAAATAAATAAAAAAAATGAAACCAAAACATTAAAATCTAAAACTTAAACCTTTTATGGTCTTTATATTTTTCCTTTTACGAAACTAAACCTAAAAAAAAATAAAAAATGTCTAACTCTAAACTAAATGAAACTTAAAATAAAAAATAAATATATACAATTAAAATGAAATCTAAAACTAAAAATTATTAAAAAATCTAATTCTAAAAACTAAATAAAGATTATAAAAATCTACCCTACACATTAAAATCGAAATGTTAACTAAATCTACCCGCATACATACAAAAATAAAAAAAAGAAAGCTCAATTTAATTCTAAAAAAATAAAACCTAATCGTATTAAACCAAACAAATGAAAATCTGAGCGCGTATTTGAGTGTAGGGTCGACGGCAGAAATGGCAATCGAAGACAGGCTTTGCAATGAATGGTAGCAATGAAGGATTTAGTTCTTTTGCGGGTGTGAAGAAGGATCGTCGGAGCGAAAGGCTATGGCAGCGATGAATGGAAAGGAGAAGGAGGATGAGCTGCGTGGGTGTGGACAGCGACGAGAAGAGGGTTTGAATGGCAGCGTTAGGGAAGAGCTGAGCATTTGGAGCTACAGCTACGGATTGAGGGAAAGAGAAATGAGGCAGTGTGGAAAGATGGCAGGCAAAACGTGAAGGGAAGATTTGATGAGGCAGCGTGCAGGGGTGAATACGTAGGCGGCTGCCATGGACAACGTTTGGAGGCAGCGTACAAGTGCGTGGGTCTCGAATAGGTAGAACGCTGGAGCAAGTCGATGGCAGCGTAGTCACAGGTTTTGAAGGGAGAGTTGGGGTGTAAGGACAGGGCTACGTAGGGAGGAGTTGAGTGTTTAGGAGCTATGTGAGGCAGCTTGAGGAAAAGGGAACGCAGGTGTCTTGTGAGGGACGCAGGGAGACAGGCAGCGTGGGAGAGGTGAGAAAGGGCCAACGTAAAGGAGCTGAGGGACTGCGTGTGAAGATGCCACAAATAGGAACACAACATAAAAAATTTGAGATTTTCTGTTCAGAAAATAAAAATTGACCCTAGGCAGCAGAGAAACTGAAATTGTAGTCCAGGAACTTAATTCAACCATTAACAAAGAGGGAGAAAACAATACTAAAATCCAGATGTAATGGAGATACCTGCCATCATATTCAGAAATTTAACTATCATTCAAACCCTAGCGACTCAACAAGATACCTGTGTTTAAAATCACTCTTCATAAAGCTATCATCAATGGCTGAAAATAAAATCATGCACAGAAATAAAACATCTTACAGCATTTCCGGAAAAGTAACACCAACAAGATTTCAACCCCAAAGTCTTTCTTTATTGCACATTAAAAATAACTACAAGAGAGCTTTCTTTAGCACACGTGTAGGAATTTACAGGGTAAGTTCCTCAGACAGAACACCAAAGGACACCGCTCACAACCAGATCTCAGATCAATACACCAGTATTTTTGACGTGGTTAAAACCCTCAAAGAGGGAAACAGTCCACGGCCTGAGCCAATGCGGCCACTTCAGGGAATTTATTAATAAAAGAATGAAAATTTACATAAGCTTCTCTCATGCACGGATTACCCTACAAATGACCCTCCATGCGCTTTAAATAGAAATCATGGACCAATCGGGTGTCAAGCCACGAATCAAGTGTCGGTAATACCGAGGAGAGAATGAACCGTCTGATCACTACATATCGTGACCGTCGGATTGTAAGTTACAAAATGTACAAGGTAAAGAAACACACTTTACCTAACTCTATACTAGACCAAGTTGTACTTAACTATTTCCTATGTGTCGGAATATCCTAACATCCCCCCTTAAGAACAACTTGGGATAGGATTGAAGGATTTACAAATATGACACAATAGGAGAAGGAAGGAGGCACTAGAGCCTATCCCCCCTTAGTGACAACTTCCTGAACTCCAACCATAAATCGAAGTTTAGTGAACTTCGCCTCTGTGAGAGCCTTTGTGAAGATGTCTGCAACTTGATCATCTGTTGAACAATATTGCACTTCAAGAACATGGTCATGGATGAGCTTTCTGATGAAGTGCATATGTAGTTCAATGTGTTTGCTGCGCTGATGTTGGACTGGATCTTTGCATAGTTGAATGGCACTTTGATTATCACACCAAAGTGTAGTCGGATGCTGCTGCTCAAAGCCAAACTCTGACAGGATCTGACGAAGCCACAAGGCTTCCTTACTAGCTTCTACGGCACCACGATACTCTGCTTCTGCTGATGAAAGAGAAATGGCACCTTGTTTCTTGCAAGCCCATGTAATAGGTCCTGAACCAAGAGTGAACACATAATCGACAGTAGACTTCCGATCATCAGGGTCACCAGCCCAATCGGAATTAGTGAAACCAACCATTAGAGGAGATGCTTCGGCACTGTAATGAATCCCAAACTGAACTGTACCTCGAACATAACAAAGTATTCTTTTAGCTGCTTTCCAATGACTTTCACGGGGGTTTTGCATGAACCGAGCAACAAGGCCAACAGCAAAGGAAAGGTCAGGACGAGTATGGGTTAGATACAAAAGTTTTCCTACAAGTTGACGGTATAAGGTAGCATCAACTTCAGGAGAAGTACAAGTGACTGAAAGTTTGACTCCAGACTGGAAGGGAGAAGGGGCTGGCTTACAGTCTTCCATGTGAAAATGGCGTAGAATATCACAGGCATACTTGGACTGAGAAAGGGAAATACCTTCCTTGGATTGCAAGACTTGAAGACCGAGAAAATAATGTAAGTGTCCTAAGTCTGTCATTTCAAATTTCTTTTTAAGGCTGGACTTCACATGGTTTATAAGGTTGGGATCACTACCAGTCAGGATAAGATCATCAACATAAAGAACAAGAATGATAAGAGACTTGCCCACTTTCTTGGTGTAGAAAGTATTGTCAGAATGACACCTAGAAAAGCCAGATTCTAAAAGAAAGTTATCCATTTTGGCATACCAAGCTCGAGGAGCTTGTTTGAGACCATAAAGGGATTTCTTAAGTCGACATACAAGGCTGGAGTCTGTTTGTATAAAGCCAATAGGTTGTTCCATGTAGATTTCTTCATGCAAGTCCCCATGCAAGAAGGCAGATTTAACATCCATCTGATGGACTTCCCATTTGAACGAGGCAGCAAGGGAAAGAACAAGGCGGATAGAGTTCATTTTGGCAATAGGGGAGAAGGTTTCAGTGTAGTCAATGCCTTCAACCTGTGAAAAACCTTTAGCAACAAGACGAGCTTTATGTTTATCAACTTTCCCATCTGGTCCATACTTGGTTCTGTAAACCCATTTGCTTCGAACAAGTTTTCGTCCCTTTGGTAAAGGAACAAGATCCCATGTATCATTTGCCAATAATGAATGATATTCTTCATTCATAGCTGCTTCCCAATCTGGATGGCCTGAAGCTTCTGCAAAGGTGTCAGGATCAGAATTTACTGGAGCTTGAGCCAGTAAAGAAGAGGCTCTGTCGAACATAGAACGTGTGCGTCACTGATTTGTAGGATCACCGGCAAGATCACCTGCTGCATCTCGAGTAGCACGAACCCATTTTGGAAGCTGAGGAGCTGAAGGAGGATCCTGAGATGGAGGGGGAGGATTGTCATCTTCACTTTCATCATCTGAAGAAGAAATGTTTTCAAAAGTAGAAGAGATAGGGAGAGGTGGCACATCCGCCGGACTAGGCTCGCAGGCCGATATATTTTCATCAAATTTTACATCTCTTCTAATGATAACATTTTTGGACTTAAATGGAATAAGTCTATAGCCTTTGACATCTTCAGAATATCCAGCAAAAGTACATTTTTCACTCTTAGGTTCTAAAGCTTTATGCTTTTCATCTGGAATATGGGCCCACGCTTCACTTCCAAAAACACGAAAGTGAGTTACATCTGGTTTGATTGAGCTCCATGCTTCTTCTGGAGTGATATTCTTTAAAGCCTTAGTAGGAGTGCGATTTATTATGTAATTTGCACAGTTAATTGCTTCTGCCCAAAAACTAAGACCAAGTCCTTTAGATTGTAGCATACAATTAGCCATTTCCTTTAAGGTGCGATTCTTCCTTTCAGCTACATCATTTTGTTGTGGAGTATATGGAACAGTATGTTGCATTTGAATTCCATTCTCAGTGCAAAAGTTGATGAATGTATTTTTAACATATTCTCCGCCATTATCATATCTTAGCTTAAGAATTTGATGTCCAGATTCGTTTTTCAACAAAGGTCTTGAAGGCCAAAAATGTGTTAAATACTTCACTCTTGAGTTTTAAGAAGTATACCCAAGTGCGTCTGGAGAAATCATCAATGAAAGTTAAGAAATACTTGCAGCCAGAGAATGAAACAACTGGAAGTGGACCACATAAATCACTATGCACAAACTGTAAAGGGGCTGAGGCGTGCCAAGAGGCACGTTTTTCAAAACTGTCCCGATGATGTTTTCCGAGTACACATCCGGAACAAACACCATCTCTGCAAGATACCATAGGAAGACTTGTCACCATATTTTCTTTACATAGATGCTGAAGGGAGCGATAGTTTAAGTGACCAAATCGCTCATGCCAAAGTTTGCTCACTTCATCGTTATGAGCAACAAATACTGAGGGAAGATTTGATGACCCAAAGTTGTGAAACTTATACAACCTTGTAGAATCATCAGCAATGCCAGTAGCTAAAATCTTTTTAGGATCCCTTAGGTCCTTGATTACAACATCATGAGGTGAAAATTCAACGATTTTACCTTCACCTGAATGAGTTATCTGATATACAGATAGAAGGTTGCAAGATAAGGTTGGAACACATAATACATCATTAAACTGACCATTGTCTAGATGAACAGTTCCAGTCCCTACAACACTAAGAGATCTATCATCACCAACATATATAGTTTTGGTGTTACAATCATTTAAAGAAGAAAACATGGCTTTGTTTTTGGCCATGTGATAAGAAGCTCCAGAATCAATGAGCCACTCATGAGAATGAGAAGAAGAAGATACATTTAATGCATAACCAGACCGAGATGATTGACAACCACATGCAGAAAGTGCCATTCCTGAAGATGAAGTTGAAGTTGAAGAATGCTCCACATGGATGTTATGTTTCTTCATCGCTGCTTCCAAGGCTTCCATCTTCTTAAAGCATTTGGATTCTAAGTGGCCATCTCGATTACAAAAGTTGCAATGTGTATCAGTCTTCTTCCATTTGTTTTTATTTGTCTTATCATTTTGTTGAAATGATTTTTCATTTTGAGGCTGAGATTGCTTAGGACCCTTGTTTGGTTTAGGACCATTCTTTTTAGGATATGACTTCTTAGGATTCTTTGAATTTGGTTTTTGCTGGGCGGCTAATGCTTTCTTGGAAGAGTTTCCAAGATTGAGAAGACCAAGGTGTAAGAGTTTTTCTTGTTCTCTTATTAAAGAATCACAAAAAGAGTCAAAGGAAGGAGACTTGTAGTCTGTTCCTTGAGAAATGAAGGTTTCTCTTGTAGAATGGAAGGTGGAAACAAACACAGAGTACGCTGGTCCCAACTTAGTAAGAATGGAATAGATAAGGTTACTATCTTCTTTCTTAACTTTAACACCTTCCAAGAGATATCTAAGGGTCTTGAACTTGGACAAGAAATCTTCAATGCAAGAAAAATTATTAGGGTCCAATGTAAGCAACTCATTTTCTCATTTTCAAGTTGATGGGCTCTAAGTTCATTTTTAATCCCAAAAACTTTATTTATTTGTTTCATTGCTTCATCAGGAGTATCAAGTTCTGCAATATGGAATCTAAGATCTGGAGAAATAGACATCCCTATCAATCCACGTGCTTGATCTTGCCTATTTTCCCATTTAGCAGCCTTATCTTCATCCTTCGGTTTCTTTTCTTGGCCTGAGGCTATTCTGTAGAGACCTTTACTTCTAAGTAGATCCTCAATGTAGGACAACCATGGAAAGTAGTTGGTGCTATCAAGGGTAACTTGGTATTGACTTTCCATTTCAATGGAAACTGAAGCTAAAGATGCTGAAACTAAGTGTTCCAATGGTTTAAAAAAAACGGCTCTGAAAACGGCTTCCGGATGAAGAAGTTATGGTTTTTTGAAAAAAAGTGATGAAGTTGCCAACGAAGTGCGGGAATGTGCGGAAATGAAAAAGTCCGCCTCCACAAAATGGAGACTTGAACCCAAGACCTCTACTCTCTTAAAATAGCTTCGAACCAATTGAGCTATACAAAAAATTTGAGAGAGAGAGAGGGGGGGTGCTTTGGGTTGCGTGCTTGCTTTGAGAAAGCTCTTTTTCCCTACAAAACAAAAAACACAAAACCCAACACGGACATGCAAAGAAAACGAACCTTACGGCTCGAAGTTAGCTTTAGCCAAAAAACTAAATATTTTCAAAAATGAACCTTGCGGCTCAAAGTTAGCTTTAGCCGGAAACTAAATATTTTTCTCAATGTTTCTGATTTTCCGAGATCACACTAAGGCACAGGGAAAAGAGCATACGCATGAGAAAAATCCTTCCTTTCTGTTTCTGATTTGCCCAGATCGCACAGAGTCGCAGGGCAAAGAGCATACGCAGAAATGAAAGGTATAGATCCGGTAATAAAAAAAGGCTAAATAAACCGAAACCGAAATAAACAGAGAGAAAATAACTGTAAACTGCAAATAAACACTGTATACCTCCAGATCTTAAAAATGACGCAGCTAGGGCTACGGAAACCTTTTCGCGTGAAACGAAAGGGGTTCCTCACTGGAACAGATGCTCCCAACACAACAGAGCAGTCCTCTCGACCCGAAAGCAGTAAAAAACAACAGATCTAGGAAACGGCAGTCGGATGCAGTTCTACTGGCTTCAGATTTGGATCACCAACGGACGCGGCCCTCAAATAGCTCTGATACCATGTAGGAATTTACAGGGTAAGTTCCTCAGACAGAACACCAAAGGACACCGCTCACAACCAGATCTCAGATCAATACACCGATATTTTTGACGTGGTTAAAACCCTCAAAGAGGGAAACAGTCCACGGCCTGAGCCAACGCGACCACTTCAGACAATTTATTAATAAAAGAATGAAATTTACATAAGCTTCTCTCATGCACGGATTACCCTACAAATGACCCTCCATGCGCTTTAAATAGAAATCATGGACCAATCGGGTGTCAAGCCACGGATCAAGTGTCGGTAATACCGAGGAGAAAATGAACCGTCGGATCACTACATATCGTGATCGTCGGATTGTAAGTTACAAAATGTACAAGGTAAAGAAACACACTTTACCTAACTCTATACCTAACTCTATACTAGACCAAGTTGTACTTAACTATTTCCTATGTGTTGGAATATCCTAACAACACGACTCTAAGATCGAATGATCTCAAACGACCCCTGATTTAAGGCCGTCGAGTTGCGGTGCGACGAGCGCCGGTGGAAACGTGCACGAGGGCGCCTAGGCGGGCGCGCGGGCGGACGCACGGGTGCACGGACGAAACGACGAAACGACAATGCGGAAGATATGCGACAATATATGCGACGAAAGGGAGACACTTAAAATACGACTAAGTGTTGAACATAATATATATGCGATGGATAAGAAGCTTGCAAAGCCGACTTGTAAAGTGGTTGTGGGCGTATGTTGGGGTCGGCCAAGGGGCTGCACACCCCATGTAAAACCAACGCATGAAAGTGTATATATGTGAGAGCCTTGAGCTCATTTCAACCATCGAATTCTCATCACTTCTCTACGCATAAGAGGAAGGGGTAAAGTGAAAGCTGCGCAGGTTTGGGTAGAGCTGCGCATAGCTCATGCGCACTATCTAAAGTGCAGTTTTGGACTTGTCTTGTGCCGGTTGAGGTGTGGGCAAGGTGTGCCCGGGGTTCGGTGTATGTGCAGAAATTGTGCAGGACTTGGTAAGGGGAATTAGTGGCTCGGGTGAGCACTATCCTTTATGCAAGAGGTGTACATGTATTGTAAAAGGCAGGGTTGCCTCTCTTTGTATTATTTGGTTAAGTGTGAGACTTGGTTCGGCCAAGACACACTTGTATTGTAAACTGATATTCTTAATAAAATTGTCGGGCAGACTCACATTACGGGGAGTTGCCCCTCCCCTTTATACTTGTTGCAATTGTTATTGTTCTTGGTATAATTGCATGATGATAATGAATATGGGCTTCATTAAGTATAAAGGATAATTGTATGTTTACTTGGTTGCGAAACACAAGCTAAGTAATGTTAATGTGAAAGTACGCGTAGTCCACGAATGTTAGTATTGGTGAAAAGAAAGCGTTCGGTGGTGCCGCACCTTGCTACAAGCGGTTGGAAGACTACCGCAGGTGTAGGGGCGTGACACCTGACACCTTGTTTAAAGGAAAATTTCCCAACGGCTAGTTTGAGTGATCCATGTCAAAATGATCTCGACCGTCAATGAGGATCAAAATCTCTTTTAATCTCATCTGTCGAAATTTTAAATGCATTTTAATATATTAAAAAATTAAAATCTTGCATTTATTTCCTCAAAACTTTGACTTATTATTATTTTATTTTATTTTTCAAAATTTTATTTATTTTTTAATTTTAATTTATTTCATTTTTTAGTTATTTTTAAATTTTTTATTATTTTTATTGGACCCTTGAACTTAGCCTTTGGAAAAATCACCTAAGACCTAGGACCACTGAGGGGATAAAACATTTTTTAACCTTCAAGACACTTTACATCATGACCTTTACAATTTTGCATCTCAAGGGGGAAAACCCATTTGACATAGACCGTCATAGAGTACCCAGTTTTGCGACACACTTATAATCTAGCAGATCAAGCAATTTGTAATAACCTAACCAAATAGTTAGGATTATTTCCAAATTACTTTTACATAGACTTGAAGCACACTAGGATTCCTCTAAGATTCTAATGACAAAATCCATTCCGGCTTTGCTGTTAGGCTGAAGGAAAACTCTGCCGATCATGGATCGGTGAAACAAAAATCCTTCTAGAACGTAGATTATCACTAGAAAATTAGGTTTGCCTAGGGAATTTACATACATGACTCAGATCTACTAAGATTATTTACAATTTACACATGCAGGCTGGGTTTACAACATAACATGATTGGGCTGATGATGATAGTCGAATGGCACGGAGACGTCGATCAAGCACTATCCCTTTTGCGGAAAAGGGGGTGTACTGCTATGGGTAGTTGACACATAGTGATCAACAGGCTCCATTGTAGGGTTGAACATAATTCGCTGAATTAAGCTCTGTGCATAAGTAGGAATGTACATAAATAAGCTCGCCAACTGAGCATCGACTTTTCAGCTGTTAGAATTTGTATTTCTGCATCTTAGATTGAGGAGGAAAGTCCCATTCAAATTTTGTTGATCACAAAGATTCATTTATTACTGACTCCATGCCCAGTGGTGATGATTACAAAGATTCATTTATTACTGACTCCATGCCCATTGTTGAAGGATACTGATCTGCAATCTGGCAATTAACTAAGCCAGAAATTAAATAAATGGAGAAAAATAAATATCCACACATGCTAAATGTTGCGGAAATGAGGTGGAAAATTATGGGGGAGTTAAAGTGAAGTCCCAAGGTGATGTGGACTCCTAAAATCAAGGAAAAGATGTGCTCAAATCAAATCAAATTTCTGGCATTAAATGAGAAATATGCTTACTTAAAAATTCAATTTTGTGAAGTTAATGCACATTTGGGAGAACATTTGGAGGAGATTTTTGTGGAAAATTGCCCCCACATCGATTACCACCCATATACACTTTTCATTACATCATAAAATTCGAATTTGGCACATAAGAAGAAGAAATTGATGTCCACTTGCGAGAATTCGATTTTTACACTTGGAATTGGAGCTTTATTCAACAAATTTGAATTTCCCTTTGAGATTGTCAGCTCATGCCACTTGTTTAATCACTTCTACATTGAGATTGACTCCCATAGTTCTATATAATAGAGCCTTGAGTTCTCATGTTTAGGATATTGTTACTAGCTATTGTGCTTGCGGAAGTGCTGGTGCCTTATACACATTCAAAAATATTAATAAAGAATTTAGGGTTTCATTCATGAGGTGTTCCTCCTTTGGGAGTGTGATGAATTGTTGATCATTGGTATAATTCTTTTTACTCATGCTTTGATCTAATTTGTTTCCATATGCTCTTGTAGATTTGTTAATGTAGAGCTATCTTGCATTGACATTTGATTTAGAAGTATGCTCTAGGTATAGAATGCTCTAGTTGGTTTTAAATAAATCTCTAGAGTTTTTTATCATTGTTTATTGCTAAATCTATATGGAATTAATTCTTGATTGAAGTTTTATAGAGGGAACATCTTGTTGGGATCACAAAATCAAGCGTGAGGAGAAGTCTTTGGAGAGACCAACCCACTCTTGATACATTCTTAAAGGAGCTCTCATTTGTTCTTTGAGCCTTCATAGTCTTATCTTACAAAGTGGTTTTGTAGGGGTTTTGGAACATAGCTTGTACACAAGTTGAATGCTTCTAAATTTTTTCTTTTTAAACATTGTACTTCATTTATTTCATTTGCTATCTAAGAGCTTGAAGATGGCTAAGCAAAGACGAGAGTTTACTCTCACTCTTTAGCTTAGCCTTTTGTGAATTATAATTGTACATATACATTTTATCTTGCTGATTTTTCCATTAATACTTAGCTTATTTTGCAGCCATTGTTTGGATTGTTTGCTAACTCTTGTGTGGCGGATTTTGAGGAGCAACTTCCCGCAACATCTAACAAGTGTTTGCAGGACCTTTGGCAAGTGTTGGGGGTTCGATTTGAAGGATGCCATGAGCCCTTTTGGGGCTTATTTTGGCCAAAGTCGAGTTCACTAAAGGGCTATCCATTTTCCAATCTAAGCTGTGGGCATTTGGAGGAAACTTTCATTTTGTTTCTCTTGCATAAGTTTTGTGAAATTTTTTCATTACTTTCTCAAGAAAGGAGGTCTAGTGTCCAAGTTTCAAGCAATTATTGTGAGGACTCTCTTTGAAGTTTAGTTGAGGACTTTGAAGGGCCCTCTTCTCATTGTAATATTAATAAAAGATCTAATTTGCTTGTGGGAGCTTGAGATTTCTCCCATGGTATCCTATCTCCCCATTTAGAGGGACGCTTCTCTTGGGCGGATTGACATTTGCATGGTTTAAACTTTCACACTTCATTTACTTACATGCATGCTTTAATTGGAAATTAACACAACCTCACTATCACATCTCATTTTTAAGTTAAAGTTTGTTACAATTTCATTTGAGCTTTGCATTCTCTATCTCATTGTTGCGTGGAGCTATAAGCTTACACTTTACTTTGGGTAATTCATCATTTACATGCAAACATTTTATATTCTTAACAAACTTTGATTCGTTTCTATTTACCTTGGTAAATTGTTTCATGAGCACTTGAATACATGCTTCATTTTTATGCTACATTATTATCTTGAATATTGGAGTAATTCATTGTCATTGTTTATTTGAAACAAATTTTACTTTCAAGAAAATTACTTGTATCATTTTAATTCATTGATGAGACACATGCAACACTTGTAAGCTAATTTTATTCCTCTAATTGAAGTTATAATTGCAACTTATGTTGAACACTATTTCATTGTCAAGCGTTGCAAATCAATCTCTTTGAAGCATTTGCATATAACATTATTTTAATTTGGGGAATTAACACAATTTGCATTTCATCTAGGCATTTTAGTATAGGAAGGCCCCAAGCCTCATTAAAATTTTATCTCCAACATAAGCTGGTTGAAGTAGACATCTTAGGGACTCTCTACTCCTCTACTGACTCTTCACTGTGAGATCCATATCCTTGGTCGATGGTGAGGTCTGAGGATTGAAGAGTCAAATTGTAATATTTTTGTAGAGATAATTAATAAAATTAACCAAGAGTATTTTCCATTACATTTACTTTACTTGTCTCTTGATGGTCTGAGTTTTTATAGGCAAAGTCTATTCCAAAAGAAAGTATTGTAATCATTTCAAACAAGTGCTTTATTTTCGTGTTTCAAGTCTAATTTCATATTGGTGTCTTGGTTTAACACTTCATTTCTTTTACATTTCCAAGTTAATTACTAGTTTTTGGGTTTTCGCAAGATATGTTCAGATGTTTTGATTTATAAAGAGTATTATCTCAAAAACATTTTGTATCTTACATATCTTGTGTTAACAATTTTTGTTTACATTTTAGGGTTACTTTGCTTTCTCTTTTGAGAGAATTGCATTTTAGTTTGAACAAATATATCTTTAAATTGTTTAGAAAATTCCTTATAAGGCACTGGCTTTATGGTTTTTGTCATATTAATGATTGGCATTGTTATTTCAAGTTGTTCAGTTCATATTTGCTCATAAATCCTTAAAGGTAATCCATTTTCACTATAACACTATCCTAGAAGCTCACATCTTTTAACTTAACTTTTCATTAGGGACCACCCCCCTTAGCTAACCTAGGAGATAACTCAAATGGAGAGAGTCAGGATTAGAGTGATAACCCCTTCTCTGAGTTCCCTGCCACCAACCACACCTTTTGGGGTTGAAGGCTTTTCTCACTAACTTGTAGGTAGGTGTAGGTGGCAGGGTCAACAACGTTGAACACCTTTTGTTCAGTATTTTGGATGATCTTCTGTTGTTGTTGCAGCGACAACAACAGTAGGAGAAGGTTGCAGTGCAAATGCAGTGTTGGCAGTGGTAGGGCCAGCAACAGCACGGATGCAACATTTGCACAATAGTTGGTGGGCAGTGATGTCAAACATTAGCAGCATAGAGGGAGATGTTACAGAGAAGGGTGATGCTTCAACAAGTTGCATTACTAGAGCACATTCCTCGCTAAGAGGGAGTGTTGATTTCTGGTAGCATCGGATGTGCTCTAAGCCTCAAAATTTGTAGGGAGGCTAGGACTAATGTATTCTAGAATACTCAGAAATCATTTTGGGAAATTCCACCGAGAGAAGGTTTTATTAAAATAATTAATTATTTTTAATGGATGCCTAAGTCTAAACTTAGGAAATTAAAATAATTAAAGGGTATTAATTAAATTAAGGGTGAAACTTCTAGAAGAAGACGAGGATCAAGCCAAAATGATTTGAGCCATTGATTAGAATCTAATCTGGGCCGTTGATTACTCAACGAGAGGATTATAAGAAGAGGCTTGATGGGCATTTGGAAAACACATCGAATGAGAAATCAAAGATCGATTTCCTCAATAGAGCAGCGCAACAGTTGCCGGAGAAGTGAACGAAGTGATTTCTAGCAGTGAGGGGTAGGGATAGTTTCCAGAGGAAGTTTTCTTGATCTAGAGAGTACAAGGCAGAGAGGGTAGAAAGATGTCTAGAGAGGCTGACATAGAGCTACGCTGTGGCAACGCAGAGCTTTAGAGGGAGATCGAAATTTTGCTAAGGAACTGTCGGATCTAGTGTTGGAGCCGGGGTGTGAGACCGGGGGGTTAGAGGGCCGAAGTTTCCAGCTAGCAGAGGATCAAGAGGAGGTGCAACACAATCCCAACAGCAGTGACACAGTGACTATGTGGGTGTGACGCAGTACGACACAGGGGCAACACAAAGGCTCGTCTCTAGCACAGATTAGTGCCAAATCTTCTAGTGACAGGGTGAGATCATCTCACTACCTTTTTGCCCAGTTAGATCTCTGCATAGGATTGTTAGTTTGGGCATCTAAAGAATTGTATTCACAAAACAACTGCTTAATAATACAAACCCTCAACTGCTGCACCCGGTTTTTCGCATTGGGTTTGTCTGGGGACATTTGTTATCCAAAAACAACAGTGGCACTTATGTGTTGTGTATTTCTTCTTGCTCAGTTCTTGTTTCCGCATATAATTTAATTAGTAAAGGCTGCAGTGTATTGGTTTCGATATTTACCGTAGAACACAGTAATAATTTGTTCAGTTATTTAACAAATAGAAGAAACTTAATCAGTTGCTGCAGTACAAATTTAGGTCTCCAAATTTTCACAGATCCGTTCTTTGTTGGGTGGCACAGAGGTATGGCATCACCCAATGGTTTGTATGGGATCCAGGTAGTGATTCTCAGTTGCATGGGACTGCTAGATTTGTCGACAGATATTGATTTCTTGAGGGCAAACAATCTTGGGGCGGAGGATTTGTGATGTTCCTTTTTTGGTGTTCCTTATGACATGGTTAGGATGGACTTTCAGAGTTGGGGGTAGACAGGTCACAAATGCAGGTTGGCATCATTAGCAGGCCCAAGGGCCTTTGGAGAGTTTTGAGGAGTTTTTATTAGGCCCGATGGCATTCGCTTGGTATATTCCATCATCCACACAATTTTCCTTTCGTTTTGTTGCATTCTAACAACTTTCAAAAAACAAAGTTATTAATGGGCCTAACTCAATTAGTTATGCTTAAGGTGCCATTTTGGGAGGAATAATTGGTAGAACACCTTAGTGTAATAGCTCGTTGGAACCAGAACAAGAAGATCTACAGGATGGGATAGTTAGAAGTGATTTTCAGTGGTTTGAGGAAGCATGGTGGCCAATTTACCATTTTCCCACATTAAAAAGAATATTTTAATTAAGGGAAATGTGCTTAATGATTAAAATAATAATAAAATAGGAGCTTCTAGAGGGGTCCATCAAATCTATAAAAAGAGGAAGAGGATACCATTAGAGGATATGTTAGATTTGATATTGCTTCTTTTATGAGAGGTTGAGAACCCAGTTCTCTACTTCATTGGTAGCCCTAGGACGAAAACCCTCGGGTGATTCAATGAGATTAGGTGAGTACCCATCTCCCCTTGGTGAATTCATCCAAAATTCACAGGAGAGCTCTATAGTGATATTTCAGTTCAGTTTTGGAGTGCCAGCATAGCATCAAAACAGAGTCTTGAGGCCAGTTTCCATCTCAACGATTTTGTTGTATCAACATGTAAACCCCAGTTGCTTATTATACTACAAGCTGAGATTTCCTTTTTCTCATTATTGTTATTTGTAGTTCTATGTTGTTAAATTTTACATGGCAATCTTCTGTTATGAATGGAAATTTTATCTGAAATATTTCTTAGTTAAAAATTTCAAGAAAACTCCAAATTTTCGCATTTGGAATATTACACAATATAGCAGATCTTGTTTAAAAAAAACATCTTTGGAGTTGCTTTGAAAAGCCATCTTGAAGGTTGTAGTGAGAATATCATGAATACATCTTGTTGGTAGTGTTGTTGAAAATCTTTTAGACGCTGACTTGGAGACATTCTTGGAGACTTTGATACATGATTGAAGCCCTCATGATGTGACCTTGAAGAATTTTGTTTGGGTGACATGAAGAGTTGTGGAGACACCTTCTGAGAATCATAAAGTTGTCATTGATGTGAAGGCTAATTTGAAGATATTGTCAAGGCTTGTTGTAGAAGTTTTTGGGAGGCCTTGAAGAACCATTCAACCTACATTGAAGAGTTGAAGCAGATTGATATAATTGGTGCCATAGAGGATAGGTGTCCTAAAAAAGATCAGGTTGGAGCCTGTGGCAGTGCAGAGGGTTGGAGCCGCGTGGAAGATAGGGTTGGAGCTTCATAAATTCCAAGTTGGTGCTCGGCATAGTACGGGTTGATGTTGTGAAAATTTGGAAGACCCAAATTTCTACTGCAGCAACTGATTAAGTATCTTCTATTTTTCAAATTACTTAACAAATTATTTATTGCATCCTACAACAAATACCGAAACTAATACACTACAGCCTTCACCAATTAAATTAAATGCAGAAACAAGAAACTGAGAAAGAAAGAAATACAAAACAAATGACACCGTTATTTTTGGACAAATGTCCCTGGAAAAACCCAATGCAGGAAACCGGTGCAGCAGCTGAGGGTTTGTATTATTAAGTACTAGTTTTCTGAATACAATTCGTTAGATGCCCAACTGGCTATCTAATACAGAGAGAAACTGGGCAAAAAAGTAGTGAGATGATTTCACCCTGTCACTGGAAGAAACAACACTGATCTGCACTGGAGATTGTTGAAATTTCTAAGTCTAACACGTAAGAAATTCCTACTGCATTATCTGGTTTATTATCTCCTACTTGTTCTTTCCATTAACAAGTTATTTATAAATATAAATACCGAAATAAACACAAATGCAGCCTCAACACATCTACAGATCAACAACTTGAAATCATTGAGACAAACAAACAAGGGACACCGTTATTTTTGGATAATCGTCCCTAGAAAAACCGAATGCGGGAAAACCAGTGCAGGAGATATAAGGGTTTTATTATTATGTAGTTTTTGAGTACAACTAGGGTGCCAGAAATGGCTCACCCAAAAGAGATTTTCCTTGGCAGTAGCAGCTCTCCTCAGAGACAGATATTTCGGCTGATTAGCAACCTGATGATTGATCCCACAACAACTACAATAGTTCCTTAGCTGGATAGCGAAAGTTGCTCCAAGCTTCTCCACTGCGCTGCGTCACTCTCCAGAGACTGTGTCACCCTCTACGGCTCTGCGTCTGCCTCTCAGCTCTAGTCTGCGCCACAAAAATCTTCCAGCGCTGCCTCTTGGCCCTGTGTCAGCTCTGCTAGCCTATGCGCAGCTACTGATGCCTTTGCGTCAGCGTCTTGGCTCTCTGCATCAGCCTTTCGGCCCTTTGCGTCACTTACGCTGGCCTCCACAACCTCTGCGTCAGTCCCAGCGGCCTCTGCGTCAACCTTTTCAGGCTCTGCATTGTTTCTCTAGCGCATCCCTTCTTCTCTGCTATGTACTCTCGGCCTTCTACCGAACTACCCTTCGCTGCAACAGATCAATGGTTCGATTCTCTCAACAAACCCCGCTCCAGAAAATCGAACTGACTGATCAATTTGGTGTGTCTCCAATTGACCCTCAAGCCTCCTCTTATACTTTTCGTGTTAAGTCTTCAACGGCCGAGATTTAGTCCCTAATCAATGGCTAAGATTAGATTTGGCTTGATCCTACTACATTATCTGGTTTATTATCTCCTACTTGTTCTTTCCATTAACAAGTTATTTATAAATATAAATACCGAAATAAACACAAATGCAGCCTCAACACATATACAAATCAACAACTGAAATAACTGAGACAAACACACAAGGGACACTGTTATTTTTGGATAATTGTTCCTGGAAAAACCAAATGCGGGAAACCCAGTGCAGCAGATATGAGGGTTTTATTATTATGCAGTTTCTGAGTACAACTAGGGTGCCATAAATGGCTCACCCAACAGAGATTTTCCTTAGCAGTAGTACCTCTCCTCGGAGACAGAGATTTCGGCTGATCAGCAACCGGATGATTGATCCCACAACAACTACGACAGTTCCTCAGTTGGATAGCGAAAGCTGCTCCAAGCTTCTCCACTGCGATGCGTCATTCTTCAGAGACTGCGTCACCCTCTATGGCTCTGCGTCTGCCTCTCAACTCCAGTCTGCCCCACAAAAATCTTCCAGCGCTGCCTCTTGGCCCTGCGTCAGCTCTGCTAGCCTCTGTGCAGCTACTGATGCCTCTGCACCAGCCTCTTGGCTCTCTGCGTCAGCCTTTTGGCCCTCTGTGTCACTTACGTTGGCCTCCACAGCCTCTGCGTCAGCCTTATCAGGCTCTGCGTTGTCTCTCTAGCACTATCCCTGCTTCTTTGCTATGTACTCTCGGCCTTCTACCAAATTTCCCCTCGCTGCAACAGATCACTGGTTCAATTCTCTCAACAATCCCCGCTCCAAAAAATCAAACTGACTGATCAATTTGGTATGTCTCCAATTGACCCTCAAGCCTCCTCTTATACTTTTCCTGTTGAGTCTTCAATGGCCGAGATTTAGTCCCTAATCAATGGCTAAGATTAGATTTGGCTTGATCCTCGTCTATTGGAACCTTCTAACCCAAAATTATATTAATACACATTAATATTTTAATTTTCCTAAGTTTATACTTAGGACCCCATTAAAAATATTAATTATTTTAATATCTCCTCATTCGGGTAGAATTTCTCCAAATGATTTTTGGGTTTTGAAGATCTCATGTGCTTTAGCCTCTCCACTAATTTTCATGGCTAGAGCACATTGATGCTACCACAAATCAACATTCCCTCTTAGCGAGGAATGTGCTCTAGTAATGTTTCACCATGGAAACATCACACTAATCCTCCGCACCAGTACCTGTGCTGATGCTTGGCCTGCTGCCTCACATCATCTGCACTGCTGCTCCTTGTACTGCTATCCATGACATTGCCACTACCACTGCCACTGCTACATCTGTACTGCAGCTCCCTCTCAATATGATGCCCATGCTGCCCCTAGCATTGCCATTGCTAACCGCTGCGCTGCAACTCAGTTACCGAGAAGTAGGTAACTGACTTCTCCCAAATACTGATATCCCAATCAGTCTGGAAGCCTTGTGAAACTGAAGCTGCCATGCTGCTATCTTGTGCTCCCTCTGCTGCCATTGTGTTGTTGCATACACTTCTATGTCTCTCGCATTGCTGCAACCTCTACTGCGCTGCCTCATATTTCTGCACCCAAGCACTGCCTTGTTGCTCCACTACACTTTGCTCCACCCGACCCTTGTCATTCTGCTACTGTTGTTAAGGGCTCGCATAGCCAGATATGATCCAAGAGTTTGGGCACCTCAAGGATCTTGCCCCTAGTATGTAGTTCTCCTAATTACAACTTGATGTTTCCCCACCTCTTCTCTAGAGGTGCATGAGCATTCATGGTACAATCATCATTAGTCTCGATCTCTTTCTTTGCCTTAGCTAGAGCCGCCTTTGAATTGGAAGCCTCTCCCTGTTTTTCTTCCTGGGACACTGGGATGCATAATGTCCCAGCTCCCCACAATGGAAGCAATTCACCTTGGAGATGTCCTTCTTCTTCCTCTTCCCTTGTTGTCCCGCAGATGCTAGAGTCGCATCCTCCTCCTCCTCTTTCTTGATTCGACCTCCCTTGCCACTACTCCCTGCCTTAGTCATCCTCCTGATCTCTTCTTGGCGAAGAGGTGCCCACATCTCCTCCCAATTGAGAAGAGTAGCCCTACCCAAAATGCTTTGGACAAATGTCTCCCATTCCTTGGAGACTACATTTAGGGCAGTCCTGACCATAAATTCTGGATCTGGTATAGACCCCACAGAAGTAAGCTGGTCACGAAGCTCCTGCAACTTGAGAAGGAATGGATCTATCTGCTCCCCCTTGTTTATCTGATATGACCACAGATGATTCTCCAATAACATTTTGCGCTGCACGGAAGATCCCTGGTATAAGGTGGTCAATGTGTCCCACATCTGTTATGAAACCAACTCACAAAAAGATAGAAAAGATAGATCAACGCCTTAGAAATAAGTGTCTTCGAGGGGGCAACCTCCTTTACATTACACAAATGAACAATTCTTGGATGATACAAATGACAAGACCTCCTTTATATATATAGGAGTCTAAGGGGTCATAATATAATCAGAGCCGACATAACAATAATAATGTAAGGGCACAATAATGACAATAGTGGGCTTCTATGGGGCACAATAATAACAATATGGGGACTACACGGGCACAACAATATAATAAGGGGGTTGTACTAATAACAATAAGGGGTTACACTAGTATTGTAGGGACCTAACATGCCCCTCTCATTCAAAAAGTGTTGTCTTCAATGCTTGAGTAGTTTTTGATGCTTCTGTATAAAATTCTTGTCCTCCCATGTGGAATCTTCAGCGGGTAAGTTCTTCCACTTGATGAGATACTTTGAAATTGATCGATTTCGTAGCTGTCAGGTTCTTGTTTCTGTGACTGCTCCAGGTTCCAATATGATTTTTCCTTCCTCGTCAAGTTCTGACAATATTGTTTGAACTGGGATCTTCTGCAACTTTTGAATGAGTGGCCACACTTCTTCATCCTTCTTCCATTCATCCCTTGCTTTGTTTATCCAATCTAGTTGGATAATAGAAATAAAACAAAACAATGCTTCCACATCCTCATCCTTTCTTGAGAGTGCATCTGCAACATTTTGCTTCCCTTTTTTGTAGATGATTTCAAAGTCATAACCCAACATATTTGTGACCCATTTTTTTTGTTCTTCTAAAGATAATCTTTGTTCTAAAAAGTATTTAAGACTATCATGATCCACTTTTACCTTGAAGTGTCTTCCCATTAGGTAAGGTCGCCATTTCTTAAGTGCATATAGTATTGCCAACATTTCCTTCTCATAAATAGCTTGCTTGAGATGTAGCTGTAAAAATACCCAATCGCCTATATCAAAACTTCTTTCATTGTGATGTTGATCTGCTTCTTGTTTCATTTGATTCTGCACCAAAGTGGCGTTATCCTTTAAAACTTGGAGAACTTGTTGTTGATGCTCGATGTGATTTTTCATTGCTTGAATCTTTTTCTTCTTGATATATCTTTCTATCTCGAGAGTTTGAGGAGTGGTAATTTCTTCCAATGCATTACAAGATATGGTCGGATTCATTTCTTGATGCTCGATGTGATCTTTCACTTCTTGAACATTTTTCTTCTTGATATGTCATTCTATTTTGATAGTTTGAGGAGTGGTAATTTCGGCCAATGCATTACAAGATATGGTCAGATTCATTTCTTCTTTCTCGATGTGATATTTCACTTTTTGAACATTTTTCTTCTTGATATGTCCTTCTATCTTGAGAGTTTGAGGAGTGGTAATTTTTGCCAATGCTTTACAAGATATGGTCGGTTTCATTTCTTCTTTCTCTGGGGTTGGTTCCTGGTGTATATTCTCTTCTTTTGATGTTTCTTGATCATTTTCTTCCTCCTCTTTAGAATCAATGTAAAATAATTTCTTCTCAGCACACTTATATGACTTTTAATGTATTTGTTATCACAATTGTAACAAAGCCCTTTTGTTCTTTTTTTCTTCCAATTGTTGTGGTGTTGATCTGAAAATGTGATCTTAAATCAATATTAAGGTATTACAGACTCATGTGCAGGAATGCCTATATTATTTAGTGCAATGGATTGAAAAGATTGCGAATAATATAGACAATGGACAGTTATAAAACATAATAAACACACACATCAACACAACAAAATAATCAAGGAGTTCACCAGACTTCCTTGTTACGTCTCCTGGTCCAGCGTTCAGTGTCGACCTCTATATTATGTCTTCAAGATCAGATTATTACAAGTGTGAGCTCAAACCGCGCCTCAACACAACAGTGACAAAACAACAGGGATTTACTTGAAATCCTCAAGTCTACAAGAGTGCACAGACTCTCCCTCTTGCTCTTTGTCTTCTGCTTTCTCTTTCTCTCTCTCTGTCTATCCATGCTCTCTTCTCTGCTGCCATTGAATGGCTTTTAAGTCTCTCGGCCCTGTCTGTTCGCCTTACCTCTTCAGGCTCTTTGGTTCCCGGCCGCTGACCTTTCATCTCCTTCTGAAGCGTTTAACAATCATTGCTAAATGCTCTAAGGTATGGTGGCCACCTGTTTTTAAACGGAAAGGACCACTGGCGCAGGTGAAATCCCCGGGAATACGTTTCTCTATTTACATAGAGAAATACACCCAAACAGTGAGAATTTCCGCCAAGCCAGACTTCAAATATATGCAATCACATCTATAAACCCATCAGGTTTGCCATGCTATCGCAAATCGCAATTGCATAGGCATATGGCCAAAAAAACCCAATACACAGGAAATACACATAAATCCCATAAATCCGGATTTCAAAAGGTGTGAAATCGCGCTTATAAACTCAATTGGGTCCGCCTTTTATCGGCATATTGCAATCGCATATGCGAGAGGTCATAATCCCTTTGTATTTCGGTTTTATAACAAAAATACACCAATACACAAAAAAAGCCCATCACAAACATTTTATCAGAACTCAAATTATATCAAGCCACGTCTATAATTCCTTTCGGGTCCGGCTTTATCGCATGTCGCTTCACTTCCCCGATCTCCGATCGGCCTTATCGGCTATCGACACATTGCTATTGGCCCATTGCATCGTTGTATCGCATGACCCACGGTCCATTGGCATCACCCCTTGTGTTGTTGCGATGCGATAAATCGCAATTGCATATTGCTTAATCCTCAAGCCCTCGATAAGTCCTCCTCTGGGTTATTGCGATGCGATATTGCGAGTTGATCTAGACTGTTGATCTGCGCGCTCGATCAACGGTCCTCGTTCAATCACGTTGATCGTTATCGCGATTTCCATAAGGCCGCCTCCGATACGCTTCGCTGGCTACCTCCGATTGCGATATCCCAATTCAATTTGGGCCGTTGATCTGTCCGATCCAACGGCTCTGGTGTAGCGGCATTTGAACCTCCGATAGCTCTGTTTTCCGCCATTCTTTCACTGTTTTCCCTTGCGATAGTGTTTCCAATAGTTAATATACATGAAGACTTAGAGGTTTTAGGATCCATTTTGGATCACGCCTTCCCATTGAAAAGCTTTTGGACCACCAAAAGTTGGTTTTTAGGCATCGATCAAGTAAGGATACAACTCCCTCACTTGTGTAACTTCTATCCATCGTGCTCTGCTCAGATTTGAACCTTTGAGCCCTACTCTCAGGTACTCAACATCCCCTCGACGCATAGTTCTCACCTTCCTGTCCAGAACTGTGTCTTCCTGTAACTCATTGAGATATTCAGGCAACAGATCCTCAATAGAAGGCAACTGACTTTGCTCTTCAAGATCTTCAATCATTGATGGTTCATACAATCTCAAGTTTTCTGCATTAACGATTGAATAGATCTGCATATAAGTTGGCAAATCAAGGCGAAAAGCATTTTCACCAAATTTATCAAGTATCTTGAAAGGTCCATACTTATTGGTTTCAGTGTCTTACCTTCACCTTGCATTCTGTCTTTGCTGATGTATAGCCAGACTTGATCACCAACTTGAAAACTATGCTCAACTCGATGCTTGTCATGTCTTGCCTTGTACTTGGCTTGACTTCTTTCCAGCTGTTCCTGTACTGCCTGGTGAATTTCTTGGATTTGTTCAATGAACTTGGTTGCTTTGTCCACATCACTGTGTCCATCAACTGCTATGTCTTTACCAAAGACAAAATCCAAGGGAGACTTTGGTATAAAACCAAAACAAGTCTCAAAAGGAGATCTTTGAGTAGAAGAGTGCTTGGCACGGTTGTAAGCATGCTGCGCATAACACAAATGCTCATCCCAAAGCTTCAGATGTTTGCTGCAATAGCCTCTGAGCAACTGGATCACTGTCTTATTGATCACTTCTGTCTGACCATCTGTTTGAGGATGAAATGATGTGCTCTTCTTCAACCTGGTATCCATCAACTCCCATAGATTTGACCAAAACTTCCCAATAAATCGAGAATCTCAATCAGATACAATAGAAGTGGGTAAACCAAAATGAACCCATACATTTTGAAAGAACAACTTTGCTGTTTTTTCAGCGATAACCTGCTTGTTACAAGGTATCAAAATACACATTTTACTGAACCTATCCACAACAACATACAAATAATCATGACCTTTTCTAGATTTTGGCAATCCCCCAACAAAATCCATGGAAACACTTTCCCAAGGACGAGAAGGAATTGGAAGTGGAGTGTACAAGCCTAATTTTCTATTACTGGGCTTGCTTGTAGCACACATAGTACACCCTTTGATATATCTAGAAACTGTCTCATGCATTCTTGGCCAATAATAGAACCTTTGCAATTGTGCAACTGTTTTACTTATATCAAAATGACCTGATATGAGAGAAGTGTGTGCTTCTCGGATTATGTTAACTCTTTCAGTTTGTGGAATGCATAACTTTCCCAAATGATATAAGAGTTGGTCCTTTACATAATAATCCAATTCTTCTACCTGTTTGCCATGACTTAAAGTTGCATATACATCTTTAAAATCTACATTTTGAGCATATTGTTCAATGTAACTTTCATGCATTACTGAGTTATGCTCAAGTATAATAGATGCATTTATGATTGATCTTGACAACATGTTTGCAACCTTATTGTGTATGCCCTTTTTATATCTGATGACAAGATGAAATTGCTGTAGAAAACCCATCCACCTATAATGTCTTGATTGCTGCAATTTAGTTTGTGAGTGCAAATATTGAAGTGGTTGATGATCTGTATGTATCATTGTTTCTTTACCCATTAGGTAATGTTTCCACTTTTTCACACTTTGTACTAATGCATACAATTCTTTATCATATGTGGGGTAATTAACTACTGCAGAAGTAAATGTCTCAGAATGATAGCATATGGGTTTTCCGTGTTGCATCAACACTGCTCCCATGTCATAGTCACTGGCATCTGTCTCAATCACAAATGGATGTTGAAGATCTGGCTAGTACTGGTGTTGTACTAATTTTCTCTTTTAAGGTGTCGAAGGCTTTCTGCTGTTTGCCTCCCCACTTAAACACCTGTTTCAATCCTGTTAAAGCATGTAATGGAGCTGCAATCAAAGAAAAATTAGCAATAAAATTTCTCTAGTATTGTGCTACCCCTAGGAAACTCCTAACCTCTGTAGCAAATTTGGGTTTAGGTCAGTTCACAATGACTTCAACCTTAGATGGATCTATCTTCAATTCACCACCCCCTACAATATGACCCAAATAATTTAAAGATGTTTTGCCAAATTCACATTTTGACAGTTTTACATAGAGATTTTCTCTTTTTAAAACATCTAAAGTCTGCTTTACATGCTTTACATGGTCTTCCCATGTCTTACTAAAAACAAGAATGTCATCTAAATAAACAATTACAAAGTCATCAATAAAAGGTCTGAGTACATCATTCATAACTCTCATAAATGTAGCAGGAGCATTAGTTAAGCCAAAAGGCATAACCAACCATTCATACAGTCCTTGCTTTGTCTTGAAAGCAGTCTTCCATGCATCCTGTTCTGCAACTCTGACCTGATGATAACCACTTTGCAAGTCTAACTTAGAAAAGTAAATTGCTTCTTTCAATTGATCTAATAAGTTATCAATACGAGGAAGAGAATAACGATTTTTGATCGTTATTTTATTTATTGCTCTATAATCAATGCACATTCTCCACGAACCATCTTTCTTTCTCACCAACACGATTGGAGATCCACATGGTGATGTGCTTGGTCGTATAAACCCTTTATCGAGCAACTCCTGTACTTGCTTCTTTATCTCTGCATTCTCTAAAGCTGACAACCTGTACATTCCAATGTTAGGTAATGGAGCATCTTGCTGCAAATAAATATCATGTACTATTTCTCGCTTGGGTGGCAGACCTTTTGGTTCTTGAAATAGAACATCATACTCTGAAACAACTTTAACTAAATCAGCTTTCTGTTTAGAATCACAACCTTCAAATACATTGGTTTTATCAGGGTCCTTTTCCTTTACTACTAAAAATTGCTTACTTGAATTCATAATTCTTTTCATCTATTCTGAGTTTATGAAAGAATAGTTACCCTTGAGTTTATGAGCTCTTACAATATATTCCATTCCATCTTTAGTGAGTTGATACTGGTTTTCCGCTCTATAGAAAATAGCTTTCCTATCATACTAGTATGGACTTCCTAAAACAATACCACATATATCCAATGGAACTATATCTAACTCAACCTCATCTACAAATGTTGATCCAATAGCAAACCTAAGTTTACATTGTCTCGTTATTTGTAGCTTTGTTTTATCACATACCCAACCTAATGGATATGGCTTCTCATGAGGTTTTGTTTTTAATCCCAATTTCTTTACAACTGTTTCAGAAATCAAATTTACTTGTGATTCACTATCAAACAAAGTATCAATTTTATTGTGCTTGGAAATTACTCTAATACGAAAAAGCTCATTTCTTTCCTTCTCATTACTTTCATTATCAACAGATTGTGCAGAATTACTTGTAGATGCTTAAGAATCTTTACCTTTAATACATGTCACTGTAATTGTTGTTTCATCGCCTGAATTTGATCCCAAGTCCTGTTGAATCGCTGCAACATTCTTTTTCTTCTTTCCATCGAACTTCTTAGGTCTCCGTTCTGGATGCAAAAGCCAACAGTGTGCCTCATCGTGTCCTTCTTTCTTGCAATGAGTGTGTTGTCGCGCAGATTGGCACGCCAACGCTCGGATCGGGGGCTGTCACTCTGATCCCCGATCCCTCCGTTTAAGCCTGTCTCTCGCGGCTAAGGGGGGTAGACCCTGTGAGATAATGAAGACCAACTGCCTAACAGTTGGTTGGGAGACACGAGATACGATATAAAAGCACTTGAAAGATTTAATTAATTGAGCAGACCAGTGCCTTAAGAGACTGATGTAGAAACGATTACTTTTTAAATGATATAAAAACATGAGCCATGAACAGCAACCATCTATCATCAGCTAAATCATTATGCTTTTAAAACGACCAAAACGATATCCAGCAATTGAAAATTTTAGAAGATAAATGCTTTAAGCCACCACGAAAATTCTAAACCATTAACCAGATATCAATTCGTATCTCGACTCAGAATATTCAGCATGAAAGATATAGCATGATAATAACTGAATCTCGCAAAAATAATTTTCCACAAAATTTTTTATTTTTTAAAAGTTTTTTTTATTTTTTATTTTTTTATTTTTTTAAATTTTTATTATAAAAATGAAAATCTAAAAATTAAAATTTTAAAATCTATTCTAAAAATCTAAAAATTAACTATACAAAAAGATGTACCTAAAAACTAAATAAAATATTTTTTATTTTTTATTATTTATTATTTTCCTTTTTTATATTTTTCATATGATCAAAATAAAAGAAAACTTTAAAATCTAATGAAACCTAACTTAAACTACAACTTAAAATCTATAAAAGAAACAAAACTAAAATAAAATTAAAATCAAAACATTACAAACTAACAAAGCCTAACTGCTAACAATGAACTTTTTCATATTACAAAAGACAACTTAAATCTAAAACTAAACCTAAGGCATATATACATTTAAATGAAACCAAAACTAAGAAATAAAACGTAACTAAAAGGAAATCGATTTTATTTGCCTACGCTACCAATCAAAACCCTAAACCTACGACTAAAAAAAAAAAGAAAAACGCAGCCACGCACTATACGACAGACGACCAAACAAAATTTTCGATTTACCTGCTCCCTCCGCGTGAGGAAAGGAAAGGACTGCTGCCGGAATAAGGTTTGATGCTCATGTAAACGATAGAACGATGGAGGATACGCAATACCTGGTCCGATGCTTTATCAACAGTGCTCAGAAGTCGAACCAGCAAACGTTTCAGTTGATGGTAATGCTGCAGCGGCGGTAAATGGAAATCGACCTTGCTTGATAATCACTTCGTCTCAAGCTGTTCCCTCTGTCGCGAAACGCTGGCCCGAAATTGCAGATGACAAGCAATTTGCGATGGCAGTCGTCACTTGGTGAAAATGAAGCTTCTTTTGCATTCGATGGAGAACAATGCACATCCAAAAATCTCTTCACAGAAAACTCGTGTCAGCCCACGTGAACTGGAGGGAGGAATTCATGACAGGATCACGCTGAGACCCCAAAAATGTGACTGCGCGTCGGTTCACAAAAAAAAATATGCGATTTCTGGAAACGGATTACGTATGACAACTGATCTGTGCTTTTCCTTAACGTATTCAGCGGTTTTGGCAGCGAACAGGGGTGCGGTTAGCTTTATAGGCTCTGATCATACTGATGCTTACAGCATTTCAAAAAAATGTGCCTTTCCTTAAAACAGTCACCTCCCCAGCAAAAGATGAAAACCAAGAATGTCAGGGTCCTTTGTAACCTGCAAAATATACAACAAAACCGGAAGATATATGCAAAATTTGGGAGTAAAGCCCTTCGAAACTAAATTAAAATTACAGAAAAAAGGAAAAATTTACAGTTCTAGAACAGCCTGATTTAATTTACAGATTTGTGGGCCCTCTTCAGCCAGATTTACCCATAATAACAGAAAATTTTCAGAATATCAGAAAGAAATTTGAACTTCACTGTGAACAGAAAGAAAATCTCTCAATGTAAAACAGAAAAGAAACTTTGAATGATTAACCCAGGGCACAATCAGCTGGGCTCTGCACAGAAGAGCCTGTGGGAGTCGGCTGGTTCAGCCTAGAACTTCCCCAAACGCCCACCTGTACCTTTTACCTAAAGATCTCCTGCACACCTCAAGCAAACATCAGTAAAGAGGGCAAGAAATGTTGCTAGATTTCAGGGAATAATGGAGATACCTGCCATTATTCCAGAAACCCTACAACATTCAAACCCTAGCACGTGAGCAAGATACCTGTACTCACAATACTCTGAAAACCAGCGATTATTAACTGCTGAAAACTGAAATATGCAGAAAAAAAACAATCATCTCACAGCAATTCCGGAGAGTAACACCAGCCAGTTTTGAACCCCAAAGTCTTTTATTAACCAGAAAATCAGATTACAAGAGAGCTTTTTCAGTCCAGACTCACAGATCAGATGATTTGAAATGACCCCCTAAGACCCTATATAAAGGAAATGATCCTAACGGCTAGTTCGAGTGATCCATGTAGAAATGATCTCGACCGTTGATGAGGATCAAGACATCTCTTTATCTCATCCGTCGATTTATTCACTTAAAATATTATTATTTTATTAGTTAGGGTTTTTGCTTCACTTTTTTAATTTTTTATTATTTTATTATTTTTATTCATTTTTTAATTTTTTAATTCATTTTAAAATGGATCACTGAACTAAGCCCTCGGAAACATCACCTAGGACCTAGGACTTAGGACTCATGAGGGGATTTAAAACATTTCTCGACCCTCAGGACACATTACATCATGACTTTTACAAAATTACATCTCAAGGGGACAAGCCCACTTAATACAGACCCTCATAAAACACCCAGTTCTGCGACACAGCTATAATCTAGCAGATTAACATGCTAGGATTATCCTAAAGTCCTAATAACAAAATGCATCCCGGCTTTGGGGTCGGGTTTGAAGGAAAACTCTGCCGATCCATGGATCGGTGAGACTAAAAACCTCCCGGGACGCAGATCATCATTAGAAAGTTAGGTCCACCTAGGCAATTTTACATACATGACTCTGATCTGCTCAGATTATTTACAATTCATACATGCAGACTGGGTTTACAACAAAAATGATCAAGCTGCTGATGATGGCAGGATGGCACGGACATGCTGATCAGGTGCTTTTCTTTCTGTCAAGAAAAGCGGGGTGCACTGCATGGGTAGTTGACCAGTAGAGGTCAACATCTGGCTCTACTTGGGGACACGTTGCTGCTTGCAGGAATGTGAGAATCCAGAATCTGCATCCATACAACACAAAAATAAGTAGCGTCCATCCCAAAAAATCAGCATATACATTAAGCACAGGAAAGATAAAAGCTCTTCATTTATTAACTATCTAATAACATGAAAAATAAATCTAATCCTAAAACAGAAATGAAATGCTGAAAAGACAAGGAGTAGAGTTAGAAATACAATACAAAAAATGCCTCACGGCATCAGATGTGTTCAATGTAGTGCATACTGAGCATTTGCCTGCTTTCAGGCAAATCTGTGGGCTGCTTGTCGGATGTGCCATGTCCAATTTTGCATATGGTAGGACTCCTTCCTATCCGAAAATCAAGCTGCTCACGGCCGTCTGATGTATCAAATCTTCGTCTTATCTTCTTTCTCTTGCGCTTCTTCTTTCTGGCTGGTTGAATTACTGATGACCTGGTACTTTCTGTTTCAAAGCTATCAGATGAAGTATGTAAGATATGCGTGCTATGTCTTTCTTCATCTTGCATCTGATCTTTATCATTCTTAAGTCTGTCCGGATCACCCTCAATCAACCGTCTTTCAATCGAATCAACAACCTCCCAATAATAAGATGAATCTTGTTGCAGCAAATGAGAAGGCTCCTGATCTGTTGTTGTTTGCTGGTTTCTCTCATCTTCCAATTGCCGAAACCTTTGAACTTGTATTCTAATGGCATCCATCTGACTAGAATGTTGAACCTTTATATTACTGATTTGTCTGGCATGGTGTTCTTGCATGTCTTTTATTACTTTAACATTCTTTTCCTTTATGTCCATCAAGCAATGCTGTATAAAATTTATTTCTTCTTTATGGTTCGCTTGTATGTCAGCCACTTGATTATTATGGTTGAACGTCATGATGGTCATTTCCTCATCTATGGTTAATAGCTTGTTTTGCATAGAGTCAATTTCCCTATCATGATCAGCTTTCATGGTCACCATATTTTCCTCTAAGATCGACAACCTGCTTTGCATGATTCTAATTTCTGTTTCATAATTAGTTTTCATGGCCTCAATTTCCTTAGCATGCTGGTTTTGCGTGACCTCAATCTCTCTATTACGTTTCTCCAGGTGAGTGCATAAAGTTTTCACATCATTGCCATAATTAGTTTGATTGATTTCCATATTTCTTACCAGCATCATTAGATCTCGTATAATTTGCTTTTGCTCTTCTTTTTCATTGTCATTTGTCCCTGATTTTTCACTATCATGAACTTGATCTGCAATATTTTCGGTGGATGACACATTTTGACATGAAGAATCGTCCTGGGATCTTTCAGCTGGACCTCCTATCAAATTACTTACATTCTGTTGCACAATTTTGGAGGAAGAAGGCAAGCTGTTTGGATAACCATATCTATCTTCAAAAGCATTGATAATATCAGCCAAAGAAGAGAAAGAATCCTTAGGAAAATTGTTAAACCAATTCAAAGCATCATCTTCTAAAGAAAGAACAAATAGACGCATTTTGATATCACCATGACTAAACTGAGGGGATCTGCAATATATGATCATGATGCGAATAAACAAGTCTAGATGCCTATTAGCAGCGATCGGATCACCATCTGAAAAAATAGGTAATTCAGGAATGGCCTCCTCCGGAAGATCATGGAGACGGTGAGTAAAACGACATGGTTTAAATGAATAATTCATGATGAACAATAAGGGATCAGATGGATGATAGAACTAGCTCTTTGCTCAAGAAAATCAAAAGATGAAAGAAGTGGAGTCGCCACTTGAACAATAAAACTGATTCTAAGATCCAAGAAGTAATCAACGAACAGATATGCGGGAGGCTTCTTGTCTGGGAATAATAAGAAAATGGAGTCGCCACCCAAACAGGAAACAAACCCAAGAGGCACTGCTGATATGTGATGAAAAGATGCCAAAATATTGAATCTGCCAGCTCAAATGAGAGATGAGAAGATGAGAAGATGAATGATTGTCGTTTGAAACACCGAGAACAAAGTTTCCCCGGCAACGGCGCCAAAAAATGTTGTCGCGCAGATTGGCACGACAACGCTCGGATCGGGGGCTGTCACTCTGATCCCCGATCCCTCCGTTTAAGCCTGTCTCCCGCGGCTAAGGGGGGTAGACCCTGTGAGATAATGAAGACCAACTGCCTAACAGTTGGTTGGGAGACACGAGATACGATATAAAAGCACTTGAAAGATTTAATTAATTGAGCAGACCAGTGCCTTAAGAGACTGATGTAGAAACGATTACTTTTTAAATGATATAGAAACATGAGCCATGAACAGCAACCATCTATCATCAGCTAAATCATTATGCTTTTAAAACGACCAAAACGATATCCAGCAATTGAAAATTTTAGAAGATAAATGCTTTAAGCCACCACGAAAATTCTAAACCATTAACCAGATATCAATTCGTATCTCGACTCAGAATATTCAGCATGAAAGATATAGCATGATAATAACTGAATCTCGCAAAAATAATTTTCCACAAAAATTTTTATTTTTTAAAAGTTTTTTTTTTTTTTTTTTTTTTTTTTTTTTTTTTTTTTTAAATTTTTATTATAAAAATGAAAATCTAAAAATTAAAATTTTAAAATCTATTCTAAAAATCTAAAAATTAACTATACAAAAAGATGTACCTAAAAACTAAATAAAATCTTTTTTATTTTTTATTATTTATTATTTTCCTTTTTTATATTTTTCATATGATCAAAATAAAAGAAAACTTTAAAATCTAATGAAACCTAACTTAAACTACAACTTAAAATCTATAAAAGAAACAAAACTCTAAAATAAAATTAAAATCAAAACATTTAAATTACAAACTAACAAAGCCTAACTGCTAACAATGAACTTTTTCATATTACAAAAGACAACTTAAATCTAAAAGTAAAAAAAAATCTAAACCTAAGAAAAACTAAACCTAAGGCATATATATACATTTAAATGAAACCAAAACTAAGAAATAAAACGTAACTAAAAGGAAATCGATTTTATTTGCCTACGCTACCAATCAAAACCCTAAACCTACGACTAACAAAAAAAAAAAAAAAAAAAAACGCAGCCACGCACTATACGACAGACGACCAAACAAAATTTTCGATTTACCTGCTCCCTCCGCGTGAGGAAAGGAAAGGACTGCTGCCGGAATAAGGTTTGATGCTCATGTAAACGATAGAACGATGGAGGATACGCAATACCTGGTCCGATGCTTTATCAACAGTGCTCAGAAGTCGAACCAGCAAACGTTTCAGTTGATGGTAATGCTGCAGCGGCGGTAAATGGAAATCGACCTTGCTTGATAATCACTTCGTCTCAAGCTGTTCCCTCTATCGCGAAACGCTGGCCCGAAATTGCAGATGACAAGCAATTTGCGATGGCAGTCGTCACCTGGTGAAAATGAAGCTTCTTTTGCATTCGATGGAGAACAATGCACATCCAAAAATCTCTTCACAGAAAACTCGTGTCAGCCCACGTGAACTGGAGGGAGGAATTCATGACAGGATCACGCTGAGACCCCAAAAATGTGACTGCGCGTCGGTTCACAAAAAAAAATATGCGATTTCTGGAAACGGATTATGTATGACAACTGATCTGTGCTTTTCCTTAACGTATTCAGCGGTTTTGGCAACGAACAGGGGTGCGGTTAGCTTTATAGGCTCTGATCATACTGATGCTTACAGCATTTCAAAAAAATGTGCCTTTCCTTAAAACAGTCACCTCCCCAGCAAAAGATGAAAACCAAGAATGTCAGGGTCCTTTGTAACCTGCAAAATATACAACAAAACCGGAAGATATATGCAAAATTTGGGAGTAAAGCCCTTCGAAACTAAATTAAAATTACAGAAAAAAGGAAAAATTTACAGTTCTAGAACAGCCTGATTTAATTTACAGATTTGTGGGCCCTCTTCAGCCAGATTTACCCATAATAACAGAAAATTTTCAGAATATCAGAAAGAAATTTGAACTTCACTGTGAACAGAAAGAAAATCTCTCAATGTAAAACAGAAAAGAAACTTTGAATGATTAACCCAGGGCACAATCAGCTGGGCTCTGCACAGAAGAGCCTGTGGGAGTCGGCTGGTTCAGCCTAGAACTTCCCCAAACGCCCACCTGTACCTTTTACCTAAAGATCTCCTGCACACCTCAAGCAAACATCAGTAAAGAAGGCAAGAAATGCTGCTAGATTTCAGGGAATAATGGAGATACCTGCCATTATTCCAGAAACCCTACAACATTCAAACCCTAGCACGTGAGCAAGATACCTGTACTCACAATACTCTGAAAACCAGCTATTATTAACTGCTGAAAACTGAAATATGCAGAAAAAAAACAATCATCTCACAGCAATTCCGGAGAGTAACACCAGCCAGTTTTGAACCCCAAAGTCTTTTATTAACCAGAAAATCAGATTACAAGAGAGCTTTTTCAGTCCAGACTCACAGATCAGATGATTTGAAATGACCCCCTAAGACCCTATATAAAGGAAATGATCCTAACGGCTAGTTCGAGTGATCCATGTAGAAATGATCTCGACCGTTGATGAGGATCAAGACATCTCTTGATCTCATCCGTCGATTTATTCACTTAAAATATTATTATTTTATTAGTTAGGGTTTTTGCTTCACTTTTTTAATTTTTTATTATTTTATTATTTTTATTCATTTTTTAATTTTTTAATTCATTTTAAAATGGATCACTGAACTAAGCCCTCAGAAACATCACCTAGGACCTAGGACTTAGGACTCATGAGGGGATTTAAAACATTTCTCGACCCTCAGGACACATTACATCATGACTTTTACAAAATTACATCTCAAGGGGACAAGCCCACTTAATACAGACCCTCATAAAACACCCAGTTCTGCGACACAGCTATAATCTAGCAGATTAACATGCTAGGATTATCCTAAAGTCCTAATAACAAAATGCATCCCGGCTTTGGGGTCGGGTTTGAAGGAAAACTCTGCCGATCCATGGATCGGTGAGACTAAAAACCTCCCGGGACGCAGATCATCATTAGAAGGTTAGGTCCACCTAGGCAATATTACATACATGACTCTGATCTGCTCAGATTATTTACAATTCATACATGCAGACTGGGTTTACAACAAAAATGATCAAGCTGCTGATGATGGCAGGATGGCACGGACATGCTGATCAGGTGCTTTTCTTTCTGTCAAGAAAAGCGGGGTGCACTGCATGGGTAGTTGACCAGTAGAGGTCAACAGAGTGCATGAAGGTTTATCCTTCTTTACAGTGTTTGCTTTCCTCTCCTTCCATTTCAATTTCTTCTTTGCCTTGCTCTTGCTTATAGAATATTTAGATGATCCCCCAACCTCTGGGTTTACATTCTTACCTCTAGCTTCCAGATGTGTTGCCTGAACTGATACATCATCTAAGCTAGTGGGATTAAACATGAGAAGAGTATGCTTTAAATAGCTATGAAGACCACCTATATACTTCAATAAAGTGTCAGGTGAATCTAATGATATACCTAGAGTTGAAGCTCTTTTTTTGAACTCCTGAGTATAACTTTGTACACTCTGACCCTTCAACTGACAAAGAGTTTGCCAACTCATCATTGCCTGCTGCATGTAAGCTAAAGGATAGAATTGCTTTTTGATAACAGAAACAAATTCATTCCAGGTAGAAATGATTTTACCATGTTTTTGCAGATCAGCGTGTGTCTTGCCTTCCCACCATACTAGTGTAGTTCCTCCAAGTTGAAGGCTAGCTAGCTGAATCTTTCTCCTTTCTGAATCAATGTTCTGCACCCTGCAATATACATCAATCTGTATTATCCAATTATCTAGCTTTTCTGCACTAAGTTCTCCATCATAAATTGGCAAATCAAACTTCACATCTAATTTGATTAAGGAAGTTTTCTTCTTCTTCTTAGAAGAGCTAGAAGATGATGAGGATGATGAAGGTGATGATGGAGGAGATGATGGAGGAGGCATTTCCTCTTTTTCTTTGCCTTCTGGAGGGGCAACTAGAAAAGGTTCCTCTGCTCCTTTGTCTGGTTTGGGTGTTGAAGTGCTTTCACCTCGACCCTTCTTAAACTCCAGATACATCTCTTCCACCATGGCTTGCATGGCCATAAAGCTGTCCATGAATTGAGATTCTGATCCTAGTTGAGCTTCTTCTGCCATTCTCCTCTGAGAATAGACTCTTCCAATCTTTGGATTAGCCTCAACAAGTTCTCCTTCTCCTAGTCTGAGCTTTATTCTAGTTAGCATTCAAAATCCATCACAAGCTTGTCTAACCTTAACGAAACCTTAAGCTTTGATACCACTTGATCTGAAAATGTGATCTTAAATCAATATTAAGGTATTACAGACTCATGTGCAGGAATGCCTATATTATTTAGTGCAATGGATCGAAAAGATTGCGAATAATATAGACAATGGACAGTTATAAAACATAATAAACACACACATCAACACAACAAAATAATCAAGGAGTTCACCAGACTTCCTGGCTACGTCTCCTGGTCCAGCTTTTAGTGTCGACTTCTATATTATGTCTTCAAGAGCAGATTATTACAAGTGTGAGCTCAAACAACAGTGACAAAACAACAGAGATTTACTTGAAATCCTCAAGTCTACAATAGTACGTAGACTCTCCCTCTTGCTCTCTGTCTTTTGCTTTCTCTTGCTCTCTCTTTGTCTGTCCATGCTCTCTTCTCTGCTGCCATTGAATGGCTTTTAAGCCTCTTGGCCCTGTCTGTTCGCCTTCCCTCTTCAGGCTCTCTGGTTCCCGGCCGCTGTCCCTTCATTTCCTTCTGGAGTGTTTAACAATCATTGCTAAACGCTCTAAGGTATGGTGGCCACCTGTTTTTAAACGGAAAGGACCACTAGCATAGGTGAAATCCCCGAGAATATGTTTCTCTGTTTACACAGAGAAATACACCCAAACAGTGAGAATTTCCGCCAAGCCGGACTTCAAATATATGCAATCGCATCTATAAACCCATCGGGTCCGCCATGCTATCGCAAATCGCAGTCGCATAGGCGTATGGCCAAAAAAAGCCAATACACAGGAAATACACGGAAAATCCCGTAATTCAGGATTTCAAAAGGTATGAAATCGCGCTTATAAACTCTTTGGGTGCGCCTTTTATCGGCATATTGCAATCGCATATGTGGGAGGTCATAATCCCTTTGTATTTCGGTTTTATAACGGAAATACACCAATACATAGAAAAAACCCGACACAAACATTTTATCAGAAGTCAAATTATATCACGCCGCGTCTATAATTCCTTTCGGGTCTGGCTTTATCACATGTCGCTTCACTTCTCCGATCTCCAATCGTCGATTGTTCCAATCGACCTTATTGGTTATCAGCGCATCGCTATCAGCCCATCGCATTGGCGTATCGCATGACCCACGGTCCATTGGCATCACCCCTTGTGTTGTTGCGATGCGATAAATCGAAGTCGCATATTGCTTAAGCCTCAAGCCCTTGGTAAGTCCTCCTCTAGGTTATTGCGATGCAATATTGCAAGTTGATCTGGACCGTTGATCTGCGCGCTCAATCAACGGTCCTCGTTCAATCGTGCTAATCGCTATCGCGATTTCCATAAGGCCGCCTCTGATACACTCCGTTGGCTACCTCCGATTGCAATATCCCGATTCAATCTGGCCCGTTGATCTTTCCGATCCAACGGCTCTGGTGCAGCGGCATTTGAACCTCTGATAGCTCTGTTTTCCGCCATTCTTTCACTGTTTTCCCTTGCAATAGTGTTTCTGATAGTTAATATGCATGAAGACTTAGAGGTTTTAGGATCCATTTTGGATCAGGTGTTAACCTTGTAGGTTGTGGAAGGCTAGGAGAAACAACACTTCCATCTTTATAGTTGTGAGGGGTAGACTTCCTTGTTGCGATAATTTTGATTTCCACTTTTCTTGCCAACTTGAATGCCTTCTCCAATGAATCTGGTTCCCAAAGACGAACCTCATGTTTAATGTTATCCTTTAAAGTCCCTATGGAGACATCAATCCTCTGCTTCTCTGGAATATCATTTTCCCTTATATTCAATTTTTAAAAGTCCTCAATGTGCTCTGCCATTGAACACTTTTGTTTGAGATTTATCAATTGGCTAAAGAAAGTGCTGCTCTTTGTATCTTCATAATGTGCTATCATTTCCTCCGTGAAACTGACCACGTAACAAGTGGTTTACGAGAACAAAGCCCTTTATACCATAAAAATTGATCCGGTTCTAAATATGAAGATGCAATACGTACCTTTTGTAACAGTTGCACCTCGTGTAGATCAAAATATTGCTCCATCTGTAGTATCCAATATATCGGATCCTTGCCATCAAACTTCCTCATATCGCCTTTTCTTAATTTTAAGAGCTCGATCATGAAATGATTGTAACTCTGTAATTTCAGATCTCCCAGTTCTGAAATCACAACCTGCAGTAGCCCTCTGTGTCCTCTTTTTAATGGCACCAGTGTGATCAAAAATTGGATTCTCCAAGAAAGAGTTATGCACAATCTCCCAAGATGACCTGATTATATACCTTTTCAAAAGATTGAACTTGTACGAAATTCCATGTGTCACTTTTTCAACCTTCAGATTTGAAAAAGATACACAGAAAACTACAATTCGTCCTATTTCTAGAACTTCTTACGAAATTTCAATCTGATGCTCAAAGAGATAGTTATGACGATTTTCCCCAGGTCACCTGTTTGGGATGTAATTCGGGAGCCTACAGAAACCCTAAATGTCTTTGACTGTATTGTCAAACATATAGCGAAACAAGATCTGAAATTCAGGCCCGAGCTTCCCCATGATTTCGGCTCAAATGGGTTTTAATTTCAGAGTCTGAACCTTAGTAGAAGACAAATTATAGCGAAAATCCACAATGACCTGTTTGAGATTGAATTTTAGAGCTTCCACAAACCCTAACTTGTTCAGATCATATATCCGAAAATATAGCGAGACAAGATCTGAAATTTGGGCCCGAGGTTCAACGAGATGTCTTCTCAAATGGGTTTTTTGGTTAGCTTCTGAAACGTCACAAAAAAAACGTTATAGCAAAAATGTCACGAAGACCTGTTTTGAGTATCGAAACCCTAGAATCCAAAGCTCTGATATCAAATGTTATGAAATCAACTCACAAAAAGATAGAAAAGATAGATCAATGCCTTAGAAATAAGCCTCTTCGAGGGGGCAACCTTCTTTACATTACACAAATGAATAATTCTTGGATGATACAAATGACAAGACCTCCTTTCTATATATAGGAGTCTAAGGGGTCATAATATAATCAAAGCCGACATAACAATAATAATGTAAGGGCACAATAATGACAATAGTGGGCTTCTATGGGGCACAATAATAACAATATGGGGACTACATGGGCACAACAATATAATAAGGGGGTTGTACTAATAACAATAAGGGCTTACACTAGTATTATAGGGACCTAACAACATCTCCTTTGCTGTGTTTTTTTGCAATATGTGTTATTTTATCACTTCTGGGTTATTATATCATTTGCACATATTTGGTTGGAGTTTTTGCTGGGGTTTGAGGAACATTCTGGGTTAGGAATATTACACACATCTAAGGGCTTCTGCAGTGCAATGCTCTTGACTAAAAATGATACTCCGTCAGTAGGGTACAAACTCATGATCTCTCGCCAATCCATCTCATGGGAAGGATCATATGCACGTGCACCTATACAAGGTACGAGTCCACTGAGCTGCACTATGCTCCACTCATGCAACTTTGCCCAACCAATCAACTGGATATGTCTAGGAATGTCTGCCTCTCTCCCTATAAGTGGGTAACCCATGCTACACACTCTGTCAATGTACTCCTAGAGAGGGATGCTGCCTGGAAACACTGCAACTTTTCTAGCTGCCACTACGTTGACCTGCACCTCATCAGTGGGTTGTTCCAAGGATGGATGCATGACTGACTCTAAAAGAGCCTCCCTCATCTGACCGAAAACTCCATGCCCCATTGGTCCACCCATCATTTGCAAAACTGTCCTGTCAACCTCCAAGACCTCTTGCGGACAAGTGCCTGCAAATATTGCCACCCTGCAAGTTGTCTATACAACTGTCTGCTCCTCATCAATGGCTGACCCCAAGGATGGTTACTCATCCTCCACCATCATAGGCTCAATAAGAACCTCCAACTGGCTCTCCCTAGAAGGCTCATCATGCATACTGTGTACATCATCCTCCTCAACTGATTCATGCTCCACCATATGCTACTCATGCTGAATCACCACTGGTGACTCATCATCCCGAATGTCTCGCATAGGGTCCACTGACTGCTCATCATATGAATTTGGCCTACTAACAACGAATATACACGACTCATGCTCCTTGGAGGCATCCTCGTATGAACCCATGGACTCGTCCAAAGAAGAATCCTCGCCCTGAAGGTTAGAAGGAATCTCCACCTGCTCTACCTCTATCATCTCCTCAGTGTCGCTCAAGCATGAGTGGTCAGGTCCCCTGCAGATGAAGCAAAGTTCCTTCCTCCTTAGCTCATTCCTACTGCATGATCCCCCAAACCTGAGTAGCTCCTACCTGGTCAACTGTCTTCTGAACAGCCCAATGTTTTGCTCAACCAACCTCTCGGCTAGTTCATAAGCAACAAGTGAGACCAATTGTTCTCTCCTCCAAACGGACAACAATTGGGACTACAACTCCCAACAAATAGCATCACTACCTCTCATACATCATGACAAGATGGACTGCATGTGTGCTGTGAGTGTGTCAGGATGATGTTTCCTAATGTTGAAGAAGCATCAAAACATCTACACTCAAGATCATCAAACTCAAGATCAAATATGACTTCATATGTGTTGACCATGGCCATGACTTCTAAAATCTCACGCTGCTTCCCAAAGGTAGAGCTTGCACTATTGTCCAAGTCCTGGAAAGTCTCAATTATCAGTTTGAAAAGTCTCATAACATCATCATTGTAAGGAGCTATAGGAGCGGTTATTCTAATGATGTTACTGAGACAAGATGCAACTGGACGCCTAACCCCTTCACAAGGTTCCTCCAAGAACTTGTGTTGTATGAGAGCAAGCATGGCGGGTTTTAAAGCCCAACTTAGCTTCTTCCCCTCTGACTGACCCACCTTGGAAAGGAGTGAGTCTAATTCGTCCAATTTGAAGAGGGCTTTCACTGTGACCCTCATGTTTTTCAAATCAGTCCCAAGTGCAAAGATTTTGTGTCCTATTTCTGGCTCCTTCTGCAAATCTCTTGGCTGCTCATGGTTAAGAATGGCATGGATCTCTTTTGAGAAAGGTCTGCTGGCCAATTTTGTCTTCTGATCTATATTGCAGTCTGCTAAGGTACTGTTGTGTTGGCTTAAGAGGTGTTTCAAATACTCCATTTTACTGTATTATTGCCTACATAGTGTGTAACAGCAATACAAAGGTCATGACGGTGGGTATAAAAGCCACTGCAAGGTGTAACCGATCTCAGCTCTCAAGCCCAACTGCCCCATTCATACATTGATGGCATTTAAAAATGATTTGACACCAAACACAAAGGACAACATACAACCAGTACTCTGACCTTGTACTCAACTCAGCCACACCCTCATTATGACTGTTAGCATAAAATAAGACTTGACCAATTCTAACAGTTCAGCCCTGTACAACTGTCTGACACTTAAGACAATCTGCCCTTGATGCTTTGTTCAACAAAAAAAAAATTCTAATTTCACTGTATTTCTGAGTTTTCAAAGAACTTTCAGTGAAACAATTTGTCAAACATATTGCATAAACACTGCTGTAGGTGAAGTACATTTACAGGTGCAAGATATGAAAATATAGGGGTACATATATGAAGAAACTAGCCCCTAATCGGAAACTGATATTTCATTTTTTTTCTTAAGTTTCAGAAACATGATCAAGTATTGGCACTGTTGAACATGACATGGCTTCTACTAGCAAATTAACCAGGAAATACATGACAGATAATGCAAGAAAGGAACCTAGTTACAAATCTGAGCTCCATGCAACATTGAATAGGAATTTTGGAATAAGATAGCCATTCATTGGAGTGGAACTCTGTTCAGGGATTGAAAATTAGTTGTCTTGGTCATTTCCATGGCTTCTAGCATTATTTCTGTGCTTTGATATTGTATGCAATTTGGCAGATTCAATGTAAGTATTTTTTTTATTAAGGATGAAAAAAAATATCTGTTTCTGCTTATTCTGACCTGATCACGATTCTGATTGCAATTAGGTAGTTGCATGCACAGTTTATTTTAGTTATGTGTGTTCTCCCACGATAAGAAGTAATTTTTTCCAGAAAAATGTTTTTAGAATCCATTTCAACATGGCACTAGATGGTGTCACTAAAATCTGAAATTAGAGTTGTGTTCTCTGGTGAATTAGAAATTTGATATATCAAAGTTGAATGTAACAAAATCTTTACCTCCTGCTTTCAAACTTTATCTATTCCTTCTTCAAAAAAATGAAATAAGTGGCTATCTTGAACAAAGCTTTCTTGAATCTTGATCTTGAAACGACAGAGGTAACTTACATGTAGAATGCCAATATTTACCTCACTATTAACATGCTATTCGGTTTTTTATTTAGATGTATTGATGTTTCTCACGTAACCTCACAATTGTAGAAGTCTGTACAAGATTTCATTTCCTGATCGTCGTCTCTTTGAATATGATCTCTTTCTTAACTGTTGCATGCTTGTGATTCAGTCAGGTTGATCCTATAGTGGCATCCTTCTCGGGGGGAGCAGTAGGTGTTATATCAGCTCTGATGGTGGTTGAGATCAACAATGTCAAGCAGCAAGAACAAAAACGATGCAGATATTGCCTTGGAACAGGTATGAAGAAACCAAGTAGAAAATGTCTATTATTACCTGAATTAATGCAATCATAACAAAAAGAGAGGAGAGAATGCTTTTGGCTCAAAATAAAAGTTGGTTCTAAAGCATTGGACGAGCTCAGCAGTCCAAATAAATATAAACATTCAGGAAAAATACAATGGGTATGCAACCATGGTTTTATTGATTGAATAAAATTAATGTGCCTAAAGAATGTTAGATTATAACTAAATCACATAGTAATGGATGTTAGATACAATGGTCATAAATGGGATTTAGTTGGATTTTAGACTTGTAATAAAGACTTAGAAGCTTTATAATAAGGTGATCTAATCATAAATGAATAAATGCAGTGGTTAAAAGCAGTGTTGAAAAAGTTGGCATTGGCAAAAAATTAGCGAGCGTCTTGGAAACATCTTTTCGGCAACATCGGCAAACCACGACAAACATTATAAAATGCGAAATATATTCATTTTTTTTCTTCATATTTTTAAACATATAAAGCAACAACAAGAAGAAATAAACACATTGGCACATAAATATGAAGAAAACACTGATATATATGATGTAGTGGATGTCAAATTGTTAGTTTTTGTAGCATCGCATGTGTTCTAGCCACAGAATCTTGTGGAGAGGCTAGAATACATGAGATCTCCAAAACCCAGAATTGTTTCTGGAAATTCCACATAGAGACGACTTAATTAGATTTTTAGTCATTTTTAAATATTTCCTAAGTCTAAACTTAGGGAATATGACTAATTTATCAGAATTAATTAAGTCATGGTGAGAATATTCTAGAAAAGTACATGGATCGATTTCTAGTTAATTCTCGTCATAAATTAAGATCTAATCTTGGCCGTTGAAGTCTCAACAGAGTGTTATAAGAAGAAAGTCGATGGGGCTTGGAGAATACACTTAATAAGTTCGATTTCCAGAGTAGCAGTATTAAGTTGCCAGAGAGAGAGCTAGTGAAATCGAAGCAGTGAGAGAGGGGCAAGGACAGTGAAGCCGGAAGAAGGATTCCAGATTCACTGAGTGCATTTGCGGAGAGGCAGAGGAGCCACAGTGAGGCTAACACAGTAGCCTCTAGACGCAAAGTCGATTTTTCTAGGGAATAGCAGAATTTCAGTGCCAGAAGCTAGGCAAAGGTTCCAGAGGCTAGGAAAGACGTTTTCCCAGACAACAGCTGATCAAAGGACTTGAGGAGACGCTGTTCCGAACTGAGTGCAGGAGCAACTGCGCTAGGGTGGCGCAGTGACTGCTCAGAGCCAGTTTGGACGACTCAACTTGAGTTGAGGTCAGAGCCTGGATTTGCCTATGGAGTGAGGAAATTCCTCACTAGATTTTTCTTACCAGTATTTCTCTGTAGGATTTCCAGTTTCGGCACCCAATTGTACTCAGATTATTTTATTGCTGCATAATAATAAAACCCTTAGCTGCTGTACCGGTTTTTCCAAGTTGGGTTTTTCCAGGGACATTGGTCCAAAAATAATTGTGTAATTTGTTGGGAAAAACACTAAGAGGGGGGTGAATCAGAATTTTAACTTTCACAATAATAATTTTTCTTTTTCAAACTGTAAACGTGATATTACAGAAACCAAACAACGTATGTCCGTGACTATAATAGATGAAACCAGCGTATAGATAATAAACTTGTAAAACAGCTAGTTCATTGTCTTTTGAACTTAAATCAGAGTGTGTTGTATTTACTAAGTAGTAGACAGATGCAGTGAGAACAAAATAAATCAACACACATAAGCATCACACATGAACACCAAGATTTTTTAGGTGGAAACCCAATGTGGGAAAAAAACCCACTGCTGCTATCATCTCAGTCTTCAATCTTCTTATTATAAAAAGTGTTTACAAGTTTTGTACTGGTGCAGACATTTTCCAGTACGTAGGCATCTACCTGCTAAAGGCTACAACCTTCACTCGTTTTCCAGCTTCTACTGGAAGGGAGCTCCAACCCCCTAGCTCTTGTACTGGCTGATATGTTTACTAATACATAGGCGTTGACCTATTGAAGGTTGTTGAATTGGGGTAGCATTGGATGTGCTCTAGCCACGAAATTTGGTGGAGAGGTTGGGGCACATGACATCTCTAATATCCAGAAAGGATTTGGGCAGATTCTAAACAGTTCAGGAGATATTAAAATAATTAATATTTTAATGGAGTCCCTAAGTTTAAACTTAAGGAAAATAAAATATTAATGTGTATTAATATGAATCTGTGTTAGAATGGTCCAAAAGACATGGATAAAGCCATATCTAGATTCTAATCTTAGTCGTTGATTGGGGACTTAATCTCGGCCATAGAAATGTCAACAAGAAAAGTGTAAGAGGAGGCTTGAGGGTCACTTGGAGAACACACAAGAGTGATCAGTGAGTCTATTTTCTAGAGCAGGGTTTGCTAAGAGAGATAGAATCAGTGATTGGGAGAGCAGCTGAGGGGCATTGAGTACAGAGAGGCAAAGATAATGTCGGGTTAGCAACAGAGCAGCCAGAGAGAGAGACGCAGGAGAAGTCATTGCTCACGCAGAGCCACGCAGAGGTAGCTAAGTGCTGTGCAGAGCACCAAAGGGGCCAGCGTAGCTGACGCGGAGGCTTAGAGAGCTGACGTAGGGCCTCCTGGGGCTGACACAGGCCAAGAAAGGCTGACGCAGTGCCAACGCTGGGCTAGGAGAGGCTGACGCAGTCCAGAATGGGCAGACGCTGGGGTTTTTGGGGCAAATTGGTGCTGAGTAGCTGTGGGAAGGATTATCCGGGGTTTCAGCCAGTAGATTTGTCAGAAAACGAGAGGTATTACTGCTAAGGAAATTCTTTGTTGGGTAGGCCAGTTTCAGCACCCAGATTGTACTCTAATATTGCTTAATAAGAAAACCCTCAAATTGTTGCACCGGTTTTCCCGCATTGGGTTTTTCCAGGGACATTAGTCCAAAAATAATGGTGTCATATGGTGTGTTTGTTCTTGTTTCTTTTAGTTGCTGAAGTGTAATATGTTGAGCATGCACTAGTGTTTATTTTCAGTATTTACATTGTAAATAACTTGTCAAGGAAAAATAACAAGTAGGTAGGAATAAAGCAGATAAAGTGCATGGAATGTTTCTAACTAAGTAAGACGTAGCGACTTCATGGTATCAGAGCGTGATTGCAGATCACAGGAGGACTAAAAGACATCAGTCAAGCAGAGCATTAACAACAAAAAACAGTTGTCCCGAGGTGACAGAAGCTATTTCTAGCAACGCAGAAGCCAAGGAGTGTGACGCAGAGCCAGCCAGGGCCACATAGAGGAAGCCGGGAACTGTGCAGAACCTTAGAAAGGTCAGCGTTGCTGATGCAGAGGGCCAGAGGGTTGATGCAGACCCATCTGGGGTGACGTAGAGCTAGCATGAGACAGAGATGGCTGACGCAGTTCACAGAGAGGCAGTTGCTGGGGTCTAGAAGGCTGCAGGGATATTGCAGAGTGGAGTTGGTGAGGTACTATAGTCAGAACAGTACCTGACAGAGCAAGGCCAGAGGAGTTGTTACTGAGGGTTTCTAGCCGAGGAACCCAGATCAACAGTGCAACTGCACGAGTTGATCAGAGTAGGGGGCATCTTGACAAGCAGCAAAAGAGTTTCCAGGAGGGAAATCAGGACTCAGAGGGAGTCCAGAAGAGAAATTCTAGACGGGAAGTAGAGACTTAGAGGAGTCAAATAGAGAACTTCCAGGAGGGAAGTAGAGGAGCATCATGGCACTACACAGGGTAAGAGATCAAGATAGACTGGATGGAGCATCGAACTTTGCAGTCTGGAAGGCCAAAATATTATCAGTGCTTGACAGGAATCGTGTCAAGAACTTCGCCTTGAAGGTAATAGCTGTCCCAGTCGACCCGAATGATAATGACAGGTACGAAGAGGCGACATCGAGGGCCAAGTGCATTATCCTTGACGGGGTCAACGATCATGTGGTACCACATATAGCCGAGAAGGAAACAACATTTGAGATGTGGGAGGCTCTCAAGAAGCTATATCAGCATACTTCTGTGCAAAGAAGAATGCTGCTCGAGAACTAGATGAGGTCGTATTAGATGAAGAAGGGTCAATCTATTGACACCTTCCTCGGAGGACTGAATGAGATCCGAGACCAGTTGACTGCTATAGGAGCGACACCTCATCAGGAGCTTATGGTGAGGATAACCCTGAATGCTGTCTCAGAAGATTGGGAAGTATTTTTCTAGAGTATCCTAGGCAGAGGGACTCTCCCACCTTGGTACGAGATGTGAGCATCTCTTCGCCAGGAAGAGATCAGATTGCAGTAGAAGACAAGTAGCAGCATCAAAGGGATCAAGGTCAAGCAGAAGGAGGAGGATGTGGCCCTAGCATCTGAGGGAAAGCAGGAAAAGCGGAAGAAGAAAGATCTCTCCAAGATCAAGTGCTTTTACTGTGGGGAGATGGGTCATTATGCGACCCAGTGTTCAAGGAAGAAGAATAAGGGAGTGTCTTCTGAGACTAAGGTAGTGCCAGCACGGGTAGAGAAGGAAGTTTTGACAGACGATGAATATGCCATGAGTGCACATGCACCACTTGAGAAGAAGTGGGGAGATATCGAGCTGTAGTCAGGCGGACTACAGGTGATGAGGGGCAGGATCCTCGAGGTACCCAGCCTCTTAGATTAGACCTTGCTATGGGAGCCCCAAAGAGGAGTAGCAGGACTAGCTGAGTCGGGTAGAGATGGATGCGGATGGAACGGCAGAGTGTGCTACAGTGCAAGAGTCTTGAGACAGCACAAGGCTAGCAGGCTGCAACAGTGCGAGAGGCACAGGAGTGTTGCACTAGTGCAGGATGGCACAGAGAAGTGTGCAATGGTGCGAGATGCAAGGAGTTGTTGTAGCAGCGCAGAGGTCAGAGAGGGAGCACTTGTCAGCGACAGAGGGAGCTTCAGCATCAGTGGGTGTCTCTAGCCCAACAGGGAGGTCAGGTTGGGAGATCAATTACTTACTTCTCAGTAACTGAGTTGCAGTGCAGCAGTGGGCAGCACGATGCAACATGATGAGAGGAGGTGCAATGCGGATGCAGTGCTGGGAGAAAGGACCAGCAGCAGCACGGATGCAGAGGGAGTTGTCATACAGATGCAGCAGTGGCTGTGGCAGGACCATGGGCAGCAATACAGGATGCAATAGTCGCTGTGGCAGGACCTTGGGCAGCAGTATAGGATGCAGCAATGCAGAGGATGTTGGGCAAGAAGGCCTAGCATCAGCACAGGTACCCATGCCGGATGATCAGAGTAATACTCAGTGAGGAGTATTGCTAGAGCACAGTCCTCGGTAAGAGGGAGTGTTGATTTGGGGTAGCATCGGATGTGCACTAGCCACAAAATTTGGTGGAGAGGTTGGGGCACATGAGATATCCAATACCCAAAAAGAGTTTGGGTAGATTCTAAACAGTTCAAGAGATATTAAAATAATTAATATTTTAATCGAGTCCCTAAGTCTAAACTTAGGGAAAATAAAGTATTGATGTGTATTAATATGAATTTGTGTTAGAATGGTCCAAAAGACATGGATCAAGCCAGATCTAATCTTAGTTGTTGAGATTTCAATAGGAAAAGTATAAGAGGAGGCTTAAAGGTCACTTGGAGAACACACTAGAGTGATCAGTCATTTTATTCTCTAGAGCGAGGTTTGCTAAGATAGATAGAATCAGTGATCGGGAGAGCAGCTGAGGGGCATTGAGTACAGAGAGGCAGAGATAGTGTCGGGATAGCAACAGAGCAACTAAAGAGAGAGATGCAGGAGTAGCTAGTGCTCATGCAGGGCCACGCAGAGGAAGCTAAGTGCTGCATAGAGCACTAGAGGGGCCAGCGTAGCTGACGCAGAGGCTCAGGGAGCTGACGCAGGCCAAGATAGGTTGATGCAGTGCCAGTGCTGAGCTAGGAGAGGTTGACGCTGTCGAGATTGGGTAGACGCTGGGGTTTCTGGGGCAGATTGGTGCTGAGTAGCTACCAGAAGGATTATCCGGGGTTTCAGCCAATAAATTTGTTAGAAATTGAGAGGTATTATTGCTAAGGAAATTCTATGTTGGGTAAGCTAGTTTCGACACCCAGATTGTAATCTGATATTGCTTAATAAGAAAACCTTCAGATAGCTACACTGGTTTTCCTGCATTGGGTTTTCCCGGGGACATTAGTCCAAAAATAATGGTTTCATATGGTGTGTTTGTTCTTGTTTCTTTTAGTTGCTGATTTGTAATATGTTGAGCATGCACTAGTGTTTATTTTCAACATTTACATTGTAAATAACTTGTTAAGAAAAAATAACAAGTAGGTAGGAATAAATTAGATAAAGTGCATGGATGGTTTGTAACTAAGTAAGACGTAGAAACTTCAACAAAGGCTACCGCCTTCACTCTTCCTCTAAGGAACACGTTTCATAAATTTTCAGACTGGATACTCTTGGTACACATCAACACAATATGAAGGCCACGTTTCATCAAATTTTCATACTGGAACCATCAGTAACATTGAAACTCAAAATCAATCACCACAATTGTAATACAACCATTAAATACAATTGCATCAACCAATCACCGAAACCCATAAACTCTGAAGCAAAACACAATCAATCTGTTGAATTTTCTAAGTCTATCTGTTAGAAAATTAATCTGTATTCTACTAGTTTATTTCTTCTACTTGTAAATTCTGAACAAGCTATTTAAAACATTTAAATATCGAAATAAACACAATACAGTCACAACATCTACAAATCATCAGCTGAAAGAAAACAAGCACACAAGTGACACCGTTATTTTTGGACAAATGTCCCCGGAAAAACCCGATGCGGGAAAACCAATGCAACTATTCTGAGGGTTATATTATTATGCAGTGTTTCTGAGTACAACTAGGTGCCTAATTGGCTCACCTGACAGAGAAAAATACACGGCAACTGTTGATTTGGGGTAGCATCAAATGTGCTATAGCCATGAAAATTGGTGGAGAGGCTAAAACACATGAGATCTCCAAGATCCAGAAACGGTTTGGACAGATTGTACCCAGTTTGGGAGATATTAAAATAATTAATATTTTTAATGGAGTTTCTAAGTCTAAACTTAGGAAAAATAAAATATTGATGGGCATTAATATAAAACTGGGTTAGAATGTTCCAAAAGTCATGGATCAAGCCAAATCTAATCTTAGCCGTTAATTAGAGATTTAATCTCTGCTGTTGAAGGACTAACGAGAAAAGTATAAGAGTAGACTTGAGGGTCAGTTGGAAGACACACCAAAGTGATCAGTGATTCATTTTGCTAGAGCGGGGTTGCTAAGAAAAGTTGAATCAGTGATCAGCAGCGAGGGGCAGTGAGTACGAGGCAGAGAGGTAGAGACAATACTGAGAGACCAATGTAGAAGCAGAGAGAGCAAGAGCAAGAGCCAGTCTAGGCTACATAGAGCCCAACAGAGACAGCGTAGAGGCAGAGGGACTGCGTTATCCATGCAAAGGCTGCTGGAGTGACGCAGAGGGTCCTAGAGGCTGCGCATCGCCTCAGAGGGCTAACATAGAGGGTCCTGGGGCTGACGCAGGTCAATAGAAGGCTGACATAGAGGCTAGAAGGGCCAGCGCTGAGCTTTAATTGTGCCGGAGAGGGTTTCGTTTGACAGGTTTTCTGAATACCCGTTTCCGAATATAGAGTTATTGTTGCCGTGTATTTTCTCTGTCGGGTGAGCTGGTTAGGCACCCAGTTGTACTCAGAAAGACTGCATAATAATATAACCCTCAGAATAGCTGCACAGGTTTTCCCGCATTGGGATTTTTCCGGGAACATTTGTCCAAAAATAACGGTGTCACTTGTGTGCTTGTTTTCTTTTGGCTGATGATCTGTAGATGTTGTGACTGTATTATGTTTATTTCAGTATTTAAATGTATCAAATAACTTGTTCGAATTTAACCAAGTAAAAGAAATAAACTAGCAGAATACAGATTAATTATCTATCGGATAGACTTAGAAAATTCAACATGGTATCAAAGAGTGGTTGCAGATCACAGGAAAGCTGAAGGCATCAGCTAAGCAGAGCATTTGCAACAATTCAACTGTCCGGAGTGACAAAGCTGATCCTTGCAGAAAGCGACTGAGGAAGGAGTGATGCAGAGGGACTGCGTTATCAGTCTGGGCCAGAGAAAGGCCAGCGCAGAGGCTGAGGAAGGCAGAATCAGGCTCATGCAGAGGCCAAGAGGGCTAACGCGGTTGGCTGAGGGAGCTGGTTTTCCGGTGTTGGGATTGCGTAGAGCCAAGAGGCTCAATCCTTCAGTTTTTGGGGCGAAGGAAGCTGTAGGAAGTTTGCGGGAGCGAAGCTGGTGGGGTACTGTGGTTAGAACAATACCTAACAAAGCAAGACCAAGGTAGAGGGAGTTGCTGCCGAGGCAGATTTCTAGCCAAGGAATCCGGATCAGTGGTGCAGTTGTAGAGACGATCAGAGAGGGGCAACTTGACGTTTGGCAGAAGGATTTCTAGGAGGGAAATCGAGACTCAGAGGGAGTCCAGAAGAGAACTTCTAGACGGGAAGTAGAGAGACTCAGCAGGAGTCGAACAGAGGACTTCCAGGAGGGAAGTAGAGAGACTCGGAGGAGTCGACAGAAGAGCAGCGAGATGGGCATGAATGGGCTGAGAGATCTGGATAAGCTGGACAGAGCGTCCAACTTTGTGGTCTGGAAGGCCAGGATCTTGTCCATTCTAGACATGTATCGCATCAAGGCCTTCACCTTGAGAGTAGTGGCAATCCAAGTTGACCCAGCTGAGAATGAGAAGTACGAGGAGGCAATGACCATGGCGAAGTGCAGCATCTTTGACGGGGTCAAAGATCATGTGGTCCAACATATTTGCGAGAAGAATATGGCAAATGAGATGTGGGAGGCCCTGAAGAAATTGTACCAACATACTTCCGTGCAGAGGAAGATGTTACTTGAGCATCAACTGCGATCATATCAAATGCAGAAGGGGGATCAGATAGATCACTTCCTCGGTCGATTAAAGGAGATCTGGGACCAGCTAACTTCCATAGGGGCCACGCCGGATGAGGAGATGTTGGTGATGACCGCACTTAATGCAGTCTCCGAGGAGTGGGAGACATTTGTCCAGAGTATACTGGGCAAGGCGAGTCTTCCAGATTGGGAAGAACTGTGAGCGACTCTTCGCCAAGAGGAGATCAGATGGCTAACCAAGACGGGGAGTAGCAGGAAAGGAGTCAGGATCAAGAAGGAAGAGGAAGAGGATACGGCTCTAGCATCTGCGGGAAAGCAGGAGAAGAGGAAGAAGAAGGACCTCTCCAAGGTCAAGTGCTTCCATTGTGGGGAACTGGGTCACTATGCGAACTAGTGTCCTAAGAAGAAGAGTAAGGGAGAGGCTTCGGACTCTAAGGCAGCACTAGCGAAGGTGGAAAAGGAGTCGAGGAGGATGACGATTGTGCCATGAATACTCATGTGCCACTTGAGAAGAAGTGGGGAGACATCGAGCTGTAGTCAAACGGAGTACAGGCGATGAGGGGCAGGATCCTCAAGGTACCCAACCTCTTGGATTATACCTGGCTACGAGAGCCTTGAAGAGAGAGTAGCAGAACTGGTGGATGTCGGTAGAAACGGATGCAGATGAAGCAACAAAGAGTGCTACAGTGCAGGACTTCCCGGGTAGCGCGAGGCTAGCAGGCTGCAACATTGCGAGAGGCATGAGAGTGTTGCAATGGTGCAGGATGGCACAAAGAGGTTTGCAGCGGTGCGAGATGCAGGGAGTTGTTGTAGCAGCGCAGAGGTCAGTAGAGGGAGCACTTGTTAGCAGCAGAGGGAGCTTCAGCATCGGGAGTGTTTCTAGCTTGACAGGGATGTCAGAAGTTGGGTGGATCAGTTACTTCTCAGTAACTGAGTTGCAGCACAGTAGCATGATGTAGCATGATGAGAGGGCGCTACATTGCAGATGTAGTGTTGGGAGTATTGACCAGCAGCAACACGGATGCAGAGGGAGTTGCCGTACGAATGCAGCAGTGGCAATGGCAAGGCCATGGGCAACAGTACAGGATGCAACAGTGTAGAGGATGTTGGGCGGGGAGGCCTAGCATTGGCATAGGTACCGGTGCCAGATAATCAGAGTGATGCTTAGTGTGGAGTATTACTAGAGCACAATCCTCGCTAAGAGGGAGTGTTGATTTGGGGTAGCATCGGATGTGCTCTAGCCATGAAAATTGGTGGAGAGGCTAAAGCACATGAGATCTCCAAGACCCATAACTGGTTTGGACAGATTGTACCCGGTTTGGGAGATATTCAAATAATTAATATTTTTAATGGAGTTCCTAAGTCTAAACTTAGGAAAAATAAAATATTAATGGGCATTAATATAAAACTGGGTTAGAACATTCCAAAAGTCATGGATCAAGCCAAATCTAATCTTAGCCGTTAATTAGAGATTTAATCTCGGTCGTCGAAGGACTAATGAGAAAGGTATAAGAGGAGGCTTGAGGATTAGTTAGAAGAAACAACAGAGTGATCAGTCATTCATTTTGCTAGAGTGGGGTTGCTAAGAAAAGTTGAATCAGTGATCAACAACGAGGGGCAGTGAGTACGAGGTAGAGACAATATTGAGAGACCAGCGCAGAAGCAAACAGAGCGAGAGCAGCAGCTAGTCCAGGCTATGCAGAGCCCAACAGAGACAACGCAAAGTCAAAGGGACTGTGTCATCCACGCAGAGGCTGCTGGAGTGACGCAGAGGGTCCTAGAAGTTGCGCAATGCCTCAAAGGGTTGATGAAGAGGCCAGAAGGGCCAGCGCTGAGCTTCAGTTGTGCCGGAGAGGGTTTCTTGGGGCAAGTTTTCTGAATACCTGTTTCCTATTATAGAGTTATTGCTGCCGTATATTTTTCTCTGTTAGGTGAACCGGTTAGGCACCTAGTTGTACTCAGAAAGACTGCATAATAATATAACCCTCAGAATAGCTGCACCGATTTTCCTGCATTGGGTTTTCTCCAGGGACATTTGTCCAAAAATAACTATCACTTGTGTGCTTGTTTTCTTTCAGCTGATGATCTGTAGATGTTGTGATTGTATTGTGTTTATTTCGGTATTTAAATGTATTAAATAACTTGTTCGAATTTAAACAAGTAGAAGAAATAAACTAGCAGAATACAGATTAATTTTCTAACTGATAGACTTAGAAAATTCAACAACAGCAATACCTATATATTCATAAACAGGTATTCAAAAAACCTGTCCCACGAAACCCTCTTCAGCACAACTAAAGCTTAGTGTTGGCCCTTCTGGCCTCTGCGTCAGCCTTCTGTTGACCTGCATCAGCCCTAGGACCCTCTGCATTAGCCCTCTAAGGCACTGCGCAGCCTCTGGGACCCTTTGCATCACTCTAGCAGCCTCTGTGTGGATGACGCAGTCCCTCTGCCTTTGCGCTGTCTCTGTTGTGCTGTGTGTAGCCTGGACTGGTTGCTTCTCTCGCTCTCTTTGCTTCTGCGCTGGTCTCCCAATACTGTCTTTGCCTCTCTGCCTCGTACTCACTGCCCCTCATTGCTGATCACTTATTCAACTTTACTTAGCAACCCCGCTCTAGCAAAATGAATCATTGATCACTTTGGTGTATTCTCCAACTGACCCTCAAGCCTCTTCTTATACTTGTCTCATTGGTCCATCAACGACCGAGATTAAATCTCTAATCAACGGCTAAGATTAGATTTGGCTTGATCCATGACTCTTGGAACCTTCTAACCTAGTATTATATTAATACCCATTAATATTCTATTTTTCCTAAGTTTAGACTTAGGAACTCCATTAAAAATATTAATTATTTTAATATCTCCCAAACCGGTTACGATCTGTCCAAACCATTTTTGGGTCATGGAGATCTCATGTCCTTTAGCCTCTCCACCAATTTTCATGGCTAGAGCATATCTGATGCTACCCCAAATCAACACTCCCTCTTAGCGAGCACTGTGCTCTAGTAATACTCCACACTAAGCATCACTCTGATTATACGGCACCGATCCATGTGGTGATGCTAGGCCTCCCTGCCCAACATCCTCTGCACTGTTGCATCTTGTACCGCTGCTCATGGCCTTGCCACTGCCACTACTGCATTCGTACGGTAGCTCCCTCTGCATCCGCATTGTTGCTAGCCCATCCTCCCAACACTGCATCCTCTTCTCATCATGTTGCATTGTGCTACTACATACTGCTACTGCACTGCAACTCAGTTACTAAGAAGTAAGTAATTGATCCACCCAACTTCTGACATCCCTGTCAGGCTAGAAACACTCCCGATGCTGAAGCTCCCTCTATCGCTAACAAGTGCTCCCTCCAATGTTGCTTGGGAGCGGGAGTGGGAGCGGGAGCGACCATTTTCAGAAGCTCCCGATTTGGGAGCGAATCCGGGAGCGGTTTTTTAAAAATATATATATTTTATATATTTTTTAATTTTTGATACATATATGTCAACAAAAACATGTAGAATGATGAATTAGACATAAAAAACATAAAAAAACATAGATTGGTCATTGAACTATATCACATCAATCATCTAGATTCTAGAAATTATAGTCGTCATCAACCATGTCCACAGTTAGTAAAATACATATTACAACTGCAACATATTGAGTCTCGTGAATCATGATTCATCAAATTCAATCTTAAAGTTTCAACTTCAAGCTTTTAAAATTGAAAATTCAATAACATTTATAATCATTGATCACCAAAGTTGTACTTGTAAGCTAAGTTTACCCATTACAAGAAGTAATATCTTAGATATTTCTAAGTCCTAACTTCTAACTGTTAACATGATATGAAATGTTATAAATTTATAAAATGAAACATGAATAATGAAATGAAATGAAACAACTTTAGTCTTTCACGAAGCATCATATTCATAATTCACAATCATTACCAATGAGTTATAATTGCCAAGGCCCAACTTCAAACTTCAAATTTTCATTGTCACAGTGATATATTGTTTACAAAAAATATCATTATGATATGAAAGAGTCAAGAGTCAAGAGTCAAGGACTCAAAACACAACAGTTATGAAAACTAAAGTCTAATAGAAACTAAAAAAGACAAGTAAACTGTAAATTTACATGTGGCCCTTGCCACGAGAGTCTCCAGGAGTATAAGCAGGTCGTGGTAGTCTTCTAGGAATCTCCCGCACAGACCGACGACCAGAACTAGAACCTCCACGTGAGGGTGTAGATGGAGGTGGTGACAGCAAAGGAACAAGATTTGGACCTCGAGCACTGCTACTGGATGGTGGAGGTGGAGGTGGCATGGCTGCTGCAACTGCTTCATCTTCATCCCTTACAAGTTCCTCTTCCAGTTCCTCAAGATGTACAATGCCATCCTCCAAATTGTCATCCTCTGGGTGATTGTCCCAAATTTTATATGTGGGATCCTCATAAGCCCGATCATAGTAATGACTCAACAACCTCAAGTTGTAGTGCACATAAACCAAGCTTTCTGCTCGGTTTTCATTGAGTCTGTTTCTTTTCACATTATGTATGTAGCTGTAGGTGCTCCAACACCTCTCTGCAGAAGAAGTATTTACAACCTGTGAAAGAACTTTTTTTGCCAATTTTGGCAAAAGTCCCTGGCCGCCATATGTTTCCCACCATGTGAGAGTATCAAATCTATCTCTGTCGTCCATTGCATGGAAGTTAGCATACAAACTAGTGCCACTGAAGTATTTGCCTATTTCAAGGCGCACAGCTGCACATTCCTCCTTGTCAGGTATCAACTTTTCTAATGCTTCCAAATATCCTCTAGTTACCTCTGCATCTAAATGGGGTTTGGTCCTAATCCCACCCCCTGGTGCAGGTTGGCCCAACCAAGATGTAGAGTAGTATTTTGGCATAAGGATATACGCCAAGCAATGTAGTGGAAGATTAAGTCTATTCCACCGTTCACACACACAATCGTGAATCAGTTTGTACAAGTCGGGATCTCTGTTATGAACAATATCTTTTATTTGCCCCAACATGGTATCCATCTGCTCATACACCTCGCCAATCACTGGTTTGTCTGTATCTGCAAACCGAATCATGTGATAAATTGGCTTGGTGAAATCCAATACTTGCCTCATACTTGTCCAAAACTGACCATCAAGAGCGGCCTCCTCCACCAGTTCAAAACCTTTCCTGTCAGCTGCATTTGTAGCCCTTTCCTTTAATACCTGCCAATGTGGACTTGATACCATGCTAGCCAATGACTCTCTTACCTTCAAAAGGTGCCTGAAGGTGAGGTAATAGCTACCAAATCTGGTCTTCGCAATCTTCAACAACTCCAATCTCGAGTGACTGCGGGAAAGGCCATGGGTATTGCTATGATTTGTAATAAATTTTATCATTTGTTTGCCTTTCTTGTACAAATCACCAATCCATTGGTATTGTGCATTTTTGTTCTTGACAACATCATGCATCAGAAGGTTCAATGTGTGAACCAAACATCCAGACCAAAATATGTTGGGGTATTTATCCTCAATAATTGCTCCCGCTGCCTTACAATTAGGAGCATTATCAGTGATGACTTGGATGACATTGTATGGCCCAATACGGTCAATTGTTTCAAGTAATGCTTCTGCAATGTTGATGGTGGTCCTGAACTTGTCTGAGTAATCATGTGCAGTTAGAAAGATGGGACCACTAACAGACACAGCAAGAACACTTATCAATGGCTTGCCTTTTACATTTGTCCATCCATCAGATACAATGGACACCCCATGGTCAGTCCAAGAACTTGTCATTCTATTCAAAGAATGTGATATTTTTGCTTTTTCATGATCAAGGCCAACGGTTCTTACCTTGTCATACCCAGGGCTCTTGTATCCTTTAGGGGCATCATTTATGGCAGAAACCATTTCGTGCCAATAAGGTGAGCGAAGAACATTGAATGGTATCCCACATGCATAAAGAAACCTGTAAACCTATGAATCCACATCATTCCTACACCCCTCATCAAGGAAATCTGATATGGTTCTACGCCTTAAAGCTGATGACCCTGTGCCTCCATATCCACTGCCTTGGGAAGATGCTAAAGGAGTTCTTTGTGATTGTGAGCTTGGTTCAAAGAAACCCCTTGATTTTTTTGATTTGTATTGGGCTTCCTCCTCTTCCCTTATGTATTTGGCTCTATCCGCTGCTGACACCGCTGGACAAGTTTTGATTCCTATTTGTTTGTCTCCATCCCATGGCCTTTTCCCGCAGAGGTGTCTTCTAGCACGGGTGTATGAACCTGTGTAATCATTGTTGCAATGAGGGCAATGAAATTTAGTGGTTCCACCCCTTCTCCCTGTTTCAGCCCTGTTAACATATTTCCACAATGGGGTTTGGTCTTGTTTAGTTTTTTAAGGATCATGTTCACCCCCCTCCAGCTCCTCCTCATCGGGGTTTTCATCAATTCGAGTTTCTCCAGCTTTTTCATCCCCCTCTTCAGTTTGGCCCCTCCGTTTCCTACTCTCCAGCACCATAATAACCATAAAAGGGACCAAGAAGAGGAAAATGCCAAGAAATATAGCGAGGTCCATGGTGTTTGATATTTGTAGGTTTTTGAATCTGCAAATTAATTTAATTTATTTAGATTAATAAATTTAATTTAGATTCATGATTTTTAAACTAAATAAGGTTAATAAACTAAATAAATTAAATTAAACTAACTAAATTACTACCTAACTAAATTAAACTAACTAAACTAACTAAATTACTAAGTTACTTACCTCTTTGCAGGCTTGCTCCTTGCTCCTCGCTTCTCCTCGCTCCTTTGCTCTTGCTCTCCAGCTCTTCTCAACTCATTCAAGTGATAATGAAATGTTTTTTGGCCCATTGGGCTTTTAAAACAATTTTTTTTTTTTTTTTTTTTTTAAATTGATAATTTTTTGGGGTCCGCGGATTTTTTTCTGCCGGAACGCTCCCGACGCCGCCCGATTCGCTCCCGGAGCGATTTTTTAAAGGTCGGGAGCGATCGCTCCCGGGTTTTTAATTTCGCTCCGGGAGCGACGCTCCCAACAACGCTCCCAAAACTGGTAGGGAGCAAAATTTTTTTAGTCGAGAGTGTGCTCCCGAAATCGCTCCCGTTCGTGAGCGATTTCGGAAGTGCGCTCCCGACCCCCTCTTGAGCCGCTCCCGCCCGGAGCGTGGATTGGGAGCGGGTTCGAGGGGGGGGGGGCGCTCCCCTGCAACTCTGGCTCCCTCTATTGACCTCTGTGTTGCTGCAACAACTGCTTGCATCTCGCACCGTTGCACACCTCTCTGTGCCATCCTGCACTAGTGCAACACTCCTGTGCCTTTCGCATTGTTGCACCCTGCTAGCCTCATGCTGTCTTGGTACTCCTGCACTATAGCACTCTCTGCCGCTTCATCTGCATCTGTCTCTACCTACATCCGCTAGTCCTGCTACTCTTCGGGGCTCCCGTAGCAAGGTATAATCCATGAGGTTGAGTACCTCAAGGATCCTGCCCCTGATTGCCTGTAGTCCGTCTGACTACAGCGCGATGTCACCTCACTTCTTCTCAAGTGGTACATGAGCACTCATGGCACAATCGTCATCCTCCTCGACTTCTTTCTCCGCCTTCGCTGGCGCTGCCTTAGAGTCAGAAGCCTCTCCCTTACTCTTCTTCCTCAGACACTGGTTCACATAGTGACCCAGTTCCCCACAATGGAAGCACTTGACCTTGGAGAGGTCCTTCTTCTTCCTCTTTTCCTGCTTTCCCGTAGATGCTAGAGCCGCATCCTCTTCCTCTTCCTTTTTGATCTGGACTCCTTTTCTGCTACCTCCCATCTTGGTTAGCCGTCTGATCTCCTCTTGACGAAGAGCCGCCCACAGTTCTTCTCAATCTGGAAAACTCGCCTTGTCCAGTATGCTCTAGACAAATATCTCCCACTCCTAGGAGACTGCATTAAGTACGGTCCTTACCATCAACTCCTGATCCGGCGTGGCCCCTATGGAAGTCAGTTGGTCCCAAATCTCCTGCAACCTGCTGAGGAAGTGATCTATCTGCTCTCCCTCCTGCATCTGGTATGGCCTTAGCTAATTCTCCGAGAGCATCTTCCTTTGCACGGAAGTATGCTGTTACAATGTCTTCAAAGTGTCCCACATCTCCTTTGTCGTTTCCTTCTCGACAATATGTTGGACCACATGATCCTTGACCCCATCAAGGATGATGCACTTGGCCTTAGCCATTTCTTCATTGTACCTTTCATTAGCTACCGGGTCAACTGGGATAGTCATCACTCTCAAGGCGAAGCCCTTGATATGATGTCTATTTAGAATGGACAAGATCCTGGCCTTCCAGACCACAAAGTTGGACACTTCATCCAGCCTATCCTGATCTCTCAGCCCATTCACGGCCATCTCGCTGCTCTTCTCTGTCAACTCCTCTGAGTTTCTCTACTTCCCATCCTGGAATCCTTTGTTCGACTCCTGCTAAGTCTCTCTACTTCTCGTCTGGAAGTTCTCGGCTTGACTCCTGCTGAGTCTCTCTAATTCCCATTTGGAATTTCTCTTCTGGACTCCCTCTAAGTCCCGGTTTCCCTCTGGAAATCCTTCTGCCAATGCCAAGTTTCCCCTCTCCGATTGTCTGTGCAACTGCAACATTGATCCGGATTCCTTGGCTAGAAATCTACCTCGGCAACAACTCCCTCTACCTTGGTATTGCCCTGTTAGGTACTGTTCTGACTACAGTACCCCACCAGCTTTGCTCCCGCAAACTGCCCACAACTTCCTTCACCCCAACAACTGAAGGATTGAGCCTCTTGGCTCTGTGCAATCCCGGCACCGGCAAACCAGCTCCCTCAGCCAACTGCGTCAACCCTCCTGGCCTCTACGTGAGCTTGATTCTGCCTTCCTCAGCCTCTGCATTTGCCTTTACCTAGCCCACGCTGATGACACAATCCCTCTGCGTCAACCCTTCCTCTGTCGCTTCTGAAAGGATCAACGACTGTCACTCGGGACAATTGATTCTGTTGCAAATGCTCTGCTTAGCTGATGCCTTCAGATTTCTTGTGATTCACAACCACATTCTGATACCATGTTGAATTTTCTAAGTCTATCTGATAGAAAATTAATCTGTATTCTGTTGGTTTATTTCTTCTACTTGGTTAAATTTGAACAAGTTATTTAATACATTTAAATACCGAAATAAACATAATACAGTCACAACATCTACAGATCGTCAGCTGAAAGAAAACAAGCACACAAGTGACACCGTTATTTTTGGACAAATGTCCCCAGGAAAACCCAATGTGGGAAAACCGGTGCAGCTATTCTGAGGGTTATATTATTATGCAGTCTTTCTGAGTACAACTGGGTGCCTAACCGGCTTACCCGACAGAGAAAAATACATGGCAACAATATCTCTATATTCCCACGAAACCCTCTCTGACACAACTGAAGCTCAGCGCTGGCCTTTCTGGCCTCTGCGTCAGACCCAGGACCCTCTGAGGCACTGTGCAGCCTCTGGGACCCTCTGCGTCACTCTAGTAGCCTCTGCGTGGATGACGCAATCCTTTTTCCTCTGCATTGTCTCTGTTGGGCTCTACATAGCCTGGACTAGCTGTTGCTCTCGCTCTCTCTGCTTCTACGCTGGTCTTCCAGTATTGTCTCTACCTCGTACTCACTGCCCCTCGCTGCAGATCACTGATTCAACTTTGCTTAGCAATTCCGCTCTAGCAAAATGAATCACTGATCACTCTGGTGTATTCTCCAACTGACCCTCAAGCCTCTTCTTATACTTTTCTCATTGGTCCATCAACGACCGAGATTAAATCTCTAATCAACGGCTAAGATTAGATTTGGCTTAATTCATGACTTTTGGAACCTTCTAACTCAATTTTATATTAATACCCATTAATATTTTATTTTTCCTAAGTTTAGACTTAGGAACTCCATTAAAAATATTAATTATTTTAATATCTCCCAAACCGGGTACAATCTGTCCAAACCATTTTTGGGTCTTGGAGATCTCATGTGCTTTAGCCTCTCCACCAATTTTCATGGCTAGAGCACATCCGATGCTACCCAAAATCAACACAATCAATCTGAACAGTCAGATCACTGTCACCAAAACACAGAGCTGAACCCAGAACACTGCATCAATAACTAGAATCAACTGCAACCTCAAAAATCATATGTCAGAATGTATACGCTACTTCAATGAGGCCAACCTGCGTGTATACACCACTTTTTGTAACCCAACCTTCGTATACCTCTAAAGATACTGAATCATAGAGCTTCTGAACCAAAAATTGTACTATCCAAAGATATTCTGAAGATCTACTTTCATATTACAGAGTTCTAAACATATAGAAGCAAAGATCACCCATCTTACTCAATCAATCATTCAGTGAGACTCAATCTCCTTATACAATCAGTTTTACTTCAGATCTAATGAAGACGTCAATGACAAACAACAGTAAAACAACAAGACTGATCAGATAGATCAGTCATTTCTGAAAAACAAGCCCTTTCTCTGCATACGCTATTTGGAAGTGCCGAACCCACGTGTATACGCGCCTTCACCGAGGAGAACCTGCATATAGATCTGTAAACAATGACTTATAACTTCTCAGCTTTTCAAGACTTCAGATATACCCAGATCATAGCATTTAAATGATAAAAATGTGTTAGCATTCAGATCTAGCCTATCCATTACCAGATCATACAATGATAAGTCATTTCAGGTCTCATGATCCTGAGCCAACATTGTATCCAAGGGTGCAAGAGATGTTTTAGATCTATATCATAACCGTAACCCTTACAACACAAAATATACTTCAAATAGAAGTAATCATGAAAAACCCTTTCCCTTGCACTCTTAGCCCTTTGATCTTCTCTTCCTTATATACTTAGTGCCTTTGTCAATACCATGCACCAAAACAACACTTAGAACCTATGGTATTCTTAGACGGGATCAAGTAACCATTATTTTGCTCAATTTTCTGGGCTAATACCATGGTATGGACCTTTGGTATTCTTTAAACTTAATTTTCCATCCCATGCGTGATTTTCCTTCTGTGAAACTGCATGCATACGTATATGGTCCTTTTATTCTGTGTACCCGCGTGTATTCTATATATTCCCAAGCGAAGGCTTCTTTCTGTTCCCGAAGCACTTTCAGTAACCGTTCAGACTGGGAAGGTGAAAGGTCAGGATTAACGTTCAATGTCTTCTCTAGTTCAATTTCTACAGGAATATTGTTACAAGGTACAATTACAGGAACGTTTTCAACTTCAGTCTCTGGTTCAATGGCTTCTTGAACATTGCAACTCATAACAGATTCTAATAGCTGGCGGGTTGAATTAGAAATGGAGTTGGGGCTGCTGATAAAGGTACTAATTGTTGATTTGGGCTAGCATCAGATGTGCTCTAGCCACGAAATTTGGTGGAGAGGTTGAGGCACATGAGATCTCCAATACCCAGAAAGGGTTTCGGCAGATTCTAAACAGATAAAGAGATATTAAAATAATTAATATTTTTAATGGAGTCCCTAAGTCGAAACTTAGGGAAAATAAAATATTAATGTGTATTAATATGAATCTGTGTTAGAGTGGTCCAAAAGACATGGATCAAGCCAGGTCTAATCTTAGCCGTTGATGAGGGACTTAATCTCAACCGTTGAAATGTCAACAAGAAAGTATAAGAGGAGGCTTGAATGTCACTTGGAGAATACACTAGAGTAATCAGTCATTCTATTCTCTACAATGGGGTTTGCTAAGAGAGATAGAATCAATGATCAGGAGAGCAACTGAGGGGCATTGAGTACAGAGAGGCAGAGATAGTGCTGGGTTAGTAGCAGAGCAGCCAGAGAGAGAGATGCAGGAGCAGCCAGTGCTCACACAGGGCCACGCAGAGGCAACTAAGTGTTGCGCATAGCACCAGAGGGGCCAGCGTAACTAACGTAGAGGCTTAGAGAGCTGATGCAGGGCCTCCTGGGGTTTGACGCAGGCCAAGAAAGGCTGACGCAGTGCCAGCGCTGGGCTAGGAGAGGCTGACGCAGTCCAGATTGGGCAGACGCTGGGGTTTCTGAGTAGATTGGTGCTGAGTAGCTGCCGGAAGGTTTATCCGGGGTTTCAACTTGTAGATTTGTCAGAAACCGAGTGGTATTACTGCTAAGGAAACTCTCTGTTGGGTAGGCCAGTTTCGGCACCCAGATTGTACTCTAATATTGCTTAATAAGCAAACCCTCAGATAGTTGCACCGGTTTTCCCGCATTGGGTTTTTCCGGGGACATTAGTCCAAAAATAATGGTGTCATATGGTGTGCTTGTTCTTGTTTCTTTTAGTTGTTGATCTGTAATATGTAGAGCATGCACTAGTGTTTATTTTCAGTATTTACATTGTAAATAACTTGTTAAAGAAAAATAACAAGTAGGTAGGAATAAATCAGATAAAGTGCATGGAGGGTTTCTAAGTAAACTTAGAAACTTCAACACTAATGGCATCATCTTCTGTTTCATCCTTAAAATAGAGGGCCTCACCAATAGTAAGAATTGGTCTAATTTCTTCGTTTTCAGGTTCGAGCCCTTTTGTAGGTAGAGATTTTTGTGTTAAGGTAAATCCTAGTTTATCTGGTGAACTCGGTTCTGTAGGGGATAAAGGATAAGATTCTTTGTAACTTCCCCATTGGATATTACCATATTTCCCGATTGACACCCAATGTAAGCATTTGCGGTCGCAAGCCAAGGTCTTCCTAAAATCAAAGGATGCCCACCGGTTGGGGATTGGGTATGTAATACCAAAAGATCGACAGGGTACTGCCATGAGTCTACTGAAATAGTTATATCTTCCAACTTCCCTATCGGTCTTATAGTAGATCGATCTGCCAATTCTAGGATGGTGGGAGTTGGTTTAAGGTTTTGTAGGCCCAAGGTAATCACAGTTGCAGAAGTTATGACATTAATTGTTGCCCCCAAGTCTACCAACACATTTGGGATATCAACCCCATTAATCTGTACTGTAAGAATCGGGTTCCCTAGATCCCCGTACTTAATAGGTGTAGGCTTCCCCAACATTATATCTGATAATTTTCCCATAACATGAATAGTGAGTGGATCCTTTGGTTTTCTTCCAGGTTTCTTAGAGCAATATTCTTTGATTGTTTTGGCATAAATCGGTATGTCCTTCATAGCCTGAAGTAACGGGATTTTGACAAATAAATTTTGCAATTCCCCTAAAAATTCAAATTCAGGACGAGGACTCTGTTTGCTCAAGGATAGTCTCTCAGGATAAGGTGGACTAGTTTGACATCCTCTAGTAACAATTGTTTGAGAAGGGGGTTGTTGTTCCATAGGAGTTTGTGTTGACTCATCCCCAGTTGTTCCAGCAGAATTCCTAGGTTCTGGTTCTGAGACTTCATCATCAGTATGTTCAACAATTATTGGTGAAGTCTGAGTATTTACCACCCGACCGGACCGAAGATTTAATTCATTACATTCCGCGGTGGCAATACTGTATGCAGGAAGGTTGAGTGTCTCAACTTGTTGAGCCCCCCTATTGTTTGGATTTGGGTTGGATTGAATAGGCAGTTGTGGACGAAGAGGAGGATTACTGGTGGAGGCATTAGAGGGCAGTTGTAATTGCTGTTGTGGCATAGGATGGGAGAACTGTCGTGAAGGACGAGGAGGTCCACGCTAATACTGGGTTCATGAAGGAGTTGGACCAGACTGAGGGAACCATGGTTGCTAGGGCATTGGATATTGACAAGACTGTGGCCATGGAGGTGAAAAAGGTACAAACTGAGATCCAAAATTCAAATTATTAAAATACTGAGAAGGGTCTTGAGGCATACTTTGATTCTTGTTCTATGGCTGTGGTTGCCATGGTTTCCTTGATCCCATGAAATACAACTGATCTACCTCTTCATTTGCTCCATGAAAAACTGCCTTCAGCCCAGGAAGAGATGGACAGGTGCTAGTGGAATGGCTTTGTTCACATATCACACAAGTCTCGACAGTATTCAATGGACATTCCCTCAACGAGTGCTTCTTCCTGCATTGAGGGAAGAAAATGGACATAGCCTTCTCTGCTCCCATCGGCCTCTGTTTTGCCTGCATAACATCCATCTGTGAGGACAATGTGCTCAAGATATCAGTCCTCAAGTCCTGGCAGACTAAATCATTTCATATTGATCCTCTCCATAAACTATATATATACTTAAGATTAGCTCTATGATACATCATTAATCTCCTCTTAAACAATTAGCGTATCCCTGGAAGATGGACTCACTTGGAAGTCCGAAATGATGGGTTAAATAAACTCTATAAACATGTTATTCCTCTACTATCCATAAAAATTCTCCTCCCCTGTATGGATTCATTAATTAAAAGTTTCCAATTTCTGCTTTTGTAACTCCATCGCTGGATGTCTTAAGGGTTCAGATCCCCTGCCTATGCCTCGCAACTCCACATGAACACTTAATGCACAATTCACAGATGGTGTCGAATTCTTCCTTTGATATATCTCCCTTTCCTACTATGTTCAAAAGTTCCAAAGATTCCTCCCTTAGTGCCCGAAGAAAAATTATCTTCAAGATGTCCTTATCCAGATCACTATGGCCTGATCTCTGCAAATTGTATTTGAAATGTTCCACAAAGTCCTCCATGTTCTCATCCTCTTTCTGCATAATCTTAAAGATTTCTTCCTTAACATCTCGAGATTTGCAGTAGTCTTGATACTTTTCGAGGAAAATCGTCTTCATATCATCCCATGTAGTAATAGATTTCCCCCCTAAACCCATGAACCATCTCAAGTTGTTCCCTTCAAAGTGGCGGGGAATATCTTCAATTTCTGGGCATCAGAAATATAGTCATACCCCCGATAGACAACGTCGAATTCAAACAGGAATGTGTCCAGATCTTCAGAAGAAATACCATGAAAGTTAGGTAATGTTGTCAAAGGAATAGGCTTCATAGGCGCATCACCCCTGATATCTCCAATTGGGAACTCGATCGAAGAAGTTGCAGGAGCCATGAATATCTTCCAATATTCACTTGGAATCTCAACAGGTTCTGGTTGTTCTATAATGTGCGGTTGATTCTGTTTAACAACACTTCTTCGATCAAATGGTGCAGTGAATTCCCTCAAGCCTTCTTCTTCTTTTGAACTCACAGTGTTGGGATGGGGTTCCCTGGGTCTATTTTGGGGTTAAAAACCCAAGTTTTGATGTAAATTTTGGCAAAAAGATGTAAAGTCTCCACGATTTGTGGATGCGGAGCATGTAGGTAATTAGGAGTAAAAGGGGTTTTAGCCCCTTGTCTATGTAAAGTTGAGTCGGTCTTGAGTTCCACCCTTGGTCTGCAGACCATGGGATTGTATAAATAGGTGTGTCTTAGAAAGTCTAAGGCAAAATAATCTGATGATGATGGATGTAATGGGTCGATAGAAGATAGTGCAGAGAAGTGAGTCATAGAGGAGGGAAAGGCTCTACAGTTGAGTGCGCAGAGGCCTAGAGTAGTGTTCACAACTGAGTGTGCGGACCCCTGTAGCTGAGTGCGCAGAGCAGTTTTGAGTCTGTAATTCCATATTGAAGATCAATAAAGAAGACTGTTGAAGAATCCTTATGTTTATCTGTTTACTTCTGTTATTTATGTTTGTGATATATGCTGTGATTGAACAAATGTCTTTATGAAATAATGATCTATTGATGCGCGAATCTATGGAATAAGTCTTAATAACTGTATGTAATGCATGTTAAGTACTTTCGCAAAGGTTATAATACATTTTGTTATGTTTATTAAATACTTAAGTAGATCTGCACGAGCCTAGATCTAGGGTTATTTTATGGTCCGCAAAGACCTATCGTAGACCTTCGCGAAGGTCCAGAGGCTATTTAAAGGAAGTGTAGTACCGAGCCCTAGGGGCTTATAGATCTGTGCGAAGGCATATCTAGGGCAATAAAAGACATCACATTGATCTCTGGATGTGGAAACTTGGTTCCAGCATCCCCCCATACTGCTTCGGGTGAGACTTTAGCCTGCGCTACGCGGGTTGATGCCGAAAGGGCCAGTAGTGTAGGGTTTTGTTTGGTGCAATTAACTCTGAACCTGGGTCAAGACCCACTAAGCCAACAAATGGTTCCGTTGTCGGGACCGAGATCTGCTTAAGGAGATGTGTGATGTCGCATCACTGGAATCCGACCAAGAAGGAAATTGAGAAGTGGTTGGATAGGAAGATTCACGAATTTGCGGCGCAAGAGAACAAGAATCCACGCCTGTCAAAGGAGCAGTGGTTGGACAAATACTTGTATACAAAAATACACGAAATTTTCTTCTACACCTTCCTAATCGAATTATACAAGTGGATAGCTAAGTTGGCAGACGACCAAGGAAGGTGGAAGCTTGACAGTCCAATAGTGTGGACTCCAGAGTTGGTACGATGATTAGAAGCCTCTGAAGACAAGATCGCGCGTGCTGTTGACCACTGGCTCGATCGGATTATAGGAGGATTTGTTACAGAGTTCGCGGTTGATACCTCAGTCAGCTACAGCAAAGCAGAGCAGTGCTTCTTCAAGGGACCGCGAGGTAAGTATCTGAGATCTTTGAATACTTGGATTAAGATGCTCTTGTGTGAGAAACGGGTTATGCCATTGCCTTGATGTTTGGAGCTACGCGAAGTGGAAAACTCTTTAGAAATCGAGAGAAAGCAGGTCCTGAATATAGCTTGTTGATTGGACCTCCTTCAAGTGATGACGAGGGAACAATACAGGCCTCACCACAGAGTGCTGTCGAGCTGATAAGACAGGGTTTTCCGCAGATATACCATCCATCCACTCCACCACCCTCACACCCACAGCATACACCTTCGCCCACACATCTGCGACCACCACCGCTATTCAACATGTCGAACTCAATAAAGCTGCCAATTTTTAAGGGTATAGGGAGCGAAGATACAGATCAGTATTGGTTTGTTGCGAATGCTGTGTGGACCGCGCAACAGATCACTGATGACAACATAAAGAAGGCGCAATTAGTTACTGCTCTGCAGGATCGCGCGCTAACATGGTATATTAAGTGTTGTCCTAATCATCTTGTAGCAATGCTAGCAGAGACTAAGGATGCTTTAAACAAAGAGTTTAGTAAGCCTAAGTCTGACTCGCAGTCGGTGGTTGGATTTAAGGAAATTACGATGAGGGTTGATGAAACACCTTGGGAGTTTGATCAAAGGTTGAAGTGTATGATCTGCGAAGCTAATATGCAACTCACAGATGGTCAGCACCGCGAGTGGTTTATAGCCTTACTTCTGCCCCACCTAAGGATTGCTTTGTCACAACAAAAGATAGGAACTCAGGCAGAAGCCCTAGAAATCGCGATGAGATTGCACACGACACCTATTCAAGATGCGACTTTGGGAGTCCAACAGATTCACTCGCAGCTGCAGAACCTCTACTTGGAATTGCATAGCTTGAAAAAAGAGAAGGAGCCGAAGCCAGAGGTGCGCAAGAAAGTCTGGTGCCTAAAATGTAAAAGTCATGGGCATGATAAATACCACTGCCCTGTCTTCGCAAATTATATTATAGGAGGGGGACCAATTCCCCTGAGGCCAGAAGCTCCAACAGGACCGAGTGCAGGGCCTGTGCTATTTGCCAAGGGGCTGGAAAACATGTAACGGATAATTGTCATTTGCTGCAAAAGTTCGTTCAAACACCACAACAGTTGTTCTGTAATTTCTGCAAATCGGTGGGCCATGATGAGTGCTACTGTCGCAACTATGAATTAAATGATGGAAAAAACCGCTTACCTACCGAATGCAAGCGGAAACTCGGCCTCCAGATCAGGGCGTCGGAGGAGCACATGGAGAACACCAAGGCACTATGCGCGGGAGTGTCAGAATCAGACACGCCCGTCCTACCAATACCGTAGCCAGTTTGACCACACTATAGAAGAGTGCCCTGTGTTGATAGCTAAGATGTAGGAGAAAAAGGCACAGCCTCAGTAACCTACGCAGACCTTACAAATGATGAATGCCGAGCCACGCAAGGAAGATCCGAATGTGAATATCGTACTTAGAAGCGGGATAACAACTGGGGACGATAAGGGAAAATAACTTGAAGAGAAGGAAGTTGGGTTCGATCTGGAGCGTGAAGGAAACGTTTTTGGAGGCCAAGGAAAGCTTCGCTGAGGCATCTACCTCAGGAAGTCAAAATAAAGTGTCGGAAACCAGCGCACCTACAGAGGTTGATCCCTCTGTGCTTACCACCTTCTTAGAGACTTGCATGAAGCTTCTGCACGATAGCAAGGCTGTGAAGGGCCTGCAGGAGTTAATAAACAAATGCGCTGGCAAAGAAAACACTCTTGATGGACACCGCGTAGTAAGAAAAATTGGCAAGCATAAGGCAAGAACAAGGCGCGAGATGAGGCTCACTGCACAGATAGGATATTATGAGATGGACTAGGTTATTTTGGATCTGGGGTCTGACGCGAATGTTTTGCCTAAACAAACATGGGAGAGAATGGGGAGACCTACACTGCAGTGGTCTCTGATCTAGCTTAGAATGGCAAACCAACAGAAGATCATCCCTATGGGATGACTACATGGAGTAACAGTGGATATAGAAGGTGCGAGCGCACTGGTTGATTTTGAAGTAATAGAGATTGTTGATGACAATCAACCCATACCCCGCGCTCCTTGGAATTGACTGGGCCATTGATATGAACGGAGTCATCAACTTGAAGAAGAGAACAATGTCGTTCGAGAAGAAATCACTTTGGGTTGTAGTACCATTGGACCTTGCAGAAGGACCACGCTATACTGAACCGGTCTGCGACTATGAAGAAAGTGATGATGACTTGGATCAAATCTACAAAATAACAGCGCGAGATCAAGACTGGATTAATCCAATAGCTGATGGACGGATTGCATGGGACCGGGAAAGTTCCTGTACCTCGGATTTAGATGAAGAATTGGAACATTGGCAGAATCAGCTGCATGAAGTATCTACGCCGCGCTGCAACATGATGACTAAATCGTTGCGCTATGTGTCATCGGAGGTAAGAAATTTACCCCATTATGATGGTCTAACTGATGTCGATAAGTTTTTGGATGCTTTTGAACGAGAGGCCCCTGAGGATCATCGCTTCCAAGCACTAGATTTGGCGCTGTGCGCTATGCCCGCACGATGGTGGGGTACGCACAAGGACAACTTTGATGAATGGCGAGATTACAAAAGGATGATGAGGTTGCGATTTGGTCGTCCTAAAGTTTGACTGACTGAGAAATACGATGGGAGAAATGATCCACACGATCATTTAGTGAAGTGGACTAAAGTTTATGGAATGGAGCCACAGCCGGAGTGGGTGCACTTATTCTGTCATACTTTGGATACAATCCCTATGAATTGGTATCTAGAAACAGAGCTCCGCCATGGCACCGCAGAGTGGGATATATTAAGGGAAGGATTCTTGATGACCTTTAGTTTTGAAGATGGGTTCGAGAGCATTGATGAAGCTCTGCAGGAGATTAAGGCAGCGATCTTCAAAATTCCGCAGGAACCTTTGGAGTTGGTTCAACCAGATTGGAGCACCCAGCTGCGCCATGCACTGGAATGCTATAACATGACCGCTAAGGGGAAAGATGAAGATCCAAGAAATATTAATATTCCAGAGGCAGAAGGCCATTGCGAGGTCAAAGGTTCGCAAATAGAAAACCCAGACATCATCACGCCATTGAAAACCAAGCAAGTGAATATTGGTACTGAAGCAGAGCCAAAATTTGCGAAGATTGGGGATTACTGGGATGATGCCATAGTGGATAAAGTTGCTGAGTTACTCCGTGAGTACCAGGATCTTTTTCCTACAAAGTTTTCGGACTTGAAGGGCATCATTGGCGACTTGGATGTGATGGAAATCACTTTGAAACCGTATGAGAAGCCTATTAAGCAGAGGCTGTATCGCCTTAATCTCAAATACAAGGAAAAGGTTTGGTTGGAGTTGAAGAAGATGCTAGAAGCAGGCATCATCAAACTTGTGGAAGAATCTGATTGGGTGAGCTTAATGGTGGTTCAAGAGAAGAAACAGAAGGGAGAAATAATGATTTGCGTAGATCTAAGGAAGCTTAAAGATGCCTGTGTCCATGATCCTTTTCCGACACCGTTTACTGATGAGGTGTTGGACAATGTTAGAGGGCAGGAGGCCTACTTCTTCACTGATGGGTTTTCAGGGTACCATCAAATAAAGATCATGCCAGAGGATAGGAGCAAAACAACCTTTGCGACAGAATGGGGTTGTTTCCAGTATACTGTAATGTCATTTGGACTCAAGAATGCGCCTGTGATATTGTCTCGCGTAGTTATAGCAACATTTAAGGAGTTCATTCATAAGTTCTTGGAAGTGTATTTTGATGACTGGACAGTGTTTGGTTTAGTGAAGCACCATGTAGCAAGTCTGCGCTTGATGCTGGATACGTGCCACAGATACCAGATCGCACTGAATCTGAAGAAGTGTTTATTCTGTGTCCCCTTTGGGATCTTGCTGGGTCATGTGGTGTGCAAGCAAGGGCTGATGGTGGACCCTACCAAGATCGCGGTGATAGTGAATTTGGAGGCCCCAAGAAGTGTCAAACAGCTACGTGCAATGCTCAGGCATATAGGATATTACAGAAAGTTCATCAAGGCTTATGCTCATATTACCACGCCCATGGAGAAACTGCTGAAGGACGCTACATTCTGTTGGGATGAAGAATGTCAACGTAGTTTGGACGTATTAAAGGAGAAGATGGTCACCGTGCTGATTTTGGTCTTCCCGGATTGGAAGAAGGAATTCCATGTACATGTCGATGCCTCTTGCATTGCGTTGGGAGCAGTGCTAACACAGGCTGGTGAAGGAGAGATGGATCACCCTATAGCCTTCTCAAGAAGAAAATTATCGAAAGCCGAGAAGAACTACTCAATGAAAGAACGTGAAGGATTGGCTATGGTGTACGCGCTTCAAAAGTTCAGGCACTATCTATTGGGCAGACATTTCAAAATGTACACAAATCATTCTGCCTTGAAATACCTAGTCAATAAGCCTGTGTTGGGGAGGAAGATCTGTCGATGGTTGCTACTATTCCAAGAATATGACTTTGAGGTGACTGTGAAGCTAGGAAGGTTGAATGTAGGACTTGACCATCTGTCGCGGATCAAGACAGGAGGGGAGCCTATTAATTTGGAGGAAGGGTTGCCCGATGCACAACTCTTCGCAGTGCGCATAGCAGATAACTACTTTGCAGATATTATTCACTTTTTGACTACAGGGATGGCACCGGAGGGGTATACAAGTCAGCAAAAGAAGGAACTAGTAGTGTGCACGGTGGATTTCTCAGTGATTGTAGGACATTTGTATAAAATGGGTGCAAACGAGATATTGCGATGATATGTGCCAGATTTTGAGTGGAATAACATCCTCGCTGAAGCTCATGGAGGGGCTGTGGGAGGACATTATGCAGGAAAGGCGACAACGCAGAAGATTTTGCGCACAAGTTTATGGTGGCCTACGCTGCATAAAGACTCTAAAGTGTATTGTAGGGCATGCGATGCATGTCAACGAACAGGCAGACCATCGCGGAGGGACGAGTTGCCACTGAATCCTCAAGTATCGCTATAGCCATTTGAAAAATGGGCAATTGATTTCGTTGGGCCAATTCAGCCCCTAGGGAAGAAGACAGGTGCACGCTACATCATTACTGCGACAGAGTATTTAACTAGATGAGCAGAGGCACAACTGGTTAAGGATTGTATAGGGGCTACAACAGCGAAGTTTTTGTTTGAATATGTGTTAACTAGATTTGGCTGCCCAAAGGTGTTGATGAGTGATCGAGGTACGCACTTCCTAAATGAGACAATCAGCGCGTTGACTGAGGAGTTCCAGGTCTATCATCAAAAGAGCACATCGTATCATCCTCAGGCTAATGGAACAGTTGAGGCCTTTAATAAGATTTTGGAGAACGCGCTGACAAAGATTTGTAATGTGCAGCAGAATGACTGGGATGTGCACGTACCTACAGTACTATGGGCATACATGACTACTTGTAAAAAGCTGACAGGATAGACACCTTTTAGATTGGTCTATGGTGTAGAAGTTGTGATGCCTATGGAATATATCATTCCTAGTCTACGCATAGCAGCTTTCACAGGTATGGTTGATCGCGAAACCTTGGAAGAATGGCTCGCGCAGCTAATGGAGCTTGAAGAAGACAAATTCTTGGCTGGATTCCATCAACAAGTACAGAAGGAATGTGAGAAAGCATGGCACGATCGACACATCAAGCTGCGCACCTTCAAGGTAAATGATCTAGTATTGTTATATGATAGTAAGTTCACTAAGTTTCTGGGGAAATTTTAGATGCATTAGCTAGGCCCATATATTATCAAAGAAATTACAAATGGAGGCACAGTTCAGCTTGCGAAGTTGAATGGAGAACCTTTTCTGAGAAGGGTGAATGGAAGTCGATTGAAGCCATATACAGGGGATCCAACTCAATGACTATATGGTGGCAGGACAGTCTTAGTGCTCCAGGTAGTTGTAAGGGAGCGCGGGACTATAAACTACATTGCCAGGATTGGAGGACTACGCAGTAGGCAGACTACGCGGAAAATAATGAAGTTGCCATATGAGAAGCTGTGCTATGGAGGGAGGTGCCATGCAGCACAGCAGGAAAGTGACTGTTGGAGTCATTGTTCATGATTTGACAGTTAGAAGACGGTTAAGAGGAGTAGGATGGCGGCATTTAAGGCCAAAATCTTTGAATATCTGCTGTCAAAACAGCATTAATGATCGAATTTTGGGGGGAAGGGTCAGATTTGAATTCAAAAACCCCTATAAATTACGCGTGCCGATTGAACAGAGAACACTTTGCACCCTTAGAGGTTTTGAGTTGTGCTGTCTGTTGCTTATGAACTGCTCGTTCTTTGAGGATTTGGTCGCAAGCCCTGCATTTGCCAATTACCGGAGTTGAATCAGAAATTCATACTGGAAACCATGTTAGGACCAAGTCCTGTTGACACTGTGAGCACTGGGGGAGATGTCGTGTCTGAAAGCGCTGCTCCAGAGGTAGTGAGTATGGAAGCTCCGGCTCCTGTTCCTACGATACCGAGGTCGCCTAGGCCGAAGCCTACCCCTGTTAGAGAAACCTAGAAACCGAAGAAGGATAAATAGAAGAAGCTGATGATGGTGCACGAATCACCCAGAAAACACTCTGCAACTCAAAAGTAGAAGAAAGATAAGCAGCCCGAGAGGGTTGTCGATTTGGAGGCCGAGGAAGGATAGGGCATCGAGGACATAGACGCTGAGGGACTGGAGCCCATTACAAAGTTGCTTGATTATATCCCTCCACGCAAGGGGAAGGTGGAGGTCACCAAGGACTCGGATTCTGATAAATTTGTCATCTCTACGCACCTGCTGCCGGAGCAGGTTCCCTTCGAAGGTCCGCGCCTTGCGCGGATCCCCTTGCTGAAGATGGAAGATTGGGAACTGGTAGACCATGAGCGGTTCCCTCACCTCGTGATAGTCAACTATATGAAGCGCTTCTACTACCTGGACTCAAGTGTCACCGAGCTAGAGACGATGGAATGGATCCGTGGAGTAGAGAATTCGAGGTTGTTGAACCTACAGTAGGTGCCCCATTTTCACCACACCACTATTAACACAACCTGTGTGCGTCAATTGCTTACTCTAGTGCACGATGGGTGCTTATGGCTAGGAGGGCCTATATCCATTACTGACATGCTCATCCACGGGATCACACACCTACCACATGAGGGTTTGAATCCGGCCAAGGAGTTTGGCGGAAAGGCAGGAGAAAAGGACTCGGCAAACAAGATGAAGAAGGAATTTGCCCTCGTCAAAAAGCCGTGCGGCTACTCAATCACCTCCATAAACGACCCTGCGGTGTAAATTGCCACACAAATCTTAGCTGGGAAGGTAATGAGGAAGTGTCGTGCGGACAAAGTTCTAACGCCTGTGGTTTCTCTAGCTGCACAATGCGCGAAGGGTGTGCAGTTCAACTGGTCGAGGTACCTATGCAGTGAATTCCTCGCAAATTGCCGCGAGGTCCAGGATGAGACCAAGCCATTCCATTATGCTTGGTTGCTGCTCTCCATTGTGTTGGTCGCATGGGAGCTGCTGGAGGACAACCAGTTTCCTCTGTTGAAAGAAGGATTGTTGGAGGCCGCGCAGTTTGCCTCCCTATGGGCCACAAAGGACCCCGCGCGGGTCACAAAAACAAAAATATTTTGGGTTTTGATGGAAGCAAGCATCCGCATGGCCATCAACCAGCACCCAAGGTTGTCCCCGACCTTGTACGAGCAGTTGTTAGCTTATGCCACGTCAAGGCTGACTTCCATCGAGTCTACGTTCAAGCATGGAAGGACCTGCAATAGAAATGGTATGATTTACTATATTTGGTCATAGATACAGACATCCAGGAGGTGATCAAGCGATGGCCAACAGAGTGGCACACCCCCTTAGACTTGGATGCCGGAACTAGTAAGGGCGTGGGAAGCTCGGCAGCATAGAAAGGGAAGGATGCAGGCAAGCAGGCTGCACAAAATTTGGCTGCGTAGTAGAAAAAGGAAGCTGCAAAGAAGGCTAGGATGGAGGAGGAGCGCGCTGCTAAGGAGCAGGATGAGCAAGAACAACACGAGTCAGAGAGAAGCGCCAAGTCCCCTTTGCCTGCGACCGAGGAGGAAGAATAGTCTGAACAGGGCGACGGAGGAGATGAGGGGCAGCGTACCTCGTTTCAGCTAAGGAAGCGTGGACAGGAACAACAGGAAGGTCCCCGGAAAAAGCAGAAATCAGACAAGTCACAGGTTGATCCCATGGTGTTGACCGAGGGCGATCTCGATGAGATTGGCAACAAAGTCTGGGATACTACAACTGAACTGCTGCAACAGTTCGAGCAACAGTATATGCAGACATTGGGGAGCGTCCAGAAGGATTTGCGCGAGCTGCAGATCCAAACTAGCAGGATACAGGTGGGCACGGGTCAAGCGAGCGCAACACAAGTGAGCTTGGCACCGGGGACGAGTCAGGCTGCAAAATTGGTAAGGACCCTAGACCTTCGAACAATTGCTTTACCAGAAGGGTCCCTATGCGTAGAGTCGGCCGATGACCGCATCATCTTGAGCACCCTCAAGAACATCGGGCTGAACATCGCAGCGCCCCCAATGTGCTTCTTCATGCACTGCAGGTAGGGGTGGCGGAGGAATTGAGAGCTCGGGAGTAGCACACTCTCAATTTGATCAGTGAATACAAGGTGAACAACAAACAAATGTTCGCCGAGAAAACACAGGCCTTGAAGGAAAATGACACAACGCAGGCACAGAGTTCCAAGCTGGAGGCTGCGGTAGCAGAGGCTTGCAGAATAGTACCAGAGCTACACATTCCAGAGGATGCACAGCTGGAAGATAAGATCTGGAAGCTAGCTGTAGGAGTGCGCGAGGCAAAGGTGGAAGTTGGATGAGTTCAATTCGAGCTCAATATGAAAATAACAGAGCTGCAGCTCAAATTACAGCCTACGACTCCGCCCGAGGTCAGGGAGTAGTGCGGAGCTGCCATCAAAGAAGGGATGGCCACTTTGGATGCCGCAGTTGTTGACTGCTCGGCCTTATTTGAGCAAGCTATGGAATTGGTGACAACTCTGCAGGAAGACCCAAACCTGCAGATATTGAATACAGAGGTTCGCAAGCTGCAGAAGCAGTACGATGAGGTCAGGGCGACGACGCGCTCAATTGCTCCAGCGCAGTGCCTCGCCAAGTTGTAGGAGGGGAAGCAGCTCCTCGCACAGGTAGAAGCAACCCAAAAGAAGGAGGTCGTGCTTAAGGCCAGGTTGGGACCTTGGTTAGAAGAAGCCTACCAAGTCACAACCAACATTCAGGGGAAGCTGACGGGCTTGCCGCAGACCAACAAACGATGAAGTTGGCCGCTGAGGGACAAGCTACCGAACAACGAGTAGAAATCAAGCAGGCAGCTACGCAGAGCACTGTCGAGGTTGCAGTCGTGCAGGTGGAGCTGGGGCATCTTCGCAGCAAGATCGCAGCGCTAGCCAAGTGACTCGAGGGCAAGTCATGACCTTTCTGTTGGGGCCTATTGGGGTGGGGTACCCTGGGTCTGTTTTGGGGTTAAAACCCCAAGTTTTGATGTAAATTTTGGTAAAAAAATGTTAAGTCTCTACGATTTGTGGATGCGTAGCACGTAGGTAGTTAGGAGTAAAAAGGGTTTTAGCCCCTTATGTATGTAATGTTGAGTCGGTCTTGAGTTCCACCCTTGGTTTACGGACCATGGGATTGTATAAATAGGTGTGTCTTAGAAAGTCTAAGGCAGAGTAATTTGATGATGATGGATGTCATGGGTTGATAGAAGATAGCGCAGAGAAGTGAGTCGTAGAGGAGGGAAAGGCTCTACAGCTGAGTGCGCGGACCCTTGCAACTGAGTGCGCAGGGTAGTTTTGAGTCTGTAATTCCATATTGAAGATCAATAAAGAAGACTGTTGAAGAATCCTTATGTTTATTTGTTTACTTTTGTTATTTATGTTTGCGATATATGTTGTGATTAAACAAATGTCTTTATGAAATAATGATCTATTGATGCGCGACTCTATGGGATAAGTCTTAATAATTGTACGCAATGCATGTTAAGTACTTTCGCGAAGATTATAATACATTCTGTTATGTTTATTAAATACTTAAGTAGATCTGCGTGAGCTCAGATCTAGGGTTATTTTATGGTGTGCATAAGTGGATGATTCATCTGTTAAGGGTCTGCAAAGACCTATCGTAGACCTTCGCGAAGGTCTAGAGGTTGTTTAAGGAAGTGCAGTATTGAGCCCTAGGGGCTTATAGATCTGCGCAAAGGCAGATCTAGGGCAATAAAAGACATCACACTGATCTCTAGATGCAGAAACTTGGTTCCAGCATCCCCCCATACTGCTTCAGGTGAGACTTCAGCCTGCGCTACACGGGTTGATGCCGAAAGGGCTAGTAGTGTAGGGTTTTGTTTGGCGCAATTAACTCTGAACCTGGGTCAGGACCCACTAAGCCAACACACAGTGTTCAGTTCTATCGATCCTCTGCTTGCTACTTCTTCCCTGAATTGTGCTTCTGTTATTGTGGGAGGTTCTGGTTGTGAAATTGACTGCCCTCCAGATCTCATATGAGATCTCACCTTAACAACAGCTCGCGACGATGCTCCTGATTCAACTTTTGAAATGATTTCTTGGATATAGGTAATTCTGCCTAGATCTTTCCTTCCTCTTTTTTGGGGTCTTCCTCTGCCCCTTTTATTTGTATCCCTGTTCATGCAATCAGAAAATAAAAGGAAAACATTCAAGCAAATTGAAAGCTCAAGACCTGGAGCGGGGTGAAAACTTCCCTCCCAAGTACGAGAGTGTGGCCCCTAAAAAGAAAACAAAACACGTAAAACAAACCAACCACAAAATTCTAAGCTCAGGACCTGAAACATGGTGAAAAAAACTTCCCTTCCCAGGATGAGAGAGCGATCCCTTTGAAAGAAACAAAACAATCTAATGCTTAGGCCCCAGAACAGGGTGTTAAAACTTCCCTCCCCAGGACGAGAGAACGGTCCTATGGTCAACACTGGTCGTACTTTCGCGCCTTCAATAGCCTCCCTGACAACGGCGCCAAAATTTTGGTGTTCAGATATGAATCATGCAATTCACCAAATTCCACATTAATTGTCAACCGGGATTCGACTGGTTATTTCAAGGCTATCATGCAAAGTATATGTAGGCCATAGTTTCCCTACCCAACATTGAACATTTAATCATAACATAACAATGTGTAACAACAAGTTATAACTGTAACAACAATCAGAGTAACAACAAGTTAAGACTCACAACAACACACTAAAATCATTACACAACAAAGAGATAACACAACAGAAAATAAACCTACGCACACATCTAATCCAACAATGCTTGGTCAGGAGAGTGGGCCCAACTCCCTGATCAAGGTTGTGGCAAGATCGAGATCTATAAAATACTCAAAAGATTAGCAATTATATTAATCAAAATATCATTACAGAGGTTTGTTGTTACAACTCAGAAATCTCCCATATCTCCTAGCGGTGGCTTTCCCAGCCCCATAATCACTACTTATACATTTCATTAACAACTAACAATGCCTAAGATTACGGCAGTTGTCTACCTGTAAATACATAGAGATTCTTGAGATATAACTGAATACAAAGATAGCACTTGTGTTGGTCGATAGGTTGAACTACCGTTGCAACTGATATTCAAAGATAGTGTTGCCAACTTGATAGCCATCATATGTTGAATCATGCTTTTGATCATCATTCCTCCAAATCTGCATGGAAACTTAAGTTAGCAAGTAACTTTAGGAATAAACCCCTACGACTACGCTTCATTGATTACCAATTCACAAAGACATGACAATAGGTGTTGTTGTCGCGCGAATTGGCACGACAACGCTCAGACCGGGGGCTGTCACTCTGATCCCCGATCCCTCCGTTTAAGCCTGTCTCCCGCGGCTAAGGGGGGTAGACCCTGTGAGATGATGAGACCAACTGTCGACCAGTTGGTTGGGAGACACGAGATACGATATGAAAAAGCACTTGATTGATTTGATTAATTTAGCAGACCAGTGCCTTAAGAGATTGTGGTTAAAGCGATCACTTGTTAAATGATATAAAAAAGATATGGACCATGAACAGCAATCATCTATCATCAGCTAAATCACAATGCTCATAGAACGATCAAAACGATATTCAGCAACCGAGAATTTTAAAGAGATGAATGCTTTAAACCACCACGAGAATCGTAAATTATTAACCAGACATCAGATTTCGTGTTTCGACTTGAAAATTTCAGATCTCAGCATGAAAGATATATCGCGAAAGCAACTGAAAATGATTTTCCACAAAAAAAAAAAATTATTTATTTTTATTTATTTATTTTTTTTTTTAAAATTTTTTTTTTTTTTTTTTTTTTTTTTTAAATCTTTTTTCAATTTTTATTTTTCAATGTTATAAAAATTAAAAATCCTAAAAGGTTAAAATTCTAAAAAAACTAAATTCTAATCATTTAAAAATAAAACTAAAAAATATATTTTTTCATTTTTCATTTTTTATTCCAAAATCAAAAAATTAAAATTAAAATCTAATTAAAGCTAAATCTAAAAAATCTAAAATCTATATACTATACAAATTGCTAAACTAAACTAAAAAAATAAATTGAAATTTAAAAAAAACTAACCAAACTTAAAAGTATAGAAAATATATACATAAAACTAAATCTAAAAAAAATCTAATAAACGAAAATCTAAAGTTAAAATATAATGAAACTATACAACTAAACTTACAGCTAAAATTAAAATAAAAGAATGTACGCTAAACTCCTTTTTTTTTTATTTTATAATCAAAATAAAACTAAGATCTAATGAAACTAAAATTAAAATTTAATGAAAACTCTAAACATAAAATGTGAAACGTAAAACCTAAACCTACGCATAGCAAAAAGGAAAATACGACAGGCCGAGAAAATCTTCATGATACACGCTGCAAACCAAAATAAACTTCGCAATAAACCTTAATCGAAATGGAACAAGCTGTATACCTGCGCATATGGCATTTACCGTGGAAAATTCGATTGATTTTTCTCCTGGACATCTCGTTACCAGACGGCGGAAAACGCAGGGCCGAACGTCTCACATTTCTCTTGCTGTTTGCAGGGTCTCGACAGCAGCAAAGGGGCCACGGTCTTCTTTATAAAAAATACGAACCTGAGCAATTCCGCGTTGAATGATTTCGATTTGAATCTGCCTTTGATACCTGGCATTCAAGCATTCACGCCAAGTCGAAATATTGCAGTCACGTTGAAACCGGAATATGATTCGCGTGAAGGTTAACATGAGCAACTCTGTGGTGAATGATTTCTGTCTGCGGATAGGATACCCTCGATGGCGGTGCGAGTAGAAAATGATATTGGATGCCTCATTCTTGGAGAGCCGCCAAAGAAAAAAAAATTATTTTATTCGAAAATGCTGGGCGAATCACACTTTGGAAACAATAACTGGTCTTCAAATCGATTTGAGGCAAACAGCGCTTTAGGGGTTGGACGCAGCTACAGGTTGCTATGTCAAGTGTCCCAAAGTACCGACCCTGAGCTAAATGAAGACTGTAGCCACGTAACTCTGCAAAAATGCGTCCTTGTTACAGCTTCAATAAAAGAAAAGCCCAAAAATTTGATTCAAACCCAACTGAAAAAATGCAGATCTTGGTGTAGAAAATAGACATAAAAAATATGTGTGCAGAACCAAAATTTTCAAGATCCTGAATCAGTTAAGCAGAGTCTGAGATTTTTGGCCCCTTTTTAGCCAGATTTAACAATGATTTACAGATTTATCTCAGGCCTGTAACCTGCAAAATAGAAAACAAAACCCGGCAGATATATGTAAAGTTTTAAAGTAAAGCCCTTCAAAAATTACCCTAATCGCATCTTCAGAAGAAACCCTAATGAAAACTGCCCAAAAATAAACTTGAAACCCTAGAACAGCTAACTAATGTACAGATTTTGGCCCCTACACAGCCAGATTTGACAATAATGACAGCAATGTTCTTGAAATATCAGAAGAAAATTCACTGTGAACTTCACTGTAAATCAGAAAGAAAATTTCTCAATGTAAAACATGAAATGAACTTCAAAAATTTAACCCAGGGCACAATCAGCTGGGCTCTGCACAGAACAGCCTGTGGGAGTCGGCTGGTTCAGCCCAGAACTTCCCCAAACGCCCACAAATACCCTTCACCTCAATGGTTTCCTGCACACCTCAAGCAAACATCAGCAAAAAAGGGCAAGAAATGCCGCTAGATTTCAAGAGAAAATGGAGATACCTGCCATTTTCCAGAAACCCTACAACATTCAGACCCTAGCACGTGAGCAAGATACCTGTACTCACAATGCTCTGAAAAAAATCAGCTATTTTAACTGTTGAAAACTGAAATATGCAGAAAAGCAAACACCTTACAGCAATTCCGGAGAGTAACACCAGCCAGTTTGAACCCCAAAGTCTTTTTATTAATCAGAAATCAGTTTACAAGAGAGCTTTCAGTACAGACTCACAGATCAGATATCTAAAATGACCCCCTAAGACCCTATATAAAGGAAATGATCCCAACGGCTAGTTTTGGGTGATCCATGTAGAACTGATCTCGACCGTTGATGAGGATCAAGACATCTCTTGATCTCATCCGTCGATTTATTAACTTAAAATATTATTATTTTATTAGTTAGGATTTTTGCTTCATTTTTTAATTTTTTATTATTTTTTATTATTTTATTATTTTTATTCATTTTTTTAATTTTTAATTCATTTTAAGATGGATCATCAAACTAAGCCGTTGGGAACATCACCTAGGACCTAGGACCTAGGACTCATGAGGGGATTTACAACATTTTCAACCCTCAAGACACATTTCATCATGATTTTTACAAAATTACACCTTAAGGGACAAACCCATTTAATACAGACCCTCACGAAACACCCAGCTCTGTGACACAACGATAATCTAGCAGATCAACACACTAGGATTCTCCTAAAGTTCTAATGACAAAATCAATCCCGACTTTGGGGTCAGGTTTGAAGGAAAACTCTGCCGATCCGTGGATCGGTGAGACAAAAAACCTTCCGGGACGTAGATTATCATCAGAAAGTTAGGTCCACCTAGGCAAATTACATACATGACTTCATGTCTGCTAAGATTATTTACAATTAATACATGCAGACTGGGTTTACAATCAAAAAGATCAAGCTGCTGATGATGGCAGGATGGCACGGACATGCTGATCACGTGCTGCTTCTTTTTGTCAAGAAAAGACAGGGTGCACTGCATGGGTAGTTGACCAGTAGGGGTCAACAGGTGTACAAATCGACCAACAAGGACATGAAATGAGTACAAGAAAAGGATAAAAAGGTGGGTAAAAAGTGGGCAAATTAAGCAACCAACAGTTATATCTCGGGATTTCACCGTCGGAATTGCCTGAAATTTTTAGGACCCTTTGGGCAAACTATAGTGTAGTGGTGGACCAATTTTCAAGGTGTTTGAATCGCTACAAAGAGATTCATTTGATGCCCTAGATGACATTCTAGGGTTAGGCCTAGAAACTGGAAAAGTGAAGAAAAGAGAGGTATATTTGACCACCAAAGGGATATGAGGATCAATGCCTTATTGCTTGGTCTTAATGGAGTCAAAATACACATAGATATGTTAGTTTTCGTAGCATCAAATGCGTTCTAGCCTTGAAATTTTGTGGAGAGGCAATATTGACGGAATTGTGACCATTTCAATTTTCACCAATTTTTTTTTTTTGTGATGGTGGGCCCAGATCAGAATTTGAAGGACTTGCATAAATTTGATGGCTCTCATCCAGCCAAATGGCTAGCACGAATGGAGAATTTTTTTCGATTGCATTACATCATGGATGATGAGACTCAGCTGAGTGTGGGGAAAATGTACTTGGACAATGAAAGACGACAATGGTGGCCATGGCATCAACGTTGCTATTGAAGGCCCTTGACTTGGGACATATTCACAAAAGCTCTTATGGATCACTTTGACCGTAAAACTAATCTTGTGGATAAGCTCACACAGACAGACACACAGCCTAGCAAAGATTTTATTTTTACAGGAAAGAAGGAAACCAAGGAACCTAAAGGGTTATTTTCTGTTGGTATCTCCTTATTACAGGTTCATGGAGTGATTCAGAAAGAGAAGATCATTGTTTCTATAAATCCTAGTTGCAAGCATAATTTCATCAATGTTAATTTGGCAAAAAAATTGCAAGTTCCCACAAAACACATTGAAAACACACAAGTGGATGATGAGGATGTTCAAGTGTATCAGGATTTGAAGATTTCTATGGATAAGTATGTGTTGCATGGTGATTTTTATACTTCAGAGACGGATAATATGGATGTTGTTTTGGGATACCCGTGGATGGAATCAGTGGGTACTATAAATATTAACATGCAGAAGAAATTCCTAAAGCTCTGGTATAAAAAGAAGAAAATTACATTACAGGATATTTCCATCAATAAACAGGTAGAGTCCACGGAAGTTGACGCAGAAGATGTTCCAGGGACTGACATATCAGATGATGAGCAGTTGATGGTCGACAATCAAACACAAACAGAGGCTGAAGCAGAAAAGGTTACAGGTGTTGATACATCAGATGAGGGCTCAGTGGTGGAAGTAATATTGGAAGATAAGACACCACAGCAGGCACCACAACATAACAGTCAGGCTCCAGTAAGGGGTGAATTAAAGAAAAAGACACCGTGGGTTAAAACTTCAACATATCATCACCCACATCACCCCGCAAGACAACAACCAACAAGATGGCAACCAATTAGCCACAAGGACAACAACCCCCGCAGGACAGATAGAGAGGAGCGAAGATCCACCTACTACACATCAACACAGAAGAGCTACCATGGTCAGCATCCATCTCAAGCGAGCGAGGCACCAGCGAGATCGAGGGTTCACCTTTCTCTTGGATGGCTAGATGCACGTGCATGGTACCAGTGGACTACTCTTTTGAGTAGATCTTATTATTTGTGTTCTTCCCATGTTTCAGGGACGAAACATGCTAAGGGGGGTGGAATGTTATATACCTAGGGGGGTAATATGGGGTACAAAGGGAGGTACCCAAGGTAATAATGTAATAATGGGATGGGCCATAGTAATAAATAAGGTGGTTAACCCATATCATGTAAGGGACCATAAGTAGTTTGTAATAATGTAATGGGCCCTTGGTATTAGTTTGATGGTATGAGGAAACCATGGTAATGACCCATGGTATTGTATGTATGAGGCCTATATAGAGGCTAGAGACTCCACATGGAGAGATGACAAGGAATATTGTCAAGGATTATTGTATGAACAAGCATATGGCTTGTGGAATGTTCTCATTCCTTAAGGAGTGAATGTATGGTGTTGCCCTACCTTAAGCGTTTGATCAATAAAGAATCATTTCATATTATTTCTGGGTTTATTTGCATTATCTTATATTTTCATATCAGATCGATAGTATTTCCGGGTTAGATCTATAACAAGCTAGAATACATAAGATTTCCAAAACCCAAAAATTGTTTTTGAAATTCTGCCTAGAAATGACTTAATTAGATTATTAGTTAGTTTTTAAGTATTTCCTAAGTCTAAACTTAGGGAATATGACTAATTAATCAGAATTAATTAAGTCAAGGTGTGAATATTCTAGAAACTCACACAGATAGACTTCAAGTTAATCTTAGCCATTGATTAAGATTTAATCTTGGCCGTTGAAGTCTCAATAGAGGATTATAAGAAGAAGTCGATGGGGCTTGGAGAAATCACTTCAGCAATTCTATTTCATGAGCAGATTGATTTCTTGAGTAGCAACATTCAGTGGCCCAAGAGAGAGCTAGAGAAATCGAAGCAGTGAGAGAGGGGCAGGGACAGTGAAGCCGGAGGAAGATTCCCTGATCCAGTGAGTGCATTTGTAGAGAGGCAAGAGAGCCACAGAGAGGCTGACGCTGGGGTAACGTAGTAGCCTCTAGAGGCAAAGTCGATTTGCTGGGAGAGATAGATGTTTTTAGTTCTAGAGGTCGGGAAGGAGTCCTAGAGTGCCGGAGAAGCGTCTTTCAGCATCAGCAGAAGGCATATCGACTTCATCATAATCCATTAGAAGGCAAGCCGTCCAGCTAGCTACGTAGAGCAGCGTAGAGGCTGACACAGTACCTCAGAAGGCCGAAATTATGAACCCAAGTAGTGTCGGGATTTGCTTGTGGAGTGAGGAATTTCTCCTCACTAGATTTTTCATGCCAGTATTTCTTTATAGGCTTGCTAGTTTTGGCATCCAATTGTACTTAGATTATTTCATTGCTGCATAATATTAAAACCCTCAGCTGCTGCACTGGTTTTCCCGAGTTGGGTTTTTCTAGGGACATTGGTCCAAAAATAACTGTGTTATTTTATGTGTGTGTGCTAGTATTTCTTCCAGTGTTTATTTCTTCCACAGTTTATTTGTGTAGGTTGCAGTGTGATTGATTCAGTATTTGTTGTAGCACACAGTAAATAAATTGTTAAAATTAATTTAACAATTAGGAGAATTATTTCCAGTTGCTGCAATAGGATTTGGGTTTCCCATTTTTCACATGGTATCGGAGCACAAATGAGCAATGGGAGAGCTCAGTGGCGAAGGAATAGGGAGTTTCGTTGTTCATTGAGGAGCAACAGTTTGAACCCCCAAAGGCAGCGCAATCACCTTGGCCAAGAGGTCGAATACTTGAGGAGTGTTGTCGCATAGAATGTCTAGGCACTGCGACAACATCTCAGATCAGGGGCTATCACCCTGATCTCCAGTCTCTCCCTTTAAGTTGTCTCCCTACAACAGGGTAAGGGGAGTAGACCCTATGGAAAAATGGAATGAAGAAGAACTAGTTGGGAACCAACCAGTTCGGGAGACACAATGAAGCAATCAAGTACTTGATTAAGATTTAGCAAGACTTATAGGATTTGATTAGATTTTAAACGATTGATACCAGTGCCTTATGGAGTCAACGATCTTGCTAGGGAAATTAAGACTAAGTAATCGATTAGCAACTGCTGCTTAGATGAATGACTATCTTATATAAAATGCAGATCCTAAAACTAATGTGAGATGCAAGAATCTTGGGTAATTTTAATTAAATGCCTATTTAAATGTGAATCCTTTAATCATTTTTGTGTTGAGCCTGATTTCGTAGTAATTGGCAGAGAGAAGATAAGGAGAAGCACACTAAGGTGTGATTAACGATACCTCTCCTGAAATTCTAACATACCCGGTGCTTTCGATGCTGCAGAGAGCTGTGGCTCTGACAACTGCAAGGTCACTATTTTAGGTACTATTAAAACAAGCTTCTCAAGCAAAGATTGATGGATACCTATCTCTCTATCGACCAAGCTTATGCTTGGAAGTAAATTTTATCTATGCAAAGTTAACTTATATGCGAATGCACTAGATGATGGGATGAAGTTAGACTCGAGGATTAGAAAACACTTGTGTCGCAAAAGCTCTCAATCACCAAAATTAAATGTTCGCTTTATGGATGAAGACTTAAAAGTAAACTCCTGAAAATATTACAATTAAACTACAAGCTTATTTCAAATCTCTCTGATACAATTATAGCTCTAAGAGAACAAAAACTTCTTTGCAATTAATATCAATGTGAACAGATGCTCAAAAATATGCTCAACTGAAGAAACAAAGATACGCAATCTATTATAATTCCACGACAGGGTTCTTTAACAATCGCTTGAAAATATTCACAAAATGTCTAACATGTAACGAGCATTAAATAATTCAAGCAATGATGATCAATCTCAATAGATGCACAATATTCTAGCAGTTAAACTTCTAGAGATCCAAATACTTTAAACAACCATGAAATTTAAATGCTGATCAATTCCAATCCTAGAATTAAAATGATTTATGCTTAGTGACCCAAATCTAGGAAAATTTACCACTTTCCTATAGCTAATCTTTAGATATAAAAATTTAAGCACAATTAACTATAGAGAAATAAAAAATGTCGATACCACAAAAGTTCTCCTTTAGATTTTATCCTTAGCACAAAAGACGCCAAGAAAGAATTTTACAAATTGACAAATTTGATTAGTCCTTAGGAAAACGTTTTTCAATATGCTAAGCAAGACTTAATGTGGTAAATGATTAATCAAGATCTTTTTAATGTGACCCAAATAAATCAAAAGATTCAATAATTTTTTAAATTTTTTAATGGGCCAGAGGCCACATAAAAAAATTTAAAATCTTTAAATGCGAAAAATGCTTTTGATTTAATTTTTTTAGAAAGTCCCAAAATCACATAAAAAAATAAAAATGAAGCCCCTTCCTTTTTATTTTTTTATTTTTTAGTTTTTTAGTTTAGGAGTCTTTTATAACTTTTTAGTTTTAGAATTTTTTATTTTTATAATTATTTTTGTTTTGAATCAAAATTTAAAATCATAAATCAATTAAAAAAAATAGAATGAAATCAAATATCAAAAAAATAAAAACCAAATCGAAATCTTATTTGTGTTTCTTTATGCTTTACATAAAATATAAAAGAAACTAGCCAAAGTTTAGAAGAATGAAATAAAATCTAAACTAAATAAAAGTGAAAATTTACCCAACCCAACCGCATGCACAATAATAAGAAGAATAAAATCGAATGAGTTTGAGGGTTTGTTGTTGTGCATGTGCGGGTTGAAGGGCTCGACAGCGACAGAGGAGACAACAAAATGGAGGAAGGAGCAAGATGGAGATGAAGGAGGTTGTGATGGGAGGATGGACGACAGAGAGATGGGCTAGTGTTATGAAACCAACTCAAGAAAAGATAGAAAAGATAGATCAATGCCTTAGAATTTAGCCTCTTCGAGGGGGTAACCTCCTTTACATTACATAAATGAACAATTATTGGATGATTCAAATGACAAAACCTCATTTCTATATATAGGAGTCTAAGGAGTCACAATATAACCCAGCCGACCTAACAATAATAATATAAAGCCACAAAAATAACAATAGAGGGATTCTATGGGGCACAGTAATAACAATATGGGGACAATAGGGGCACAAAAATATTAATAGGGGATACAACTACAATAGTAATGGGGTAATCACTAGTATTATAAGGACCCAACATGCCCCTCTCCTTCAAAAAAGTGTTGTCCTCAACGCTTGAGTAGTTCTGAATGCTTCTGTATAAAATTCTCATCCTCCCATGTGGAATCTTCAACAGATAAGTTCTTCCACTTGATAAGATACTCTGAAATTGATCGATTTCATAATTGTCGAGTTCTTGTTTCTGTGACTGCTTCTGGTTCCAATATAATTTTTCCTTCCTCGTCAAGTTCTGGCAATATTGTTTGAACTGGGAGCTTGTCGCCTATAACCTTCTTTAAACATGAAACATGGAAAACTGGGTGCAATCGAGAAGCTGCAGGAAGCTCCAATTTGTATGCCATAGTACCAATCTTTTGCAACACCTTGTACGGACCATAATACTTTGGTGATAATTTATTATCCTTCTTAGCTTGCTTGAGGGACATTTGCTTATATGGTTGTAGCCGTAGGAATACCCAATCACCTACATCAAAACTTCTTTCGCTGCGATGTTGATCTGCCTGTTGTTTCATTCTATTCTGTGCCAACACGAGGTTATCCTTTAAGAGTTGGAGGACTTGTTGTTGATGTTCGATGTGATGTTCCACTGCTTGAACCTTAGAATTTTCTCTTAAATATGATGTGATGGATGGTGGTTGATATCCATAAAGTGCCATAAATGGGGTCATTTTTGTTGCTGTATGGAAGGAAGTGTTATACCACCATTCAGCTAGAGGCAACCATTTGACCCATTGTGTCTGTTTATCAGATACAAAGCAACGAAGATATCCTTCCAAACATTTGTTTACTATCTCAGTTTTCCCATCAGATTGAGGATGATAAGATGAGCTATGAGCTAACTGAGTACCAAGACAAGAAAATAATTCTGTCCAAAAATTTCCAGTGAAAATGGGATCTCTGTCACTTACAATAATCTTTGGGTTTCCATGTAGCTTTTGAATTGTAGAAACTGTACTGGCTTTAAATGGATGTGATAATGCACAAAAGTGTGCATACTTGGTAAGTCTGTCAACTACCACCATGATGACACTCTTTCCCTCAGACTTGGGTAAACCTGTGATAAAATCCATTGAAACCTCCTCCCAACGTTGGCTTGGAATGGATAAAGGTTGTAATAGACCCGGTGTCTTAATTGTTTCAACTTTATTTTGTTGGCAAACCAAACATTCCGCCACAAACTTTTGAATATCTGATTTAAGGCCCTCCCAAAAAAATTCCTTCTTAACCCTGTGGTAAGTTTTTAAAAATCCTGAGTGCCCTCCTAAGGGAGAAGTGTGCAATTCCATAAGAATCTTTTGTTTTAGCTGGGAATTCTTACAGAGATATAAGCGATCTTTGTACCATAACGAATCATTTTGCCAGCTAAATGTATCAGACGTACTGGAGTCTTGTTGTAATTTTCGAATAAGTGCCCACACTTCTTCATCGTTCTTCCATTCCTCCCTTGCTTCGTTTATCCAATCTGGTTGGATAATAGAAATGGCGCACAACAATGCTTCCACATCCTCATCCTTTCTTGAGAGTGCATCTACCACCACATTTTGCTTCCCTTTTTTGTAGATGATTTCAAAGTCATAACCCAACATCTTTGTGACCCACTTTTGTTGCTCTTCAGAGGATAATCTTTGTTCTAAAAAGTATTTAAGGCTATCATGATCCGTTTTTACCTTGAAGTGTCTTCCCATTAGGTAGGGTCGCCATTTCTTAAGTGCATGGAGTATTGCCAACATTTCCTTCTCATAAATAGCTTTGTGTAAAAACTTTCCCTTGATTGGACGACTTTCAAAAGCAATGGGTCTTTCATCTTGCATTAAAACAGCACCAATTCCATTTCCTGAAGCATCACATTCCACAATAAAGGTTTTTGTGAAGTCTGGTGTAGCTAAGACCGGTGCTTGGCACATTGCCTCTTTAAGATGTTCGAAGGCCTTTGTTGCTTCTGGAGTCCATGAAAATGCATCTTTCTTCAATAATGTTGTTAGAGGTGCTGCTATTCTCCCATAATTCTTAACAAACTTGCGATAATACCCTGTCAACCCGAGAAATCCTCGCAGATGCTTTATGGATGTGGGGATTTTCCATTCCTTAATGGCTTTAATTTTGCTAGGGTCTACCTTAACTCCTTCATGAGATACAATATGACCCAGATATTCCACCTCTTGTACTCCAAAGAAACATTTGGATCTTTTTGCATATAATTGTTTCTCCTCCAATAGTTGTAGCACCCTGTCAACATGTTCAACATGATCCTTCCAAGACTTGTTGTAGATTAGTATATCATCAAAAAATACTAACACAAATTTTCTAAGGAATGGTTTGAAAATGGAATTCATCAAACCTTGAAATGTTGAAGGTGCATTGGTAAGGCCAAAAGGCATGACCAAAAATTCATAATGACCCTCATGAGTTCTAAATGCTGTTTTCGGAATGTCTTCAGTCTTCATTCTGATTTGATGATATCCTGAACGAAGATCCAACTTGGTGAAGTAAATTGATCCATGCAATTCATCCAGTAATTCATCAATGACAGGAATGGGAAACTTATCTTTAATAGTGAGCTTGTTGAGCTCCCTATAATCTGGACACATGCGCCATGATCCATCCTTCTTGTGCACCAATACTACTGGAGCAGAGAAAGAACTTTGACTCAGTTGAATTATACCAGCCTCTAGCATTTCTGCAACCATACGTTCAATTTCACTCTTTTGGGCATAGGGATATCTGTACGGCCTGATGTTTGGAGGAACACTTCCTGGAATCAGATGAATAGCATGATCATGATCACGAATAGGTGGGAGACCTTTGGGAGTCTCAAATACCTTGGAATGATTGTCCAAGACTTTTTGGAGATCTGGAGAAATAGATGATTCCAATGTGGAAACATCTAGCGAACATAATTGTGCAATTACACCTCTTTGTTCCTTTTTTAGAAGCTTTGTCATACCGTTAGAGCTGATTATCTTTCTCGATTTCCCTGCAATACCCCTTAATTCAACTTCCTTTCCTTCCACAGAAAATTTCATGAAAAGTTCTTGAAAATTAAAAGCTATTGTACCCAAGGATTGTAGCCATTGGACTCCTAGTACAACATCAGCACCTCCCATTGGAATGGAAAGCATTGGGCTAGTCAATACATATTCTCCCATGGATAGCTTGATATTATGGCACTTTCCAGAGCAATTTATTGTTCCTCCATTTGCAACCATCACTTGACACTCTGGTGCTGGATATAAGAAGCAATTCAATTCTTTTGCTACCTTACAATGAATAAAATTGTGGGTACTTCCTGAATCAATCAACACTATTACCTTTTTCTTCTTGATTTGTCCTTCTATCTTGATGGTTTGAGGAGTGGTAATTCCCGCCAATGCATTACAAGATATGGTCGGATTCATTTCTTCTTTATCTAGGCTTTGTTCCTGGAGTATATCCTCTTCTTTTGACCTTTCTTGCTCCTTTTCTTCTTCCTTTTCACAATCTATGTAGAATAATTTCTTCTCAGCACACTTATGACCTTTAGTGTATTTGCTATCACAACTGTAACAAAGCCCTTTTGCTCTTTTTTCTTCCAATTGTTGTGGTGTCAACCTTATAGGTTGTGGAAGACTAGGAGCAACAACACTTCCATCTTTATAGTTGTGAGTGGTATGCTTCCTGGTTGCCATAATTTTGCTTTCCATTTTTCTTGCTAACCTGAATGCCTTCTCTAATGAATCAGGTTCCCAAAGGTGAACATCATGTTGGATATTATCCTTTAAAGTCCCTATGAACACATCAATCCTATGCTCCTCTGGAATATTTTTTACCCTTATGTTCAATTTTTGGAACTCCTCAATGTGCTCCATTATTGAACCCTTTTGTTTGAGACTTATCAATTGGCTAAAAAAAGTGTTGCTTTTTGTATCCTCATAATATGCTGTCAATTCTTCCGTAAAAATTGCCCAAGTGATAATTTGTTTACGAGAGCAAAGCCATTGATACCATACAAACTGATTTGGTTCCAAATATAAAGTTGCAATACGTACCTTTTGTGTGTTTTGCACATTATTGAGATCGAAAAATTGCTCCATCTGTAATATCCATGTTGCGGGATCCTTGCCATCAAACTTCCTCATATCGATTTTTGGAATATGGTGGGTCTTCGATCCAACATTAGAGTCTATGGAATCATGATTAACATTTCTTTTGTTCTCATCATGAGTTTCCTTTACTACCCTTTCACCATTAGTGACCATTTCTTGTAGCAACTTATTCATATTTATCTTCAATTCTTTCATCTTATCATCCATGCCATCAATTTTAGCGTTCATGCCATTCATCTTAGCTTCCATGCCATCTATCTTAGCTTCTACATCTTTCCTTAAACCATCCATCTTAGATTCTGTTGCTTTTTGTGCAAGTGACACTTGTTGCACTTGGTCTCATAATTTTGATATATCATGTTGCATTTCTTCCTCTTCCTCATGATTCATGCTAGAGCTTTCAGGTTGCTTACTAGGTGTTTGCATTTTCTTTCTTCGGGGCATCAATTACCAATTCAAACTAATTTTTCAAACCAAGCTTATGCAAAAATTTTAAAAAAAACTACACACCTTTTTTCACTTTGTAGAAGCTTGATATTGAATCTGATGTATCTCTGTAATTTCGGATCATCCAGTTTTGAAATTGCGACCTGTAGTAGCCCTCTGTGTCCTCTTTCCAATGCCACCAGTTTGATCCAAATTGGATTCTCCAAGGAAGAGTTATGCACAATCTCCCAAGATGACCTGATTATAGACTAGTTCAGTAGAGCGAACTTGTACGACGTGCCACGAGTCACTGTTTCGACCTTTGGCTCTGAAAAATATATACAAGAAACTACATTCTGTCCTCTTTTTGTACCTTCTTACGAAATTTCAATCCGATGCTCAGAGAGAAAGTTATGACGATTTTCCCCAGGTCACCTGTTTGGAATGTAATTCAGGAGTCTGCAAAAAGACCAACTTCCTCAGATCATATCTCTGCAAATATAGCGCGAAAAGCTCTGAAATTCGAACCCGAGATTCAACGTGATTTCTTCTCAAATGGTTTTTTTTTTAGCTTCTAAAACGTCACAAAAAAAAGTTATAGCGAAAATGCCACGATGACCTGTTTGGAGCAACGAAACCCTAGAATCCAAAGCTCTGATACCAAATATTATGAAACCAGCTCAAGAAAAGATAGAAAAGATAGATCAACGCCTTAGAATTCAGCCTCTTCGAGGGGGCAACCTCCTTTACATTACATAAATGAACAATTCTTGGATGATTCAAATGACAAAACCTTCTTTCTATATATAGGAGTCTAAGGAGTCACAATATAACCTAGCCGACCTAACAATAATAATATAAAGCCACAAAAATAACAATAGAGGGATTCTATGGGGCACAGTAATAACAATATGGGGACAATAGGGGCACAAAATTATTAATAAGGGATACAACTACAATAGTAATGGGGTAATCACTAGTATTATAAGGACCCAACAGCTAAACACGGAATGAGGGATGGATACAGCTGTGCGGAGGGGTTGGCAGCAGATGAGGAGTTCGATGAGCAGGCAAGGAGGCAGCGGAAGGATGAGATGGAGGCTACGGGCCGCTGTAGAGAATGGGCAACGAGGGAAGGATGAGATGGAGCGATTGAAGAAGAAGGGAAAACGCAGGGAGGGAGCCATGGTTAAATGCGGATCTATTGGAGACTTCGACAGTGGAAGAGCAGAACGCAGGTCGATGAGGAAGGGAGAACACTCAATGCAGAACGCAAGGAAGGAAAAATGCGCGTGAAGGCAGGGTAAGGCAGCGTGAGGAGTTAATGGAAACGCAACAGTGGAGGGAAACTAACGAGAGAGAGGCAGGTTTGCTTAGACGAGCAGCAAAGATGAAGACAGCGGAAAGGAGCTGAGGCAGAGAAAAAGGTGTAGCGAGGGTTTAGGTGATAAGGAGGGCCATAGGGTATGGAGGGTTGCAGATTTGATGGGCAGTTAGAGCAGAGGAGAAATGGAGGGAATGGCTGCGTATTTTGTTTTCTTTTGCATGTTTAGCAATGATGAAGAAAAACTCAGCAGAAAAGACAACAAACAAACAAACAAAAAAATTCCAAAATTCTCTGTTGAAAACCCCAGGTAGCTAAAACAATTTCGAAAGCTCTTCAGTGAAAGAGAAATTCTGAATCTAGCAGACGGTAGCTCAATGAACCCTGAGAAAATTCTGATTTAGTTGATATGCTTTGCTTCTAATTCATTAATGAAACCCTGAAACCCTCACAAGATTTCTAGATTTAAGAATTTTGGAACCCTTATAAAATTTTCCAGATTTAAAAAAAAAATTAAAACCCTTGGACTGCAAAATGTTGGATAATTCCCTGCAAAATGATGTTGATGAACCCCAGAGATCCAGATCTTACCCTCTAGGGCTTAGGTCTCGACTCTACACAGTTTTCTTCTTTAGATTTGTAGCTGCAAGACAACAATAAAACACCCCAACGATATATACAAAAACCCAAGTCAGAAAACCAAAAAATAACTATAGATCTATGTACATAAATGGCAGATCTATCAGATCTAGGGAGTGTGAGTCTGACTCCTCTCCCAGATATGATAATCTGAGGCTCTCAACAGTCAGATCTATCGATTTAGCACAGAAAATATATATATATATATATTTGAATTTTAAAGGAGGTGCTGAGCTCAAAACCCTTCATGCATCACCCATAAAAAATATCTTATGATAAGCCCGAGATCAAATTAAGTTGGGCTCTTCAGAAAACACGAATCGAGAGTTGGCTGGTCCAACTGAAAACTTCCCCGAACGCCCGATGATCTAAAAATCAAGACTTTCCTGCAAAACTCAATTCAGCCATCAACATAGAGCGAGAAAACAATAATAAAACTCAGAAAAATAGAGATACCTGCTATTACGTTCAGAATTTAGATTATTATTCAAACCCCAACGACTGAGCAAGATACTTGTACTCAAATCACTCTTCAAAAGCTATTATCAATGGCAAAAATAAATTACGCATGAAAAGCAACACATCTTACATTAGTTCCATGAAGAGTAACACCGACAAAAATTAACCCCAAAGTCTTTCTTTATTATCTGAATAAAAATTACACGAGAGCTTTTCACTTAGCACACGATCAAAAGATCGGATGAACTGACTGACAAATGACCTCCTATTTAAAGATAAATCCTCCAACGGCTAGTTCGAGTGATCCTCGTCAAAGCAATCTTGACCATTGATGAGGATCAAAATTTCTTTTAATCTCATCTGTCGAAATTTCAAATTCTTGAGGAAATTCGAATTTTTCAATTAAATGCATTTTAATTAATTCAAAAATTAAATTTTTGAATTAATTTCCTCAAAATTTTGACTTTAACTTAACCCCAAGGACCGAAGGCTTATAATTTAGCAAAATAATTAATTTACCTTAGTACCTGGACCTCTTAAAATTTCATTTTTAAGGACCGGTGAATTTTGCCTTAGGAGAATTTAAATTTAATTAATTAAATTTCTGGCTTAGAATTTTAATTAATTTTGGCCATAAAATTTAATTAATTAATCTATGAGGGGATAAATTATTTTTCCAACCCTCAAGACACTTTACATCATGATTTTTAAATTTTTTACACCTCAAGAGGGAATACCCATTTGCAAAAGACTCTCATAGACTACCCAATTCTGCGACACAAATATAATCTAGCAGACCAACCAATTTGTAATAAAATAACCTAACCAAATAATTATGATTATTCCCAAATCACTTTTACATAGACTCGATCTAGAATACTAGGACTCCCCTAAGATCCTAGTGACAAAATCCATTCTGGCTTTGGGGTAAGGCGGAAGGAAAACTCTGCCGATCATCTGAGAATGGATCAGTGAGACAAAAAATCTCCTGGAATGTAGATCGTCACCAGAAAATTAGGTTTGCCTAGGTAATTACATACACGACATGGATCTTCTAAGCTTATTTACATTATACACATGCAGAATGGGTTTACATTATAATATGGTGATCAAGCTAATGATGATAGCTAGACGACATGAACACATCGATCAGGGACTATCCCTTTTGCGAAAAAAAGGGGTGTACTGCTATGGGTCGTTGACACGTAGTGGTCAACAAGGAGAAATCGATTTTTCTAAGAGAGGGAAAAAAAATTCGATCTCTCCAGATCGAGGGTTGTAGAGGCAGAGGGAGCAACCAGTATTCTTCGCAGAGCAAATCTCTAGCTGAACGCAACATTTTTGCAGCAATTACCAGAGCAGAACTAGTGTCGGGAGGAAGAAGAGCACACACTGAGGGAAAATTTTCCCCAGGGAACTTCTAGTCTCAAGAAGTTCGAATTCCCTTGCAGATCAACAACGACCGAGTAGCAGTAGCTGAGCAGAAAGGGAACAGGAGATTTTCGACATCATCTGAGATGGCCACTACCGAACTACGAGATCAGGACAGGTTGGACGATGTTTCCAACTATGTCATCTAGAAGGCAAGGATGTCCTTTCTTCTAGATGAATATGGCCTGAAGCCATATATTAATACAGTGGTAGCTACCCCCACGAATGCAGATCCGCTGAAGGAATACCGAAGGGAGATAGCGAGGGCGAAGAGATTAATCCTAGATGGTGTTCGGGATCACGTTGTATCACACAAGAAGAAGGGGTCGCAGATGATGTTGTTACACAAGAACCAACAACGATTGCTGACCCAGAAGCAGAAGCAATGGAGGTAGAAGCAGTTGTAGGCGACATTGCTACACAAGAACCAACGTCCAACCCTAACCCCCTTATTTATGTAATAGGGTCGAGTCATAGTTATAGTTAAGTAAAGAGTCAATAAGCCCATATTAATAACTGTAAGTGGTTGACCTGCATTTAAAGAAGGGACCACAGTTAGTTGCAAATGGGCCATGGTATTAGATAGATGGTATTAATAAGAACCATGGTACTGACCCATGGTATTGCATGTATGAATCCTATATAAAGGATAGAAACTCCCCTCGAGGAGTGTCGTGTCTTATTTTGTAATTGAGCCCAGCTCTATTGGAGGTTGCCCCCTTGAAGAGGCAAGTGAACATTGCTTTCCTTTCTGAATAATAAAATACATGTTGTTATTTCTTATTGTTCTGTGTTTTGGGTATCTTTCTTCGCATATTTGGTATTCTGGCATCTTATCGCAGGTCAAGAGCATAACAAGTGGTATCAGAGCACTTTCCAGGGCCGGTGGGATCTCCATTCTAGCAGAATTTTTTTTTGGCTACAGACGTGTTCCGACGTCTTTAAACCATGGGGTCTGTCGTTGAGCGCATAAACCTGCAGATTTGGGGAGGCATGCATGCAGGAAATGCAAGAGGTGGTCACGCTTGTTGGACTCCCTTGTAACCCCTATGGGTACCCCTTCGAGTAGTAGCACATTAGACAGAACCACGCATGGACTGTCTTCCAAGTACCCTCTGGGTATATCAGAAGCCCCTAGGCTCTCTTGAAACCTCGCCATAGATAAACTGTCGACCGTCTTGCTGCTACAGTACACTGAGAACAACACTCGGGGAGATTACTCGTGCGTATGATAGGGTAGTTGGGTTGTATGGTTAAGGGTACGGTTGATCCTCCTTGGTTAGTGCCCTAAAAGATTGGGCCGAGTACTACTGTCGGACCCTTATGTATATTGCGATCTGTAGCACCTGACACTCCTTGAGACCCTAGTTCCCTTGTCTCTCTCTCGATCACGCATCATCTTTGCCCGATCAGATCTAGCAGGTTGGGTTCGGTCGCCGCAGCAACAATCAGTTCCGCCACTTAGATCTATCAGATCCACCAATCAGATCTATCAGATCCGCCATTCAGATCCAGCAGTTGGGTTCTGTAGCAATCACAACAGTTAGATCTGCCATTCAGATCTAGCAGCAGGGGTTTGATCACTGCCACATTTCTCCTCTCTGCAGTTGGGGGCTTTGCTGACAAATCTGACTATTTGTGTGGGCTCCTATACCTGAGCAGGATTCTCGCAGGACATTGGGCAGAAGCAACTTTTCAGAGAATCGCTACTGCAGTATTCCTAAGTGCGGAGTAAAAAGTCTGAGACACTCCCGGGACACTTATAGGAGACTTAGCCCATAAGAATCAGGTCGATGAGCTGAGCAAGGCGGTACCATTCACTTGTCAGCATAAAAAAAATCGGGTGGTCCCAAATTTTTTCTCACAGTAACGACAAGTGCACCGGATCGGTGCATGGTACAAACCAGAGCTCAAGCTATGGCCAATGAGAAGATAGACACCCTTGAACATAGGTTGGAGGAATTAACGAAGCAGATCCAGAACTTACAGGCAACTCTCACAAAGGGCAAGCCGGGGAACAATCAGAGGCATATGATTTTAATGAAAACATTGAGGGCGAGTCTAGCCATTCTCTTCACTTCTATGGAAACCACCAACAGTCCCAGCCGCGACCACCCAAGCTGGACATGTATAAATTTGATGGCTCTCATCCGGCCACATGGCTAGCACAAATGGAGCAATATTTCACATTGAATCACATCAGAGATGATGCGACTAAGCTAAGTGTGGGCAGCATGTACTTGGACCACGAAAGATGGCAATGGTGGCAGTGGCATCAATGTTGCTATGGAAGGCCCGTGACTTGGTAGATATTCGCAAAAGCCCTTTTGGATCGCTTTGACCATGAATCTAACTTTTTGGGTCGTCTTACTAAGCTCCGACAGACAAGAACAGTGCAAGAATATATTACAGCCTTTGAAGCCTTAGCCTTCCGCATAGGAGGTCTACAAGATGAGTTCTACTTGGAATGTTTTGTTAGTGGTCTCAAAGACGCCATACAAGCCCACGTCCGACTGCAACACCCAATCTCATGGCTAGATGCTTGCAAGATAGCTCGTGAAGTAGAACGTGCATTAGCGGCCCAGTCGACTCGTCCAAATTTCATAGCCAAGGGTCACCCCACCCAGGCTCCAAGCACTACCCAAACACTTAAGGTTCAAAAGGTGTCACCAGCGGAAATGGCGGAAAGAAGAAAGCAAGGATTGTGTTACTACTGTGATGAGAAATACTCCCTGGGGCATAAATGCAAGGAACCCAAATTCTTTCAAATTGATGCTACTGATCACAGTTCATCGGAGGAAGCCCCACCATTTGAGGAACCAGAGGAGGAAGATGAGGAAACCAGGTGGACAATGTGCTCCTAGCTACACTTGAAGAACTAATTATCTCGCTTCATGCTTTGGCAGGGATTTCTTCTCCCCAAACTCTCAAAATCAGAGGTTTTATTAAGCATCACCCTGTAGTAGTCTTGATTGATAGTGGCAGTACGCATAAATTTATCCATCAAAGAGTCGCTGAAGTGCTGCATTGTTTTGTCAGAGCAGTCTCTAATTCCAAGTACAAATCGCTGATGGGGGGACAATGAAATGTGAAGGCCGCTGTGAAAATGTCAAACTTCAAATGGGGGATTATCAACTAAAGACCCACACGTTTTCCATACACATGGGTGGGTATGACATTTTCTTGGGTGCTGAATGGCTCTGCACACTCGGCCCAATCACAATGGATTTCTAGGAGTTATATATGAGCTTTAAGTAGAATAACCACACACATACCCTCCGCGGACTCCAAGCGGGTGCTCCCTCTATCATCAGCTCGCATAGGATGGAAAAATTGTTAAAAAAGGGCCACCATGGAGTTATAGCCCAATTTAATGCCATCCAGGCCTTCGAACCCACTTCTCTTCATATTCATCTTGAGATGCAACAGATCTTAAACAACCATCTGTTGGTCTTTGACAAGCCTCATGAGCTTCCACCCTCGAGAGGGGAACATGATCATAGCATTACTTTGGTCCCAAGGGCACAACCACCAAATGTGCGCCCATATAGATATCCGTTCGCCCAAAAGAATGAAATTGAAAAAATCATCAAGGAACTCCTGGAAGCAAGCGTCATTCGTCCTAGCATTAGTCCTTACTCATCGCCTGTGGTCATGGTGCTCAAGAAAGATGGGGAATGGCGTATGTGTCCAGACTTCAGGGCCCTCAACAAGCTGACGGTCAAAGATAAATTTCCCATCCCGGTTGTCGATGATTTGCTGGATGAACTAAATGGGGCTCAATTCTTTACTAAGCTCGACCTTCGCTCGGGCTATCACCAAATTCGCATGAAAGAAGTAGACATTCCAAAGACTGCTTTCCGAACTCATCAAGGCCATTATGAATTTCTTGTCATGCCATTTGGTCTTTGTAATGCCCCATCCACTTTTCAGAGCCTCGTGAACCACCTGCTCAAACCATATCTCAGAAAATTTGTCCTTGTTTTCTTTGATGACATCCTCATCTATAGCCGCACCTGGGCAACACATCTTCAACATGTAGATCTGCTCTTGCAACTTGCTTCGGAAGCATAAAAATTTGTCAAGATGTCCAAGTGCTCTTTTGGCATGGAAGAAGTTGAGTATTTGGGCCACATTGTGGGGTGTGAAGGTGTCAGGGTGGACCCCAAAAAGATCCAGGCAATGCAGGAGTGGCCTCAACCAAAGACGTTGAAGAGCTTGAGAGGATTTTTGGGTCTCATCGGCTACTATCGCAAATTTGTCCACAATTATGGTCGCATTGCGAGACCCCTCACTCACCTTCTCAAGAAAAATTCATTTCTCTGGAATGATGAAGCGCAACAGGCATTTATAGCTCTCAAACATGCCATGGGTTCCACTCCCATATTAGCACTTCCCGACTTCACCAAATCTTTTGTGATTGAATGTGATGCTTCAGGTACAGGTATTGGGGTAGTCTTAATGCAAGAAGGTCGACCCTTGGCCTTCACTAGCCATCAACTAAGTGGGAAAAATTTGGGACAATCTACCTATGAGAAGGAGATGATGGCCATCTTACATGCAGATGATACCTAGCGACCATACTTATTGGGGCAGCGTTTCCAAATCCGCACAGACCATCAAAGCCTTAAATATTTTTTGGAGCAACGTCTATCCTCGCCACAACAAAATAAATGGCTCGCCAAAATGTTGGGATATGATTATGAGATAATTTATAAGAAAGGGCGTGAAAATGTCGTAGCAGATGCTTTATCACGCCAATTTGAGGAGGAAAGCACCCTGCTCGCAATCTCCCTTCCCATTCCAGAATGGATTGAAGAGGCTCGCAAGGAATGGTTTTCACATCCTTTGCTCTCCCAACTCATTAATAAATTGCAGGCGGATCCAAATTCCACAACGGGCTACTCTTGGCAGGATGAGATTCTTCGCTACAAGGACAGAGTAGTGATATCACCAACATCCACCCTCAAAAGTTGCATTTTGGCGGAGTTGCACTCATCTCCCACTACAGGCCATTCAGGCTTTCAGAAGACTTATGCTCGCACTCGACGTTCATTCTTTTGGACAGGCATGAAAAAGGACATTCTTACTTTTGTAGCTGAGTGTGATGTGTGTCAGCGCCACAAAGGAGAAATAGTCAAATCCCCAGGCACATTACAACGATTGCCCATCTCGGCCTCAATCTGGACGGAGGTTTCTATGGACTTCATTACGGGTCTTCCGAAGTCAGGCAACAAGTCAGTCATCATGGTGGTTGTGGATAGACTTTCTAAGTGTGCTAATTTTTGCACCCTACCCGACCCTTTTACACCAGCTTTGGTGGCTCAATCTTTCATGGACCAAATCTTCAAATTGCATGGCATGCCCACTTCCATTGTGTCTGATCGTGACCCAATCTTCACCAGTAACTTTTGGCAGGAACTCTTCAGGCTACAAGGTACCCAACTACAACTCAGTACTTCATATCATCCCCAAACTGATGGTCAAACTGAAGCAGTCAACAAATGTCTGGAGACCTACCTTAGGTGTTTCACTTCAGAAAAGCAACATCTATGGGTATAGTGGTTACCTCTTGCCGAATGGTGGTATACACTAACTATCATGCCACCACCAAAATGACTCCATATGAAACAGTTTATGGTCAACTTCCTCCTTCACCTACTTCTTATATCCAAGGATGCTCGAAGGTACAAGCCAGTGTTGTGAAAATCGCGATGTTATCGCGATTTTATCATTTTTCGCAAGCTTTTCAGCAAAACGAAAATATCGCGAGTTTTATTTGAAATTATCGCCGGTATTTGTTTTGCCCCATTTTTTTGGAAATTATTGCGATTTTTTGGAAAAAATCGCGATAAAATCGGAAATTGTCGCGGGTAGTCGGGTCAACGAGGTTTTATAAAGGATGCTAAATGTTCGAAATGAAATTTGTTTTGAAAGAAACAAATAATTTTTGAGTGGGGCAGCTTAATGATCAAGTCTAGGCCCTAGTATTGATATGTTATTCATGGTAATGTTAAATTCTTAAAGTGAAAGTGACATTCTCCTTAATCTTCATTTTCATCCTTTTACTTAAATTTTTAACATTACCATGAAATGACTCAGGATGTTTGAGAGTGGTTCCGACCTCATTGGATTTCATATGGAGAAAGTAGAATTTTAGATTTCATTCAAAATCCAGCAGAGTTATCAGTTTTTCAAGATTTCAGGATTGGGAGATTGTAATGTTTCCAGGTGACACCACCTGCCTGGGCTACCCCTGCCACCAGTAGAGGACGTGGTCTACCTCCTATAGTTCCTACTTCTAGTTCTTCAGCTTCTAGAGCATAACGGACTCCACTGCCAACTCCACCAGCACCAGCATCTTCCTCTAGAGGGAAAGAGAAAGCTGTGGCATTTTCTCACAAGAGGGGCAGAGGAAATCAATAGGATTAGACTTTAGTTATTTTCTTTATTTTATTGTATATGACATTATGACATGATGAGATACATTATTATATTTTTTGTTGATATTTTGAGGCTGAGTTGGGACTTAGGAGTCAGGACTTATTATTCAGGACATGATTCAATGTTATGTGTGATTTTAGCACTAGAAATGATATTAAACATCTTATATATTAGTTCTTTAATCATATTTATGTGTCAATATATTTATTTTATGTTGTAGATGGTTTAGATATTAAAAAAATTGAAAAAAATGAATATTTTTGTACCAAACGATTTTTTCCCGATTATTTCCGATTATTTCCCGATAATTACGATTTTTTTCTGATTTTTTCCTCGCGCCGATATTATCCCGATAACGAGTAATGCAACATTGGTACAAGCAGTGGATCGACTCCTACAAAACCGCACAACCATGCTGGCCCACCTCAGAGAGAATCTCCATCAAGCTCAAAACCGCATGAAGCAACAGGTAGATCAACATCGTTCAGAGCGCAAATTTCAAGAAGGGGATCAGGTATTCTTGAGGCTGCAACCATATAAGCAAACATCCCTCAAAGACAAGGGTTGTCAGAAATTATCTCCAAAATTCTATGGACTGTATCAAGTACTTCAGCGCATCGGAGAAGTAGCCTACAAGCTAGCTTTGCCACCCACTGCAAAAATCCATCCAATCTTCCATGTCTCATGCCTCAAGAAAGTGGTTGGGAACCATTGCCGAATTCAAACCAGTCTACCGGAATTAGATGAAGAAGGTTCAATCTAGCTCCAACCTGAACAGGTTCTTGACACGCGAGAACGGCACTTGCGCGAACACACGATTAAGGAAGTCCTCGTCAAGTGGAAAGAAACCTCTCCAGAAGATGCGACCTGGGAACCAGCCACTGTCCTTCAGTAGTTTCCGCAGCTTCAGCCTTGAGGACAAGGCTATTTTTATGGGGGAGGGCATGTTAGGGTCCAACCCTAACCCCCTTATTTATGTAATAGGGTCGAGTCATAGTTATAGTTAAGTAAAGAGTCAATAAAGTCCATATTAATAATTGTAAGTGGTTGACCCGCATTTAAAGAAGGGACCACAGTTAGTTGCAAATGGGCCATGGTATTAGATAGATGGTATTAATAAGAACCATGGTACTGACCCATGGTATTGCATGTATGAATCTTATATAAAGGATAGAAACTCCCCTCGAGGAGTGTCATGTCTTATTTTTTAATTGAGCCCAGCTCTATTGGAGGTTGCCCCCTAGAAGTGGCAAGTGAACATTGCTTTCCTTTCTGAATAATAAAATACATGTTGTTATTTCTTATTGTTCTGTGTTCTGGGTATCTTTCTTCGCATATTTGGTATTTTGGCATCTTCTCGTAGGTCAAGAGCATAACACGTCGTCCGCCAACCTGGAAGCAGGAGAAATGGAGGTGGAAGGAAGTGTAGTTGACACTGTTACACAAGAACCAGTGTTGACCGCTAAACTGATGGAAGAATTGCTGACAGTGGAAGAAACTACAGGTGATGTTGTTACACAAGAACCAGCGTCGCTTGCCAAAGTGATGGAGAAACCAGTGGAAGAAGTGGAAGTCGTAGTCGATGCTATTACACAAGAACCAACGTTGACTGCCGAGCAAGCGGCCGAAATGGAAAAATAGGTGGCACAGGAAGAAAAGGAGAAGGAAAGTGCAGAACATCCAGGGGAAGGAGAAAGAATTGAAACAATAGGTGCTGAAAGGATGGAAATCGAGGAGGATATCCCTCGTTTTACGCTTTCCGCCTCCTTGCAAAGAGGGGCAAGAAAATTTCGCTACCCTAGACGCTTGGTGAAAGAAAAGATCTCTCCCCCGATACTAAAATTTGTAGGGACAGCTACGGGCACCATTGTTGACACTGTCACACAAGAACCAGTGTCGACTAGTGGACAAATTGGGCAAATCGAAGGACTGGTGGTCGACACTGTTACACAAGAACCAATGTCGACCGAGGGACAAGTTGAAGAAACTGTGGCTGATGTTGTTCGCACAAAGCCGTTGGAAGAAAACGTTGCTGTTGGTACCAACCCGCAAGGGCCAGAACCAATTTTTGAGCAAATGGAGGAAGATAACCGGGCAACAGAGCAGCCACAGGAAAAGGGTGTTGAAAATGTTACTCCGCAAGGGCTTGCAGTGGCTCCAGAGTCATTCAGGGAAGATGTGGAGGTTTCAAGACCTGCGGAAGAAGATGTTGGGCCGCCCCCGAGTTGAGGAGCAGAGAGAAGAAATAAGGGTGAAACAGGAACTGGTTGACGAGTTTCCTGACATCAATCTGCCAAATCCAACACCGGCCGTGAGACCAATGGAGGAGGTCATTATCAAACAAGAATTCATTGAACAATGTGCAAAGAGAAGCCCCCCATCCAGGAAAGGTACCAGTCGCAATTTAAGGAAAATATGCAATTAAAAATGGAGATTATCAAGTTAAGGAAGCAGGTGTTACGCTTAGAAGACAAGTGAGGAAGCATAAGAGGAATGTCGGTCGGGTTGCTGCAAATCCTGGAGTTGAAACCACTTCAGCAACAATACATACTGAGTCATTTTTGCATCTGTTTGAGTCGCGAGAATTCTTGTTCACTGCAAAAATTTAGAAATGGTAGGCTACTACATCTCGCCTTCAACGGGGGTCTATCTCTTTGGAAGCCCACCGAGAAGGAGTGAGAGGAATTCGAGAACAAGCTGCGAAAGTAGTGACTGATTACATGACCCAGATGGAGAAAGCAAAGCAGAAACAGGAAAAGCAGCAGAAAAGGATTGAGGAACTAGAAGAGCAAGTGCAACTACTGAAGGCTGACAAAGATGAAATGTTTGCTCTGGTGCAACAGGTAATGGCATGCCGACCTCCTGCTCATAGTTATGCTTTGTTCCTCCATGAACAGTACCTGTTCTTCTGTTTGGAGAGCATCCATCAGGAGATAAGCCATGAAATCGAAGATCTGATACAGTTTCTGCGGATCCTGAGGGGTCACAATATCCTGAACCAACACTTGATGTGCGAACTCTACATGCACGATTATTTTTTGGGGACCGATCAATCATTCAATCCAATGCCATATGTGGGGGATATTCAGTTGAGAGCCTTCACCTCCTTCATGATTAACTAGGTTAAGTGGAAGAAAGCCTTCGACACGTTCGAAGAGAACCAAGCGAACATGCCACTTGTAGTTCGAGCAGAGCATTGTCAGGTTGTGAATATTTTTAACAAACATCGTACCTTCTTGGGAATAGAAGGACGGAAGGGTCAGATGCTAGCAACATAGAAGTGGTGCACTGACATGTGTACAAAGCAAATTTTTACTTGTCAAGAGGAGGCCCAGGCCGACTGTCAGAAACGATGGGTGTTGTCGTCATCTGCAGTAAGGATATGCAAACCTTTTGGGGCCCCTAATTTTGTTCAGGCTTTAGACAGAATACCACGATATATCACATGTATTCAGACCTGTGGGACCTGATGGATGGGTTTGAGATTTCGTTTTCCCATTGTTTGGTTGCCAGCTGAGCAATACACACCAGCTTATGTGGTACACAAGGATTGGTGGAAGGAAGTCCTTCACACAGATGGATACAAGGTTCCCGGAACATAAATGGCCGCGAAATATGACCTCGCATAGCTCCATGCTGACCACAGTGGCTCTAACACAGATCTGCGCAGGAGACGAGCTACATGAGGACATGCAGAAAGGCTAGTTGGGGGGAGATGTTGGTTGCTAAATTTGCCCACTTTTTACCCGTCTTTTATCCCTTTCCTGTACTCATTTCATGTCCTTGTTGGTCAATTTGTATTCTAAACAGCAAAGGTACACCTATTGTCATGTCTTTGTGAATTGTTAATCAATGAAGCGTAGTCGTAGGGGATTATTGCCTAAAGTGACTTGCTAACTTAAGTTTCCGTGCAGATTTGGAGGAATGATGATCAAAAGCATGATTCAACATATGATGACTATCGAGCTGGCAGCGCTATCTTTGGATATCAACTGCAACGGTGGTTCAACCTATCGACTAGCACAAGTGCTATCTTTGAATTCTATTATATCTCAAGAATCGCTATGTATTTGCAAGCAGACAACTACCATAATCTTAGGCACTATTAGTTGTTAATGAAATGTATAAGTAGTGATTACGGGGCTGGGAAAGCCACCGCTAAGAGATATGGGAGATTTCTGAGTTGTAACAACAGACCTCTGTAATGATATTTTGATTAATACAATTGTTGATCTTTTGAGTATTTTATAGATCTCGATCTTGCCATAGCCTTGATCAGGGAGTTGGGCCCACTCTCCTGACCAGGCGCTGTTTTTCGATGTGTTATCTCTTTGTTGTGTAATGATTTCAGTGTGTTGTTGTGAGTCTTAACCTGTTGTTACAGTCATAACTTGTTGTTACACATTGTTATGTTATGATTAAATGTTCAATGCTAGGTAGGGAAACTGTGTCCTACATATACCTTGCATGATAGCCTTGAAATAACTAGTCGAGCCTCGGGTTGACAAATAACGTGGGCTTCGGTGAATTGCAGGATTCATATCTGAACACGAACAATAGCAAGCCCTATCCACGAGACCATCTCTTGCCCTAGGCTGATTTGGGTTAGTGTCCTCACTTGGGTCATTGTATTTGTATTTCAAAAGAAAATTAATCCTTTGATCCTATTCTCCTCCCCAATAAGGTCAAGTCCCTCTTTGAGTGATCAATCATACGGTGGACCTAGTTTGGGTCCACTTGGCTTCTCTGTGATCCCACAACTTTGTAACTCATATTCTACAAGGATTACATCTAAGACATTTCTCCACAAGGATCCTTAGGCCTCGGAAGCCTCTTGTCAAGAGATATTCTCAAACCCTAGGCTTAAGTATCCTCCTAGCCCTTCCAAGAGAGCACATCACCTTGCTTCTTAAGAAAGTAAGCCATATAATTGAATCTCTCTTGTGAATAGGCTTTAAGAATCACCCTCTATCCATTCACTGATCTACTCATCCTTGTGATCCGTCTTATACCAAGTCTCCTCCCATCGGTGAAAGTTCTTAAAGAGCAGGGAGCCTTATTTGAGGTGGCAGTGGGAAATCACTCCATTGTTGCCCCTTGAACTAGTAGTTTCTCTATAAATTCCCTCCTAGGACCCTGCTAGTTTGAGAAGGAAGTTTTGACAGACGATGACTATGCCATGAGTGCACACGCACCACTTGAGCAGAAGTGGGGAGACATCAAGTGGTAGTCAGGTGGACTACAGACGATGAGGGGCAGGTCCTCGAGGTACTCAACCTCTTGGATTAGACCTTTCTAGGGAGCCCCGAAGAGGAGTAGCAGGACTGGCTAAGCTGGGTAGAGACAGATGCGGATGGAGTGGCAGAAAGAGCTGTAGTGCAGGAGTCTTGAGACAGCGCGAGGCTAGCAAGCTACAACAGTGCGAAAGGCACAAGAGTGTTGCACTAGTCTGGGATGGCACAGAGAGGTGTGCAATGGTGCGAGATGCAGGGAGTTGTTGCAGCAGTGCAGAGGTCAGTTGAGGGAGCACTTGTCGCGGCAGAGGGAGCTTTAACATCAGGAGGGTCTCTAGCCTAACAAAGAGGTCAGAGTTGGGAGATCAGTTACTTACTTCTCAGTGACTAAGTTGTAGTGCAGCAGTGGGCAAAATGATGCAACATGATGAGAGGAGGTGCAGTGCGGATGCAGTGCTGGGAGGAAGGACTAGCAGCAGCATGGATGCAAAGGGAGCTATCATACAGATGCAGCAGTGGCAGTGGCAAAACCATGGGCAATAGTACAAGATACATCAATGCAGAGGATGGCGGCAGCAGGCCTAGCATCAGCGCAAGGACCGATGCCGGATGATCAGAGTAATACTCAGTGAGGAGTATTGCTAGAGCACAGTGCTCGCTAAGAGGGAGTGTTGATTTGGGGTAGCATCGGATGTGCTCTAGCCACGAAATTTGGTGGAGAGGTTGGGGCACATGAGATCTCCAATACCCAGAAAGGGTTTGGGCAGATTCTAAATAGTTCAGGAGATATCAAAATAATTAATATTTTTAATGGAGTCCTTAAGTCTAAACTTAGGGAAAATAAAATATTAATGTGTGTTAATATGAAACTGTGTTAGAATGGTCCAAAAGACATGGTTCAAGCCAGATCTAATCTTAGCTGTTGATTAAGGACTTAATCTCGGTCGTTGATATGTCAACAGGAAAAGTATAAGAGGAGGTTTGAGGGTCACTTGGAGAATACACTAAAGTAATCAGTCATTCTATTCTCTAGAGCGGGGTTTGCTAAGAGAGATAGAATTAGTGATCAGGAGTTGTAGCTGAGGGGCATTGAATACAGAGAGATAGACAGACAGAGATAATGTCGGGAGAGCAACGCAGTAGCCGGGGAGAGTGACACAAAGCCATCCAGGGCTCACGCAGGGTCACGCAGAAGCAGTCGAGATCTGCGCAGAGCCTCAGAGAGGCCATCGTTGCTGACGCAGAGGGCCAAAAAGCTGATGCAGACCCATCCAGGGTGACGCAGGGCTAGCATTGGGAAAAGAGGGGTTGATGCTAGGGTTTCTAGGGCAGATTGGTGCTGAGAAGCTGCCGGAAGGATTATCCAGGGTTTCAGCCCGGAGATTTGTTTCAAACTTAGAAGTATTACTGCCAAGGAAATCCTCTATTGGGTAAGCTAGTTTCGACACCCAAATTGTTCTTTGATATTGCTTAATAAGAAAACCCTTAGATAGTTACACCGGTTTTCCCACATTTGGTTTTTCTGGGGACATTGGTCCAAAAATAATGGTGTCATATGGTGTGATTGTTTCTGTTTCTTTCAGTTGTTGATCTGTAATATGTTGAGCATGCACTAGTGTTTATTTTCAGTATTTACATTGTAAATAACTTGTTAAGTAACAAAACAAGTAGATAGGAATAAATTAGATAAAGTGCATGGAGGGTTTCTAACTAAGTAGACTTAGAAACTACAACAAAATCAACACCAGTGTTTCTCCAAAAGTCAAGAATCCAGAGGTATCAAAGAAGGCGGAGTCTCAGGAGGAGCAAATAGATCTAGCCACTACCAGTGGAAGAACGAGCAGGGAACTTTGACAGATACTACGAGATGCAAAGAATTTCGTTGGAGCTCCTAGGAATGAGAAAAGGGAGTGCAGACAACTAGATAGATACCAAGCTTTGGTGGCTTAGGTTGGAGAACCCTCTAGTTTTCAGGATGTCATTCAACATCAAGTATGGGTAGATGCTATCGTGGAGGAATACAGTTCCATAATTGTCAATGATGTCTGGGAAGTGGTGCCTAGACCTCAGAACAGGTCAGTTGTAGGTTCAAGATGGATCTACAAAGTCAAATATGCTGCAGATGGCAGTGTGGAAAAATACAAAGCCAGGTTCGTGGCTAAGGGGTATGCTCAGAAGGATAAATAGACTACAAAGAAACCTTTGCCCCAGTAGCTAAGTATACTTCTATTAGATCCGTGATATCCCTTGCAACACAGATGGGGTGGGAGATTCACTAGATGGACGTCAAGACTGCGTTCTTGAATGAGGTGATAGAAGAAGAGGTATACATTGAACAACCAGAGGGTTTTGAGACACAGGAGAAGAAAGCTCATGTGTGCAGGTTGAAGAAAGCCCTGTATGGGCTTAATCAAGCACCTAGAGCATGGTACAATCAAATTGAAGGTTACTTGCAGAAGATGGGATTCGTCAAGAGTGACGCAGATCCCAACCTCTACTATGTGATTGTAGAGAATGGGCCTCTAATTCTGGTGTTATATGTGTATGACCTTTTTCTAACTGATTCATCCAGGCTCATCAAAGATTGCAAGGAAAACCTAGTTATCGAATTCAAGATGAAGGATTTGGGAGGGATGCATTATTTTCTGGGGTTGGAAGTTTGGCAGTATAAGGGTGAAATTTTCCTTGGACAGGAAAGATATGCTACAGAGATTTTGAAAAGGTTCAAAATGCAGGACTGTAGACCTATGGCTACTCCAATGATTACCAACTAGAAGAAAATTGATGCATTTGAAGATAAAGAAGTCGATCCCACCTTGTACAGGCAACTCATACAGTCCCTAATGTATCTGGTCAATACCATGCCAGACATTTGTTATGCTGTCAACACCCTCAGTCAGTTCATGGTGCAACCAAAGAGGGCACACTGGGCAGCAGCCAAGCATGTTCTTAGATATGTACGAGGAACAATTGAGCATGGATTAATGTACACCCGAGGCAATGACATCAGGCTGAGTGGGTTCACTGACGCAGATTGGACTGGAAGTTCAGTAGATCAGAAAAGTACCACTCGGTATAGTTTCAAGATTGAATTAGGAATGACCTCCTGGTGTAGTAGGAAACAAAAATCCGTAGCTCTGAGCTCAGCTGAAGTTGAATATATGGCAGCTAGCACAACATCGTGTGAAGCCATATGGCTTAGGAAGTTGCTTGTGAATCTACTCAGGAGAAGAATGGAAGCGACCAATATTTTGTGTGATAATCAAAGTTGCATCAAGCTCTCTGAGAATCCAATTTTTCATGATCGGTCGAAGCACATTGACCTCAGGTGTCACTTTATCAGACACTGTGTCTAGCGAGGAGCAGTACAGTTACGGTACACTCCGACAAGAGAACAGGTGGCAGACATTCTCACTAAGGCTCTAGGAAGAACAAAGTTTGTTTATTTCAAGGAGAAGATGGGGATGATTGAGAATCCATTTCAGTAGTAGAAGCGGATAGTGCAGGGAGTTGTAGTGCAACAATTAGCAGTAGCAGTGCTATGGGCATCATATTGAGAGGGAGTTGTAGTACAGATGCAGCAATGACAGTGGCAATGTCATGGGCAGCAGTACAGGTTGCAACAGTGTAGTGGATGAAAGGCAGTGGGTCGAGCATCAGCAGTGCAGAGGACTGATGTTGTGGATCAGGGTGATATTTCTACTACTAGAGCACATTCCTCGCTAAGAGGGAGTGTTGATTTTGGATAGCATCGGTTGTGCTCTAGCTCCAAAATTTTGTGGAGGGGCTAGAACACATGAGATCTCCAAGACCCAAAAATCGGTTGGTGAAATTCCACCTGGATTGTATTTTATTAAAATAATTAATCTTTTTAATGGGGTTCCTATGTCTAAACTTAGGAAAATATAAATATAAATGGGTATTAATGAAAATATGGGTGAGAAGTTCTTAAGAGACGAGGATCAAGTCTAATTTAATCTTAGCCGTTGATTAGAAATAAGATCATGACCGTTGATATCTCAACAGGAAAAGTATAAATGGAGACTTGAGAGTCATTTAGAGATACACCGGGCCAATACTCAGTAACCCGAGGGAAATCGATTCTCAAGGAGTAAGAGTTCGATTTGAGAGGGAGAGTTGCGGCATAAAGGAAGAGGAGGGTATCAACATCAGTCAGACACTGAGGAGGAGGTGACGCAATGCTTCAGAGAGACAACGCAGAGGGAGAGCTTTGAGAGATAGCATAGCTAGGGACGTAGTTCTCACAAATGACGTAGAGTTGATGCAGTGAAGGCTGGAGGGTCTCTAGGGTGTCAGAATTTCTCCAAAGGGAGGAGGAAAATTATCTCAGGTGTTTTCTTGAAGGTTTCTCTATGTGCTGCAAAATCATTCCTTGTAAATAGATTGTTGCTGAAGAATAATAAATAAACCCTCACATGCTTCACTGGATTTCCCACATTGGGTTTTTCCAGGGACGATTTTCCAAAAATAACTGTGTTGATGTGATTGATTCTTGTGCTTGTATTTCTTTGTTCTTTTCTATATGTTATTATGTGACCACTGCAGTAGAATTTACTTTGATGTTTACTGAAGGGTTTTGTAAATAACTTATTGTGAAAAATAAGTAGGAGAAATAAATCAGTTACTACAGTAGAGTTTCATGTTTGAAATTTTCACATTCCCATTTTCTCTGGGGCATCCAGATTGTATTCAGATATTTATTGCCAATAATAGAAACCCTTAGATTTGCTGCACCGATTTTCCCACATTGGGTTTATCCAGGGACGATTGTCCAAAAACAAGTGTGTCAATGTGATTGTTCATACGCTGATGTTTCTCTTGCCTTTTAATTTTTAGTTCTTAATTTGTGAAGTCTGCAATTGAATTTATTTTGATATTTACTGAAGCATTGGTGAATAACTTATTGTAAATAAGTAGGAGAAATAAATTAATTGCTGCAACAATATTCACATAGAGCTCATGTTTGGCTTTTTCCATGTGCTAAATTTGTATGTCCCAACCATCTTTTGCATTTTGTGGTACATTCCCTGTTGATAGTGGCCAAATTATGCTTTTTCTTTCTTTTTAACTGCATCAACCTTCAGGGCATCGTTCCAGGCCTAACCCAAGGTGTGGAAAAGGGGAGGGGGAGGCTATCCCTATGTGGACCTAACGGACACATGTGGACCCGGATGGGAAAAGAGGTGAATGGGGCTAAAATGAGTGGAAGGTATATGGTGTCGGGAAGCGGGACCACAGAGCCAAAATCAGGATTTCCCATGTAGTGCCTAAAGCTAATGGCCAGTAAAGGACATCCCACGGGACTAGGATACAAGGCTAACTGGGAAATCGGGCAGTGGAGACAAGAGTACATACCTAGCCCATTCTTTCAGTTGAATCCCCCTACCAATCAATGCCCAAAAGTGCCCATGACAAATAAGGAAAATTACTCAACTATACCAATGAAAAGCCATACTTTCGGAGTTGGGAGGCCCACCTTCAAACATACAATCATAACAAATGCGCGAGGGACCACATAGTCGGCTTAGGTGGTAGACATAATGGCACATCGAGCTATCTGGTGGCTGAAAGGGGCTACTGGCTGCCAGTTGAGGACCATCTAGGAGAAAAAAATTCTTCCATGCATAATACCCACAAGTGGTGGGAAACAAGGCCATTACCTCAGCCATTTCCAGTTTTTGTACTAGCATTTTCTATATTAATAGAATAAGTCTGAGTTCCACTGCATGTGCATTCTGTCAATTTTCAGTTGCAGTTCATATTTTCCTGTTTGTCGATTAATGTTATGGTTTCAATTTGTGAAATGTGTTTGTGAAATTAATGGCATAAATTCTGAAGCAAATTTTCTGCAAAAAAATTATTTGGGATATTACAGATGCCCAATCCGTATTGATCCATTGGTAAAATGCAAATATCCCAAGTGACCAGAGGAATCTCTTTCACTCTACCCTGCTTGCCTGATAGAAAACTTTTGAGTATGTTTTCTAGTATTTGATTGGCTTCTTGAGAGGTAAAGGTACAGGAGTAATAAATATGCCCTGTTGCTATAATTCTTTCAACAATCATAACCTTCTTAAAAAGGGGAAGATTGAGATTATTCCAAGCTTGATTTTTTTCCCAAAATTGGCCATATCTGTTTTCATTGATTGGCAATAGGGAACTGCATACTATTGTCCCGGGAACTTGTCCTTCAGGTGGACAGCTTAGGAACAATAGATTTGCACTTCTAATGCTCCTTCCATTTTGGAGTCAGTGCATGTCAAATTGAAAGTTCACCAAAATTTGTAGCTTTGACAATATTCTTTGTTTCCTGCACAAACCCACTGAAATCTTTGTTAACTACATGCTTGTCTGCATGCTTTATCATCAACTAAAGGTGCTATCACCCTCAGACCAGCAGGGAATAAGAAAAAAATTTAAGCTTTAATGATCGGTGTCTTTTCTTAGGGATTTATGGAGTGGGATAAATAATAAAATAAGTGAAGTGAGAGCTGAAGTCTCGCTGATTTGAGAAAACGCTAGATGCAAGAACCAATGAAAGAATCCACAGCAACAGATACCGATTCATTGTCAATTCTTCCGCTGACAATATCATTCCAAGCACTGCACTAAAACTGAAAAGTTAAGGCGAGAATGGAAACATCATGAAAACTGTATGCAGATTACTGATGTGGCACTCCATACCCACTTGCTTTAGATCTCTTTTTCGATGCTAAAGATAGAATATGAAATAGCACCCCCATTTAATATTATCTGTCTTCCCGAGTGCTGATCTGGGCATGCAAATCAAAATTAGCATGTCTCAGAAGAGGCATTAAAATTCTATTGAATCTGCAAGTCTCTCTTCCAAAACGCATAGGCATAATCCACCTTGTATGCTCTCCAACACTAGTGCCTAGCAGGTCCAAACATGGTCCTCAAAACATGGATAAATTATCTCCATAAATTATCACATTCCTTTTGAGAAAAGTGCCTAACATGGACTTTTTATAAATACCTTTCCGAAAATTGATCCACTCATAATCTTCCAAGCAGCTTATCGTGATGTTTATCAAAGCCAAGAATAGCATGTAGAAAAGTGAACGAATCCTTCAAGATAGGTGCTCAACATGATAGATGAAATTAGCAGGAAGACGTGTAAAATATCGAAAATGTATGCTCATGCACATGCTCAGAACTGAGTACACACATTTGCTCAAGGAAAATTTCTCTGTTGATGCATAACAAAGGGAATGCCAAAATAATGTATGTTCTCTGCAGGCTTTATGATCTTCCATTTATGATTGAACCAATTAGTATCTATTTTCTCTTCTTTTCTTTGATTTTTCTTGTAATTTTTTATTATTTTTTACCAGTTTAATTTATCTCATATTAATATTCCACATCCCATTGAACCTCTTTGAAGAATGAAAAATGCATGGCTATACTTATGCTAATTTTTGTTGTATTTTACTGCTTTACAGGATATTTGGCCTGCGCCCGTTGTTCCAGCACAGGCTCACTTGTGCTTGTTGAACCAGTAGCAACTGTCAATGGTTCGGACCAGCCATTATTGCCCCCTACGACTGAAAGATGCCCTAATTGTTTAGGGGCAGGAAAGGTAGCACTGTCAACCAGAGTCTTCCATCTTGAAGTGTCATATTCAAGAATTTAAATTATAGTCTGCCTTATTTAGCGGGACTTGCAAATCACAAGCCTAATTGTTTGTTAAGTGTTTTCAATAATGTTTTGAATCATAAGTTGTCCCGTGTTTTGTACAATAAGTTGAAGACTTCTGGCTTCAATTACCCTCTCAGAAGAAGGATTTCACATTCTTAGTAGATTCTTGAATAATACAGGAAAAACTAAAATAATCTAGGGAATGAAAAATATAGATACTCTCCAATGAGATCATCCGATGTATGAAACAATGGACCCATCATCTGGAGACTGAATGAAGACATAAAGGGCCATTGCTACCACTAGCAGAGGACATGGGAAGGACTTTAAATATCAGTGAATTACTTGTCATTTTGAGTTGGAATAGGGGTGAATCAGGTACTATCAGTATAGATCACAGCAAGCACTGAAGTTGGGGTGGGCCCTGACATTTTGTAGGTTAGATTTATGGTGCTGATCAATTTCGGGTAGAGCTGAAATAATTCTTAAAAGTATCTCCAAGGCAAATGTAACAAATAAAATATATATAAATAATGTAAATGATAATAAGCATAAATAATTATTAGTTAACTAGTAATTAGGCTGAAGAGGCATGTGTAAATGAGACATGACTCTTCATGAAGAGACACTTGCCTGATATATAAGCAAGCCTCTCGTTCTCATTTGAAAATTCATCATCATTCTTATTCATTTTAATATATAATAATTGTATCCTCATGGATATATTTATATTCCAAGTCTTTGGGAGTAATTAATCTATAGAAGGAACTTTGTTCACTTCATTTGGTATCAGAGCAGTTCGGTCCTCTAAGTTGCTTAACCGGTGCACAGAGCTCGTTCTCCGATCTAGGTCCTTGGCTATCGAAATTCGTCAACCGTGTTGCCGTACAATTGAAGCATTTTGCTCAGAATTTGGGAGTTTCTCCTTTTCTCCATTTTTCTAGGGCTTTGGCCATTAAAATTAAAATTAAAAGAAAATTCGCTAGTTGGAGGGTCTCCAATTCGCTAGTTGACCTTTGGCCATTAAAAAAAAAATAACCAAAAATAAATAAAAGTAAATAAATTAAAAATAAGAAGAAGAAGAAGAAAAAGTAAAAAAAATGAAAGAACAAAAAAAATCAAATTATATTAAAAAAAGAAGAAGAAGATTTAAAATCACTTGGTAGAAGCCCATGGTTTTAGAAACAACCCATCGTAATTGCCCATGGTATTTTAAAAAGTTCAAAAAAAAAAAACAAAAAAACAAAAGGAATGCGTTTTACTTTTTACATGGAGAACATTTTAACGGAGGTTTTAAAAACAACCCATGGTAATAGCCCATGGTATTTTAACATCGTGACCGTGTCATATGAAAAGACGTGACCTTTATATTTATTAAGTGGGGTGACATTAAAAATTTATCAAGGGAGTAATTAAGTATATAAAAAAGGACCAATTTATTATTAAAAAAGAAGAAGTGAAACTATTATTATTATAAGATAATAAAGTCATTTTGAAAAAGGGGTCTTAATATAAAGAAATACATACATATATAGAGGGCAACAATATAAAGGAGTATTTTTTTTAATAAAAGGGTATTCAAGTTTTTAACAATCCACATTAAAGGAAAATATTTGAAAAATATATATAGAAGAAATAAGTGATATTTTATAATAAAAATAGCTCTAGTTGACATATTGTTTACGTAAAAACATCGAGGCAAAAATGGAGACTAGTAACGAAAGGTTTCCTGAAACCTTTAGTACATGTGTTTACACACTATTTAAAATCAAAGGATCACTCGCAGGAAGAGACATCATAATCTCTATCAGTCCTACTAAAAAAAGTAATTATGTCAGACCTAAATGTGCTAACCAATTGGTGATCCTGAATCAAATGTAGTAGAAACAAATAAGTTTGGCACATGTAACAAACAATACGACATAAGCAATCTACACCTAAATATTGGAGATTATACTTTTACCTCACAATTCACTGTGAAAACCTTATGTTTTAACGATAGTGACATTGTTTTGGGATCACCCTGGATGAAAACTCTAGGATCTGTCATCGTAAATACGAAGAAAATGTTTTTAACATTTTCTTACAAGAAGAAGAAAATAACGCTCCAAGATTTTACACTGAAACCAAATTCAGTAACACCAGAAAATATCTCAGATATTTCAAAAGTAATTTCTCAAAAAGGTAAAAAAGTATTACAAAATATGCAAAAAGAAATTGACAAAATCACTGTTGACAAAAATGAAGAAGTTTCCCGACTTAAAAACCATAGTGAAAAATTGCTGACGCAAATTAAGAAACTTAAGAAGGATAAGAAATCATTAGAAAACCAAGTACAACAACTTATCAAGAAGGAAGCATCAAATGTAGGAATTCAAGTTGATGACAAAATAACAAATACCGATCCAGTGAATGTCACAACTCAGGAAGAAGACAAGCAAGTTGAAGGAAAGACGCGCTTGGATGTTGCGGTTCAGATGATAAACACCCCAAGTGAAGGTGTGGTAACAAACTCAACAACATCATCCCCTGAAGTAAATCAAAAAATTTCCACACACCTAATAAGGGAAAGTAAAGTCCCATATCAGCATCTGAATCATGAGAATAGATGAATCAACCATGCTACATATCTAAACCATTCAGACCAGAAACAACAAACTGATGTTCCAGAGAAGAGTAATGTAACCTCATTCCATTCCTACGATGACAAGTCGTTACAAAATTCCAATGATCAGAATGTTATACAAAAGATTAATCTGGGATGGTCTGATCCCTTTTCAGTGCGACAATTCTGTTTGTCACTAAGAAGATCATATCAACTTGTATCGACGAGGATGACTATCTCGAGAGAGAAAGACGTTCGAAACCGAAAAAGAGATCAAGCCTTTGTCATCGACAAGCTTTGAGGACAAAGCTTTTTGAGGAAAGAGGCAATGTAACAAATAAAATATATATAAATAATGTAAAATAATGTAAATGATAATAAGCATAAATAATTATTAGTTAACTAGTAATTAGGCTGAAGAGGCATGTCTAAATGAGACATGATTCTTCATGAAGAGACACTTGCCTGATATATAAGCAAGCCTCTCGTTCTCATTTGAAAATTCATCATCATTCTTATTCATTTTAATATATAATAATTGTATCCTCATGGATATCTTTATATTCCAAGACTTTTGGAGTAATTAATCTACAGAAGGAACTTTGTTCGCTTCAAAACGACTTTATCACAGGTTTGTTGCTTGCTTGACAAAAGTATTTGGGCATATTGTGACATGAAAAAATAATAGTGCTTCTAGGTGCAAAGAATAACAAAAGAAAAGCATGAACTCCTGTCATGAAGTGAATGTACATAGCAGTTTCTATTACTCCTTGTTGACCATGCCACCTACACCTACCTAAAAGTCAGTGAGAAAAGCCTTCAACCCCACAAGGTGTGGTTGGTGGCAGGGAACTCAGAGAAGGGGCTGTCACACTAATCCCGACTCTCTCCGTTTGAGCTATCTCCTAGGTTAGCTAAGGGGGGTGGTCCCTAATGAAAAGTTAAGTTAAAAGATGTGAGTTTCTAGGAGAGCGTTATAGTGAAAATGGATTACTTTTAAGGATTTATGAGCAAATATGAAGTGAGCAACTTGAAATAACAATGCCAATCATTAATATGATTAAAAAAAACCATAAAACCAGTGCCTTATAAAGAATTTGCTCAACAATTTAAAGATATATTTGCTCAAAGTAAAATGCAATGCTCTCAAAAGAGAAAACAAAGTAACCCTGAAATATAAATATAAATTATTAGCACAAGATATGTAAGATACAAATTGCTTTTGAGATAATCAACTTTATAAATCAAAACTTGTGAAACATATCTTGCCAAAACCCAAAAAATAGTAATTAACTTGGAAATGTAAAAGAAAGGAAGTGCTAAACCAAGACATCAATATGCAATTGGACTTGAAACATGAAAGGAAAACACTTGTTTGAAATGATTACAATACTTGCTTTTGGAATAGACTTTGCATATGAAAACTCAAATCATCAAGAGACAAGTAAAGTAAATGTAATGGAAAGTGTTATTGATTAATTTTATTAATTAGCTTTACAACAAAGATTACAATTTAACTCTTCAATCCTCAAATCTCACCCTCGCCCAATGATATGGATCTCACAGTGAGGAGACAATAGAGGAGTAGAGGATCCCTAAGATGTCTACTTCAACCAACTTATGTTGGAGGTAAAATTTTAATGAGGTTTGGGGCCTTCCTACACTAAAATGCCTAGATGAAATGCAAATTGTGTTAATTCCCCAAATTAAAATAATGATACATGCAAATGCTTCAAAGAGATTGATTTGCAATGCTTGAAAATGAAATAGTGTTCAACATAAGTTGCAATTATAATTTCAATTGGAGGAATAAAATTAGTTTAGAAGTGTTGCATGTGTTTCATCAATGAATTAAAATGATACAAGTAATTTGCTTGAAAGTAAAATTTGTTTCAAATAGACAATGACAATAAATTGCTCCAATATTCAAGATAACGATGTAGCATAAAATTGAAGCATGTATTCAAGTGCTCATGAAACAATTTACCAAGGTAAATGGAAACGAATCAAAGTTTGTTAAGAATATAAAATGCTTGCATGTAAAGGATGAATTGCCCAAAGTAAAGTGTAAACTTGTAGCTCCAAGCAACAATGAGAAAGAAAATGCAAAGCTCAAATGAAATTGTAACAAACTTTAACTTAATGAAATGTGATAGTGAGGTTGTGTTAGTTCCCAATTAAAGTATGCATGTAAGTGAATGAAGTATGAAAGATTAAACCATGCAAATGTCAATCCACTCAAGAGAAGCCTCCCTCTAAATGGGGAGATAGGATACCATGGGAGAAATCCCAAGCTCCCACAAGCAAGTTACATCTTTTATTAATATTACAATGAGAAGAGGGACCTTCAAAGTTCTCAACTATACTTCAAGGAGAGTCCTCACAATAATTGCTTGAAACTTGGACACTAGACCTCCTTTCTTGAGAAAGTAGTGACAAGATCTCACAAAACTTATGCAAGGGAAACAAGGTGTGAGTTTCCTCCAAATGCCCACTGATTAAAGAGGAAAATGGGCAGCCCTCTAGTGAACTCAACTTGGCCAAAATAAGCCTCAAAAGGGCTCACGACATCCTTGGAAATCGAACCCCCAACACTTGCCAAAGGTCCTGCAAACACTTGTTAGATGTTGCGGGGAGTTGCTCTTCGAAATCTGCCACACAGGAGTTAGCAAACAATCCAAACAATGACTGCAAAATAAATTAAGTACTAATAAAAAAATTAGCAAGATAGAATGCATATGTACAATTATAATTTACAAAAGGCTAAGCTAAAGAGTGAGAGTAAACTCTCGTCTTTGCTTAGCCATCTTCAAACTCTTAGATAGCAAATGAAAGAAATGAAGTACAATGTTTTTTTAAAAGAGATTTAAATTTAGAAGTTCTCGGCTTGTGCACAAGCTATGTGCCGAAATCCTTGCAAAACCATTTTGTATGATAAGACTATGAAGGTTCAAAGAACAAATGAGAACTCCTTTAAGAATGTATCAAGAGTGGGTTGGTCTCTCCAAAGACTTCTCCTCACGCTTGATTCTGTAACCCCAACAAGATATTTCCTCTACAAAACTTCAATAAAGAATTAGTTCCATATAGATTTAGCAATAAACAATGATAAAAAACTCTAGAAATTTATTTAAAACCAACTAGAGCATTCTATACCTAGAGCATACTTCTAAATCAAATGTCAATGCAAGATAGCTCTACATTAACAAATCTACAAGAGCATATGGAAGCAAATTAGATCAAAGCATGAGTAAAAGGAATTATACCAATGCTCAACAATTCATCACACTCGAAAATGAGGAACACCTCATGAATGAAACCCCAAAGTCTTTATTGATATTTCTGAAAGTGTACAAAGCAGCAGCGCTTCCGCAAGCACAATAGCTAGTAACAATCTTATACAATGTGAGAGCCCATGGCTCTATTATATAGAGAGTTGGGAGCAAATCCCAATGAAGAATGACAATGACAAATGGCATTGGAGCCAATCCCAATGTAAAAGTGATTAAACAAGTGGCATGAGGTGACAATCCTAAAGATAAATTTGAATTTGTTGAATGGAGCTCCAATGCCAAGTGTAAAAATCGAATTTTGGCAAGTGGACATCATTTTCTTCTTCCCTTATGTGCCAAATTCGAATTTTATGGTGGAATGACAAGTGTATATGGGTGGTAACCCATGTGGGGACAATTTTCCACAAAAATCTCCACCAATTATTCTCCTCAATCTTCCGAAATGTGCATTAACTTCACAAATTCGAATTTCCAAGCAGCTTTTTCATTTAATGCCAGAAATTCGATTTTATTTGAGCACATGTCCTTTCGTTGATTTAAGGAGTCCACATCACTTTGGGACTCCACTTTAACTCCCCCATAATTTTCCACCTCATTTCCACAACATTTAGCATGTGTGGATACTTATTTTTCCCCATTTATTTAATTTCTGGCTTAATTAATTGCCAAATTTCCCACTAAACTTAGAAAAAGTGGGTTTTGAGGGTCCAAAACATATTATTAACCCCTCAAAGTGTGTTATAGTAGAAAGTTGAGGGTGAGAAGTGTAATTTTGATTACTCATACCCCATACAACTTCTCTAGACTACACTTATTACAATTTAAATACAATTTTATTTGCAATTTTTGAACTGCGGGAAATCTAAAAAATTAAAAAATGACTACCTAGACCTAAACAAATTCCACGAAATTTTTTGTGTGATCTAGTATGGTAATATACATCAACTCTAGACACTAATATGTGTCAGGAGCTCAACCTTCAAACCGTCAGCCCGACTTTGGGATAAAACGTGAGTGAAAAAACCTAAAAAATTATCCGCCTCTGAAAAAGAAGGGATAATTAACCAGATAAAAAAGCACTCCAAGGTGTACTCGTTTGCGGATAGAGTCCCAACATCCTAGGCCCGTCACAGACTCAAAACTCATCATTACTAGTATTATTACAATTCCCCATAGGGTGTGGAATCTGGGTACAAGAAAGATGATGAGAAGATAGAAGTAGAGTTAAAAAACTCTGTTGACTGACAATATCTGATGGTACACGTGTACTCTAGATCATCCTTGGGCATGGAGTCTTCATGTAATCATCAGGTGCCACTCCAGTGGTCAACATTTGGCTCCATATGGGGATGCATGCTATATATGAAGTGATAGTGTGCAAGAACCTAGAATCTGCATCCACCGAGAAAAGACATATATCAACAGTATCCATTCAAAATATCATGAAAAGAAATCAAGTACAGAAACGAAGAAATGAAAATTTATTCTAAAAGCATAAATGACAATTTATTCATGAAATAAAACTACTTAAACAAAAATGACACAAGATAAGGTTAGAAATATGATACAAAAAGATGCCCCATGGCATCAGATGTCTTCGATGAAATCCATCTTGAGAACCTGCCTACTCACAAGCAAGTCCATAGGTTCTTTCTTTGATGTGCCTAGCCCAATTTTGACTATTTTGGGACTATGACTTGCCCCAATATTAACATGTTTGTGGCCATCAGATATACCAAACCTCCTCCTTTTCCTTTTCCGACTATTGATGCGTTGAGTCTTGATCCTGCTCAAAACTGGTGATTCATTTTTTATAACTTTTTTCTTTTTTCGCTTTTTTCTTTTCTTCTTGGTTAGTTGCGATGGTGATGACGATTCATTTATTGCCAATCCTACTGCTTTGTCTTGAAAATGATCTAATGGAAGATTTGAAGTACCCAAGCTTTTTGAGCTATGCCTAATCTCTTCGTTTTGAATCTGTTCTATTAAGGGAGGAAGGAAATTTGTCGACACTGCATCACTCCCTGTCTGGTATGATCTATAGATAATCTCATTGTTGGGTTTCCTTGGATCTTCAACATGATATCTTTTCTCTAACTCTCGATCAAGTCTGGCGAAGGGATTATCAGGCATGGGGATGGTAGCATATGATAAGTCCATTTGAAGGTTGCCACCTAGATCTGATGCCCATTTTCTTGATAGGAGCATTCCCCATGAATCTGGAACATCTATCACAACCATATCCATAGTCATTATTCTATCTGTGTATGCAGCTAGAAAAACCTGTAAATCTTTAATTATCCCACACACTTCAATTCTTTTAGAATCCATTGAACATATGTTGTGATAGGGACTAGAAACCCTTAAATTCAGTTGCTCCATGACTTTCTTGGTCATGACATTTGATGAAGCCCCTGAATCAAGCATGCAGTTGTGTAAAAGATGATCATTCACTATCAAAGAAACATAAAATGGTAGATGATCTTCATTCCCCACATAACAGTTCATACTTTTCAATACAATTTCTTCATCTTCTGGTTCATCACTAGGCTTTCTTTTCCTTTGAGTAACTTCAATGGCACTTAGTAACGTGGCCCTTTGAAATGGTATCTTTAAAAGTTCTATCACTAGAATAGAAACCTTTGCATTATTCAACCAATTGCCTAAGTCAAAATTCAATTTTGAAGTAGGAGGAGAAAATTTTTTGTGATTATTTTGGTCTTGGATATCCCTTCTCTGATAAGTCATCCCTTTGTGTTTTGCCATAGCAAGAATTTGTCCAGATGTAGGTTTTTCGCCAAAAATCTTAGTGACCTCATCAAAATTTGCAACCATACTGTAAACCCCAAGATTATTAGGCATATGGTCAATCTCTTGATTTCTCTCAATGGTGTATATCTGATCCTCCATGGAGAACATATTGATTTGACCAGCTGTCCCTACATGTTCATCTCCTAACATGCCACTTTCCATGATTCTCTTCACATATGGGCATGTGGCTTCTTCATGGAACTGATTACATGGCCTACAAAAAGGGGGAATTTGATCTACCATGTTGGTGGATTCCAATGGATTTGGAGGCCTATGCTCCTGTTGAGGGCCTTTATTATTTTTCCATCTATCATTTGGCCTAGTTTGGAATCTTTGCACTTGTGATCTCTCCATGGCCACCAACCTATTTTGCATGGTTTGCATTTCTCTATGCTCTTGATGAGTTGATTTAATTCTTTAATAGGATGATGTGTAGTCTCTTCCTTGGCATTGCCTTTGTAATCATTTGATTTTGATGGCCCTCTATTGAAACCAGGAATTTCATATTTTCTTGACTGCTTTCTCGCCCTTTCTATCTTCAAGGCTTCAGATTGAGCTACACTTAGATTTGTAGGCTCCTTCCTCCTCAACTCATAGGCAGTGTCAACTCCAAAAGCATATAGATATGAGCATAAAAGAAATTCATCAGGAGGTTTAACAGTAGCAAGCATGATTTTTACTAATTCATTGAATCTCTTGTTAAACTCCTCCATGGTCTCGTTCTCATTTTTCTTCATGTTGCTAATGGCATTGATCAAATGCCTATTTTCCTTCTTCTCTCTAAACTTATCTAAAAATGCAATCAGAATGGCTTGTAAAGGGTTATATGAGTTAGCAGGTTGCTCAGTGAGCCAATCAAGAACATCCTCTTCTAAATATAAAACAAAAAGCCTCATCTTCACATCCTCATGATTAGCAGTGTTACACCATTTAAAGATACAAACATTAAAGTTTTTCATATGTGATGTAGCACTAATGGCATTGTTACCTTGAAAGGAAGGCAACTTTTCAATAGCCTTGTCAAGGATATCGTGAGGATAGCCATTTATGTTAGTGGAGTCACAAGGAGTAGAAAGATCATTCAAGATGCTAGGCTCTACTTGTTCTTGAAAAAGCAAATGAATATCAGAAATAGCCTCTTGCCCAAGATTAGCAAGAGCTCTACTACGAGAAAGTCTATTCAATCTCTCTCTAAAAACCCTTTCAGGATCAAGAGAAGGGCTAACTAGACCACTTGAATTTCTCCTAGTAGAGACTCTTGCAAAATTTGGATTGAGTGGAGTTGCCACTTGACCAAGAATCTAAATATAAAGTTCAAAGTGCTAAAACCAAAAGGTTAGTCGATTTTGCCCAGGTACAAGAAGACTTGTCCCTGGTAGTGGCACCAAAGATGTTGACCCTGCCGCCTACACCTACCTACAAGGCAGTGAGAAAAGCCTTCAACCCCACAAGGTGTGGTTGGTGGCAGGGAACTCAGAGAAGGGGCTATCACACTAATCCCGACTCTCTCCGTTTGAGCTATCTCCTAGGTTAGCTAAGGGGGATGGTCCCTAATGAAAAGTTAAGTTAAAAGATGTGAGTTTCTAGGAGAGTGTTATAGTGAAAATGGATTACTTTTAAATATTTATGAGCAAATATGAAGTGAGCAACTTGAAATAACAATGCCAATCATTTATATGATTAAAAAAAACCATAAAACCAATGCCTTATAAGGAATTTGCTCAACAATTTAAAGATATATTTGCTCAAAGTAAAATGCAATGCTCACAAAAAATAAAACAAAGTAACCCTAAAATGTAAATAAAAATTATTAGCACAAGATATGTAAGATACAAAATTCTTTTGAGATAATCAACTTTATAAATCAAAACATGTGAAACATATCTTACCAAAACCCAAAAATTAGTAATTAACTTGGAAATGTAAAAGAAAAGCAGTGTTAAACCAAGACATCAATATGCAACTGGACTTGAAACATGAAAAGAAAACACTTGTTTGAACTGATTACAATACTTGCTTTTGGAATAGACTTTTGCATATGAAAACTCAAACCATCAAGAGACAAGTAAAGTAAATGTAATGGAAAGTGTTCTTGGTTAATTTTATTAATTAGCTTTACAACAAGATTACAATTTAACTCTTCAATTCTCAGACCTCACCCTCACCCAATGATATGGATCTCACAGTGAGGAGTCAATAGAGGAGTAGAGGATCTCTAAGATGTCTACTTCAACCAACTTATGTTGGAGGTAAAATTTTAATGAGGCTTGGGGCCTTCCTACACTAAAATGCCTAGATGAAATGCAAATTGTGTTAATTCCCCAAATTAAAATAATGATACATGCAAATGCTTCAAAGAGATTGATTTGCAATGCTTGAAAATGAAATAGTATTCAACATAAGTTGCAATTATAACTTCAATTGGAGGAATAAAATTAGTTTAGAAGTGTTGCATGTGTTTCATCAATGAATTAAAATGATACAAATAATTTGCTTGAAAGTAAAATTTGTTTCAAATAGACAATGACAATAAATTGCTCCAATATTCAAGATAACGATGTAGCATAAAATTGAAGCATGTATTCAAGTGTTCATGAAACAATTTACCAAGGTAAATGGAAATGAATCAAAGTTTGTTAAGAATATAAAATGCTTGCATGTAAAGGATGAATTGCCCAAAGTAAAGTGTAAGCTTGTATCTCCAAGCAACAATGAGAAAGAAAATGCAAAGCTCAAATGAAATTGTAACAAACTTTAACTTAATGAAATGTAATAGTGAGGTTGTGTTAATTCCCAATTAAAGTATGCATATAAGTGAATCAAGTGTGAAAGATTAAACCATGCAAATGTCAATCCACTCAAGAGAAGCCTCCCTCTAAATGGGGAGATAGGATACCATGGGAGAAATCCCAAGCTCCCACAAGAAAGTTACATCTTTTATTAATATGACAATGAGAAGAGGGACTTTCAAAGTTCTCAACTGTACTTCAAGGACAGTCCTCACAATAATTGCTTGAAACTTGGACACTAGACCTCCTTTCTTGAGAAAGTAGTAACAAGATCTCACAAAACTTATGCAAGGGAAACAAAGTTTGAGTTTTCTCCAAATGCCCACTGATTAAAGAGGAAAATGGGCAGCCCTCTAGTGAACTCGACTTGGCCAAAATAAACCTCAAAAAGGCTCACGACATCCTTGGAAATCGAACCCCCAACACTTGCCAAAGGTCCTGCAAACACTTGTTAGATGTTGTGGGGAGTTGCTCTTCGAAATCTGCCACACAGGAGTTAGCAAACAATCCAATCAATGGCTGCAAAATAAGTTAAGTATTAATAGAAAAATCAGCAAGATAGAATACATATGTACAATTATAATTTACAAAAGGCTAAGCTAAAGAGTGAGAGTAAACCCTCGTCTTGCTTAGCCATCTTCAAGCTCTTAGATAGAAAATGAAAGAAATGAAGTACAATGTTTTTTTAAAAGAGATTTAAATTTAGAAGTTCTCGGCTTGTGCACAAGCTATGTGCCGAAATCCCTGCAAAACCACTTTGTAAGATAAGACTATGAAGGTTCAAAGAACAAATGAGAGCTCCTTTAAGAATGTATCAAGAGTGGGTTGGTCTCTCCAAAGACTTCCCCTTGCACTTGATTCTGTAATCCCAACAAGATGTTTCCTCTACAAAACTTCAATAAAGAATTAGTTTCATATAGATTTAGCAATAAACAATGATAAAAAACTCTAGAGATTTATTTAAAACCAACTAGAGCATTCTATACCTAGAGCATACTTCTAAATCAAATGTCAATGCAAGATAGCTCTACATTAACAAATCTACAAGAGCATATGGAAGCAAATTAGATCAAAGCATGAGTAAAAGGAATTATACCAATGCTCAACAATTCATCACACTCGAAAAGGAGGAACACCTCATGAATGAAACTCCAAAGTCTTTATTGATATTTCTGAAAGTGTACAAGGCAGCAGCGCTTCCGCAAGCACAATAGCTAGTAACAATCTTATACAATGTGAGAGCCCATGGCTCTATTATATAGAGAGATGGGAGCAAATCCCAATGAAGAATGACAATGAGAAATGGGATTGGAGCCAATCCTAATGTAGAAGTGATTAAACAAGTGGCATGAGGTGACAATCCCAAAGATAAATTCGAATTTGTTGAATGGAGCTCTAATGCCAAGTGTAAAAATCAAATTCTGGCAAGTGGAAATCATTTTCTTCTTCCCTTATGTGCCAAATTCGAATTTTATGGTGGAATGACAAATTTATATGGGTGGTAACCCATGTGGGGACAATTTCCCACAAAAATCTCCACCAAATATTCTCCTAAATCCTCCCAAATGTGCATTAACTTCACAAATTTGAATTTCCAAACAGTTTTTTCATTTAATCCCAGAAATTCAATTTTATTTGAGCACATGTCCTTTCGTTGATTTAAGGAGTCCACATCACCTTGGGACTTCACTTTGACTCCCCCATAATTTTCCATCTCATTTCTAGAACATTTAGCATGTGTGGATATTTATTTTTCTCCATTTATTTAATTTCTGGCTTAATTAATTGTCAGATTTCCCACTAAACTTAGGAAAAGTGTGTTTTGAGGGTCCAAAACACATTATTAACCCCTCAAAGTGTGTTATAGTATAAAGTTGAGAGTGAGAAGTGTAATTTTGATTACTCATACCCCATACAACTTCTCTAGACTAAACTTATTACAATTTAAAAACAATTTTATTTGCAATTTTTGACCTGCGGGAAATCTAAAAAATTAAAAAATGACTACCTAGACCTAACCAAATTCCACGAAATTTTTTGTGTGATCTAGTATGGTAATATACATCGACTCTACACATTAATATGTGTCAGGGGCTCAACCTTCAAACTGTCACCTTGGCTTTGGAGTAAAACGTGAGTGAAAAAACCTAAAAAATTATCCGCCTCTGAAAAAAGAGGGGATAATTAACCAGATAAAAAAAACACTCCAAAGTGTACTCGTTTGTTGATCGAGTCTCAACATCCTAGGCATGTTACAGACTCAAAACTGATCATTACTAGTATCACTTATTACAATTCCTCGTAGGGTGTGGAATCTGGGTACAAGAAAGATGATGAGAAGATAAAAGTAGAGTTAAAAAATCTGTTGACTGATGATCTCTGATGGTACAAGCATAGTTTTAAAAACGGCTCAAAAAAACCAGTAACCGGTCAAACCGGCCGGTTAGCTAGCTGGCCGGTCCGAACCGGCCTAAAAACCCGGTCAGACCCTTCATTTGCCCGATTTTTGGCCCTAACCGGTGAAAACCGGCCGGTTTGTTACAAACCGGCCGGTTTTGTCCTAAACCGGCCGGTTTTAGGCACAACCACCATAAAGTTAAAAAAACATGTTTTTGACTGTGTTTGAGGGTTTTGGGGGGGGACTAAGGGTGTTTCAACCCTAACAATGTTGGCAATTAATGGTAATGTTAAATTCTTAAAGTAAAAGTGACATTTCCTTTAATTTTCATTTTCATCCTTTTACTTAAATTTTTAACATTACCATGAAATGACTCAGGATGTTTGAGAGTGGTTTCGACTTCATTGGATTTCATATGGAGAAACTAGAATTTTAGATTTCACTCAAAATTCAGCAGACTTAATGGTTTTCAGGATTTCATGGTTTGGGGGTAAACAATAAATGCAATTAGAGCTCCAAATGATAAGAAAAACTCCTGATCTAGATCCCATTGTGTTGGACGATATTGATCCAACATCAGAATGGGTGGAGGAGACTGAAGAACCTATGTTTGAGGCTGATTTTGATATCGACATGGCTTTGGCGGGGATGAAGCAGATTATGTGGTGGCATCAGAACCAGGATCAATAGCGGCATCAAGGAAAGGCAAGGAACCAATGGAAGGCACTAGTCACGCAGGTCGACAAACTCGTGCTTCCATTAGGTCCACTTCTATTGTCATTGGTGGCATTGATACTGAGGTTGCAGATCAGGCTGAGGCATCCTCAGACTCTGAACCAGATGATGTCTATGTAGCTCCTGATGATGATCTTGTGTCTACTACTAGTAGTGGTAATGAACTTGATGATTGATCATGTGTATACTGTAAACTTGTAGTAGGCCAATGGCCTCATAGCTTGCAACAATGTTTTTGGACTTTATAGGCCATTTAGAGCCTCATTTGTTATGTATTTTGCTATTTTGTTGATGATATGTATTGCACTCGGTGCCATTTTGATGTATTCACCTTTACATGGTATATAAATGAGCAAACTTTGCATATTTTGTCTCTATTGGCTTGGAATCATGGTTTTACATCTTAAAAATAGTTTTGTTTCATTAAAAATTAATTATTTAATGTATTTTTTTAAAACCGGTTCGTTTAGACCAAACCAGTGCCGATTAGACCAGTTCCGGTCGGTAAACCGGTTCATTAGGTGGACCGGTCCGGTCACCGGTTCCGGTTTTAAAAACATTGGGTACAAGTGTCCTCTGGATCATCCTTGGACATGGAGTCTTCATGTAATCATTAGGTGCCACTCCAGTGGTCAACACCCCTCATGTCATCATGGGTACATATATTTTTCTTGCAGTATCTCAGGCACATCATCCGATGCAAGCGTACAATCCCACATCTCATTATTCAGGGAAAGTTTGGTGTCCACCCCATCCGCCTCGAGGTTACATTTCACTTAGTTTCCTTCCTTCACAGAGTCATATCTTTAGAGATTCAGCTGCTGGGAGAGACCGATACCCCTACCTTGTGTGAAATTTTGATTATTGTTGCAAATATTGGCTATTATTCACCTATCTGTTCAGATTATTTGTCTTCTACAATTAACTGTGGAAAATACTTAATAAAACACAACTGCAATTTCAATGAAAAATAAGTAATGACAGGATAAGAAAATTATGCACACACATAAATAATTAACATCAATATTTTTAGACAAATGTCCCTGGAAAAACCCCATTGTGGGGAAAACCAATTCTGCAGATGAGTTGTCTTATTATTCTTCCGTGATGGAAAAAATTACAAAAATCGCTTGCCAAAATTCGTAAACCTTCGGAAAAATATTTTGACCACTTCTGCAAGTCGATATCACCTTCAGGAAACAAATCAGACTGCTCTGAGCAATTCAGCCTCCGTTTGGCTTTTGTTCAGCTCACATGTGCAACCCTCTTACTAGCAAACTCGCACTACTGAGGAACAATTCAGCTTCCCTCTGGAATTCAAACTCAACAGGCAAATCAATCTCCCTATGCAAATCAATCTCTCTAGCAATTTCTACTCGCTCCAGCACTTTGACCTCTTTGAGCAATTCACATTGCAACTAGGGTAAATTCTCTCCCTTGCTTGAAGCTATTCACATCACTGGAAAATTGGCCTCCTTCCGCAGAAAAATCAATCTCCAACTCTCTCTGGAAATCGATGTGAAGAATCTCTTTGGTAATCTCGTCTCCATCCACTTCTAATCTCTCTCTATTAATGCCCCTGCGCAGCCTTTGTGCCCTTGCTATCACTGCAAGTTTGTGTCTTTGTGTGTTCACCAAATGATCCATTGATCTCCTCTTATTATCTCTCATTAATGAATCAACAACCATGATATGGCTAAGATTATCTTGACCCCATCAAGTGACTTTTCTGAAAGTCTCCAGAGGAAAATTGATTTACCTCAATTAATTCTGATTAATTAAGCCATTTCCCTAAGTTAGATGTTAATTTTAGTTAACAATGGTAGGTTATATGCTTAGCACAATTTATTTCAATGTTCCTTAGTAGCCCAATAATAATTTCCAATTTCCAATAGCAATCACAATAATCACATTAACAGTAAAAGCAGATAGAACATGAAACAAAATGCAGAAGACATGCCAAGACAAGAGAACCCCAGATTTGGCGGATGCCAGGGAAAAAACCCCAATGTGGTGAAAACCTTTTGATAAAATCTTCTTATTATTATATCAAATGTTCAGTAGAGAGAGAGTACAAAATTCAAATTGACTTGCCCAATTCAAAGTCAAAACAGCCCTGTAAATTTCTGCAGTCAAACTTCAGCCCTAACCAGAAAAGTCAATGCTGGTCAAAGCAACAATAGAATGTCCTCAAAATAGCTTGGTCTTCCCCAGTCAAACTTGGCTTGATCAGGAGGTCAAATTCAACCCAAAACAGTGATAAAGTCAACGGTCAAACTTGGTCAAACTGTTGTCTGAAATCTACGGTCAACCTGCAATTTTGGTTTGCGGTCAAAGTGCACAGAATGCCTCAATTTCTGTGCCAAAAGATGCGGCCTGCTGAGACAAAAATAACCCCAAAAATCGAAGTCAAATGATGCCTGGAAGGTCATGGTCAATGCTGGTCAAACTGCAAAATTTTTGTGATTTTCGACCCTGCAATTTAGCTCTGAAATTTCATCCTCCTTGTGCCACACATGGGAGAGAGAGAATGCCCAATGTTGTACGAACCAATGAGAGAAGGAGAGAGAATGTGTGAGTGATGAAGATGCCAAATGAGGTGGGAGGACACTTGTATTTATACAAGTCGATGAGGGTGAAGAGTCATGTCTATTGGGCTTCATGAGCCTACATGATGATGTGGCCGACCTGAACAAATTGTACATGAGTGGGCATAAATTCAAAATCATACTTCTGCTTGTCCAAATGAGATGATCTTTATATCAATCTTGGTCCTCTCGAAAAGAGGAATCTAATGCAATCATCATCTCCATCAAAAGAGTTGTCCCAAGGTGGAATTTGGCCCTAGTTGCCAATTTTAACATCCTTTCAACTAGGGAGAATTCCATCTGTCAATATATCCATCATCATCGATCATCATTGTGAAAATTTCTGAATTGAACAAATCAGAAATCCTACTACAGTAAACTGATTTACATTACCTACTTGTATTCTTCATTTAACAAGTTATTTTTAGAAATATTCAGAAAATATCACTGTAAATACACTGCATCTTACACCACTATACAGATCAAGTACTGAAAAATAAATGAGACAACCTGTTAGTGTCGGTCATGATGCCCTCCATCAGTGATCAAAAAACTCTTTGCATATGCATAAGTAGGTGTCTCATCGATGTCAGTTTTGCATTTCGTTAGGCATGCCATAAAACTGATGGAGGAGCTGGTCCTTGTTCCCTTCTTGGCTTTGCTGGATCAGGTCATATCAGTTAATGAACTTGTGTCACGCTTGTTTTGTTTTGTCTTGAAGTCCAAAGTCTTAGGTCTAGGGTTTCGGTCAAATGTCATTGCAAGATCATGAGTCAGAGGTCCATGGGTCCCCAGCAAGCCGGAAGGAGGTATGTAAATATGTTTCATGGATATTTTCATCAGGTACAGCTCATTTATACCTTGGATTTAAAAAACCATGTTTTTAAAGCCAAGGTCATGTCAATTTTGCAAAAAATAAGGAAATTTTCAAAATTCTTCAAACTGCCGGCAATAACCCTGGTCTCCTCACTAGAGTCCATCAGATGGTCAACCTGCAAAAAGAACGGAGTTAAAGCACCCAAAAAGTCAAATTCAAGACAAAGCAAACTCAAAACAGTGTTAAAGAGAATGTCAAAACAAAACATTAGAAAGTGGGTTTGGTAAGTAAATTTTTTCAAATTGGGCTTATAAAGAGTCAAATTCCCTCTAAAACACCCTCATTGTGCATCTAAGAGCTTGCAAAGAAGAGTGAGAGGGCGAAGAAGGCGAAAGGAGGCGAATTGCAGAGAATTTGGGTCATTTTCAAGTGCGCGACCACTCAGGAGCTGTGCGCGACCAGTCAGGCAGTTTTTTGCCAGATTGCACTGTACAGCCCAGAAAACGCAGATTTGACTCAGTTTGACTTTTTGGGGTGGAAGATGATTATCTTTGATGTAATTATTGTAACTCTAAGACACTTTTACTCTTGTTTAACACTTCTAGAAGATTCATTCATGTAAAGGGTAAATATTTAATGAATGGATTGGTTTCCTAGCTTATAGAGGCAAGTTGTTTTGACTGCCTAGATTTTAGTGCTCGGTTTAGAATTGGTTGAAACAGCTCCTAGAAGGATGAGTTCGACCCCTAGAGGCAAGGGAAGAGGTTGGATTGCCTATATTATGTATTTTCTCAATCATTTTCAGGGGTTGGAAGGTTGGACGCTTGAGGGAAAAGCTCCTATTGTATATTTTACTTGTATCTCTGCAATTTGAGGAAAAGGAAGACCAGGGTTTTGCAGACATCATTGGGATTCTTGTGGACTTTTGTGTTGATGGTGTGTTCTCCTATTGTAATTGTAAGTGTGTTTATGTGTTCCATCTCTTTCTTTACTGCAGCTTATTGAACAAATGAAGTGATAAAGTTTGAATTCATGCTTGCCATGCTCAGCTTTCAAATTTGTTTAATGTTTATGTTTTCCACTGTCTAGAGAGGATTCAAAGTCATTGTTTGCCCTCTTTAGCTTCTCTTTTTTCTTCCTTGATCATCCATCTCAGCTAAAGGCATCAACACAAACTCCTACCTTGCCCCAAAGACCCACCTGCAGAAACTGTGTCAAATCCCCGCACCCTAAAATTGCAGATCCTCAATTTGCCACCAAAAAACCCCAAAAACTTTAAATCAACCCTCCTTATCAGTTTGCTAGCCTAATATCAGTGTTCCTAATTGGGTCAGCTCATCCTATTGAAAGATCTACCGAGTTTGACCGGAGAGAGCCTTCTCATACCCCGTAGGGCTAGCTACGAGGTGAAATGGTTTGATGTTGCCTTGAAGGTTTACCTTCCTCAGCCTAGGGTGAAATCTCAAGTGCTAGCACAACCATGCAAAGGACACACTTATTTTTGGACTAAACGTCCCTGGAAAAACCCAATGCGAGAAAACCGGTGTAGCAACTTTGAGGGTTTTCTATTATTAAACAGAAGTTTTGAATACAAATGCTGTTTGCCCTCCACAATAAATACAATGGCGAAGAACCTGAGTGAGTTTTACCTCACTTCACCCGACAAATTCCGGCTGATCCGGCAGCAAAACTGGTTGGCCCTAGCTACAACTGTGCTTCCCCTTCGCAGTAACTGTGTGGGCCTGCGTGGAGCTCTTTGAGGATTTGCGTCAGCTCTTCTGCCCGCTGCGTCAGCTTTCCCAGCTGTTCCGACAGTTTCGAATCCCTGCGTGGAAGGCAACTCTCTTCCTCTACGCTGGCCCTTTTGGCTCTGTGTCAAGGCTGTGTGGGCCCAGACTGGCCTAGATCAACCTTTTTTGATTCAAGTTGTGTATCAAATAGATCTTTGAAAGTACGCAAAGCAGACCATGCATCCGAGGCGTTTTCAATATGAATATACATCTCATCATTAACTGAAGACTTTATAAGAGCTAGTGCCTTGGCATTTTTAACTTCCCATTTTGCAAGTGAAGTTACATCTGTGGGTTTATTAAGCTTAATGTCTCCATCACATATGTCTTGCCACAATTCATTATATATTAGAGTGCTTTCAATGAGACGTTTCCATGTCTTGTATGATTTTACCCCTTCAAGTTTATCAGAATCAGAGAACATATTAATTAACTTCAACATTGTAGTTTTGAAGCTTTGCACCTAAAAGAATCAAGCATAGGAAAAAGATGACCAACACGTCACACAAAACACGCCACACAAAAAACGATCTATCAGGGCTTGGCCTTGACCCTCGTATAGTCATTGAAGGAGAAAAATGACTGAGATTTGCACTTGGCTCTAGTCAATTTCTCTTAAGAATTTACAATGAAAACTTTCAAAAGTTGACTGATTTACAATCCTCGTGCAGAGTTTTGTGCAAAAACTACTCTAATCCCCCCTCAAAGTAAAAAATTACTTTGAGTTACAATATCACTGTTCCAAACTTTCAAATTGCAAAATTACACCTTATCTCTCCAAATATTACAAAAATAAAAGCCCCTTATTACTCCAAATATTACAAAAGACCCCTTTTTACACCTTATTACTCCATTACAAAAATTCCCTAACTTCAAATAAAATATTAAAAATAAAACTTTTACAAAAAACTATACATATTCATCAAAACCAAAGTCAATAGTCACATGAAACCTGGGTTTACTGGTCTAATGTCGATGGTCTAGTGCTGAGAGTCCAATGCCGATGGTCGAATGTCGAGAGTCCAAAGGAAATTGGTTAAATTTTGTCAAAATGCTATCGAAGCGTGCCATGACCTCTCACCTTATATGCAACCTTTAGTAGCCCAAAATCTGAGCCTCCATCTCGTGAACAATTACTGAAGTCCACACAAGAAGAATATGAGAATACAAAGGGAGCTCAATACAAATATCACCGCAGATTTCCTGCTGTTAGGGAATTTTTTAAACTGATTTCAAGGTATTCTATATGCCAAATAAGCATTATAAACGTTGATCCAAAAAGCAAGCTTCTTTGCATGTTTGAACTTTTTAGATTCAACCTTTTTCAATCAATGAACAAGGGACTTGAAATTTTGTAGCATCCGAGCTGCATAATGGCAGAATGCTTTGTTTTTTTTATTGATATGTTGTGTTGTAGTGCCTGCAATTTCAAGGTCGGGAGCTCAACCGCCTGTCAATTCACCGATGCCACCACACACCGCCTCACCACTTCAGGTTGCTCAGGTTCGAAAGGGCGTCACCGCAACGACATGTTCAACTTCGAAGGGCCACTCGTTTCCAATCATTTGTTGATCAATTCAATGGTGTTTTCTATTGATTTGGGGTAGCATCGGATGTTCTCTAGCCACGAAACTTGGTGGAGAGGTTGGGGCACATGAGATCTCCAATACCCAGAAAGGGTTTGGGCAGATTCTAAACAGATCAGGAGATATTAAAATAATTAATATTTTTAATGGAGTACCTAAGACTAAACTTAAGGAAAATAAAGTATTAATGTGTATTAATATGAATCTATGTTAGAGTGGTCCAAAAGACATGGATCTAGCCAGATCTAATCTTAGCCATTGATTATGGACTTAATCTGGGCCGTTGAGATGTCAACAGGAAAAGTATAAGAGGAGGCTTGAGGGTCACTTGGAGAATACATCAGAGTGATCAATCACTCTGTTCTCTAGAGCGAGGTTTGCTAAGAGAGATATAATCAGTGATCGGGAGAGCAACTGAGGGGCATTGAGTACAGAGATACAGAGAAGGCAGAGATTGTGCTGGGAGAGCAGCACAGCAACCAAAGAGAGTGACGCAGAGCCAGCAAGGGATCACACAGGGCCACACAGAGGCAACTAAGTGTTGCGCAGAGCACCAGAGGGGCCAGCGTAGCTGAAACAGAGGTTCCCAGAGTTGACGCATGGCCTCCTGGGGCTGACGCAGGCCAAGAAAGGTTGACGTAGGGTGAGCGTGAGATAGAGAGGGGCTGACGCAGTCCAGATTGGGCAGACGCTGGGGTTGCAGGAGTAGTTTTGTGCTGAAGAGCTACCGGAAGGATTTTCCGGGGTTTCAGCCAGGATATTTTTCTCAAACTGTGAGGTATAGCTACTAAGGAAATTCTCTGTTGGGTAGGCCAGTTTCGGCACCCAGATTGTACTCTGATATTGCTTAATAAGAAAACCCTCAGATAGCTGCACCGGTTTTCCCACATTGGGTTTTTCCGGGACATTGGTCCAAAAATAATGGTGTCATGTGGTGTGTTTGTTCTTGTTTATTTTAGTTGCTGATCTGTAATATGTTGAGCATGCACTGGTGTTTATTTTCAGTATTTACTTTGTAAATAACTTGTAAAAGAAAAATAACAAGTAGGTAGGAATAAATCAAAATAAGTGCATGAAGGGTTTCTAAACTAAGTAAACTTAGAAACTTCAACATTTTCCAAGAATCTGCAACGTTGGAGTCTCCGTCTTCACATCAGCTGCATTATTGTAGCTCTGATACCACAATAATGGCAGAAGTGTCCTCAGACACACAATTTTATTAATCAGGAAAAGAAATTACATAATAATTTTACAAGAGTTTACACACACACTCCAACACTCTTGCAATCAAGAGAATGAGCTATATATAAGCTCAATGTCCTAACCTATTCTAGTTATGGATCACTTATTGAATTAACAAGTGTCCATTTACAATAAATGCAATTCTAACAAATCTACTAACTATATTCCTAAATTGGAGCCTAAGATACGACACTATTCTAGATGTCATATCTTTTACAACAATATTCTATTTCTAAGTCTCTCCAATATTAATAAAATATTCTAAATTAATAAATATTTTATCCTAACTTTGTGAATTATGAATTATGTATTTTGGATCATCTAACACTGTGCTGCCTCCACAAGCTTCTCTCCGCCTCTCTGTCAGTATTCCTGAACTATCACTGCCCCTCAGCTGCAAGATCTCCCCAATCGATTTCCCTCCTGAGAACTTCTCACCTCAGAAAATCAATTTCCTCAATCTCTCTATGTCTTCTCCAACTGACCCCAAGCCTCCATTTATACTTTTCCTATTGAGAAATCAATGACATATTAAGTCTCTAATCAATGGCTAAGATTAAATTAGACTTGATCCTCGTCTCTTAGAAGCTTCTCACCCATATTTTCATTAATACCCATTAATATTTTAATTTTTCTAAGTTTAGACTTAGGAACCCCATTAAAAATATTAATTATTTTAATAAAATACAATCTGGGTGGAATTTCACCAAACGATTTCTGGGTCTTGGAGATCTCATGTGTTCTAGCCCCTCCACAAAATTTCGGAGCTAGAACACATCCGATGCTATCCAAAAATCAACAATCATGCCATCTTGTCATTATGAACCATCTCTATATGTCATCTCTGCTCTGCTGAGCACTGATATGAATAATGAAAAAGAATTGATCAAGAGTGAGTCACAAGACCTTACCACTCTCCACTAACAAAAGTCAATCCAGAGGTAGAACCTCAATCAGACTTGATCCTAGATCAAGTTGTTGAACACCATGCATCCTAGACATAGGGAGTACGACAATACACAATGCATCCATCGGTAGTGCTATGGTTCCTATCCACTTTTCCCAACTCATTGGCCAGACGAGAGGTACTTCCCATGAGTCCTAGACTACATGGGTAGGATGTATGTTGGGGCATCAACAGGAGAAGGTGAAATGCTCATCCTACTCATATGCCATAGGAGAAATATGAAAATTCGAAAACCTGAATTCTATTGCAGCAACTGGAAATTATTCTCCTAATTGTTAATTAATTTTAACAATTTATTTACTGTTTCCTACAACAAATATTAAATAACTCACACTGCAACCTGTTGATTTCTGGTAGCATCGAATGTGCTCTAAGTCTCAAATTTTGCAGGGAGGCTTAGGCACATGTATTCCAAAGAACCCAAAAAGCGTTTTGGGAAATTCCACCTAGAAACAGTTTTATTAAAATAATTAATTATTTTTAAAGGGACCCTAAGTCTAAACTTAGAAAAATAAAATAATTAAAGGGTATTAATATAAACTGTGGGTGTAACTTCTAGAAGAAGACGAGGATCAAGTAGAAATGATCTTAGCCGTTGATTAGCTTCTAATATGGGCTGTTCAATGTCAACAAGGAGATTATTTAAGGAGGCTTGAGGGTCACTTGGAAAGACACACAAAGAGAGTTCAGAAGTTCGATTTTCTGAAGCAGAGCAGAGGAGCTGTCGGGAGAATTTCGATAGTGAGCTTTTGCAATGAGGGGGAGGGATAGTTGGGTTGGAGTTCTCCAGGACCTAGGATACACAACAAAGAGGCAGAGAGACACCAAGAGGAGGTAGCGCAGACCCAGGAGGGGTTGACGTTGGGCCAGAAGGGCCCACGCAGAGCTTGATGCTGAGCCAGAAGGGCTCACGCAGAGACAATGCAGACATCAAGAGTAGAAGTCTGAGTTTGTTGTAGGAGCTAACATTTATGAGTCGGGAAGACTGGAAACTGCTCCAGAAGGCAAACATTTCCCAGTTGAGTTGACGCAGAGCCTTTTCACGCAGACGCATGGCCAGCGCAGAGATCGCCGGGGAGACTTCGTTCAACTATCGGAACAGCCGGGAATTGCCGAGTAGAGTAAGGTAATCTCACTAAGTTTTTCTGTCAGTTTATTTTCTCTGTAACTGGATTGCCGGAAGGGCATCCAGAGTTGTATTCAGAAACTAATGCATAATAATAAAAACCTTCAGAGCTGCTGCACCAATGTTCCCGCATTGGGTTCTTCTAGGGATATTTGTGTAAGAAATACTATGTCACTTGTATCTTTCTCTGTTGGTCTGTTCTTGTTTTGGGCAAATTAATTAATTAAGTGAAGGCTGTAGTTGTATTAGCTTCGATATTTGTTGTAGGAAGCATTAGATAATTTGTTTCATTCATTAACAAATAGGAGAAGTTTAATCAGTTGCTGCAGTAAGTAGATTCGGGTGGGATTCTTGAATTTTCACACAACCTACACAAATAAAACTGTGGAAGAATAAATGCTGCAAGAAATGCTAGCACACACACATAAATTTACACAGTGATTTTTGGACCAAAGTCCCCGAAAAAGCCCGACTTGGGAAAGCCGGTGCAACAGTGAGGGTTTATTTTATTATGCAGCAGTGAAATCTAAGTACATTTATGGATGCCCAACTGGCAATCCAAACAACAAGAAAACTTGAGTAAAATATTGCAGGGAATTACCCTTCTCCCACAAGCAATCTCTGGCTCGACTTTCCCTATCAAAACTCGGCCTCCTAGAGCACTACGTCAACCTCTACGATGCTCTGCGTAGCTGGTTGGACGACTCGCTTCTGCCTCTGGAAGCTAAGAAAATCATCTCTCGAGCGCTCTAGGACTCCTTCCCACCCTCTAGAACTGAAAACAAATTTCCTTCTCTCCAAATCAATCTGCCTGACTGAAGCATTGCATAGTCCCTTAGCGCTGCCTCTCTGGGATAATTTGACTCACTTGCTGCTACCTCCCCGTATCTGGAAAAATCTTTCCTCCAACTCACTGTCCCTGCCCCTCACTCACTGCTTCAATCTCACTAGCTCTCTCCATCAACTAACTGTGAAAATTCGAGAATCCCACCCGAATCTACTACTGCAGCAACTGATTAAACTTCTCCTATTTGTTAATTACTGAAACAAATTATTTACTGCTTCCTACAACAAATATCGAAGCTAATACAACTGCAAACTTCACTTAATTAATTAATTTGCCTAAAACAAGAATAGAAAAATAGAGAAAAATACACATAACTGATAGTATTTTTTGGACAAATGTCCCCGGAAAACCCAATGCGGGAAAACCGGTGCAACAACTCTGAGGGTTTTAATTATTATGCAGTAGTTTTCTGAATACAACTCTGGATGCCCTCTCGACAATCCAGTTACAGAGAAATAAACTGACAAAAGAAATATGTCAGATTACCTCACTCTACCTGACAAGTTCTGGATGATCCAATAGCTAAACCAACGTGTCTCCAACTATTTTTGCGCTGCCTCTGCGTGGGCTCTGTGTCAGCCTCCAAGGCTCTGTGTCTGCTCAACTGGGGATCGATTTGCCTTATAGAGTAGTTTCCAGCCCTCCCAGCTCAGAAATGTCAACTCCCTCAACAAATTAGGACTTTTGCTTGGAGAACTGCACTGCTTCTACGTGAATCCTTCTGGCTCAGCATCAACCTCTGCGTGAGCTGTTTTGGCTCAGAGTCAACCCCTCTTGGGTTTGGTGCTGCCTCCTTCTTGTGTCTCTCTGCCTCTCTGTTGTGTATCCTGGGCCTTGGAGAAGATACTCCAACCCAACTATCCTTGCCCCTCACTGCGACAACTCACTATCGAAATTCTCCCGGCAACTGCTTTGCTTCAGAAAATCAAACTTTTGAACTCTCTCTGTGTGTCTCTCCAAGTGACCCTCAAGCCTCCTTAAATAATCTCTTTATTGACATTGAACAGCCCATATTAGAAGCTAATCAATGGCTAAGATCATTTCTGCTTGATCCTCGTCTTCTTCTAGAAGTTACACCCACAATTTATATTAATACCCTTTAATTATTTTATTTTCCTAAGCTTAGAGTTAGGGTCTCATTAAAAATAATTAATTATTTTAATAAAACTGTTTTTGGGTGGAATTTCCCAAAACGATTTCTAGGTTCTTTGGAATACATGTGCCCAAGCCTCCCTTCAAAATTGGAGACATAGAGCACATCCTATGCTACCAAAAATCAACACTCCCTCTTAGCAAGGAATGTGCTCTAACAATGCAACCCGTTGAAGCATCACTCTGTTCTGTAACATCTCCCTCTATGTTGTTGATGTCTCACCTGTGGTCCACCAACCACTACGCAAATGTTGCATCTGTACTGTCGCTGACCCTACCACTGTCAACACTGCATCTGTACTGCAACTCCCTCTAAAATCCTGCATTCATGTTTTTGTTGGCACTACCACTGCCAACTTCCTCTGCACTGCAAACTGTTGTTGCTACTGCATTAACAACAGAAAAACATCCCAAATTATTGAACTAATTGTGTTCAGTATGATACTATGTGAATGTTGGAACTTGACTGCTGCTAGTCTCTGTGCTGACCCTCTGAATCTAATGCACTGCGACTGACCTCTGCTCTGTGCCATCTGCACACATTCCAACTCTGCTCTACGCTACTCAGTCTCTGGTGCTCTTAGCCACTGCAACAGTGTCTCTGACACTCGTTGGCACCACCCGACACTAGTCCATGCTGCTACCACAAAACTGGGTTCCCGTAGCAAAGTAATGATCCAAGAGGTGGGCTCCTCAAGGATCTTGCCCATTTGTAGCTCCTTCGAACTACAACTCCAAATCTGCCCACCTCCCTCCTAGAGGTATCTTAGCTGTCATGGCGAACTCCTCTTCCTCAATCTTCGCGGGCGTAACCGTCAGATCATGCTTCTCATCTTTGTCCTTCTTCTTGAGAGTACACTGAGTTGCGTAGTCACCCATCTCACGACACCTAAAGCACTTTTTATCTTCAGGACGTCCTTCTTACGTCTCTGCTGCTCCTGCTGCCTCTTAGATGTAAGGGTTGCATTATCCTCCTCCTCCTTGGGTTTCGATCCACTATTGCTGCTTCCCTCAAGCTTGCACTTGACTAGATCTCTCCTTAGCTCTTCCTGCTTGAGAGTTTCCCACATACTATCCCAGTCTGGCAAAGCTGCCCTACCCAAGATGCTCTGGAGAAAGACTTGACACTCTTCTGAGATTGAGTTTAGGGCCAGCCTCACCATCACCATCTCAGAACCTTGATGTGTAGAGCCCACCATAGATAACTCATCACAGGTCTCCTGAAGCTTCATGAGAAATGGATCCACATGCTCCCCCTTCTGCATTTGAGCAGATCTCAACTTCTGCTCCAAGTACATTTTTCCCTGCTTTGAAGATCCCTGATATAATGTAGACAACGCATCCCACATCTCCTTAGCAGTCCCTCTGCTAGCGATGTGACAGACCACATGATCCTTCACTCCGTCAAGGGTCATTCTTTTCGCCTTCACCATCTCAGCTCAGTATTTCTTCAACGGATCTGCATTTGCACACACAACCACCACACTGTCGACATATGTCTTGAGGACATGCTCATCTAGAAGGAATGACATTCTGGCATTCCAGATGATGTAGTTGGATGCTCCGTCCAACCTATCCTGATCCCTCAAGACACCGGTTGCCATCTCTGCCACAAATGTCGCAAAGCTCCTCACTAGTTCTTACTGTTGCTGGTCAGCCAATAAGAAAACAAACTTCTTAGTGAGAAGTCTTACTGAGGAAGAAATTCCCTCAACTGTGCTTCTTCCTTCTCTTCTGACGTCTTTTTGCCCAGCAAAACAGCCTGCAGAAAAGACTATATCCCACCAGCTTCTCCTCACGCTGAGGCTTCAACGCTGCTCCCTCTGCCCCGACAAACTTTCGAACTGGGAGTCCTTCCTCTCTATCAACTCACTCAAAGAGAGACTGCCTCAAAAATCAGCCCTCTGGCTAGGACTGCGCAAACCCTCTGGGGTTTCGAACTGCTGCCCCTGCAGCTTTTTCGATCTCCCTCTTCTGCTTAGCGTTGGGTTCTCTGGCATTGTTCTTCTTGCTTCACCTGCAATGCTCTGATACCATGTGAAAATTCGAGAATCCCACTCGAATCTACTACTGCAGCAACTGATTAAACTTCTCCTATTTGTTAATTACTGAAACAAATTATTTACTGCTTCCTACAGCAAATATCGAAGCTAAAACAACTGCAACCTTCACTTAATTAATTAATTAAGACATGGCTCCCAAAGGACTTCCTCCAACTTGATAAAGACCATCAACCGTAAATCCAAGTGTAAATGCATCTTTAGGGTTTCTTTGCCAAATACGTACCTTTCCATCAATGAATGCTACCTTGAAGCCTTTATCTTCCATCGCAGAAATAGATACCAAGTTCTTCTTCAAATCAGGCACATACAATACTTCTTGTAGATGAATGGTTTGACCTTGATTCAAGTGAAGAGTGACAATACCTATGCCTTTTACGGGATAGGTGGCATTATCTCCAAGTATGATCTCCAAATTAGTCTTCTTTTCAATCAAATTTGAGAGGGCCTCTTTGTACCCAGTGAAGTGCCTTGAGGCTCCACTATCAATCAACCAATGATCCAACATATCTGGAGGAGAGGCAGTAGATAAAGCGAAAATAAGATAAAATTCATTTTGTTTTTCTACAACATTACTTTCCTCATACCTGGAATTTCTTGATCTTTTGGGAGGTTGACCATTTCCATATCGAGCAACAGGAGCATTCCTCTTTCCTTTATTGTTGAACTTGTTGTTCCTTTGATTTCCATTTCCTTTGTAATTATTGTGGTTGTTGTTGTCATCATCCCTTGGAGTATCCTTCTTGTGAGGACACTCTCTAGCATAGTGGCCAAACTTGTTGCAATTGTAGCACCTTCCTTTTCTTCCTTCTTTGAATCCCGACTTAAATCCTTGACCTTGTTTCCTTGGACCAGCATTGTTCTTCCTCTTAGCATGAGCAGAGAAAGCAGTAGGATCATTTCCATTTGAAGGCTTATCTCTCTCCATCATCCTTGTTTCTTCTTGAGTGCATCTAGCCAATAATTCATCGAAACCAAGAATCCTGTCATTGTTGAGGATGGTGGTGTTAAACACATCCCATGCTCTTGTAAGACCTCCAAGTGCAATGAGAGTGAGCTCCCTGTCAACAACAACTTCTCCAATAGATAGAAGGTCATTCTTGATTTGTGTGATCCTCATGAAGTAGGATTGGATAGGCTCCCCTTTGTTCATTTTGATGTCCTTCAACTTGTGCTTGAGAAAGAGGATTTGATTTGCGTTGTTCATTTTGAACATCCCATTCAGCTTGTCATACATCTCCTTAGATGTTTTTTGTAGCAACGGGTGCATTTGAAGAAGGCTCCACCACTCTTCCCTTTACATAGTCCATTGCATCATGCTCTTCCAAAGTCAAGTCCAAAGTCATCTTCCATTTATGATAGTCAGATTTGTCCTTGAGCTTATCCTGAGATTTGAAGTAGGATGTAGAAGCCATTAAAGCAAGACCAAGATTCTTGTCTAACATCTTTCCTTAGTGATTGCTTTCCTCTCTCTTGCTTGGGCTTTGTCTTCACCTGGGCTCTAATACGATGTTAATTTTACTTAACAATGGTATGTTCTATGCTTAGCACAATTTATTTCAATGTTCCTTAGCAACCCAATAATAATTTCCAATTTCCAATAGCAATCACAATAATCACATTGATAGTAAAAGCAGATAGAACATGAAACAAAATGCGGAAGACAAGCCAAGATAAGAGGACAACGGATTTGGCGAATGCCAGGGAAAAAACCCCAATGTGGGGAAAACCCTTTAATCGAATCTTCTTATTATTATATCAAATGTTCAGCGGAGAGAGAGTACAAAAGTCAAATTGACTTGCCCATTTCAAAGTCAAAACAATCCTGTAAATTTCTGCCATCAAACTTCAACCCTAACCAGAAAAGTCAACGCCAGTCAAAGCAGTGACAAAATGTCCTCAAAATAGTTGTCTTCCCCAGTCAAACTCACCCTGATCAGGAGGTCAAATTCAGTCCAAAACAGTGATAAAGTCAATGGTCAAACTTGGTCAAACTAGTGTGTGAAATCTGCGGTCAACCTGCAATTTTGGTCTACAATCAAAGTGCACAGAATGCCTCGATTTATGTGCCAAAAGATGCAGTCTGCTAAGACAAAAATAACCCCAAAAAGTCGAAGACAATGTCCAAAGACCCCTAGACACTGGCACAAAAGCTTAAGGGAGCGTCTAGGGTTTCAGAAGCAAATTTGAAGGTGTAGGTCCCCGGACACTCGCACAAAGTGGTAGTCTCGGACGCACGCACAGTAACTAGAAGAGAGCATCCGAGGGTTTGGAGAAGATCTGGGTGAGTTTGACCCTAGACGCACGCACAAAGTCTTCTGGAGAGCGTCCAAGCAGTCATAGACGCCCTCACACAGTGTCCGAGAGATCATTTAGAGAGTTTCAGCCGCATGAAATCAGTTTTGCTGAGATAATCCAGGGTTTTGACTTTGGGTTTGACAGTTGGCTTCATTTGGCTTCAACGATCTGGTAGATCTGTGCTAAGTTTAGGTATGTTCTATGCTTAGAGCATTTTATTTCAATTTTCATAGTTAGCTCAATATCTTTTCCAGATTTAGCAATCACATCAGCATTAGAGTAAACTGCAAATAGAACATAAACATAAATCGTAGAAGACAAGCCAAGACAAGAGGACACAAGATGTGGCGCTAGCCAAGGACAAACCCCAATGTGGGGAAACCCTTGATCAATTCTTCTTATATGTTCTTCAATAGTTCAGCAGAGAGAGAGAGAGAGATAGTACATTTCCAACAGAAGTCAACACTTTGACTTATCTAGATAGATCATCTCTAAGAAGATGATACATGAGATCAGTTGAAGACAAGCTGCTTCAACTGATTCTCCAAGGTGACTCCTTCACCTATCATAGTGCGACATCTCGTCATCATGTTGTACCGCATCGTGCTGCACCATGCTGCACATGCTTGCTGTCCCATTGTGCCACTGCTGCACAATGTCATGGCTGTCCCATTGTGCCACTGCTGCACTATGTCATGGCTGTCTCGTTGTGCCACTGCTATACCATAAAAGCACCATGAATTTATTGCACTAAATATCATGTTGTTGTCCCAATGTGTTATACTAGCAGCACTATGAGCTTGCTATACCATACTGTTGTACCTCACCATTGTGCTGCCCCTCATTATGCTATGATACGCTTCATCGCTATACCCATCATGTTGCAGCATTCATCAACATGCTGCTGCAATATATCTGTTGCTTCAATGTATCATCATTGTTTTCTCTCATAGAATTTATTGTTCATAACCTTCATCAAGTTCACACCCTTTTCGCCATCCAAGTGACTGTACTATTATCAACACAATCCTAACATATGTTGCCTTGCTGGACAGACTTCAACGTATACCCTTCAGCACTCTTCTCCATGTCATACAAGCCGCTTTCAGACCTTCCTCCATGGTTGTCACTGGGGCATGCTTGAATAGTCTTCCTTTATATCACCTGGAGGACTGCGGTTAGGGTAGCATAGAGCTTCTCCATAGGGTTGCGTATAGGGTAGCGTAGGGCTCAACATAGGGCTGCGTATAGGGTAGCGTAGGGCTCTCCATAGAGCTGTGTATAGGTAGGCTTCCTTCACTGCGTTAAAATCTCCTCCATGATAGCGTTAGGATCTAGGGTAGCGTATCCTCTTTAGATCTCTCCTCCCACCAAAACCCAAAGACAAGTGGAGAGGAAGAGATCACCAAGAGGATGTGTGTCCAAATGACTTTCAAGGCACCTCTATTTATACTCAAACGTTGAGCACAAGTGGGGTTTGTTTGGTTGCTGGCCGACCTTGGCAATTGTCCCATAACACAAATAACTTCATATTTCCATAAATACTTATCGGAATCAGATGATCTTTAGATCAATCCTACACCTCTCGATGAGAGGGATCCAAGAAAGATATCAACTACCATTAATAAGATGACCCACATAGAGTTTGGCCCTAGTTGCCAATTTTAACACTCCCTCTCAACTAGGGAGAACTCCATCCGCTGATCCATATGTCCGACTGTACTATCTCTGCCATCAGTGCCCTGCACTACTCTGCTCTGCTCTGCTGAACCATGAAGAAGAAGAATTGATTGAGAATGTCTCATACCATTCTCTACTGACCCGAAGTCAGTTTCATCTGAAGAGAGTGTGTCATATCACTCTCACTGACCCAAAGTCAGTTTTATTGATCCCATATCAATATCACAAGAGAGTGTCTCAAACCACTCACACTGATCCCAGATCAGTTTCATTGATCCCAGATCAATGGAGGTCATCCTAGCATAGGGAGTACAGTAGATACAACAATGCATCCATCAATGGTACTACTATGGTCCCTAACCCCATTTCCTTGCTCATTGATCAAATGAGAGGTACTTCCCATGAGTCCCAAACTGCATGGGTAGGATGCCTCGACAGGAGAACTAATCATCCTGTCCCACAGGAGAACGAATCATCCTGTCCAATAGTCGCCACAGGAGAACTAATCATCTTGGCCCACAGGAGAACTAATCATCCTGTCCCAAAGTCGCCATGGGGTATCACAGGGGAAGGTTGAACCTTTCACCTTGTACATAGTGCACCACTAGGGGAGGGTGAGTCGCCCTGTGGTTGTATGTTGCTCCAGTAAGTACCCCAAGCCCCCCAGAGCTCCCAGAGCTCAATGCATGCAACATGCAGGATCCTTATAAGAAGGTCTCTCAACGACTCCAAGTCGTTCGGGAAAGTCACAGATTTGACCTTTCCCCGGGGCTTTGACAAAATGTTTGCGACCTGTACATTAGTCTCAATGCGATGGAGCCTCCTCGCTCATTGACTTACCATATCCCAGATAAGGTAGTATCTGATGTCTATATGTTGGAGCAATCATCGAATACGAGATTCCTCAACAATCGAATCCCCCCTAGTTGTCACAAAGGATCACGGTGGTATTCATCATAAATAGCTCATTGAAGAGCTTCCACAACCAGGCAGCTTCATACGAGATCATACTCATGGCTATGTATTCGGTCTCGGCGGTGCTTATAGCAACCGACTTTTGCTTCCTGCTCATCCATGATATCGAAGCAGAATCCAAAGAGAACCAGCACTGAGAAGTGTTATAGTGATCCTCCACACTGCCTGCCCAGTCAGCATTTGAATAATCATGCAGCTTCATATTTTCGGCAGTGTATCTCAAGCCATGAGAGATCGTGCCCTAAAGATATCTTCGAAGATTCTTGGCACCAATCCAGTGAGGCTCAACCAAATATAAGCTCACCATTCTAACTGCAAAACATATATCCGGGCGGAAGTTCACCAAGGACACCAATGCAAATGAGTTTATGAAACTCAGAGGCATTTCCCAAATCCGGTCTGGCATCATCACCATATAACTTCTGAAAGTTAAGATCCTCGAGGTAGTCACGGGCTTGCAGTGCACCATTCCACATCCGAAATCCAACTCTCTCTTACTTCAGCAAGTGAGAGGGTCTGCACCTATCGGAAATAGGTCATTCTTAGAAGGTGCCGGCATGAGAGGTCTATCATCCACAACCTTCAAACAATGGTTTGGATCAGCTTCACTCTTAGTGAATCTCAGCTTCATTTGACAGCTATCAATCCTCTCATATCAAACCTCGGGTGATCTGGTTCAAGCCATAGAGGGCTTTCTTCCAGTTGCATACATGAGATTTCCGATGAATCTCAAACCCCACGGGTTGTTCCAAGCCTGTGAACCGGCTACATGAGGGGAATGGTCCCCTTGGAAGATTTTCCTTCAGTACATCTCAGACATGTACCTTCATGCTCCTTTTGAATTCAGGCATCCCTATCATCGTCTAACTTATAGACCTCCAATGCTATGTGTCAACTGACATGGTCCCCAATGGACTTCCTACCAACCTTGAACTCAAAGATAAAAGCATCTTTGAAAATTCTATTTCCAAACACGTACCTTTCCATCGATGAATGCCACTCTGTAACCTTTGACTTCCAATGCCGAAATGGACACCAGGTTCTTCTTGCGATCAGGTACATAAAAGAGATTCTGTAAATGAATCGAGTTACCCTCTTTCAATTGAGGAGAAACATTCCCTTCACCCTTTCTAGGATAGGTGGCATTGACTCCAAGTATAATCCCATGATTGTTTCCATCTCTGCCAAATTAGAGAGAGCACCCTTTTATCCGATGAAGTGCCTTGAAGCACTATAATCCATAAGCCGGATTCCCAAAGAATCTGAAGGAGAGGGCCAATACAAGATAACGCTTTTTTATCTTATCAGACACAACATTTGATTCTTCATACCTGGGGTTCCTTGTTTTCTTTGAAGAGTCGACTGTTTCCTTGATGACTTGCACTGTCATTCCTTTGATCATTGAAGATGTCCCTGGAATGATTGTTATCATCATCAAGTGGTGTGTCCCTGCCAGTCGGACACTCCTTCGCATAATGGTCGAACTTATTTCAACCAAGGCATCTGCCTTTCCTTCCACCATCAGAAACTTCCACTGCGCCATTCTAATAATATTCTTTGCTTCGAATTCACCCTTGGTGAATTAGAAGAGGGATGAGGAATCCATTGATCCGTTTGTCCTTTCCAAACTATCTTCGATGATTGCTCTTTCACTCTTGCTTGGGTTTTGTCTTCATCTCAGCTCTGATACCATGTTAAGTTTAGGTATGTTCTATGCTTAGAGCATTTTATTTCAATTTTCATAGTTAGCTCAATAACTTTTTCAGATTAGCAATCACGTCAGCATTAAAGTAAACTGCAGATAAAACATAAACATTAATCGCAGAAGACAAGCCAAGACAAGAGGACACAAGATGTGGCGCTAGCCAAAGACAAACCCCAATGTGGGGAAACCCTTGATCAATTCTTCTTATATCTTCTTCAATAGTTCAGCAGAGAGAGAGAGAGAGAGAGAGAGAGAGAGAGAAAGAGAGAGAGTACATTTACAACAGAAGTCAACACTTTGACTTATCTAGATAGATCATCTCTAAGAAGATGATGCATGAGACCAGTTGAAGATAAGTTGCTTCAACTAATTCTCCAAGGTGACTACACCATGCTACACATGCTTGCTATCCCATTGTGCCACTGCTCCACAATGTCATGGCTGTCCCGTTGTGCCACTGCTACACTATGTCATGGCTGTCCTGTTGTGCCACTGTTGCACCATGTCATGGTGTCACTGCTGCACTATGTCATGGCTGTCCCGTTGTGCCAGTGCTGCACTATGTCAAGGCTATCCCGTTGTGCCACTGCTATACCATAACAGCACAATGAATTCGCTGCACTAAATATCATGTTGTTGTCCCAATGTGTTATACTAGCAGCACTATGAACTTGCTACATCATAATATTGTACCTCACCATTGTGCTGCCCCTCATTATGCTATGATACACTTCATCGCTGTACCCATCATTCTGTAGCATTCATCAACATACTACTGCAATATATCTGCTGCTTCAATGTATCATCACTGTTTTCTCTCATAGAATTTACTGTTCATAACCTTCATCAAGTTCACACCCTTTTCTCCATCCAAGTGACTGTACTATTATCAACACAATCCTAACATATGCTGCCTTGCTGGACAGACTTCAACAAATACCCTTCAGCCCTCTTCTCCATGTCATACAAGCCGCTTTCAGACCTTCCTTCCTCCATGGCTGTGATTGGGGCATGCTTGAATAGTCTTCATTTATATCACCTGGAGGACTGCAGTTAGGGCAGCATAGAGCTTCTCCATAGAGCTGTGTATAGGGCAGTGTAGGGCTCTCCATAGAGCTGTGTATAGGGAAGCGTAGGGCTCTCCATAGAGCTGTGTATAGGGAAGCGTAGGGCTCTCCATAGAGCTACGTATAGGGCAACGTAGGGCTCTCCATAGAGCTGTGTATAGGTAGGCTTCCTTCACTGCGTTAAAATCTCCTCCATGATAGCGTTAGGATCTAGGGCATCCTCTAGGGCAGCATATCCTCTTTAGATCTCTCCTCCCACCAAAACCCAAAGACAAGTGGAGAGGAAGAGATCACCAAGAGGATGTGTGTCCAAATGACTTTCAAGGCACCTCTATTTATAGTAAAACATTGAGCACAAGTGGGGTTTATTTGGTTGTTGGTTGACCTTGACGAATTGTCCCATAACACAAATAAATTCATATCTCCATGAATACTTATCGGAATCGGATGATCTTTAGATCAATCTTACACCTCTCGATGAGAGGGATCCAAGAAAAATATCAGCTGCCATTAATAAGATGACCCACATGGAGTTTGGCCCTAGTTGCCAATTTTAACAATCTGGGTTTCTCTCTGCTTGTATATAGATCTGTAGATCTGTTTTGTAAATCTCCGCTGCAAATATATGTATTGGGCTCATTGTACTCTCTGCTGAAAACTTTTTATGACGATCTATTAAAGAAGAAGATTTGAAAGGGTTTCCCCCTTGTGGGGTTTTTCCCTGGTCTTGGACCAATCTGTTGTCTCTTATGGTTGTGTTGTTGTCTTCTTTGTCATTGCATATATTGTTCTATCTTCAGTTACAGTTTATGATTGGTTATATTGTTATTAATTGGATGCATTGTTAATGAAGAAGTAAATTGGGCTAAAGTAACTGATACAACATAGAACAATCAAAAAAATTAACATGGTATCAGAGTTGAGGTGAAGGACAAGCCCAAAAGAAGACAAGCATTGAAGCCCTCTTTATCAGAAAGAAGATTGCCTAGTCAAGGTCAAGATGTCTTCCTCTACCTTCAAGGAGCATGAAAAGTTGGGTGATGCATCAAACTTTGCTGCATGGAAAGTCAGATTGGAGATCATAGCTGACAACAATGATGTGTTGGAATACATCCAGGGAAGGATGCTTGAGCCTCCAGAAAATGCTTTCGCTTCCCTCAAGAATAGGTACAAGAAAGGTGAGTCCAAAGCAAAACAAATTATAGCTGATGGTTTACAAGATCATTTACTTGCATATGTTGGGAATTTAAGAAATTCTAAAGAGATGTATGACAAGATAGCCAACATGTATGAAATCAACAACTTGAATGAGATCATCATCTTGAAAGATCAACTCAAGGAAACCAAGATGAGCAAAGGAGAGTTGTTCAATCCTACATTATGAGGATCTCTCACCTTAAAGATCAATTGCAGAGAGTTGGAGAAAATGTGCCTGACAGGGAACTAGTAGTTGTGACTCTTAGAGGTCTCCCTCCTATTTGGGAAACCTTCATTACTACAATCAGCAATAGCAATGTCCTTCCGCCATTTGATGAAATTTTTGGGAAGCTTACTCAAGAGGAATCAAGGATGATAGCAAGAGGAAGGATTCAAAAGCATGAAGAGGGAGAGCTCGTTGCATATATCACTCATGACAAAAGGAAGAAGGCAAAAGGAGGTCCATCAAGGAAGCCTCCTTCTCAAAATACAAAAGGAAGGAATGACAGATTGTTATCTCATATTGAATGCTTCAATTGCCACAAGAAAGGTCATTATGCTTGAGACTGCCCCAAGAAGAGAAAGAGGCCATAACCAAAAGCAACAACAATAACAAAAGAAGAAAAGACAATCAAAGGAATAACCACGATAGAAGATATGAAAGAAGAAGAAGAGACTCCTCAAGTGACCGTGAAGAATATCATCCTCCTCAAAAGAAGTCAAGGGCTCCCAGGTATGAAAGTAATGTTGTAAATAAATTGAGTACATACTTATTTCTGCCCTTACTAGTTCTTCTCAACCAAATTCGTGGGATAGTTGGTTGGTTGATGTTGATTTGTGGTAGCATCGGATGTGCTCTAACCATGAAATTTGGTGGAGAGGCTGGGGCACATGAGATCTCCAATACCCAGAAAGGATTTGGGCATATTCTAAACAGTTCAAGAAATATTAAAATAATTAATATTTTATGGAGTCCCTAAGTCTAAACTTAGGGAAATTAAAATATCAATGTGGATTAATATAAAACTGTGTTAAAATGGTCCAAAAGACATGGATCAAGCCAGATCTAATCTTAGTCGTTGATTAGGGACTTAATCTCAGTCGTTGATATGTCAACGAGAAAAGTATAAGAGGAGGCTTGAGGGTCACTTGGAGAGCACACTAGATGATCAGTCATTCTATTCTCTAGAACGGGTTTGCTAAGAGAGATAGAATCAATGATCGGAGTTGCAGCTGAGGGGCAATGAGTACAGAGAGACAGAGAGGCAGAGATAGCGCTGGGAGATCAACACAGGAGCCAGAGAGAGTGACGTAGTAGCAGCCAGGGCTCACACAGGTCCACGCAGAGGCAGCGAGGAGTTGCACAGTGCTTCAGAGAGGCCAGCGTAGCTGACGCAGAGGGCCAGAAGGCTGACGCAGGCCCATTCAGGGTGACGCAGGGCCAACACTGGGCAGAGAGAGGCTGACGCAGTCCAGAAAGGTAGACGCTGGGGTTTCTGGGGCAGATTGGAGCTGAGGAGTTGCCGGAAGGTTTATCCGGGGTTTCAGTCGGGACATTTGTCTCAGAATGAGAGGTACTACTACCAAGGAAATTTTCTGTTGGGTAAGTCAGATTTGGCATCCAGATTGTACTCTGAAATTGCTTAATAAGAAAACCCTTAGATAGCTGCACCGGTTTTCCTGCATTGGGTTTTTCCAGAGACATTGGTCCAAAAATAACGGTGTCATTTTGTGTGCTTGCTTCTGTTTCCTTTAGTTGATGATATGTAATATGTTGAGCATGCAGTATTGTTTATTTTCAGTATTTACATTGTAAATAACTTGTTAAGTAACGGAACAAGTAGGTAGGAATAAATCAGTAAAGTGCATGGAGGGTTTCTAACTGGTAGACTTAGAAACTTCAACATGGTATCAGAGCATGGTTGCAGATCACAAGAGAACTGAGGACATCAGCCGAGCGGAGCAATAGTAGCAGAAAACAACTGTCCCGAGTGACAGAAGTTGTTTCTAGCAGAGCAGCAACAAGGGAAGGGTGACGCAGTGCCTGCATCATCAAGGGTGAGCCAGGAAGAGGCAACGCAGAGGCTAAGGGAGGCAAAGGGAGACTCACGCAGAAGCTAGGAGGGCTGATGCAGTTGGCTGAGGAGGTCGGGTTGCTGGTGTCGGGATTGCACAAAGCCTAGGAGCTCTCACCTTCAGGTTGTTGGGGTTTAGGAGGCTATGGGAAAGTTGCAAAGTGGAGCTAGTGAGGTACTATAGTTAGAACAGTACCCGATAGGGCAAGGCCAAGAGGAGGGAGTTGTTACCGAGGGCTTCTAGCCGAGAAATCCGGATCAGTGGTGCAGTTGCACGGATGATTAGAGTAGGGGGCATCTCGACATCGATAGAAGGATTTCCAGGAGGGAAATCGAGACTCAGAGGAAGTCACATCGAGAACTTCCAGGAGGGAAGTAGAAGAGCATCATGGCACTACACGGAGTCAGAGACCAGGACAGGCTGGACAGAGTGTTAAACTTCGCAGTCTGGAAGGCCAAAATCTTATTTGTACTTGACTGAAATCGTGTCAAGCACTTCGCCTTGAAAACGATAGTTATCCCAGTCGACCCAACTGAGAATGACAAGTACGAGGAGGCAATGGCGAGGGCCAAGAGCATCATCCTTGACGGGGTCAAGGACCATGTAGTACCACATTGCCGAGAAGTAAACGACAAATGAGATGTGGCAGGCCCTAAAGAAATTGTACCAACATACTTCTGTGCAGAGAAGAATGTTACTAGAAAATCAGTTGAGGTCATATCAGATGAAGAAGGGAGAACCAATTGACACCTTCCTCGGAGGACTGAATGAGATCCGAGATCAGTTGACTGCCATAGAAGCCATGCCGGATCAGGAATTGATGGTGAGGACAACGCTGAATGCAGTCTCAGAAGACTGGGAGGTATTTGTCCAGAGTATACAGGGCAAACGGACACTTCTAACTTGGGATGAGATGTGGGCGGCTCTTCACCAAGAAGAGATCAAACGGCAGTCAAAGGCGGGAAGCAGCAGTAAGGGGATCAGAGTCAAAAAGGAAGACGAGGAAGATGTTGCCCTAGCATCTAAGGGAAAGCAAGAAAAGTGGAAGAAGAAGGATTTCTCCAAGATCGAGTGCTTCCACTGTGGGGAGTTGGGTCATTATGCGACCCAGTTTCCAAGGAAGAAGAGTAAGGGAGAGTCTTCTGAGACTAAGGTAGCGCCAACAAGGGCAGAGGAGGAAGTGGAGACAGACGATGGTTGTGCCATGAGTGCACACGAACCACTTGAGCGGAAGTGGGGAGACATCGAGCTGTAGTCAGGGGGACAACAAGCGATGAGGGGCAGGATCCTCGAGGTACCCAACCTCTTGGATTAGACCTTGCTACGGGAGCCCCAAAGAGGGGTAGCAAGACTGGCTGATGTGGGTAGATACGGATGCGGTTGGAGCAGCAGAGAGAGCTATAGTGCAGGATTCCCAGGACAACGCGAGGCTAGCAGGCTGCAGCAGTGCGAGAGGCACGAGAGTGTTGCACCAGTGTAGGATGGCACAGAGAGGTGTGCAACAATGTGAGATGCAGGGAGTTGTTGCAACAATGCAGGGGTCAGAGAGGGAGCACTTGTCAGCAGCAGAGGGAGCTTCAGCATCAGGAGGGTCTCTAGCCCAACAGAGAGGTCAGAGTTGGGAAATTAGTTACTTACTTCTCAGTAACTGAGTTAAAGTGCAGCAGTGGGCAGCACGATGCAGCATGATGAGAGGAGCTGCAGTGCGGATGCAATGTTGGGAGAAAGGACCAGCAACAACGCCGATGCAGAGGGAGCTGTCGTACAGATGCAGTAGTGGCAGTGGCAGAACCATGGGCAGCAGTACAGGATACAGTCGTGCAGAGGATGGTGGGTAGCAGGCCTAGCATTAGCACAAGGACCGATGACGGATGATCAAAGTAATACTCAGTGAGGAGTATTGCTAGAGCACAGTCCTCACTAAGAGGGAGTGTTGATTTGTGGTAGCATCGGATGTGCTCTAGCCACAAAATTTGGTGGAGAGGTTGGGGCACATGAGCTCTCCAATACCCAGAAAGAGTTTGGGTAGATTCTAAACAGTTCAGGAAATATTAAAATAATTAATATTTTTAATGGAGTCCCGAAGTCTAAACTTGGGGAAATTAAAATATTAATGTGGATTAATATAAAACTGTGTTAGAATGGTCCAAAAGACATGGATCAAACCAGATCTAATCTTAGCCGTTGATTAGGGACTTAATCTCGGCCATTGATATGTCAACGAGAAAAGTATAAGAGGAGGCTTGAGGGTCACTTAGAGAGCACACCAGATGATCAGTCATTCTATTCTCTAGAGCGAGGTTTGCTAAGAGAGATAGAATCAGTGATCGGAGTTGCAGCTAAGGGGCAGTGAGTACAGAGAGATAGAGATAGTGTCGGGAGATCAGCGTAGGAGCCAGAGAGAGTGACGCAGTAGCAGCTAGGGCTCACGCAAGGCCATGCAGAGGCAGCCAGGAGCTACGCAGTGCTTCAGAGAGGCCAACGTAGCTGACGTAGAGGGCCAGAACGCTGACGCAGGCCCATTCAGGGTGACGCAGGGCCAGCGCTGGGCAGAGAGAGGCTGACGTAGTCCAGAAAGGCAAACGTTGGGGTTTCTGGGGCAGATTGGAGCTGAGGAGCTGCCGGAAGGTTTATCCGGGGTTTCAGCCGGGACATTTGTCTCAGACTGAGAGGTACTACTGCCAAGGAAATTCTCTGTTGGGTAAGCTGGATTTGGCACCCAAATTGTACTCTGAAATTGCTTAATAAGAAAACCCTCAGATAGTTGCACCGGTTTTCCCGCATTGGGTTTTTCCGGGGACATTGGTCCAAAAATAACGGTGTCATTTTGTGTGCTTGTTTCTATTTCCTTCAATTGATGATCTGTAATATGTTGAGCATGCACTAGTGTTTATTTTCAGTATTTACATTGTAAATAACTTGTTAAGTAACGGAACAAGTAGGTAGGAATAAATCAGTAAAGTGCATGGAGGGTTTCTAACTGGTAGACTTAGAAACTTCAACAGTTGATAGTGGGGCCACTCATCATTTCTCTGGATACAAGGAAGTCCTCTCTAATCTGGTAGAGAGGGAGACTAAGTTGAAGATCATTCTTGGAGACAACTCCACTCATCCTGTGAAAGGCTTTGGGTCCGTCAAATTTCAGCTAAATTATGGGGAATCAGTTCTGCTGCATGATGTTATGTATGTACCGGGATTAATGAAGAATCTAGTATCTATATCCGCATTGGAAGATAAAGGGATGAGGGTTGCCTTCATCAAAGGAAAAGTTTTGACTTGGCCTATTGATTCACCTATGAGAGATGCATTCACATTAGGATCGAGATTTGAAGGACTCTATAGAGTCACTAGAAGGCCACTTCTAGCATTGGTTCATAATACCAATCATTTAAGCGAGTTATGGCACCGCAAACTAGATCATCTACACTATGATGCACTTCTGAAGTTGAAGAAATTGGTCTCAGGTATCCCTGATGTTCAAGCTCATCATGATGGAGTTTGTCCAAGTTGTGCAAGTGGAAAGAAAACGAGGGGACCATTCCCCTCTAGTAAGAACAAGACAAATGACATCCTCCATCTCATTCATTCCGATATATGTGGTCTGATGCCTGTGCATTCTATTGGTGGTCATCTCTACTACATCACCTTCATTGACGACTTCTCAAGAAAGACATGGATATACTACCTTAAGCACAAAGATGAAGCCTTTGAAATGTTCAAGGAATTCAAAGCCTTGATCGAAAATCAAACAAGAAAGAGAATCAAAGTCTTCAGGTCTGACAATGGAGGGGAATACATGTCAAATGAATTCATAGCATTTTGCAAGAAAGAAGGGATCAAGAAGGAAACAATTGTGCCATATACTCCTAAACATAATGGTTTAGTTGAAAGGAAGAACAGGTCTATATTAGAAGTTGCCCGTGCCATGCTCCATGATCAAAAGGTGCCAAAGTTCCTTTGGGCAGAAGCCACATCTACTGTTGTATATGTTCTGTTAGCGCTCGAATTTGCCTCAGGCTGAGGAAGGCAAAAACTCAAGGCAACATCAAACCAAGCTCAGCCTCGTAGCTAGCCCTACGAGGAAAGGAGAGGGCTCTCTCCGGGTCTATCTCGGCAAAAGGCCTTCAAAGGGGCTGAGATGACCAATAAAGAATACTGATTTTAGGCTAGTAAATTGATAGAGAAAGTTTGATTTCAAATTTTTAGGGTTTTGTTGGACAACAGGGCAAGGCAATTTTGGGTGCGGGGATGAGACACAGTTTTTGCAGAGGTCTTTTTGGGGCAAGGTAGGTGATTGTTTTGATGCCTTTAAAGGAATTGAATGGAAAGGTATGACTGGTGAGGAGCTAAGGAGAGCAAGAAACTTTCAGGAGTTCTCCTTAAACAGATGAAAACATAGATATTAAGCAAACTTAAAGGCAGAGCATAGAAAACCATGAATTCTACCTTAACACTTCATTTGCTTAATTTGCAAAAGAGAATAGTAGGAAAATGATACACATAACAAACTTACAAGTACATGAGAGTAACACACCATCAACACAAATAACCACAGGAATCCCAAATAGTGTTGCAAAACCTTGGTCTTTCCTTTGCCAAAATTGCAGAGATACAAAGTGTAATACAGTCTAAGCTTATCCCTCCAGAGTCCAACCATGAAAATGACTAAGAAATTACATAATATAGGCAAGCTAACACATTCCCTTGCCTCTAGGGGTCGAGCTCATCATCCTAGGAGCTGTTTCAACCAATTCTAAACAAAGCACTACAATCTAGGCAATCAAAACAACTTGCCTCTATAAGCTAGGAAACCAATTCATTCATTAATTTTTTGCTATTTTATGAATGAATCTTCTAGAATAGGTAAATAGGTGTCATGTCAACATAAAATTACATTAATTACATTAAGGAGGGTGAAAAATCCCATCACAAGTCAAAACTGGTCCAACTGGATGCGTTTTCCTGTGTTGAAGATGAAAAACTTAGAAAATACCCTAATGCGTAGCGCGCCAAAACCCTACGCGTAGCGCGTCTTTCAGCTCACTTTTGGGGCACTTCCCGGCATCCAAATTGAGCTCAGGTTGGCTTGTTGGAAAGCCCTGGATGTCTACTTTCCAACCCAAGTGGAATTTTCCAATTTGGTGTCCATTTGCCCCTCCAAAAGTTCATTCTCCCAAGACTGCTTCCTGTGTGTCCAAAAAGGGGCAGTAAGGTTATTTTTTGCATGTTTTTTGACCTTTTGGGGACCCAAACCTTGATGAAATGCCTTGGCAGTGGCTGAGCAGATGTATTTCATCATGACAAATCCAAAAATTCAAACCTTTCGTGATTTGGACCTCCTCATCTTCAGGGTAGCGCGCGGCGCGTTGAGCCCAAAAACCTGTTTTTTACATAAAAATTTCAAAATTGACAAAATTTTCCCCAAATTTCTTGAAATTTGGGCTGGGGGTGCCTCATCAAGTGACATGCTCAGCCAAAGAGGCTTCGGCCAAAATCTGAAGACGATCAAGCTCCTTTTGCCGTTTTTGCTTCTTGACCATTTTCCTCAATTTTGCCTTAAGACTCCTAATTCGCTCCTTGCAAACCAGGTTCCGGACCTTGTAATGCATAACCATGTGTTTCAATAATGCATGATCTCTATTGATACCAAAAACAGTCCATTGAAAGTGGACAAGTTTGCAATTGAGCCAAAGAAGTAGGCTCCTCCCTGACATGCCGACCACCTTTGCCACCTTTGTGATACCTCCTTGGCACACTTACCTCTGGTGTAGAATCACTATCATAATCCTGCTCATAAGCTGACTTGGTCTCTGACATGTTCTTTAAAAACAAGGTAGCTCGAATATATATATGCTGATATACAACTGTGTGCAAAATTGACTGTAGACTTTTTCTTTTTCTCAAAATGCTGTGACCAAGGGGACACAAATATACAAGGGAATTGTTAGGAAAGGGGAAACATTAGGGAAATAGGGGCAATGAGAATAAAACAAGGAATTTAGGGAAGGGAAAGGGCATAGAAATTCTGATATTTTAGGGTTTGGGATTTTGTGGAGGGATAGTGTAGAATTTTATGGGGAATTTTAAGAGAAATGCTGGTGAATATGGGGGGAAAAAGAAGCACTAAAATGGGAAAACCTTGGGCAGCATATAACTTTGAAACCCTAGCAAACTAGGCCTTTAAATCCACACAGCAACTTAGGGTTTTTACATTTAATTTTCATGGCATACTTATCATAATTCTTTCACATTAATCTTGCAAAACCAAAACCAGCCATGGAAATGAAGCCTACCTGTAGTTTTCTTGAGTTAAGAAAGGATTTGAATGCTTGTTGGCAAGTTTTTGGGCGAAAAACCCAACGCGTAGCGCGCCTTGCCCAACGCGTAGCGCGCCTCTGGTGCGTAGCGCACGAACAAATTAACACAGGAAAAATTGTGCTGATGCGTAGCGCGCCCTGGGTGCGTAGCGCACCCCTGGAACTGCCCGATTTGCTCAATAGCTTGTAAAATCGCCTTAGCAGGGATGCACTTTGCTCTTGAGAGGTGAATGGGTTGTTTATGAAGAGGAATGTCTTTATATAGGCTCCCCTTTAATTTTTACTTGACCAAAACCCATTTTGTAATGTTTAGGTGTTGACACTTTTTCAAATTAATAGGCTCAGACTTCTGGTTTCCCTTTTTAAGAAAAATTGGTTGAAATAATGATTTCTTCTGATAATTTTTGCAGGGATAGCTCTGATATGCTTTGGCAAAGGAGACCAAGGCTGCGTTGCAACATTTGGAGAACTTGAAATTTTGACAATTTTTTACAAAAATGAGATGCGACTTATCTTCAAAACAGAGTTTTGAAGAGAAGTCCTTATTCAGCTGTACAATGATGAGAATTATTTAAATGATGATCTATGAAGGACATCCCTCTGGCCTGCTAGTCTTTGAAGACTTCTCAAGACAAAATTGATTCAACCCTAGACCTAAAACCTCGAAATTTAAAACATGATGATGAATGACCTTTGAAGACTTTATTTACTTAAACAGACCTGAACCAGCAGTGCCAAGCACGAGGGGAATAAGTGACACAACCCACTCCATCAGAGTTATGGCATGCCTAACGAAATGCAACTGATCAAAACTGGTGGGACACCTAATCATGAAATGCAAAAGAGCTTTGATCTCTGATGGAGGGATAACTAGACCGACTCTAACATGTTCAAAACAGGGTGTCTCGTCAAGCGTTAGAAAACAAGACCCCCAAAGAAATATTCACAGGAGTCAAGCCCGATATTAGTCATCTTCGTGTATTTGGATGCCCTGTATATTTTCATGTGCCGAAGGACAAAAGGAACAAATTGGAAGCTATAGGAAGAAAATGTACGTTTGTGGGTTATTGTGAAAATTCTAAAGCATATAGAATATATATTCCTAGTCAGAGGAAGGTTGAAATTAGCAGGGACGTAACTTTCGATGAAGATGCAGCTCTTGGAAAAGCAAGAGATCTTCCTCTGCCTCCTCCCAAGGAAGAGAATGATGACTGGGATATTCTAGATGGTCCTTCCGTGCCCGAGTCCGATATGGTTGATGATCCCATGGAGCCTATGGATCTGTTAGATCCTCCTCCAAGTGATCCTCCTACTAGGAAGAGACCACTTTGGCTCTGCGATACTCTACAAAATGCTAAAAGAAATGTTCCCATTCATAGATCATTTAGAGAAAGGAAGCAACCATGTAGGTATCAGGGATATGTTGCATCCATGAGCACTATGATTCAAGCCGAACCGTCCTCATTCGAAGAAGCAGTAAAAGAACAAGTTTGGAAGGATTCTATGGCTGAGGAATATGAATCGATTGTGAAAAATGATGTATGGGATGTTGTGCCAAGATCGAATGGGAAATTTGTTGTGACTTCAAAGTGGTTATTCAAGATCAAACATGGAATTGATGGCAGCATTGAGAAATACAAAGCAAGGTTCGTAGCTCGAGGATTCTCTCAGAAAGAGGGAGAAGATTATGATGACATATTTGCTTCCATGGCTCAATATACAACCATCCATTCGATAGTTTCCCTAGTCAAGGATGGACTCTTCATTAGATGGACGTAAAGACTTCTTTCTTGCATGGAATGTTAAGGAAGAAGTATATGTTGAACAACCACAGGTATCCGAAGTGGAAGATCCAAGAACACATGTTTGGAGGTGGAAGAAGGCATTGTATGGTTTGAAACAAGCTCCCGAGCTTGGTATGCACGCATTGACAGTTACTTAATGAAGTTGGGATTCACAAGAAGCAATGTCAATCCCAACCTCTACTTCAAGGTAGTCCAAGGTATGCCATTGATTTTGGTTTTATATGTTGACGATCTATTCTTGATAGGTAGTGAGCCTCTGATGATCGAGTGTAAGAGGGAGCTAGCCTCTGAATTCGAAATGAAGGACCTTGGTCTCATGCACTACTTTCTAGGCCTTGAGGTGTGGCAAAGACCTGGTGAGATTTTCCTTTCACAAGGAAAATACGTTGTGAAGTCGCTGGAAAGATTTGGGATGACTGAATCCAAATCCATGGCTACACCGATAGAAATGAACTTCAAGAAATTACGTGGTGAGGCTGCAGGACTCGATTTGGCAAATCCATGTAAGTATAGACAATTGATTGGGGCTCTGATGTTCCTTGTGAACACCTGTCCAGATATATGCTATGCAGTAAACACATTGATTCAATTCATGACTGAGCCCCTCCACGCACATTGGATAGTTTCCAAACACGTATTGAGATATTTGCATGGGTCGATCACACTTGGCTTGAGATATTCTACTGGATATGTTCAACTTCATGGATACACTGATGCTGACTGGGCAGGAAATTTTATCGACAAAAAGAGTACATCTGGATGTTGTTTTAGCCTTGGATCTGCCATGATATCCTGGATGAGCAGGAAACAAAAGTCTGTAGCATTGAGCACCACTGAAGCAGAATACATTGCCGCTAGCATGGCTAGCTGCGAAGCAGTTTGGTTGAGGAAGCTCTTTGGAGAGCTATTTGAGAAAGGTCCTAGACACTACTGTGATATATTGTGACAACAAGAGTGGGATCTGTTTGGCAAAGAATCCTATGTTCCATGACAAGTCCAAGCACATTGATATTCGATATCACTTTATCCGAGACATGGTGCAAAGAGGAGCTGTTAGACTCCATCACATTTCGACAGATGAATAGATTGCAGATATTCTCACCAAGGCATTACCGAAAGGAAAGTTCTTGGTCTTCAGAGAGCAACTTGGATTGATGGATGTGGCCCCTCTAGATAAGGGGAAGTGCTGATCGAGAACACTGAGCCAACTCTTCCTACCTTGTTTGAGCTCCTAGGGTGAGGAATTGAGATAGAGGGCTCCTGGGGTTGAGGGATCTCTGGACAATAGGGTACTCCCCTATATGTTACCCATAGGGTTGAAGATGTTGCTCCCCTATCTTCATAGGGTCGGAGAATGTTGCTCCCCTGTCTGGTCTTTGTAGAGTATACCCCAGTTGGCATCATACCCACAAGCAAGGCTTGTTGGGAATACCGCTCCTTGTTTGGCCAACGAGTTGAGAGTGTACTTGGGGTGTACAACCCAAGTCGATTATGATGCAGGTGTTCTACCACATGACTATTGAGGGTCATTGTTGGGAAGATTGGTAGGCAATAGGATTGGGTTGAGAGTTGCTCCCCTTTTGATGTTCCGAGTTGAGAATGAGCTCCCCGATGAGATTTCAGGGTCGAAGATGTGCTCCCCTGTATGATGAGTTATCTTATTGCTCGGTATGGGTGGAAGCTATTGCTCCCCGATTCTTCTTCTTTTAGATCCAAGAAAGTTTCAGCAGATAGAGTTGAGTAGAGACAGCCAAAGCATGACAGGATGATGTGAAGATCAACTGACAGATATTGGCAGGTGGAATTCTTCCTAGTTGAGAGGGAGTGTTAATTTTTGCAACTAGGGTCAAATTCCACCTTGGACAACTCAGATGACCGATATGATGCTTGCGTTAAATTCCTCTTTTCGAGAGGACCCAAATCAACCTAAAGATCACCCTATTTGGTCAAGCGGAAGTTCATTTTTGAATTATTTTATTCATATATGTATTATGGAATAGACTGGCCTCAACCCCAAGTGGACCCTTGGGAAAGCCTATAAATAGAATCGACTTCAAGCTCATTTCATCACATTGATAAAGCCATCTTCTATTCTTCTCTTTTGTCTTGGTTCACACAGGTCTAACAGAAGGAGTTTGTGCAAGGGTTCGGAATCACAGGGCTGGAGCTCGCACTGATCTAGGGCTTTTGATTCCTGGATGCTGGCACAGAACTAGGCATTTTAGTCCCTAGACGTTGTCACACAGTGGTCAAGACAATGTCCAGAGACCCCTAAATGTTGGAACAAAAGCTTAAGGGAGCGCCCAGGGTTTCAGAAGCAGATCTGAAGGTGTCAGTCAGTCTCCAAATGCTCGCATAGAATTGTCCTGAGAGCATCTAGGCAGTCCCGGACAAACGCACAGTATATGGAAGAGAGTGTCTGAGGTTTTGGAGAAGATCTGGGTGAGTTTGACCTTAGACACACGCACATAGTCTTCCTAAGAGCGTCTGAGCAGTCACAGACACCCTCACACAGTGTCTGAGAGAGCATCTAGAGAGTTTCAGACGCATGCAGTCAATTTTGCTGAGAGCGTCCAAGGTTTTGACCTTGGGTTTGACAGTTGGCTTCAGTGATCTGGTAGATCTGGGTTTTTCTCTGCTGGTATATAGATTTGTAGATCTGTTTTGTAAATCTCCGCTGCAACTATAGGTATTGGGCTCATTGTGCTCTTTGTTGAAAACCTTTTATGACGATCTATTAAGGAAGAAGATTTGAAAAGGTTTTCCCCTTGTGGGGTTTTTCCCTGATCTTGGACCAATCTACTATCTCTTATGGTTATGTTGTCTTCTTTGTCATTGCATATATTGTTCTATCTTCAGTTATAGTTTATGATTGGTTACATTGTTATTAATTGGATGCATTGTTAATGAAGAAGTAAATTGTGCTAAAGTAACTAATACAGCATAGAACAATCAAAACAAAAAAAAACACTATGACCATTGATGCATGGTCCTCAAATGTTCCCAACCCCCACCCTTACCATTCATCAAGCAAATCTTGCAATGGGAAAAGTGATATTTGGGTCCCCTACCTCATGATGGTTCATAAGGGAAAATGTTTTTATATTGATTTAATAATATGTTGGTTACATTGGCTATATGATTATACTTAGCGCTTGCATAATGTTATATGCATATTAGGGTAGGATGCATTGCATGTTGATTTTCTCATTAGAACTAACATCATATGATATTATCATGGTAGATTAGTTGCATTTAGGTTAAAAAATTGCAATTTACTTTATTGTTGATTTTATGCACTAATACTAAGCATGGGTGATCATAAGTCACCACAAAAACATGCTGCCACATGTGCTTGGTCTTTGATTTGTGCAGGTAACAAGTCTACGGTACCAAGAGATTGTTGGTGTTCTCTTGACCTCCCGTTCGAGTAGCTTTGAAGACTGTTCTGAGAGCTCATGGCCCAATTGGAGCTAGATGTTACCCACTAGCCACTAGATAGCTCGATGTGCCATTATCTCTGCCACTTGAGCCAGCCATGTGGTCCCTCACCCACTTGTTATGATTGTATGTTTGAAAGTGGGCCTCTCGACCCCGAAGGTATGGCTCTCATTGGTGTAGTTGAGTAATTTTCCTTACTTGTCATGGGCACTTTTGGGCATGGATTGGTGGGGGGATTCGGCGGAAAGAGTGGGTTATGTTTGTATTCTTGTCTCCATTTGCTGATTTTGTGGTTACCCTTGTATCCTAGTCTCGTGGGATCTCCTTTATTGGCCATTGGCTTTAGGGCTGGCACTACTTGGGAAATCTCGACTTTGGTTGCATGTACATCACCCCTGTTACCGCTCAAACTAGAAGGGAGCCTAAAAGGGACTCCTAAAGGGACAACTGCTAGGTCAAGGGCAACAATGGAAATTTAGCCCACTATCACCTCAGTTAAGACTCCCTACTCTTTACGGACTTTCACTGATGGGAGGAGACTCAGTATATGGAAAGTCACTTGTGAAGGATGAGTCAACAAATGGATGTGAAATGACCTTAATGATCTTTTTCCTAGAAGGAGGTTAAGAATGGAGCTTTCTTGCTCTTCAAGCAAGGTACAAAACTTTCTAAGATAAGGAGGTGAGGATTTAAGGGCTAGGTTAGAGGAATGTGCCTTATAAAGGATTTTCTCAATCCCTAAAATCCTTATTGAACTTGATTTCCCAAGTGGTTCTTGAAGAATTAATTTTTCAAAGGTATGGGACCACACGGGACCAAGTGGACCCAGCCTAGGTTAAGGGGAAAGAGTCTAGTAACCCAAATCAAGGTTTCCCATGAAATATCATCCCGAAAGGGATATAGGGAACAAGAGCACAAACCTAGCCCATTCTTTCCGCCGAATCCCCCCATTAATCCATGCCCATAAGTGTCCATGATAAGCAAACTACAATACTCAATTACCAAATGACAAGGCATACCTTTAGGTTCGGGAGGCCCACCTTCAAACATATGATCATGATAGACGGGTGAGGGACCCCATGGCTCTCAGGTGGAGAAGTGGCACAATGAGCTAGTTGGTGGTTGCAAGGGGCTATTAGCTGTTGGCTGAGGACCATCTTGGAGAAAAAAAATCTCCTAGGGATATCACCCACAAAATGGTGGGTAACATCTGGCTCCAACTGGGATGTGATCTCTCAAAGAAGTGGACAAAGCTACTCAAACGGGAGATCACTAGAACTCCAACAATCTCTTGCTTACCGTAGACCTGTTACCTACACATATCAATGATTGAACCCACGGGGCAACATGCTTTTCACGGTGTCTTATGATCACCCTTTGGCTCAAGCGAGGGTGGCATAAGGATGCCCAATCTTGGCTAGACCATTGGGGGATAAAGGAGGAGATTATCTTGCAAAATATAGATAATATTAAAAATATTATTATTTCGAAATTTAAGGAGAAATTGTGGAGCGATAAAGAGTTAGAGGGAAAAAGGAAAATAAGATATTATAAGGAGATGATCAACCCCAATCTCAAAGACCAAAATTATCTTTATGTATTGACTAGTGTTAGGAAGAAAATGAGCATTGCTAATATATGAACTAATTCTCATGAGCTTCATAGTGGAATTGGGCATTGGTCAATTCCAAAACACCATGGGATGAAAGAATTTGTCACATATGCAATCCTAAGAGGGTTGAAGATGCAAAGCTCTTTCTATTAGATTTTCCATCTTATACTCACATTCGATCGAATTTTCATATATTTTGTCACACTACTAACATTCTTGACCTTTAAGTTAGCAAAACTATGGTGATGTGAGAATGTTTCTCTCACTTTGTTTCGCGTGTAGAAATAACATATTAAAGAATTCAAATTAACCTTCTTAAGTTATGATAGACCATATAGGTCTTAGTGGACGCTAATCATCATCATCATCATCATCATCAATAAAAGATTTCATTCAAGAATCCATCGAAGGAGCTTGTTTTCATGCATCATTTGACCTTAAATCTCCTACGAAAGAAGTCACTAGGATTTGTAAGGAAAGAAAATTGTCTTCCACCCTTCTTTATCCAAGGTCCTCATTCCTTGACCTCGACTTAATTGACTCCATTTCTCAATTGAATAGAGGTGTTGACCACTACGTGTCAACTACCCATAGCAGTACACCCCCTTTTCTTCGCAAAAGGGATAGCGCTTGATCGATATGTCCGTGCCATTCAATAATCATCGTCGGCCCGATCATGTTATGTTGTAAACCCAGTCTGCATGTGTAAATTGTAAATAATCTTAGCATATCTGAATCATATATGTAAACTGCCCAGGCAAACCTAATTTTCTAGTGATAATCTACGTTCCGGAAGGTTTTTTGTCTCACCGGTCCATGATCGGCAGAGTTTTCCTTCAGCGTAACCCCAAAGCCGGAATGAATTTTGTCATTAGAAACTTGGGGGAATCCTAGTGTGCTTCGAGTCTATGTAAAAGTAATTTGGAAATAATTCTAACTATTTGGTTAGGTTATTACAAATTGCTTGATCTGCTAGATTATATTTGTGTCGCAGAACTGGGTGGTCTATGAGGGTCTATGTCAAATGGGTTTTCCCCCTTGAGATGTAAAATTGTAAAAATCATGCTGTAAAGTATCTTGAGGGTTAGAAAATGTTTTATCCCCTCATAAGTCCTAAGTCCTAGATCCTAGGTGACTCTTCCACAGGTTAAGTTCGAGGATCCAAAAATAAAAAAATAAAAATAACTAAAAAAAAATTAAATTAAATTAAAAATAAATAAATTTTTTAAAAATAAAATAAAATAATAAAATAAATCAAAATTTTGAGAAAATAAATGCAAAATTTTAATTTTTAATTATATTAAAATGCATTTAAAATTTCGACGGATGAGATTAAAAGGGATTTTGATCCTCATCGACGGTCGAGATCATTTTGACATGGATCACTCGAACTAGCCGTTGGGAAATTTTCCTTTAAATAGGGTGTCAGGGGTCATTTGAGATCATTCAATCTTAGAGTCGTGTGCTAAAGAAATCTCTCTTGTAGTCATTTTTTGTGCAATAAAGAAAGACTTTGGGGTTGAAAATCTTGTTGGTGTTACTCTTCTGGAAATGTTGTAAGATGTTTTATTTTTCTGCATAATTTTATTTTCAGCCATTGATGATAGCTTGATGAAGATTGATTTAAGCACAGGTATCTTGTCTGATCTTTGGGGTTTGAATGATAGTTTAATTCCTGAAATATAATGGCAAGTATCTCCATTTGATCTGAATTTCACTGTTGTTTTCTCCCTCTATGTTAATGGTTGATTTTAAGCTGTGCAGGAAATCCTTTTTTTTAGATTACCGGGCGTTCGGGGAAGTTCTCGGCTAAACCAGCCAACTCCTGGATTGCGTTTTCTGAAAGAGCCCAGCTAGTTTTAATCCCGGGCTTATCATTTGGAATTTTCGTTGCAGATGTATGAAGGGTTTTTTGAAGCATCTCACATTTAATTTAAAATTCTGAAAATATTTCTGTGGCATAACGATAAATCTGGCTACCTAGAGCCTTCAGTTTGTAAATACTGTAATTATTTAGCTAGTTCTTAGGGTTTTTTAGGGTTTCATTTATTTTTTGCATTTTTAGATTCTGGCTGTTTGTTTTCATTGTTTTCAGGTTGCAGATCTGAAGGTGAGATTCAATCTTGAAGCCAGATCTAGGCCCTGGAGGGTAAGATCTAGCCTCAGAAACAATTCAAGTTTTACAGTTGTACAGTTTTGCTGCCCAGGGTTTCATTTTTTCAGGAAAATTTTTCGAAATTTTTTTAAAGATCGCTGCCAAACCCTCTTATCAGCAATCTGACAACTCCATGCAATCATATCTGCGTCCTTCTCCTCAAGTTTTCAGCTGCTCCATTCGGTTTCAAACCTCTGCTTTCTGTGTGCTCCAAACTACACAAGCGTTTCCTTTTCCATCGAGCTACTTCATTCCACGCTCCATCTGCAAGTTCCCTTCTCCGCGCGCAAGCTTCTACGCTTCTCCAAAATCTAGAACGTTTCCGCGTCCTCACATCATTGCTCTACCAGAAAACCCCTCCACGCAGTTGAAACATCTCCCTCCTCACGCAGCTATTCCTACACTCGATTTTCCATCAATCCACTGCCCTCTATCTCCATCACGCTACTGCCATAAACCTGTGTTTTCTTCATTCAAGCTCCACGCATATCCCTCAGCCACTTGTGTTCTCTTCTCTCTCAAACCCTCACACGCTGTACATGTTTCCTCACTCATCGCATCTGCAGACAAAAACATATAACCCGTGACTCCTGCATTTCTGTCATTCCAGTGTTAAACTCTCCTCGTCGCTGCCACTCCAAAACGAATATCGTTGTCAACCCTACGTGCTGCTATCCCTTCCTTCGTCTGCCGTCAAACTCTCCAGACCTGCACACTTTTAAAAAACAACAGCAAAAAACAAAAATTTGATTGGGTAGGTTAGCATAAGTTTTGTTCCTTTTCCTTTTTTTATATGCGTTGGTTAAGTTTAAGTTGGGTTTTTTATTAGATTTTTTTATTTGATCTAAGTTTTAGTTACGATTTAGATTTTTGTTAAATTTTTCATTAGATTTTAGATCTATCCTGTTTTGATTTTAAATTTAAAATTTTACAATCTATAAAAAAATATAAAAATAATAAAAAGAAATCTGATTTTGTTTATATTGTATATTCGATGCTATTAGGTGTTAGTTCTTTTTACCCTAGCTTTTTAGTTTTAAGTTTTGTTTAGTTTTAGATTTCTTTAAATTTAGATTTAAATTTTTAAAAGTTTGAAATAAAATAATATCAAAAAATCATAAAAATATAAAATTAAAAAAGGCATTAAAAAAAAAAATAGTTTTCTTTTATTTGGTTTTAGAATTAAATTTGAAATTTAGATTACTTTAATATTTGATTTTTTTTTTGAAGTTACTTTTTAGTTTTAGTTTATTTTCTTTTTCATTTAGTTTAGTTTAGTGTTAATAATTTTAGGTTTCATTTACTTTAATTTTTGCTTAGTTTAGTTTTGTTTTATTTAAAAATATAAAAATTTGAAAAAGACTATTTGAAAATTCATTTTTGGTGTCTTTTGTGGTTCCACTTTTCTATAGTTAAAGGCACTTAAATGTTTATTTACAAGTTAGCTATATGAAAGTGGTAATTTGTTAGCATTTAAATTGTATGGTTGTTTAAAGCATTCAATCTTTAGAATTTTAATTGCTGGAATATTGTTAAGGCATTGTGCATTTATTGAATATCTTGCATTGCTTGGGTTATTTGATAATAAATGATTGTTTTACAAGGTTCATATTTCTGCAACATTTAATAAATAATAATTTAATCATTAACTCCATAAGGCACTAGTACATTAATTTTTAAAATTAATTAGGTGCTAAATTGCCTTGCTGTGTCTCCCAACCCAACTGGTCCACAGTTGGTCTTCCTTTATCCCATAGGGTCTAACCCCCTTAGCCTCAGGAAACGGCTTAAACAGAGAGATCGGGGATCAAGGTGACAGCCCCTAGTCTGAGCGTTGTCGCGCTGCCTAGACAGTCTGTGCAACAACATATTTTGGCGTCGTTGCCGGGGATAGAGTTTTTTTTTTTTTTTTTTTTTCTGTCCTTGGTTTATTCGACAATCATCTTTCATCTTTCTCATCTCTGATTTGAGCTAGCAGAGTCAACATTTTTTGGCATCATTTGGATCTTTTCATCGCCTTATCTTTCTTCATATCAGCAACTACTTTTCAGTTCGTTTCTTGTTTGGGTGGCGACTCCATTTCTTTTCATTTATTTTTTCCCAAACAAGAAGCCTCCCTCATATCTGCTTGTTGGTTGCTTTTTGGATCCTAGAATTAGATTCATTGTTCAAGTGGTGACTCCACTTTCTTCATCTCTTGATTTTCTTGAGCAGAGATCTCTTTCTATCATCCATTTGATCCCTCGTTATTCATCATGGATTATTCATTTAAACCATGTCATTTTACTGATGTTCTCCATGATATTCCAGAAGTGGCCATTTCTAAATTACCTTTGTTCTCGGGTGGTGATTCAGTGGCTGTTAGAAGGCATTTATGGAGTTTTTATCATATAACGTTCATATATTGTAGATCTCCTCAGTATGATCATGAAGATGTCAAAATGCGTCTATTTGTCCTTTCTTTAGAGGGTGATGCTTTGAATTGGTTTAATAATTGTCCTGAAGACTCTTTCACTTCTTTACAAGACATTTTCAATGCTTTTAAAGATAGATATGGTTATCCAGATAGCTCGCCTTGTGCCCCTAAAATTGTGCAACAGAATGAAAGTAATCTTATGAAGGGTCCAGCTGTCGATGAAAGATTTCAAGACAATTCTTCATATCAGAATGTGCCATCCACCTGTACCATTGCAGATCAAATCCAGGATAGTGGAAAAGCAGGGACAAATTGTCAAATCAATGAAAAGGAAGATCAGAAGCAAATTATACAAGAACTAATGCGGCTGGTAAAAAATATGGAGATCAATCAAACTAATTACGCCAATGATGTGAGAACTTTATGCACCCACCTGGAAAAACGTAATAAGGAGATGGAGATCATGAAAATTAAACACTCTGATCACATAACCGACATGCAACATCAACATGCTAAGGAAATTGAGGCCATGAAAAAAAATCATGCACAGAAATTAGTTTTATGCAAAGCAAGTTATCAGGCTTAGAGGAAAATATGACAACCATGAAAGCTAATCATGATAGGGAAATTAATTCTATGCAGAATAAGTTACTGACCATGGAAGAAGACCATGCCAGGGAAATTAGTGCTATGAAGATTGAACACTCTAGTCAAATGGATGCCATTAAAATACAGTTTCAGAAATTTCAACAACGGTCAGAGGATGAAAGAAACCAAGGAACGTCAATAGATTAGGAGCCTCCTTATATGTTGCAACAAGCTCCATCTTATTATGAGGTCCTTTGTTCCATCGAAAAGTGGATAATTGAAGGTGACCTGGATAAAAGGGAAATTGATAATCAAGTTAATGCTCATACCATTGTTGATAATATCAGTATCGGGAAAATATCGGCGAGGGTCCAGAAAATATCTTATTGGCAATATCGGCGAAAATATCGGCAAATATCGGCAAGCATAAAAAATGCATAATATATTCATTTTTTTTCAGATTTTTAAACATATAAAGCAATAAAAACATGAAATAAACACATTGGCACATAAATATGAAGAAAACATTGATATATATGATGTCAAATCTAAGTTGCACGAAACGAGGAAACAGGTACGAGTTTCCGAAACGGACACGGGTACGGGTACGAAACGTGACCTCCCCAAATTTTGTATCATATATGCTTTATGATTGCACATATTTCTTAAATGTCCTAATATATATATATATATATATATATATATTAGGACATTTAAGAAATATGTGCAATCATAAAGCATATATGATACATTCTAATTTATTACATTATGATTAAATTGTCAATTGATTTACTCATGAATGATCACATAATGAAAATAGCAATATAAAAAATTGGCCACGAGAAATTTCTAATTTCTTGTCTTGTGCTTGATTGGGAGTCTCCTCCTACATAGTCGAACGACCTTAGTGCTCTTGATTAAATACAAGTTCCATACCCTAGTACCCTACGTGCTCTTGATTATTGGGGGTCTCCCCTACATAGAGGGCTTGGTTCTCTTGATTAAATACAAGTTCCATACCCTAGTACATGACAAAATCCAATGGAAACATTGTAATCCCCCCAATCTTGAAATCTTGAAAAACAGATAAGTCTGCTGGATTTTGAGTGAAATCTAAAATTCTACTTTCTCCATATGAAATCCAATGAAGGCGAAACCACTCTCAAACATCCTGAGTCGTTTCATGGTAATGTTAAAAATTGAAGTAAAAGGATGAAAATGAAAAATAAAGGAGAATGTCACTTTTACTTTAAGAATTTAACATTACCATGAACTGCATATCAACACTAGGGTCATAGGCTTGAACATTAGGTTTCCCTACTTAGAGGCAACATAGCTCTCTCCTTCCTTCTCTAGCAATCAGAAATGAAAATGATTTATAAAAAACCAAAATACGAATTTTATAACCCGCGCAATGATTTAAAACTGTTTCCTGGCGATAAATTAGGTCATTGCATGATATTTTGCCGAAATATCGGTGATATTTCGGAAATATCGCAATATTTTCGGGGAGCTAAAAATATCGCGATATTTTCTCGGCGATATTTCGGCTCACCGAAAATATCGTGATATTTACGAATATCGCCGATATTTCGGCGATATTATCAACACTGGCTCATACGGTTAATCCACTAGTCATAGAAGATCAAGTTATAACCCATGGCACCTGTGAGATTGATCCATCATCCTTGACAGGGCAGATGCAGAATGAAGAAAGACATGTCACGCATATCTTACATACTTCATCTGAGAGCTTTGAAGCAGAAAGTTCCACGTCATCAGTGATACAGCCTGCCACGAAGAAAAAGCGCAAGAAAAAGAAAATGAGAAAAAGATTTGATGCATCAAACGGCCGCGAGCAGCTTGATTTTCGGATAGGGAAAAGTCCTACCGTATGCAGAATTGGACATGGCACATCCGATAAGCAGCCGACAGATTTGCCTGAAAGCAGGCAAATGCTCAGTATACACTATATTGAACACATCGGATGCCATGGGGCATCCTCTATATTGTGTTTCTAACCCTACTCCTTGTTTTTTCAGCATTTTCATTTCTGTTTTAGGATTAGAATTACTTTTCATGTTACTAGATAGTTAATATATGAAGAGCTTATATCTTTCCTGTGCTTAATGTTATATGATCATTTTTGGATGGACGCTACTTATGTTTTATTGTGTGTTGCGTGGATGCAGAGTCTGGATTCTCACATTCATACAGTGCAGCAACGTGTCCCCAAGTAGAGCCAGATGTTGACCACTACGTGTCAACTACCCATAGCAGTACACCCTTTTTCTTTGCAAAAGGGATAGCGCTTGATCGATATGTCCGTGCCATTCAACAGTCATCATCGACCCGATCATGTTATGTTGTAAACCCAGTCTGCATGTGTAAATTGTAAATAATCTTAGCAGATCAGAGTCATGTATGTAAACTACCTAGGAAAACCTAATTTTCTAGTGATAATCTATGTTTCGGAAGGTGTTTTGTCTCACTGATCCATGATTGGCAGAGTTTTCCTTCATCCTAACCCCAAAGCCGGAATGAGTTTTGTCATTAGAAACTTAGGGGAATCCTAGTGTGCTTCGAGTCTATGTAAAATTAATTTGGAAATAATTCTAACTATTTGGTTAGGTTATTGCTTGATCTGCTAGATTATATTTGTGTCGCAGAACTAGGTGGTCTATGAGGGTCTATGTCAAATGGGATTTCCCCCTTGAGATGTAAAATTGTAAAAGTCATGATGTAAAGTATCTTGAGGGTTAGAAAATGTTTTATCCCCTTATAAGTCCTAAGTCCTAGATCCTTGGTGATTTTTCCAAAGGCTAAGTTCGAGGATCCAAAAATAAAAAATAAAAATAATAAAAAATTAAAAAATAGCTAAAAAATTAAAAATTAAATTAAATTAAATTAAAAATAAATAAATTGAAAATAAATTTTTAAAAAATAAAATAAAATAATAAAATAAGTCAAAATTTTTAGAAAATAAATGCAAAATTTTAATTTTTAATTATATTAAAATGCATTTAAAATTTCAACGGATGAGATTAAAAGGGATTTTGATCCTCATCTACGGTCGAGATCATTTTGACAAGGATCACTCAAACTAGCCGTTGGGAAATTTTCCTTTAAATAGGGTGTCAGGGGTCATTTGAGATCATTCGATCTTAGAGTTGTGTGCTAAAGAAAGCTCTCTTGTAGTCATTTTTTGTGCAATAAAGAAAGACTTTGGGGTTGAAAATCTTGTTGGTGTTGTAGGAATTTATAGGGTAAGTTCCTCAGAAATAATACCAAAAGGACACCGCTCACAACCAGATCTCAAATCAATACACCAGTATTTTTGACGTGGTTAAAACCCTCAGAGTGCAAGGAGGGAAACAGTCCACGGCCTGTCCCAACGTGGGTACAGACAATTTATTAATCAAAGAATGAAAATTTACATAAGCTTCTCTCATGCACGGATTACCCGAACAATGACCCTCCATGCGCTTTAAATAGAACTCATGGACCAATCGGGTGTCAAGCCACGGATCAAGTGTCGGTAATACCGAGGTGAGAGTGAACCGTCGGATCACTACATATCGTGACCGTCGGATTGTAAGTTACAAAATGTACAACGGTAAAGAAACACACTTTACCTAACTCTAACCTAACTCTATACTAGACCAAGTTGAACTTAACTATATCCTATGTGTCGGAATATCCTAACATCCCCCCTTAAGAACAACTTGGGATAGGATTGAAGGATTTACAAATATGACACAATAGGAGAAGGAAGGAGGCACTAGAGCCTATCCCCCCTTAGTGACAACTTCCTGAACTCCAAGCATATATCGAAGTTTAGTGAACTTCGCCTCTGTGAGAGCCTTTGTGAAGATGTCTGCAACCTGATCATCTGTTGGACAATATTGCACTTCAAGAACATGGTCATGAATGAGCTTTCTGATGAAGTGCATGTGTAGTTCAATGTGTTTGCTGCGCTGATGCTGGACTGGATCTTTGCATCGCTGAATGGCACTTTGATTATCACACCAAAGTGTGGTTGGATGCTGCTGCTCAAAGCCAAACTCTGATAGGATCTGACGAAGCCACAAGGCTTCCTTACTAGCTTCCACGGCACCACGATACTCTGCTTCTGCTGATGAAAGAGAAATGGCAGCCTGTTTCTTACAAGCCCATGTAATAGGTCCTGAACCAAGAGTGAAGACATAACCGGCAGTAGACTTCCGATCATCAAGGTCACCAGCCCAATCAGAATCAGTGAAACCAACTAACAGAGGAGCTGCTTTGGCACTGTAATGAATCCCAAACTGTACTGTACCTCGAACATAACGAAGTATTCTTTTAGCTGCTTTCCAATGACTTTCACGGGGGTTTTGCATAAAACGAGCAACAAGGCCAACAGCAAAGGAAAGATCAGGACGAGTATGGGTTAAATACAAGAGTTTTCCGACAAGTTGACGGTATAAGGTAGCATCAACTTCAGGAGAAGTACAAGAGACTGAAAGTTTGACTCCAGACTGAAAGGGAGAAGTGGCTGGCTTACAGTCTTCCATGTGAAAATGACGAAGAATATCACAAGCATACTTGGACTGGGAAAGGAAAATATCCTCTTGGGATTGCAAGACTTGAAGACCGAGAAAATAGTGTAAGTGTCCTAAGTCTGTCATTTCAAATTTCTTTTTAAGGCTGGACTTCACATGGTTTATAAGGTTGGGATCACTACCAGTAAGAATAAGATCATCAACATAAAGAACAAGGATGATAAGAGAGTTGCCCACTTTCTTGGTGTAGACAGTATTGTCAGAATGACACCTAGAAAAGCCAGATTCTAAAAGAAAGCTATCCATTTTGGCATACCAAGCTCGAGGAGCTTGCTTGAGGCCATAAAGGGATTTCTTAAGTCGACAAACGAGGCTGGAGTCTGTTTGTATGAAGCCAATGGGTTGTTCCATATAGATTTCTTCCTGCAAGTCCCCATGCAAGAAGGCAGATTTAACATCCATTTGATGGACTTCCCATTTTAAAGAGGCAGCAAGGGAAAGAACAAGGCGGATAGAGTTCATTTTGGCAACTGGAGAGAAGGTTTCAGTGTAGTCAATGCCTTCAACCTGTGAAAAGCCCTTAGCAACTAGACGAGCCTTATGTTTATCAACTTTCCCATCTGGTCCATACTTGGTTCTGTAAACCCATTTGCATCTAACAAGTTTGCGTCCCTTTGGTAGAGGAACAAGATCCCATGTATCATTTGTCATCAATGAATGATATTCTTCATTCATAGCTGCTTCCCAATGTGGATGGCCTGAAGCTTCTGCAAAAGTGTCAGGATCATGATTTACTGGAGCTTGAGCCAGTAAAGAAGAGGCTCTTTCAAACTGAGAACGTGTACGTCGCTGATCTGTAGGATCACCGGCAAGATCACCTGCTGCATCCCGAGTAGCACGGACCCATCTTGGAAGTTGAGGATCCTGAGAAAGTGGGGGAGGATTATCATCCTCGCTTTCATCATCAGAAGAAGAAATGTTTTCAAAGATAGAAGAGATAGGAAGAGGTGGCACATCCGCCGGACTAGGCTCGCAGGCCGATTTATTTTCATCAAATTTTACATCTCTTTTAATGATAACATTTTTGGACTTAAATGGAATAAGTCTATAACCTTTTACATCTTCAGAATATCCAACAAAAGTACATTTCTCACTCTTAGGTTCTAAAGCTTTATGCTTTTCATCTGGAATATGGGCCCATGCTTCACTTCCAAACACACGAAAGTGACTTACATCTGGTTTAATGGAACTCCAAGCTTCTTCTGGAGTGATATTCTCTAGAACCTTAGTAGGAGTGCGATTGATTATATAATTTGCACAATTAATTGCTTCGGCCCAAAAACTAAGACTGAGTCCTTTAGATTGCAGCATACAATTAGCCATTTCCTTTAAGGTGCGATTTTTCCTTTCAGCTACACCATTTTGTTGTGGAGTGTATGGAACAGTATGTTGCATTTGAATTCCATTTTCGGTGCAAAAGTTGATGAATGCGTTTTTAACATATTCTCCACCATTATCAGTTCTTAGCTTAAGAATTTGATGTCCAGATTGTTTTTCAACGAATGCTTTGAAGGCCAAAAAGGTGGTAAATACTTCGCTCTTGAGTTTTAAGAAGTATACCCAAGTGCGTCTGGAGAAATCATCAATGAAAGTTAAGAAGTACTTGCAGCCAGAGAATGAAGCAACAGGAAGAGGACCACATAAATCACTGTGCACAAGCTGTAAAGGGGCTGAGGCGTGCCAAGAGGCACGTTTGTCAAAACTGTCCCGATGATGTTTTCCGAGTACACATCCGGAACAAACACCATCTTTGCAAGATACCATAGGAAGACCTGTCACCATGTTTTCTTTACATAGATGCTGAAGGGAGCGATAGTTTAAGTGACCATACCGCTCATGCCAAAGTTTGCTCACTTCATCATTATGAGCAACAAATACTGAGGGAAGATGGGATGACCCAAAGTTGTGAAACTTATACAACCTTTTGGAATCATCAGCAAGACCAGTAGCTAGAATCTGTTTAGGATCTTTTAGATCCTTGATTACAACATCATGAGGTGAAAATTCAACAATTTTACCTTCACCTGAATGAGTTATCTGATAGACAGATAGAAGGTTGCAGGATAAGTTTGGAACACATAATACATCATTGAACTGACCATTGTCTAGATGAACAGTTCCAGTCCCTACAACATTAAGAGATCTATCATCACCAACATATATATTTTTGGTGTTACAATCATTTAAAGAAGAAAACATGGCTTGGTTTTTGGCCATGTGACAAGAGGCTCCAGAATCAATGAGCCACTCATGAGAATGAGAAGAAGAAGAAGATACATTTAATGCATAACCAGACTGAGATGATTGACGATGACATGCAGAAAATGCCGTTCCGGAAGTTGAAGTTGAAGTAGGCTCCAGATGGATGTTATGTTTCTTCATTGCGGCTTCCAAGGCTTCCATCTTCTTAAAGCATTTAGATTCTAAGTGGCCATCTCGATTACAAAAGGTACAATGTCTGTCAGTCTTCTTCCATTTGTTTTTATTGGTCTTGTCATATTGCTGAAATGATCTTTCATCTTGAGGCTGAGTTGGTTTAGGACCATTCCTTTGAGGATAAGACTTCTTAGGATTCTTTGAATTTGGTTGCTGCTGGGCGGCTAACGCTTTCGAGGAAGAGTTTCCAAGATTAAGAAGACCAAGGTGTAAAAGTTTTTCTTGTTCTCTTATTAAGGAATCACAAAAGGAGTCAAAGGAAGGGGGCTTGTAGTCTTTGCCTTGACAAATGAAAGCTTCCCTGGTAGAATGGAAAGTGGAAACAAATACAGAGTAGGCTGGTCCCAACTTAGTAAGGATGGAATAAATAAGGTTACCATCTTCTTTCTTAACTTTAACACCTTCCAAGAGATATCTAAGGGTCTTGAATTTGGACAAGAAATCTTCAATGCAAGAAAAATTATTAGGATCCAAAGTAAGCAACTCATTCTCAAGTTGATGGGCTCTAATTTCATTTTTAATCCCAAAAACTTTAGCAAGTTTTTCTAATGCTTCATGAGGAGTTTCAATTTCTGCAATGTGGAATCTAAGATCAGGAGAAACAGACATTCCTATCAAACCACGTGCTTGATCTTGTCGATTTTCCCATTTTTCGGCCTTGTCTTCATCTTTGGGTTTCTTCTCTTGGTCTGTGGCTATTCTGAAGAGACCTTTACTTCTAAGTAAATCTCCCATGTAGGCTATCCATTGGAAGTAGTTAGTGCTGTCAAGAATGACTTGGCATGGACTTTCCATTTTTTGAAAAACAACTGAAGCTGAAGATGCTGAAAGTAAGTGGTCCAATGGATAAATCTCGAAAAAATAGGCGGTTTTAAAAAAAACGGCTCTGAAAAAGGCTTCCGGATGAAGAAGTTATGGCTTTTTGAAAAAAAATTGTTGACGTTGCCGCCAAAGTGCGCGAATGTGCGGGAATAAAAAAATCCGCCCCCACAAAATGGAGACTTGAACCCAAGACCTCTACTCTCTTAAAAAGTCTTTGAACCAATTGATCTATACAAAATATTTGAGAGAGAGAGAGAGAGAGAGAGAGAGAGAGAGGGGGGGGGCCTCGATTTGCGTGCTTGCCTTGGGAAGGCTCTTTTCCCCTACAAAACACAAAACACAAAACCCAACACGAATATGCAAAGAAAAACGAACCTTACGGCTCAAAGTTAGCTTTAGCCAAAAAACTAGAATTTTTAAAAAAAATCTCAAAGTTAGCTTTTAACCGAAAAACTAAATATTTTTCTCAATGTTTCTGATTTTCCAAGATCACACTAAGGTGCAGGGAAAAGAGCATACGCATGAGAAAAATCCTTTTTTTCTGTTTCTGATTTGCCCAGATCGCACAGAGTCACAGGGCAAAGAGCATACGCAGAAATGAAAGATATAGATCCGGGAAAAAAAAAGGCTAAATAAACCGAAACCGAAATAAGCAGAGAGAAAATGACAGTAAACTGCAAAAAAAACACTGTATACCTCCCGATCTGAAAAATGACGCAGTTAGGGCTACCGGAAACCTTTTCGCGTGAAACGAAAGGGGTTCCTCACTGAAATAGATGCTCCGAACGCAACAGAGCAGTCCTCTCGGCCCGAAAGCAGTCAGAAACAGCAGATCTAGGAAATGACAGCCGCATGCAGTTCTACCGGCTTCAGATTTGGATCACCAACGGACGCGGCCCTCAAATAGCTCTGATACCATGTAGGAATTTACAGGGTAAGTTCCTCAGAAATAATACCAAAAGGACACCGCTCACAACCAGATCTCAAATCAATACACCAGTATTTTTGACGTGGTTAAAACCCTCAGAGTGCAAGGAGGGAAACAGTCCACGGCCTGTCCCAACGTGGGTACAGACAATTTATTAATCAAAGAATGAAAATTTACATAAGCTTCTCTCATGCACGGATTACCCGAACAATGACCCTCCATGCGCTTTAAATAGAACTCATGGACCAATCGGGTGTCAAGCCACGGATCAAGTGTCGGTAATACCGAGGTGAGAGTGAACCGTCGGATCACTACATATCGTGACCGTCGGATTGTAAGTTACAAAATGTACAACGGTAAAGAAACACACTTTACCTAACTCTAACCTAACTCTATACTAGACCAAGTTGAACTTAACTATATCCTATGTGTCGGAATATCCTAACAGGTGTTACTTTTCTGGAAATGTTGTAAGATGTTTTATTTTTCTGCATAATTTTATTTTCAGCCATTGATGATAGTTTGATGAAAACTGATTTAGGCACAAGTATCTTGTCTGATCTCTAGGGTTTGAATGATAGTTTAATTCCTAAAATATAATGGCAAGCATCTCCATTTGATCTGAATTTCACTGTTGTTTTCTCCATCTATGTTAATGGTTGATTTGAAGCTGTGCAAGAAATCCTTTTTTTTAGATTACCAAGCGTTCGGGGAAGTTCTCAGCTGAACCAACCAACTCCCGGATTGCGTTTTCTGAAAGAGCCCAGTCAGTTTTAATCCCGAGCTTATCATTTGGAATTTTTGTTGAAGATGCATGAAGGGTTTTCTAAAGCACCTCATATTTAATTTAAAATTCTGAAAATATTTATGTGGCATAACGATAAATCTGGCTACCTAGAGCCTTCAGTTTGTAAATACTGTAATTATTTAGCTGGTTCTTAGGGTTTTTTAGGGTTTCATTTATTTTTTGCATTTTTAGGTTCTGGCTGTTTGTTTTCATTGTTTTCAGGTTGCAGGTTACAGGTTGCAAATCTGAAGGTGAGCTTCAATCTTGAAGCCAGATCTAGGCCCTGGAGGGTAAGATCTGGCCTCAGAAACAGTTCAAGTTTTACAGTTGTACAGTTTTGCTGCCCAGGGTTTCATTTTTTAAGTAAAATTTTTTGAAATTTTTTTAAAAATCGCTGCGAAACCCTCTTATCAGCAATCTGGCAACTCCACGCAATCATATCTGCGTCCTTCTCCTCAAGTTTTCAGTTGCTCCATTCAGTTTCAAACCTCTGTTTTCTATGTGCTCCAAACTGCACAAGCGTTTCCTTTTCCATCGAGCTGCTTCATTCCACGCTCCATCTGCAAGTTCCCTTCCTCTGCGCGCAAGCTTCTACGCTTCTCCAAAATCTGGAAATGTTTCTTCGTCCTCACGTCATTGCTCTGCTAGAAAACCCCTTCATTCAGTTGAAACATCTCCCTCCTCGCGCAGCTATTCCTGCACTCCATTTTCCATCGATCCGTTGCCCTCTATCCCCATCACGTTGCTGCCATTAAACCTGTGTTTTCTTCATTCAAGCTCCACGCATATCCCTCAGCCACTTGCGTTCTCTTCTCTCTCAAACCCTCACACGCTGTCCATGTTTCCTCACTCATCGCATCTGCAGACAAAAACATATAACCTGTGACTCCTGCGTTTCTGTCATTCCAGCGTTAAACTCTCCTTGTCATTGCCACTCCAAAACGAATATCGTTGTCAACCCTGCGTGCTGCTATCCCTTTCGCCGTCTGCTGTCGAACTCTCCAGACCTGCACACTTTTAAAAAATGACAGCAAAAAACAAAAATTTGATTGGGTAGGTTAGTGTAAGTTTTGTTCCTTTTCCTTTTTTTTATATGCATTGGTTAAGTTTAAGTTGGGTTTTTGATTAGATTTTTTTTTATTTGAGTTTTAGTTAGGATTTAGATTTTTGTTAAAATTTTCATTAGATTTTAGTTCTATCCTGTTTTGATTTTAAATTTTAAATTTTACAATCTATAAAAGAACATAAAAATAATAAAAAGAAATTCGATTTTGTTTATATTGTATATTCGATGCTATTAGGTGTTAGTTCTTTTTAGCCTAGCTTTTTAGTTTTAAGTTTTGTTAGTTTTAGATTTCTTTAAATTTAGATTTAAATTTTTAAAGTTTGAAAATAAAATAATATCAAAAAATCATAAAAATTAAAAATTAAAAATTAAAAAAGACATAAAAATATTTTTTTTAGTTTTCTTTTATTTAGTTTTAGAATTAAATTTTAGATTTAGATTAATTTAATATTTGATTTTTTTTTTAAGTTAGTTTTTAGTTTTAGTTTATTTTCTTTTTCATTTAGTTTAGTTTAGTGTTAATAATTTTAGGTTTCATTTACTTTAATTTTTGCTTAGTTTTGTTTTGTTTTTAAAAATATAAAAATATATAAAAATTAAATTTTTTTGAAAAAGACTAATTGAAAATTCATTTTTGGTGTCTTTCGTGGTACCACTTTTCTATAGTTAAAGGCACTTAAATGTTTATTTACAAGCTAGCTATATGAAAGTGGTAATTTGTTAGCATTTAAATTGTATGGTTGTTTAAAGCATTCAATCTTTAGAATTTTAATTGTTGGAATATTGTTGAGACATTGTGCATTTATTGAATATCTTGCATTGCTTGGGTTATTTGATGATAAATCATTGTTTTACAAGGTTCATATTTCTGCAACATTTAATAATAATCATTTAATCATTAACTCCACAAGGCACTAGTACATTAATTCTAAAATCAATCAAGTGCTAAATTGCCTTGTTGTGTCTCCCAACCCCACTGGTCCACAGTTGGTCTTCCTTTATCCCATAGGGTCTACCCCCCTTAGCCTCGGGAGATGGCTTAAACAGAGAGGTCGGGGATCAAGGTGACAACCCCCGGTCTGAGCGTTGTCGTGCTGCCTAGACAGTCTGTGCGACAACAAGAGGCACTAGTCTAGTTGTGTTGATCATTCTAAATTTCTTTGTTTTCTTCTTCTCATGGTATCTAGGGATAAGGTTTGGTCAAATTCTGCATTTAATAGCATTTTATACCTATATGTCATTGTCCTTTAGGTAGGAATTGCATTTATTAATGTGTAAAAGAAAAATCTATCATTTATTGCATGTTTTACCTTCAACATTAGGGCTAATTTCATAGGTTTATGTTGTTGTTTTGTGCATTTTCGGCCATTGAAACTTCTTGTTGAACTATACTTTGTTTACCTCTCTGATAGCGTATAAGCCTTTGTTGATCTTATCCTTCGTAGGCTATTTCTTGGTTGTTATATGGGTTTGCATGTTGTAAATTTTCCTACCATTGAAGCCTTAACTTATTACAATTTTTTCTTAGTTTATTGGGGTTGGTTGAAAGTATACTTGAACATTTGTAAATCCTATCCTGAACTCCAAGGTTTTTTCAGTACCTTCTTCCATAACCATTAAGCTCTTATCACCCTTGAGCTTTCCCTTATTGAAAATCTTTCTAAGTGATATTGTTAGCAAGATCCCTAGAGAATCATTTACCTTAATAATCCTAGGTCACCTATCCTCTATGCCTTACTAAGGAAGTCTCCCTTGTAGGGATAACATCCAGCCACAAAACAACAAGAGAAAGGCCATAGAGGTGATAATGTTGGTTGATCTCTTTGTTACCCTAAGACCTTTGTGTTAGTTTTTGTAGCATCGAATGTGTTCTAGCCACAAGATTTGGTGGAGAGGCTAGAATACATGAAATATCCAAGACCTAGAAATCATTTCTAGAAATTCCACCTAGAAGTGACTTAATTAGATTATTGAACAATTTTTTAATGTTTCCCAAGTCTAAACTTAGGAAAATTGGTTAATTAATCAATATTAATTAAGTCAAGGTGAAAATCATCTAGAAACTCACACAGATTGATTCCAAGATGATCAATTAAGTTTTAATCTTGGTCGTTGGTGCTCCAATAGGGGATTATAAGAGGAAGTCGATGGGAACTTGGAAAACACACTTGAGAACACCAGAAATTTGATTTCCTTAGCAGATCGATTTCCAGAGTAGTAGCAATCAATTGTTGAAGAGCCAGAGATCGAAGCAGTGAGTGAGGGGCAGAGATGGTGAGTCCGAAGGAGATTTTCCAGATCCAGAGAGGCAGCAGCAAGTAACATAAGTGATCCACGCAGAAGCAGCACAAAGACTACACAGAGGCTGACGCAGAGAAATTTGATTTGGCTCAGGAGGAGGTCGATTCAGTTTCCAGAGGCCAGGAAAGTCTTCCAAAGGGCCAGAGAGTCACTTCTAGAAGTAGAGATAGGCTAGATGGCTTCCTCAAAGGTAGTATTGAGCCACACATTTGAGAGACAATGCAGAGGCAGTGAAGAAGGGCTCACGTTGGGGTTTGGAAGACCAGTTTTCTATAGAATCCAATGTTGAGATTGCTTGTGGGGTGAGAGAATTTTTCTCTCTAATTATTTCTGTCAGATACTTGCTAATTGGATTACCAGTTGCGCATCCATAGATTGTACTCAGATTTCACTACTGCATAATAATAAAACCCTCACTATTGTACCGGTTTTCCTAAGTTGGGTTTTTCCGAGGACAATTGTCCAAAAATAATGGTGTTAATTTTTATGTGTGTATGCTAGTATTTTCTCAGTTCCAGCGCTATTTATTTTCCGCAGTTGTATTTGTGAAGGTTGGAGTGTGATTTATTCAGTTTTTTTCGTAGCAAACAACAAATAAATTGTTAAATAAAATTGACAATTAGGAGAATAATTTCTAGTTGTTGCAATAGGATTCCGGTTTTCGGAATTTTCACATGGTATCAGAGAATAAGTGATCAGCTGATAAGCTCAAAAGCGAGGATGAAAGAATTTCGCTGCTCAGAGGGAGTAGCGAGCCAAATTCTTAGAGGCAACGTAGTTCATTGTTGATTTGGGGTAGCATCGGATGTGCTCTAGCCACAAAAATTGGTGGAGAGGCTAAGGCACATGAGATCTCTATTACCCAGAAAGGGTTTGGGCAGATTCTAAACAGTGTGGGAGATATTAAAATAATTAATATTTTTAATGGAGTTCCTAAGTCTAAACTTAGGGAAATTAAAATATTAATGTGAATTAATATAAAATTTGTGTTAGAATGGTCCAAAAGTTATGGATAAAGCTAGATCTAATATTAGCTGTTGATTAGGGACTTAATCTCGGCCGTTGATTTGTCAACTAGAAAAGTATAAGAGGAGGCTTGAAGGTCACTTGGAGAACACACCAAGAAATCAAGATTTCGACTTTCTGGGGCTGGGTTTGCTAAGAAAGTTGAGAGAGTGATCTGGAGTTGCAGCTGAGGGGCAGTGAATATAGATGCAGAGAGGCAGAGATAGTGTCGGGAGGATCAACGCAGCAGCTAGGAAAGCTGACGCAGAGGGCAAAACCCAAAATTTGCCGCGAACAGCCAAAACTGTCGGGAAAGCCGACGTGGAGGGCAGAAGCCAAAACTGTCGGGAAAGCTAACGCAAAGGGTAGAAGCCGGAACTCCCGGGAACAGCCAAAACTGTCGAAATTGCCGGGAAAGCTAATGCTGAGGGCAGAAGAGGCTGACACAGTCCCTAGAGGCTGACGCTGGGGTTTTTCGTGGGGCAAATTGGAGCTGAGGAGCTGTCGGAGTGTTTATCCAGGGTTTCAACCGAAGCATCTGTCTTCGAAGGAGAGGTACTACTACCGAGATTTTTCTCTGTTGGGTGAGCCGGATTTGGCACCTAGATTGTATTTTGAAACTGCTTAATAAATCAAACACTTAGATAGTTGCATCGGTTTCGCCGCATTGGGTTTTTCCAGGGACATTAGTCCAAAAATAACAGTGTCATTTGTGTGTTTGTTTCTATTTCCTTCAGTAGATGATCTGTAATGTGTTGAGCATGTACTTCTGTTTATTTTCAATATTTACATGGTAAATAACTTTGATAATTAATCAGAACAAGTAGGAAGGAATAAATCAGAAAGTACATGGAGGGCTTCTTACTGTTAGACTTAGAAACTTCAACATTCATTGCCAGGCAGGTCGAGTTGCTTGGGGAAGTTTGATTTTTTCGGTGCAGGAGACAGAAAAAGTTTGAATTTCCCAGATCAGTGATTCTAGCAGGCAGAGGGTGTTAGGATATTCCGACACATAGGATATAGTTAAGTTCAACTTGGTCTAGCATAGAGTTAGGTTAGAGTTAGGTAAAGTGTGTTTCTTTACCGTTGTACATTTTGTAACTTACAATCCGACGGTCACGATATGTAGTGATCCGACGGTTCACTCTCACCTCGGTATTACCGACACTTGATCCGTGGCTTGACACCCGATTGGTCCATGAGTTCTATTTAAAGCGCATGGAGGGTCATTGTTCGGGTAATCCGTGCATGAGAGAAGCTTATGTAAATTTTCATTCTTTGATTAATAAATTGTCTGTACCCACGTTGGGACAGGCCGTGGACTGTTTCCCTCCTTGCACTCTGAGGGTTTTAACCACGTCAAAAATACTGGTGTATTGATTTGAGATCTGGTTGTGAGCGGTGTCCTTTTGGTATTCTTTCTGAGGAACTTACCCTGTAAATTCCTACATGGTATCGGAGCTATTTGAGGGCCGCGTCCGTTGGTGATCCAAATCTGAAGCCGGTAGAACTGCATGCGGCTGTCGTTTCCTAGATCTGCTGTTTCTGACTGCTTTCGGGCCGAGAGGACTGCTCTGTTGCGTTCGGAGCATCTGTTTCAGTGAGGAACCCCTTTCGTTTCACGCGAAAAGGTTTCCGGTAGCCCTAGCTGCGTCATTTTTCAGATCGGGAGGTATACAGTGTTTTTTTTTGCAGTTTACTGTCATTTTCTCTCTGCTTATTTCGGTTTCGGTTTATTTAGCCTTTTTTTTCCCGGATCTATACCTTTCATTTCTGCGTATGCTCTTTGCCCTGCGACTCTGTGCGATCTGGGCAAATCAGAAACAGAAAGAAAGGATTTTTCTCATGCGTATGCTCTTTTCCCTGCACCTTAGTGTGATCTTGGAAAATCAGAAACATTGAGAAAAATATTTAGTTTTTTGGCTAAAGCTAACTTTGAGCCGTAAGGTTCGTTTTTCTTTGCATATTCGTGTTGGGTTTTGTGTTTTGTGTTTTGTAGGGGAAAAGAGCCTTCCCAAGGCAAGCACGCAAATCGAGGCCCCCCCCCCCCTCTCTCTCTCTCTCTCTCTCAAATATTTTGTATAGATCAATTGGTTCAAAGACTTTTTAAGAGAGTAGAGGTCTTGGGTTCAAGTCTCCATTTTGTGGGGGCGGATTTTTTCATTCCCGCACATTCGCGCACTTTGCCGGCAACGTCAACAATTTTTTTTCAAAAAGCCATAACTTCTTCATCCGAAAGCCTTTTTCAGAGCCGTTTTTTTTAAAACCGCCTATTTTTTCGAGATCTATCCATTGGACCACTTACTTTCAGCATCTTCAGCTTCAGTTTTTTTTCAAAAAATGGAAAGTCCATGCCAAGTCATTCTTGACAGCACTAACTACTTCCAATGGGTAGCCTACATGGGAGATTTACTTAGAAGTAAAGGTCTCTTCAGAATAGCCACAGACCAAGAGAAGAAACCCAAAGATGAAGACAAGGCCGAAAAATGGGAAAATAGACAAGATCAAGCACGTGGTTTGATAGGAATGTCTGTTTCTCCTGATCTTAGATTCCACATTGCAGAAATTGAAACTCCTCATGAAGCATTAGAAAAACTTGCTAAAGTTTTTGGGATTAAAAATGAAATTAGAGCCCATCAACTTGAGAATGAGTTGCTTACTTTGGATCCTAATAATTTTTCTTGCATTGAAGATTTCTTGTCCAAATTCAAGACCCTTAGATATCTCTTGGAAGGTGTTAAAGTTAAGAAAGAAGATGGTAACCTTATTTATTCCATCCTTACTAAGTTGGGACCAGCCTACTCTGTATTTGTTTCCACTTTCCATTCTACAAGGGAAGCTTTCATTTGTCAAGGCAAAGACTACAAACCCCCTTCCTTTGACTCCTTTTGTGATTCCTTAATAAGAGAACAAGAAAAACTCTTACACCTTGGTCTTCTTAATCTTGGAAACTCTTCCTCGAAAGCGTTAGCCGCCCAGCAGCAACCAAATTCAAAGAATCCTAAGAAGTCTTATCCTCAAAGGAATGGTCCTAAACCAACTCAGCCTCAAGATGAAAGATCATTTCAGCAAAATGACAAGACCAATAAAAACAAATGGAAGAAGACTGACAGACATTGTAACTTTTGTAATCGAGATGGCCACTTAGAATCTAAATGCTTTAAGAAGATGGAAGCCTTGGAAGCCGCAATGAAGAAACATAACATCCATCTGGAGCCTACTTCAACTTCAACTTCCGGAACGGCACTTTCTGCATGTCATCGTCAATCATCTCAGTCTGGTTATGCATTAAATGTATCTTCTTCTTCTTCTCATTCTCATGAGTGGCTCATTGATTCTGGAGCCTCTTGTCACATGGCCAAAAACCAAGCCATGTTTTCTTCTTTAAATGATTGTAACACCAAAAATATATATGTTGGTGATGATAGATCTCTTAATGTTGTAGGGACTGGAACTGTTCATCTAGACAATGGTCAGTTCAATGATGTATTATGTGTTCCAAACTTATCCTGCAACCTTCTATCTGTCTATCAGATAACTCATTCAGGTGAAGGTAAAATTGTTGAATTTTCACCTCATGATGTTGTAATCAAGGATCTAAAAGATCCTAAACAGATTCTAGCTACTGGTCTTGCTGATGATTCCAAAAGGTTGTATAAGTTTCACAACTTTGGGTCATCCATCTTCCCTCAGTATTTGTTGCTCATAATGATGAAGTGAGCAAACTTTGGCATGAGCGGTTTGGTCACTTAAACTATCGCTCCCTTCAGCATCTATGTAAAGAAAATATGGTGACAGGTCTTCCTATGGTATCTTGCAAAGATGGTGTTTGTTCCGGATGTGTACTCGGAAAACATCATCGGGACAGTTTTGACAAACGTGCCTCTTGGCACGCCTCAGCCCCTTTACAGCTTGTGCACAGTGATTTATGTGGTCCTCTTCCTGTTGCTTCATTCTCTGGCTGCAAGTACTTCTTAACTTTCATTGATGATTTCTCTAGACGCACTTGGGTATACTTCTTAAAACTCAAGAGCGAAGTATTTAGCACTTTTTTGGCCTTCAAAGCATTTGTTGAAAAACAATCTGGACATCAAATTCTTAAGCTAAGAACTGATAATGGTGGAGAATATGTTAAAAACGCATTCATCAACTTTTGCACCGAAAATGGAATTCAAATGCAACATACTGTTCCATACACTCCACAACAAAATGGTGTAGCTGAAAGGAAAAATCGCACCTTAAAGGAAATGGCTAATTGTATGCTGCAATCTAAAGGACTCAGTCTTAGTTTTTGGGCCGAAGCAATTAATTGTGCAAATTATATAATCAATCGCACTCCTACTAAGGTTCTAGAGAATATCACTCCAGAAGAAGCTTGGAGTTCCATTAAACCAGATGTAAGTCACTTTCGTGTGTTTGGAAGTGAAGCATGGGCCCATATTCCAGATGAAAAGCATAAAGCTTTAGAACCTAAGAGTGAGAAATGTACTTTTGTTGGATATTCTGAAGATGTAAAAGGTTATAGACTTATTCCATTTAAGTCCAAAAATGTTATCATTAGAAGAGATGTAAAATTTGATGAAAATAAATCGGCCTGCGAGCCTAGTCCGGCGGATGTGCCACCTCTTCCTATCTCTTCTATCTTTGAAAACATTTCTTCTTCTGATGATGAAAGCGAGGATGATAATCCTCCCCCACCTTCTCAGGATCCTCAACTTCCAAGATGGGTCCGTGCTACTCGGGATGCAGCAGGTGATCTTGCCGGTGATCCTACAGATCAGCGACGTACACGTTCTCAGTTTGAAAGAGCCTCTTCTTTACTGGCTCAAGCTCCAGTAAATCATGATCCTGACACTTTTGCAGAAGCTTCAGGCCATCCACATTGGGAAGCAGCTATGAATGAAGAATATCATTCATTGATGACAAATGATACATGGGATCTTGTTCCTCTACCAAAGGGACGCAAACTTGTTAGATGCAAATGGGTTTACAGAACCAAGTATGGACCAGATGGGAAAGTTGATAAACATAAAGCTCGTCTAGTTGCTAAGGGCTTTTCACAGGTTGAAGGCATTGACTACACTGAAACCTTCTCTCCAGTTGCCAAAATGAACTCTATCCGCCTTGTTCTTTCCCTTGCTGCCTCTTTAAAATGGGAAGTCCATCAAATGGATGTTAAATCTGCCTTCTTGCATGGGGACTTGCAGGAAGAAATCTATATGGAACAACCCATTGGCTTCATACAAACAGACTCCAGCCTCGTTTGTCGACTTAAGAAATCCCTTTATGGCCTCAAGCAAGCTCCTCGGGCTTGGTATGCCAAAATGGATAGCTTTCTTTTAGAATCTGGCTTTTCTAGGTGTCATTCTGACAATACTGTCTACACCAAGAAAGTGGGCAACTCTCTTATCATCCTTGTTCTTTATGTTGATGATCTTATTCTTACTGGTAGTGATCCCAACCTTATAAACCATGTGAAGTCCAGCCTTAAAAAGAAATTTGAAATGACAGACTTAGGACACTTACACTATTTTCTCGGTCTTCAAGTCTTGCAATCCCAAGAAGGTATTTTCCTTTCCCAGTCCAAGTATGCTTGTGATATTCTTCGTCATTTTCACATGGAAGACTGTAAGCCAGCCCCTTCTCCCTTTCAGTCTGGAGTCAAACTTTCAGTCTCTTGTACTTCTCCTGAAGTTGATGCTACCTTATACCGTCAACTTGTCGGAAAACTCTTGTATTTAACCCATACTCGTCCTGATCTTTCCTTTGCTGTTGGCCTTGTTGCTCGTTTTATGCAAAACCCCCGTGAAAGTCATTGGAAAGCAGCTAAAAGAATACTTCGTTATGTTCGAGGTACAGTACAGTTTGGGATTCATTACAGTGCCAAAGCAGCTCCTCTGTTAGTTGGTTTCACTGATTCTGATTGGGCTGGTGACCTTGATGATCGGAAGTCTACTGCCGGTTATGTCTTCACTCTTGGTTCAGGACCTATTACATGGGCTTGTAAGAAACAGGCTGCCATTTCTCTTTCGTCAGCAGAAGCAGAGTATCGTGGTGCCGTGGAAGCTAGTAAGGAAGCCTTGTGGCTTCGTCAGATCCTATCAGAATTTGGCTTTGAGCAGCAGCATCCAACCACACTTTGGTGTGATAATCAAAGTGCCATTCAGCTATGCAAAGATCCAGTCCAGCATCAGCGCAGCAAACACATTGAACTACACATGCACTTCATCAGAAAGCTCATTCATGACCATGTTCTTGAAGTGCAATATTGTCCAACGGATGATCAGGTTGCAGACATCTTCACAAAGGCTCTCACAGAGGCGAAGTTCACTAAACTTCGATATATGCTTGGAGTTCAGGAAGTTGTCACTAAGGGGGGATAGGCTCTAGTGCCTCCTTCCTTCTCCTATTGTGTCATATTTGTAAATCCTTCAATCCTATCCCAAGTTGTTCTTAAGGGGGGATGTTAGGATATTCCGACACATAGGATATAGTTAAGTTCAACTTGGTCTAGCATAGAGTTAGGTTAGAGTTAGGTAAAGTGTGTTTCTTTACCGTTGTACATTTTGTAACTTACAATCCGACGGTCACGATATGTAGTGATCCGACGGTTCACTCTCACCTCGGTATTACTGACACTTGATCCGTGGCTTGACACCCGATTGGTCCATGAGTTCTATTTAAAGCGCATGGAGGGTCATTGTTCGGGTAATCCGTGCATGAGAGAAGCTTATGTAAATTTTCATTCTTTGATTAATAAATTGTCTGTACCCACGTTGGGACAGGCCGTGGACTGTTTCCCTCCTTGCACTCTGAGGGTTTTAACCACGTCAAAAATACTGGTGTATTGATTTGAGATCTGGTTGTGAGCGGTGTCCTTTTGGTATTCTTTCTGAGGAACTTACCCTGTAAATTCCTACAGAGGGAGCAACAACAACGTAGTTTTTTGCTGAGCAAATTCGTGGTTGGACGAAGAGGGTTTTGCTGCAGGTTGCAGAAGCAGAATCTACGTCGGGTGGAAGAGAAAAGCACACACAAAAGAAGGAAAATTTTCCTTAAGGAACTTCGAGTCTCGAAAGTTCAAATTTCCAGTTGCAGATTGGCAGTGGCAGCGTGCAGAACCACACATTCCATAAGGGAGTGCGATCAGCAGAGTAGCAGCCGAGCACAGGGAAAGAGGGAGTTTTTCAACTTAATTAGAGATGGCCACAGCTCGGTTGAGAGATCAGGATAGGTTAGAGGGTTCCTCCAAGTTTTTCATTTGGAAGACCAAGATGTCCTTCCTGTTGGATGAATATGGCATGAAGCTCTACATAGACATCGTTGTGGCAGTTCCCTAAAATGAAGATCAACTGAAGGAATATAGGAAGGAAATGGCAAAGGCGAAGCGGTTGATCCTGGATGGAGTCTGGGACCATATAATCTCACACATAGCTGGCAAGGATACTACCAAAGAGATGTGGGATCCCCTCACCACGCTGTATCAGGGCACTTCCGAGCAGCGAAAGATGTTCCTGGAGGAGACGCTGAGATGCATCAGGGTGCTGAAGGGGGAAGTCATAGATCCCTTCCTCACCCGTATTCAAGAGGTCCAGAACCAACCAGCTTGCAGCTATTGGGATAGCGCTTCAACCAACAAAGCTAGTGAGGTTGGCACTAAATAATGTCTCTGAGGAGTGGCAATTTTTTTTCCAAAGCATATTGGGCAAAGACAAGCTACCAGAATGGGATAGGATGTGGTCAGACTTGTAGCAGGAGGAGTTGAGGCGAGCTCTATTTAAGAGCTCCATTAGTGGCAATAGTAGCAGCGGATCGAAGGTGGTGAAGGAGGAGTAAAATGTGACCCTCGCATCAAAGGGTCCCAGTCAAGGGCAGGGGGAACAGAGAAGAAAGAAGAACCTGTCAAAGGTCAAGTGCTTCAGGTGTGGTGAGCTTGGTCACTACAACACGCAGTGTCCTCTCAGGAAGAAGGATAAGTCGAAGAAGCAGGACTAGCAGGCAACTACTACAGCGATCGACAAGTTGTCCTTCAAGTTGGGGGCAGACTTTGCGATGTTCGCAGATATACCTCCAGGAGTGAGGTGGGGAGATTTGGTATTGTAGTCCCAGAGAACTACAGAGATTGGGCAGGGTCCTTGAGGAGTCCACCTCATGGATCATTACCTGGCTACAGGGGCCCACAGTATTCAGTAGCAGGATGGATCAGTGGTATTTGGTGCAGTCAGAATTCCAAAGTGATAGTTGCAAACTAGTGACAGTCAAATGCTGAGAAGCGCAGCGCAGTGTTGATGGCAGAGCAGGTAGGTCAATTCAGAGTTGGCAGCAGCGCAGATTCTTCATAGACAGCGTAGATGCTAGTAGCAGTCAGGACTCAGGAGACAGATGCGTCATATTGAACACAGTTGATTCAGTATTTTGGATGCTTTTCAATTGCAGTTGCAACAACAACAAATGAGAGGGAGTTGCAGTGTTGGTAGCTGTTGAAGTTTCTAAGTCTACTTAGTTAGAAACCCTCCATGCACTTTATCTGATTTATTCCTACCTACTTGTTATTTTACTTAACAAGTTATCTACAATGTAATTACTAAAAATAAACACTAGTGCATACTCAACATATTACAGATCAACAACTAAAGGAAACAAAAAAAATCACACCATATGACACCATTATTTTTGGACCAATGTCCCCGGAAAAACACAATGTGGGAAAACCGATGCAACTATCTGAGGGTTTTCTTATTAAGCAATATCAAAGTACAATCTTGGTGTCAAAACTGGCCTACCCAACAGAGAATTTCCTTAGTAGTAATACCTCTCAGTTTGAGACTCCTGGCTGAAACCTCAGATAACCCTTCCGGCAGCTTCTCAGCACCAATCTACCCCAAAAACCCCAGCGTCAGCGTTTTCTGGACTGTGTCAACCCCTCTTTGCCCAGTGTTGGCCCTGCGTCACCCTGGATGGCTCTGCGTCACCCTTAGGAGGCCCTGTGTCAACCCTCTAAGCCTATGCGTCAGCAACGCTGGCCTCTCTGAGGCTCTGCGCAGCTCCTGGTTGCCTCTACGTGGCCCTGCTTGAGCCCTAGCTGGCTTTGCGTCACACTCCCCGACTACTGCACTCTCCCGACACTATCTCCGCCTCTCTGTCTCTATGTACTCAATGCCCCTCAGCTGCAATTCCCGATCACTAATTTTATCTCTCTTAACAAACCTTGCTCTAGAGAATAGAATGATTGATCACTCTAGTGTATTTTCTCCAAGTGACCTTCAAACCTCTTATACTTTTCCTGTTGACATATCAATGGTCGAGATTAAGTCCCTAATCAATGGCTAAGATTAGATCTGGCTTGATCCATGTCTTTTGGACCATTCTAACACAGTTTCATATTAATTCCCATTAATATTTTATTTTCCCTAAGTTTAAACCTAGGGACTCCATTAAAAATATTAATTATTTTAATATCTCCTGAACTTTTTAGAATCTGCCCAAACCCTTTCTGGGTATTGGAGATTGCATGTGCCCCAACCTCTCCACCAAATTTCGTGGCTAGAACACATCCGATGCTACCCCAAATCAACAATCCCTCTTAGCAAGGACTGTGCTCTAGCAATACTCCTTACTGAGTATTACTCTAATCATCCGGCATCGGTACCTGTGTTGATGCTAGGCCTATTGCCAACCATCCTCTGCATTGTTGTATCATGTACTGTTGTCCATGGTTCTGCCACTGCCACTGCTACATTCATATGACAACTCCCTCTGCATCTGTGTTGTTGCTGGTCCTTTCTCCCAGCACTGCATCCACACTGCACCTCCTCTCATCATGTTGCATCATGCTGCCCACTGCAACTCAGTTACTGAGAAGTAAGTAACTAATCTCCCAACCGACCTCTCTTTGGGCTAGAGAACCTCCTGATACTGAAGCTCCCTCTATCGCTGACAAGTGCTCCCTCTCTGACCTCTGCGCTGTTGCAACAACTCCCTGCATCTCGCACCGTTGCACACCTCTCTGTGCCATCCTGCACTAGTGCAACACTCCCATGCCTCTCGCACTGCTGCAGCCTGCTAGCCTCGCGTTGTCTCGGGACTCCTACACTGTAGCTCTCTCTGCCGCTCCATCCGCATCCGTCTCTACCCAACTCAACCAGTCCTACTACTCCTCTTCGGGGCTCCCGTAGCAAGGTCTAATCCAAGAGGCTGGGTACCTCAAGGATCCTGCCCCTCATCGCCTGTAGTCCGCCTGACTACAACTCAATGTCTCCCCACTTCCGCTCAAGTGGTGTGTGTGCACTCATGGCACAGTCATCATCTGTCAACATTTCCTTTTGTACCTTTGTTGGCGCTGCCTTAGTCTTGGAAGACTCTACCTTACTCTTCTTCCTTGGACACTGGGTCGCATAATGACCCAGCTCCCCACAGTGGAAGCACTTGATCTTGGAGAGATCCTTCTTCTTCCGCTTTTCCTGCTTTCCCTCAGATGTTAAAGCAACATCTTCCTCCTCCTGCTTGACTTTGATCTTCTTGTTGCTGCTACCTGTCTTCGACTGTCGTCTGATCTCTTCCTGGCGAAGAGCCGCTCACATTTCGTCCCAAGGTGGGAGAGTCCCTCTGCCCAATATACTCTAGAAAAATATCTCCCAGTCCTTTGAGACAGCATTCAGGGCTATCCTCACCATCAACTCCTGATCCGGCATGGCTTCTACAGCAGTCAACTGATCTCGGATCTCATTCAGTCCTCTGAGGAAGGTGTCAATCGGTTCTCCCTTCTTCATCTGATACGACCTCAACTGATTCTCAAGTAGCATTCTTCTCTGTACAGAAGTACGCTGGTACAATTTCTTGAGGGCCTCCCACATCTCATATGTTGTTTCTTTCTCAGCAATGTGTGGTACTACATGGTCCTTGACCCCATCAAGGATGATGCTTTTGGCCCTTGTCATTGCCTCCTTGTACTTGTCGTTATCATTGGGGTCGACTGGGATAGCTATAACCTTCAAGGCGTAGTTCTTGACACAATTTTTGTCAAGTACAGATAAGATTCTGGCCTTCCAGACTATGAAGTTTGACGCTCCGTCTAGTCTATCCTAGTCTCTTACTTCGTGTAGTGCCATGATGCTCTTCTACTTCCCTCTTGGAAGTTCTCTGTTCGACTCCTTTGAGTCTCTACTTCCCGTCTGGAAGTTCTCTTATGGACTCCCTTTGAGTCCTGGTTTCCCTCCTGGAAATCCTCTTGCCGTTGTCGAGATGCCCCCTACTCTGATCGTCTTGTGCAACCGCACCACTGATCTAGGTTCCTCGACTAGAAACCCTCAGTGGCAACTCCCTCCTCTTGGCCTTGCTCTGTCAGGTACTGTTCTGACTACAGTACCTCACCAGCTCCACTCTGCAATATTCCCACGGCCTTCTAAACCCCAGCAACCTGAAGATGAGAGCTCCTAGGTTGTGCGCAATCCTCGCATCAATAACCCGGCCTCCTTAGCCAATTGCGTCAGCCCTCCCAGCTTCTGCGTGGCTCTGCATGAGGCTCCCTTTGCCTTCCTTAGCCTCTGCACTACCTCTTTCCAGCTCACCCTTGATGACGTAGGCACTGCATCACCCTCCCCTTTTTGTTGCTCTGTTAGAAACAGCTTTTATCACCTCGAGACAGCTATTTTCTGCTGCTATTGCTCCGCTCAACTGATGTCCTTAGTCCTCCTGTGATTTGCAATCACGCTCTGATACCATGTTGAAGTTTCTAAGTCTACTTAGTTAGAAACCCTCCATGCATTTTATCTAATTTATTCTTACCTACTTGTTATTTTACTTAACAAGTTATTTAAAATGTAAATATTGAAAATAAACACTAGGGCATGCTCAACATATTACAGATCAACAACTAAAGGAAATAGAAACAATCACACCATATGACACCATTATTTTTGGGCTAATGTCCCCGGAAAAACCCAATGTGGGAAAACCAGTGCAGCTATCTGAGGGTTTCCTTATTAAGCAATATCAGAGTACAATCTGGATGCCGAAATGGGCCTACCCAACAAAGAATTTTGTCGGCAATAATACCTCTTAGTTTGAGACATCTCCTGGTTGAAACCCCGGATAATCCTTCCGGCAGCTCCACAGCACCAATCTGCCCCAGAAACCCCATTGTTAGCCTTTTCTGGACTGCGTCAGCCCTTCTCTGCCCAGCGTTGGCCCTGCATCACCCTGGATGGGTCTGCATCAGCCTTAGGAGGCCTTGCGTCAGCCCTCTACCCCTCTGCGTCAGCAACACTGGCCTCTTTGAGGCTCTGCGTGGCCCTGCGTGAGACCTAGCTGGCTCTGCGTCACACTCCCCGGCTATTGCGCTGCTTTCCCGACACTATCTCTACCTCTTTGTTTCTCTGTACTCAATGTCCCTCAGCTGCAACTCCCAATCACTAATTCTGTCTCTCTTAGCAAACCCCGCTCTAGAGAATAGAATGACTGATCACTCTGGTGTGTTTTCTCCAAGTGACCCTCAAGCCTCCTCTTATACTTTTCCTGTTGACATATCAATGGTCGAGATTAAGTCCCTAATTAATGGCTAAGATTAGATTTGGCTTGATCCATGTCTTTTGGACCATTCTAACACAGTTTCATATTAATTCCCATTAATATTTTATTTTCCCTAAGTTTAGACTTAGGGACTCCATTAAAAATATTAATTATTTTAATATCTCCTGAATTGTTTTGAATCTGCCCAAACCCTTTCTAGGTATTGGAGATCTCATGTGCCCCAACCTCTCCACCAACTTTCGTGGCTAGAACACATCCGATGCTACCCCAAATCAATAGTAGTAGTATGGCAGTGTCAGCAGCAACACAAATGTAGCATCAGAGTTGTGCAGTAGTTGGTGGGAAGCAGCAACAACCAGACATCAGTAGCGTGACAGGAGATGATATAGAGACAAAGTGTTGTGACATGATGTGCAACACTATAACACATTCTTCGCTAAGAGGGAGTATTAGTTTTTGTAGCATCGGTTGTGTTCTAGCCACAAGATTTGGTGGAGAGGCTAGAATACATGAGATCTCCAAGACCCAGAAATCGTTTCTAGAAATTCCACCTAGAAGTGACTTAATTATATTATTAACTAATTTTTTAATGTTTCCTAAGTCTAAACTTAGGAAAATTGGTTTATTAATCAGTATTAATTAAGTCAAGGTGAGAATCATCTAGAAACTCACACAAATTGATTCCAAGATGATCCTGGCCATCGATTAAGTTTCAATCTTAGTCGTTGGTGTTCTAATAGTGGATTATAAGAGGAAGTCAATGGGCACTTGGAGAACACACTTGAGAACACCAGAAATTCAATTTCCTTGGCAGATCGATTTACATTGTAGTAGTAGTCAGTTGTTGGAGAGCCAGAGATCGAAGCAGTGAGTGAGGGGCAGGGACAGTGAGTTTGGAGGAGATTTTCAAGATCCGGGGAAGCAACAGCAAGTGACAGAAGTGATCCATGTAGAAGAAATACAGAAACTATTCAAAGACTGACGCAGAGTAGTTTGATTTAGCTCAGGAGGAGGTCGATTCAATTTCTAGAGGTCAAGAAAGTCTTCCAGAGGGCTAGAGAGTCACTTCCAGCAGTAGAGACAGGCTAGACAACTTTCTCAGAGGCAATATCGAGCCACACGTGTGAGAGACAACACAGAGGCAGCGCAGAAGGGCTCACGTTGGGGTTTCGACGACCAATTTTCTGTAGAAGCCAGTGCCAAGATTGCTTGTGTGGTGAGAGAATTTTTCTCTCTAATTATTTTTGTATGATACTTGCTAATTGGATTGCCAGTTGGGAATACATAGATTCTACTCAGGTTTCATTGTTGCATACTAATAAAACCCTCACTACTGCACTGGTTTTCCCAATTTGGGTTTTTCTGGGGACAATTGTCCAAAATTAATGGTGTTAATTTTTATGTGTGTATGCTAGTATTTTCTCAATTCCATCGCTATTTATTTTCTGCAGTGGTATTTGTGAAGGTTGCAGTGTGATTTATTCAGTATTTTTCGTAGCAAACAACAAATAAATTGTTAAATAAAATTAACAACTAGGAGAATAATTTCCAGTTGATGCAATAGGATTTCGATTTTCGGAATTTTCACACTTTGTTGCCTAGTGAGGCTTGGCACTAGGCTGCTAGATTTTGCAGTAGTAGTCATAACAAAGACTCAAATGGGAGGTTGTTCTAAAGGTGGGAAAGAGACTATAACTGAAACGTACTGGCTAAGAATGCCCTCCCTTTGCTTTCCTATTGATCCAAAAATCTATGACTTAATTTGCATTAATTATGACTTTGTTAGCTTTAATGAGCATATGAAAGGTTGAAAAGAAGAAATGAACGGCAGCAGAAATAAGAGACAAGACAAAGAGATTAATAACAGAGTTCACCCAGTGTGGGCTACATCTTCAGGTCAGCTTTCAACTGGCCTTTCTATTATGTGATGAAAAGAAGAAGTTACATGCTCCAAGTCTTCAACCTGCATGCAAATATTCCTTTCAGTCTCTCACAGAGGTTGTGATATCCTCAAAACCACTTCCTGTTCTCAAAATAGCTCAAAAACCACTCCATATTTACAAAGTTACACAACATAAACTATTGAAGACTGTGTAGCTATGGTTGGTCTTCATAATTATCATTGTACGTGAGAAGAACAAAATTATCACTTTTTCAAGCATGTTCTTCATGCCTTTGATTTGGTCTAAATGTATTTTTGGAAAGAGGAAAATTATTATTTTATTTATGTTTTCAAGGGGCTCCACAAGTGCTGAGTCAGATCACGTGATGGCTAGTTGGCTTGCCTTGAAACTCTCTCATTTGGATCACATGATGGCTAGTTGGCTTGCCTTGAAACTCTATCATTCAGATCACATGATGACTAGTTGTCTTGCGTAGAAATTCACTCATTTAGATCATATGATGGCTATATAGAGAGGTTAATTCGCTCTCCTTTGTATGCTATTGGAACACACATACCTTACTCATCGGCTCTCCTATGTGAAGTGATATGAGATCTGTAGATCTGCTCATTACATTTATGATATGAAATCAACAATTAGAGATTTGCTCATTATATTCCTAATTTGAAGTCAGAGGTCTGAGATCTAGTCATTATACTTGTGATCTGAAGTCAGAGGTTTGAGATCTGCTCATTATACTTGTGATCTGAAGTCAAAGGTTTGAGATCTGCTCATTATACTTATGATCTGAAGTTAGAGATTCAAGATCTGCTTATTATCATTGAGATATGAATTCTGGTATTCAAGATCTGCTTATTATCATTGAGATTTGAAGTCTAGTATTCAAGATCTGCTTATTATCATTGAGATTTGAATTCTGGTATTTGAGATCTGCTTATTATCATCGAGATGTGAAGTCTGTATACGAGATCTGCTTATTATCATCGAGATCTAAAGTCCAGTATTTGAGATCTGCTTATTATCATAGAGATCCGAAGTCTAGTATTCAAGATTTGCTTATTATCATCGAGATCTGCTTATTATCATTGAGATTTAAAGTCTGGTATTCAAGATCTACTTATTATCATTGATATTTGAAGTTTGGTATTCGAGATCTGCTTATTATCATCGAGATTTGAAGTCTGGTATTTGAGATCTGCTTATTATCATTGTGATCTAAAGTTTGGTGTCCGAGATCTGCTTATTATTATAGTGATCTGAAGTCTGGGTCCGAGATCTGAGCCTAGATTTGAGTTCTAATCTGACTGTCTTCTGTGATATGATGAGAGGATCAACCTCTCCTTGGTGATCTTTGTTGGACATTCAGTTGTGGAGACTTAGCACTTGTGGAAGCCTTCTTGGGTCAATATAATCTTTGTCTTGATGTATTGTTGAAGGATCTCTCTAAGAAAGATTTGGTTGGGTTTCCCCTTGTGGGGTTTTTTTTGGTCTTTGACCTAATTCTGGTGTCTCTTGTTATTGTGCATTGTGATCTCTTCTTTCTCCTTACTGTTCATTTAATTTCTGAAGTGTAATTACTTGATGAAGTGAATTAAATTGTAAAGAAGACCTAATACATTCACAAGTAATTCCCAGTAGTTCAAAAATTCTCTTCCACTTGGTTTCTCAACATGGTATCAGAGCAGGAGTAAAGGCAGAAAGTTGTGGATCACCTCTTAGGAGATACCCTTGAAAGAAGCTCCTGGAAAGTCCTTGAGAAAAGCCTGAAAGGTATGATTTCTACCCTAGCTTGAGGATGCTCTCATTATACTACTCACTACTACAAAGTCAAATCTCCATCCATCTCTGTTGACCGAGGTTATTGTCTTCAAGATTAAGCATTCAATTCTCAAAGGTCTACTATATGAAGATCTGAAGATTTGAAATGTATCTGCATCAGTTTATACAAGTCTGTATCTGCTTGAATCTTGCATTAGCATCTTCACAAATCTCTTGAGAAGACTGGTGATTTATTCGTTCTCACTGTCTAGTACTTGGCTAAAGGAATCATGTATTCAAATATGTCTCCATACATAAAAGGTAACCTCTGTCAAAGTCTGAGCATGTTTAAGGACTAATTCAAATTATGTTTCGAAGAAGGCAATGAAATAAACAGGCTTCTAGTCTGAATCCAATGACAAAGTCAATCCGAGTTGCATCAATGAAAATTTGCAAGTCAAGCTGCATAAAGGCATTAATCTCTACCCTAAGGGATATACGAATGACATTCAAGTAGTGATCTGGAAAACAAAGTCGAGATTTGTGCTCTATCTCTAATCAAACTATGTTGCAAAAGTCTGGAGGCTTGGAATGTGTTACATCATAAACTCTGCTCCAAGATTCATATCTCTGTTAGCCTGCCTGAAAATAAAAGAGATACCAAGTGTCATAATGAAATTATCTCAATATAATTGCAGAAGCTAAATCAGAATATGGTACTGAGCCATTTGAAGATACAGTACTATCTAAAGTCATTGAAGTTCTGAGTACTGAAGGGTGACAGAGCCATGTGGATATCTGATTAATTGATGTGACAGAAGGCTTGCACTGAAATTCAAGATTCCAAGCTTGAGTACTTGCTTTCCTCGCACTGCAAAGGATTCATCTAGAAAGGAAGGTATCATCGACAACATGCTTGAAATAGAAGATTATGATGATGATTATCCAAAATATCAAAGCAAAACCCAAAGTCCTTGCTTTAGGTAATAGAGGGTGATGAAGTCATTCCTTATACATGGTGATAAGGACATTGTTCTGACATCTGATGACAAAATATTTTTTTTAAACCCCAGCAAAGATGAAAAATTCTTGATTGAAGTATTGGTATGATAATGTTGCAAGTATTGACACCAGGGTATCTCTATATGAAATTGTTATCTGATGGCATCCGTACATTTGAAAAAGACCTAAGATGTGGAAGCATGTCTTGGGTTGTCCTTAGGGTTGTAAGTGTTTAGGGTTTGAAAACCCTAGCAAGGGTTTGATCTAGAATTTGTGGACAAACCCTAGATTGACCATTTCATTATGCTAATGCAAGGACGAGTGTCACATATTCAGGGTTTGTAAACCCTAGACAAAATTTGAGGAATTATTAAATTATAGGGTTTGAAATTAAAGCCCTAGCCATACAATTGTAAACCCTAACCAATCAATAGGGTTGGAAAAGAAGGCCTAGGGTTTGTGGAATGAACCCTAGGAATGATTGCTTCCGCTTGAAAGAAGAAACCTTAGCTATTGGATGATGAGGTGAACGAGGCAGATTTGATGATTGGATGCAAGAAGACCAAGATCAAGAGGGAGCCGATACACTCTCAAGAGATAAGTACCTTCTTGATTATTTCTGCTATTGTTTCATTTTTTATCTCTTGTCTTTGTATATCTTGCTTGGCTTTATTTGTTCTTCCTTGACCTCTCAATGAGAATTGCAGGTACATAATAAGGATTGCCCTAGTCTTGGAAATCAATGGAAGAACAAGATGGCAAGAAGACTTATGATTGATGAGCATTGGACTTAGAGGGAGCAGGCAGAATCAACAGGTTTAAAATTGTATAGTCTATTGTGACTTCCATAATATGCAGAATCTTTTTGAAGAATGTTGTTGAAGATAAGCTCTCTTATGTGCTCATGACCCATCTCTAACAAGAGCGGAGGGAGTTGGTTAAAGAATCTTGATTCTACCCAAGATTGAGAATATGAAGCTTGATAGACTCCTTGATGAGATCTAGTATTATGAATTTTGTGTATCCATGAACATCTGCATGATGTGGAACCTGGTAAAGCTTCGTTGCTAAATTGATAAAGTCTATTGATTGGCTCATCAAAATATTTGATGCATATCTATCAAGGTTTTGAAGACCTGGTTCTTCAATGAAAGAGGGAGTTGGTTGTTGAACTAGATATGAAGGATCTTGGGTTATAAGTCTGATAAAGTCTCCCTTGAGCAAGGGAAGGTTGTTATCAAAATCCTGTAGAGGCTTGGGTTGTTGGAATGCAAGCTCATGACAACTTCCATGATAATGAAGCTGAGAGAACTGACTCTCACTCTGTTAATTCATTTTTGTACAGGCAGTTGATTGACTCTGTAATGTATTTGTTGTGTTGGATTATAGCTAACACCTTTATGGTAATGTTGACTACTGCCTATTGTTGATGATCAGGTTGCAGGGATTCTCTGACTAAGTCAAAAGTACTGATGATACAACCTAGGGTTGTTTTTGACTGCTATGGTTCTTGGTCTGCTAAGGTGGAATGAGTAGCAGCATGTGCAGTGACTCAAGAAGCAATTTGGCTTCTGATATTGCTTGTCGAAGTGTTTGGAGGCCACAGTGATATTCTGTGATAATTGAAACTGCATGAAGTTGTCAGAGAATCCAATAAATTGACACCAAGTATCACTAAATTCGTGACATGGTGTAGAAAAGAGTAGTAAGCTCCAATATATCTCCATTGATGAACAGAGAACTAATAAAAACCTCTCCCCGGAGGAAGTTGTATATTTTAGAGATAAGTTGGACTTGTGGAGATTGCCTCTCTAGTTGAGAGGGAGCAGTGATCTTCTTAGATCATGTTATTCTTCTTGTGTCACAATGACTTGGATAGTGTAATATTCCTAATTAGCCATGGCTAATTGGAATATTCAATTTTGCTCAATTTTGCCTTCTATAATTATTTATAAATGAAAAGGTGAGGAAAGGGGGGACATAACTCACTTTATGAATAAAGTCACTCCCTAGTAGCACAACGTTGTAACTGAAAGGGGGAGCCAAGGGGGGCCCACGTAGACACTTGGAGGGACTGCGCAGATGGAGAAGGAACACGTGGCAAGAGAGAGGCTACGTTGGAGGAGGTGGGCCTTAGGGTTTTGAGAGAGGCCAACGCTATAAAGGAGAAAGGAGCCTCCTCATTTTGATCATTCGATTATGTTGCATTTGAGCTAGTCACTTCGACTTAGAGCATGCTCGCTGTTTAGCTTGTCTGCAGCACTGTTTAGTGCATCGAGTGTCTCCGTTCGGAGATCTCACCCTTAGCCCTGGGGGACTTCGAGTGCCTGCTCGGGCAAGGTAGTTTCATTAGTCTTTTGCAAGAGGAGCGATCTTTGAAGTTGAGGAGGAGTTGAGCATTTGATGAATGTGCAATCTTGAAAGGGGAGGACGTAGTTTCTTTTGGTAGGAGCTCAGGACTGGGGTTTTGTGGAGGATTTGAGCTTGGAGATTGAGCAAGGGATTAGCCCTTGCATATTGGAGGATTTTGGCAGAGTTTCGAGTAGAGTTTTGGAGGATTCTCTTCAGGAGCAGCACAGAGCCTTGAGGGACAACATAGATCCTCAAGGGGGTGATTTTCGAGGGTCAGCTATTTTAGAAAAGCTTTCTGGGCTTTCTGGGTTTATTGAGCAGAGGTTGATTCCAGAGTTTCAGCATTTTCTGAGGAGGGGAACAACCCCAAATCCTCATTTGATTCCAGCAGTAGCGGCAGCACAACAGTTCTCCAGCAGCTTGGACGCAATTCAGAGAGGCCATTTCCTTACCATTCTGAGTGTATTTCTTCACTTGCCTTGTGCAAGTCGAGGTGCTATTTTTCTTATCACCTCTTGTACTCTTTCCATTACTCAATATAATAAAATGGCTTAGCATTTCTCTCTGCATTTTTCGAGTATCTGCTTATATTCCATGTATACATTATTGTATGTTGCACTACTGCTATTTCTCTGGTTAGAGTTTGCTTGTGTTTGAGGGATATCTCTAATAAGGGATATTGCAGTGGTATCAGAGCATAGATCTGGCTCAGCCTATGGAGCTAGCAGTCTATGACACCGAGGGAGAAGTCCTACATCTGTTACAAAGGTAGGAAATACAAAGATATTGAACGTAGGTTGGAGAACACCTACGGAGAGGGAGACTGTGTTTGGGTGGTGGACACAAAATAGGAGGAGCCTGTGGTGAACACAAAACAGGAGGAGCCTGTGGTGGACGCAGAGCAGGAGGATCCGATGGAAGATGAGGATGGGAAGAGATTTGCGGACATGCTCCTCAAATCAGTGCAGGATCTGTCGAGGCAGATCGAGGTGATGGGGCAGAGATTCACGGCAGTGGAGGCTAGACAGTGTGAGAACCCACGGGTTTTTCAGATTGGTGAGGGATTGGGTACATCCCACCATTTGCCAAAGCAGGGTGCCACTCAGCATGATACTACTCAGCAGATGGCCTCACATGCCCCTACACGCTCTACCATGCCCACTTTCCTAGGAGCATACACGAGGGCCGGAGCCCATTAGGAGGCAGAGCCCGGTCATATGGGCGATTATTTTGCAGAGTACCAAGCCTATGGGTAGGAGTTCAGGGATGCTCTCTCATTCAGAGACTTTGTTCAGCTCCAGCGGGATAGTAGACCCCGCGACCATCACAGAGGGAACCGACATTATCATGACGGAGACACCCACCGCACAGCTAGTAGATTCCACTTGCCTACGTTTGATGGCTCCTCAAACAGTTCGGCAAAGTCTTGGGTGGAGAAGCTGGACATCTATTTCCAGCTTAACCAGATGTCGGAGTCAGAGGCCATCAAGGTGGCGGCATTACATTTGGATGGTGAGGCCCAAGACTAGTGGTTCCATGGGTTGGTTACACTCGAACACTCCACAGTGACGACATATGCCGAGTTCACCAAGAGACTGATAGAGAGGTTTGACCGGAGGGATCCAGAACAGCACTTTGTTGAGCTGACAAGGCTCAAACAGACCGGGAATCCAGAGACCTACATCGCAGACTTCTTGAGGGTTTCAGTGATGGTGCCAAATCTCTCCACAGCACGGAGGATCTACATGTTTGTTGAGGGGTTAGCGGAGCCACTTCGGGGTCTAGTCATATCCACTAGACCAGCCACACTCCAGGATGCTATTAGCAGGACCTGGGACCTACAGGATGCCTTACCTAGGACCCGGACACCTTACCCCCAGAGACAGGCTTTCCAACCTAAGGGGAAGGATGTGAGGATTCCGCCTCCAAAGGGGAATCCATGACGAGCACAGATTGATGATGATGCTAGGAGGGAGCTGAAGAAGAAGCGATTGTGCTTTACCTGCCAGGAGCCATGGGCACCGGGACATAGATGTGCTGCTGGCAAAGCACATTTTATTGAGGTCTTCTCCGAAAGCAGCGGGGAAGAGGATGAGGAGGATGATGTGGAGGTAGGAGATAGTCATGCCCTATGTTGCGGGGGAGCGCCCCCCCTCGAACCCGCTCCCGAATCGCGCTCCGGGCGGGAGCGCGCTCCCTCAAAAAAATTTGCGCTCCCTGGTCTGTTAGGAATCGTTATAGGGAGCGATCGCTCCGGCGCTCCCGGAGCGATTTTTAACGCCCGGGAGCGATCGGGGAGCGATCGCTCCCGGGCGTTAAAAATCGCTCCGGGAGCGATTCGCACGGGGCCGGGAGCGGGTCGGCGGAAAAAAATTCCGTGGACCCGAAAAAAAAAAAAAAAAAAAAAAAAAATTGGTTTTAAAAGGCCAATGGGCCAAAAAAATATTCATTGTTACTTCATTGAGCTTGAGTTTGGAGCAAGAGCAAAGGAGCGAGGAGCAAGTGCCAAGGAGTGAGGAGCAAGCCTGCAGAGGTAAGTAACTTAGTAATTTAGTTAGTTTAGCTGGTTAGGTAGTAATTTAGTTAATTTAATTTAGCTTATTGAGTTTAAAAATCATGTATTTAAATTAAATTAATAAACTAAATTAATTAATCCCAATAAATTAAATTAATTTGCAGATTCAAGAATCAAAACCCTACAAACATCAAACACCATGGACCTGGCTATATTTCTTGGCATTTTCCTCTTCCTGGTCCCTTTTATGGTTATTATGGTGCTGGAGAGTAGGAAACGGAGGGGCCAGCCCCAAACTGAAGAGGGGGATGAAGAAGCCAGAGAAAGTCAAATGGGTGAAAACCCCGGTGAGGAGGAGCTGGAGGAGGGTGAACATGACCCTCAAAAAACTAAACAAGACCAAACTCCATTGTGGAAATATGTTAACAGGGTGAAACAGGGAGAGGGGCTGTGTCACAGGGTTCGTCGAACCCAAAGGTTGAGGTCCGAAATTCGTCGAATTTCAAAAAAAAATCTTAAGGTTCGTATAAGTTCGAAAAGGTTCGGTTCCTGCTGCGTTATAACGGCATCCATATTGTTTGCTTACGCGTCGAAATCTGCGTACATACATAATACATTATAATGCGTTAAAAGCATTATATTATAAGGCGTCAATTATAATTACGTTGTTTGATTACGCGTCGAAATCTGCGTACATACATTATAATGCGTTAAAACTTTTAAAATAATGCTTTGGATGGGCGTCCCCTTGCAGATCCACAATCCCAAAAATAAAATATTATCCCTATTTGAATTATTTCGTGCCCACTTTCTCCAGTTTTAAATTAGGTTAACTTTTAAAACTTTTATCATATACATACATTATAATGCGTTAAAACTTTTAAGTTAACCTAATTTAAAAATAGGGATAATAAATATAAGTTAACCTAATTTAAAAATTATATATTTTTACAAGAATTATTTTTAATATATTTTAAATTATAGTATTGTTATTTTAAATATTATAAAATAATATAACGTATATTTATGAAAAATTATAAATTTATTGATAGTATATGATAAAAATTATAAATATATATTAATTATAAATGAATATAAAAGATTTATGTAATTTTAATTATTATATATATTTTTAAAATTATATACGTGAACGAACTTAATGGCGAACCTCATTCGAACCTCATCGAAAAATTCGAACTCGAATCGAACTTAATTGTAATCGAATTCGAATTCGAACCCGAACCATGTGACATTGGAGAGGGGGTGGAACCACTAAATTTCATTGCCCCCATTGCAACACTGATTACACAGGTTCATACACCCGTGCTAGAAGACACCTCTGCGGGAAAAGGCCATGGGATGGAGAGAAACAAATAGGATTCAAAACTTGTACAGCGGTGTCAGCAGCGGAGAGAGCCCAATACAGAACAAAAAAATCAAGGGGTTTCTTTGAACCAAGCTCACAATCACAAAGAACTCCTTCAGCATCCTCCCAAGGCAATAGATATGGACATGGAGGCACAGGGTCATCATCTTTAAGGCGTAGAACCATATCAGATTTCCTTGATGAGGGGTGTAGGAATGATGTGGATTCAAAAGTTTACAGGTTTATCTATGCATGTGGGATACCATTCAATGTTCTTCACTCACCTTATTGGCATGAAATGGTTTCTGCCATAAATGATGCCCCTAAAGGATACAAGAGCCCTGGGTATGACAAGGCAAGAACCGTTGGCCTTGATCATGAAAAAGCAAAAATATCACATTCTTTGAATAAAATGACAAGTTCTTGGACTGACCATGGGGTGTCCATTGTATCTGATGGATGGACAAATGTAAAAGGCAAGCCATTGATAAGTGTTCTTGCTGTGTCTGTTAGTGGTCCCATCTTTCTAGCTGCACATGATTTCTCAGACAAGTTCAAGACTGCCATCAACATTGCAGAAGCATTACTTGAAACAATTGAGCGTATTGGCCCATACAATGTCATCCAAGTCATCACTGATAATGCTCCTAATTGTAAGGCAGCGGGAGCAATTATTGAGGATAAATACCCCAACATATTTTGGTCTGGATGTTTGGTTCACACGTTGAACCTTCTGTTGCATGATTGTCAAAAACAAAAATGAACAATACCAATGGATTGGTAATTTGTACAAGAAAGGCAAACAAATGATAAAATTTATTACAAATCATAGCAATACCCATGGCCTTTTCCGCAGTCACTCGAGATTGGAGTTGCTGAAGATTGTGAAGACTAGATTTGGTAGCTATTACCTCACCTTCAAGCGCCTTTTGAAGGTAAGAGAGGCATTAGCTAGCATGGTATCAAGTCCACATTGGCGGGTATTAAAGGAAAGGGCTACAAATGCAGTTGACATGGGAGGTTTTGAAATGGTGGAGGCCGCTCTTGATGGGCAGTTTTGGACAAGTGTGAGGCAGGTATTGGATTTCAGCAAGCCAATTTATCACATGATTCGATTTGCAGATACAGACAAACCAGTGATTGGCGAGGTGTATGAGCAAATGGATACCATGTTGGGGGAAATAAAAGACATTGTTCATAATAGAGATCCCCAACTTGTACAAACTGATTCATGATTGTGTGTGTGAACGGTGGAATAGGCTTAATCTTCCACTACATTTCTTGGCGTATATCCTTACGCCAAAATACTACTCTACATCTTGGTTGGGCCAACCTGCAGCAGGGGGTGGGGTTAGGACCAAACCCCATTTAGATCCAAAGGTAACTAAAGGATATTTGTAAGCATTAGAAAAGTTGGTACCTGACAGGGAGGAATGTGCAGTTGTGCGCCTTGAAATAGGCAGATACTTCAGTGGCACTGGTTTGTATGGTAACTTCCATGCAATGGACGACAAAGATAAATTTGAATCTCTCACATGGTGGGAAACATATGGCGGCCACGGACTTTTGCCAAAATTGGCAAAAAAAGTTCTTTCACAGGTTGTAAATTCTTCTTCTGCAGAGAGGTGTTGGAGCACCTACAGCTATATACATAATGTGAAAAGAAACAGACTCAATGAAAACCGAGCAGAAAGCTTGGTTTATGTGCACTACAACTTGAGGTTGTTGAGTCATTACTGTGATCGGGCTAATGAGGATCCCACATATAAAATTTGGGACAATCACCCAGAGGATGACAATTTGGAGGATGGCATTGTACATATTGAAGAACTAGAAGAGGAACTTGTAAGGGATGAAAATGAAGCAGTAGCCATGCCACCTCCACCTCCACTTCCACCATCCAGTAGCAATGCTCGAAGTCCGAGTCTTGTTCCTTTGATGTCGCCACCTCCATCTACACCCTCGCGTGGAGGTTCTAGTTCTGGTCATCAGTTTGTGCGGGAGACTCCTAGAAGACCACCACGACCTGCTTATACTTCTGGAGACTCTCGTGGCAAGGGCCACATGTAGATTTACAGTTTACTTGTCTTTTTTAGTTTCTATTAGACTTTAGTTTTCATAACTGTTGAGTTTTGAGTCCTTGACTCTTGACTCTTGACTCTTTCATATCATAATGATATTTTTTGTAAACATTATATCACTGTGACAATGAAAATTTGAAGTTTGAAGTTGGGCCTTGGCAATTATAACTCATTGGTAATGATTGTGAATTATGAATATGATGCTTTGTGAAATACTAAAGTTGTTTCGTTTCATCTCATTATTCATGTTTCATTTTATAAATTTTTAACATTTCATATCGTGTTAACAGTTAGAAGTTAGGACTTAGAAATATCTTCGATATTACTTCTTGTAATGGTTAAACTTAGCTTACAAGTACAACTTTGGTGATCAATGATGATAAATGTTATTGAATTTTCAATTCTGAAAGCTTGAAGTTGAAACTTTAAGATTGAATTTGATGAATCATGATTTATAAGACTCAATATGTTGCAGTTGTAATATGTATTTTACTAACTTGTGGACATGGTTGATGACGATTATAATTTCTAGATGATTGATGTGATATGGTTCAATGATCAATCTATGTTTTTTATGTCTAATTCATCATTCTACATATTTTTGTTGACATATATGTATCAAAAATTAAAAAATATAAAAAAATATATATATTTTTAAAAAATCGCTCCCGGATTCACTCCCAAACCGGGAGCTTCTGAAAATGGTCACTCCCGCTCCCGTTTTCGCTCCCGCTCCCGCTCCCAAGTAACATTGGTCATGCCGCACAGGATCCTTTGCCACCTCCACCACCACTAGCAGGTGGTGCAGCTTTTGCACCTACCAGAGGGGCCCTTGCAACATTGCGAGGAGTTCCCAAGTATTTGACGCTGCACCTACGGGGGACAGTACGTGGCCAGCGAGTATCAGTTTTGGTTGACAGTGGGGCAACCCACAACTTCATCGAAGCACAGGTGGTTGAGTGGAGAGGTATACAGACAGAGAGCTTCGATGGCTTTTCAGTTTTGGTCCCAGGAGATTAGACCATGGTGTGAGCCCGTTATGTTCCAGAGTTATCAGTGACGATGGGCACCTACACACTAACCGACCACTTTTTTCGTGGTCGATATTCCGGACACCAACATGATACTGGGTGTTCAGTGGCTTATCACTCTAGGGAAGGTCACGACAGACTAGAAGGCCCTAGAGATGGAGTGGGATGATGAGAAGACAGGGAGGCATGAGAAGATACGGGGACAGCACACATATCCGCCTCAGACTATTTCGGCTCATCAGATGGAGGCAGTCTTCCCGAAGGGAGACGTAGAATGGGCAGTGGAGCTGCGCGCATTAGAGGCAGGGACTACAGGGCAGATGGTGCACCCAGAGATACAATCCATCCTTGACCAGTATGCCACAGTGTTTGGGGATATTCCACCGGTACAACCACCGGACTGGGGGTTTGAGCACACCATTGAGCTTGAGCAGGGCATACAGACAGTGATTACTACCCCTTATAGGCATCCCAAGGCCTAGCGGAATGAGATTGAGCGAGTCATTCAGGAGTTGCTGGCTCTTGGGCACATTCAGCCGAGCATGAGTCCTTTTGCTTTTTCCGTGGTGTTGGTGAAGAAGGACGGCACAATGAGGATATGCATTGACTACAGGGCCTTGAACAAGAAGACCCTAAAGAACAGGTACCCCATACCTAGGATCGATGAGTTGATGGGTGAGTTGAGATGAGCATAGTTCTTCTCAAAGATTGATTTGAGATTTGGGTACCATCAGATTCGCGTGAGGGAGCAGGACATTCCTAAGACCACCTTCAGGTGTCACTATGGGCACTTTGAGTTCTTGGTGATGCCCTTCGGGCTAACCAATGCCCCAGCTACATTCCAGTCCTGCATGAATCACATCTTCCGCAGTCACTTAAGGAAGTTTGTGTTGTTGTTCTTTGATGATATTCTCATTTACAGCAGGACTTTGGAGGAGCATCTCCAGCACATTGAGACAGTGTTGCACATCTTGGAGGAGCAGCAGTTCTATGCCAAGCTCTCCAAGTGTGAGATTGGGTTGACGGAGATATTGTACTTGAGACACATCATAGGGGTGGACAGAGTGAGAATCCATGAGGAGAAGATTAGGGCCATCAGAGATTGGCCGGAGCCGAGGAACATGACAGAACTTTGGGGATCCATTGGCATTTGTACTTACTATCGGAAGTTCGTCAAGAGTTTCTCACAGCTTGCTGCACCCTTGACAGATCTGATGAGGAAGGGGGCATTCAGTTGGTCGGATACAGCGCAGCGAGCCTTTGATAGGCTCAAGGAGGTTATGAGCAGCTGCAAAGTGCTTGTATTGCCATATTTTTTGCAGCCATTTGTTTTGGAGTGTGATGCGTCGGGAGAGGGGATCGGCGCAGTGTTGATGCAGGGAGGTCACCCTATAGCCTTTGAGAATCAGAAGCTCCTTTCGCACAAGAGGTTGTATTCTATATATGACAAGGAGATGCTGGCCATTATGCATGCATTGGCCAAATTCTGGCAGTATTTAGTGGGTAACAAGTTTAGGGTGAGGACTGATCACAACAGCCTCAGGTTCTTTTTGGAGCAGAAACAGCTACAAGAGAGGCAGCAGAAGTGGATCAGTAAGATCCAAGCATATGACTTTGACATTGAGTATGTCAAGGGTAAGAACAACGTGGTAGCAGATGCCCTTTCATGTAGACCAGCCACATTGTCTCTTATGAGCTTGGACACAGACTAGAGGGCTCGACTCTTAGTAGAGTACTCCAAGGACAGATTTGCATGTGAGGTTTTGGATGGGCAGGTGGCAAATGACAGATACAGGGTAATCGATGAGATCATCTACTATAAGGACCGAATCTTCTTGACTAAGGGGTCTCAGCTCAAGAATAAGATACTTAGGCATCACATGATTCACCATTGGTCGGCCATCAGGGGTTTACCAAAACCTATAGGGCCATTAGAGAGAAGTTCTCATGGAAGGGCCTCAAGGAGGACGTACTCCAGCATATCCGGGAGTGCAATATTTTCCAGAGGAACAAGGGGGAGATGAGCCATCCCGCAGGATTATTGCAGCCTCTTCCCATTCCGAAGGGGAAATGGGAGAGTATTTCGATGGACTTCATCACAGGGTTGCCCATGGTGCAGGGCAAGGATTGTATCTTTGTCGTCGTTGATCGACTGACAAAGTACGCACATTTTTTCGCCATATCCGGACACTACACAGCAACGCAGGTGGTCGAGCTGTTCTTCAGAGAGATCTTCAGGCTACATGGTCTTCCTAAGACCATCATCAGTGACAGGGGCAGCTGTTTCATGGGCAGGTTTTGGCAGGAGCTTTTCCGGTTGGTGGGGACGAAGTTGACACCGAGTACCAGTTATCACCCACAGACGGACGGGCAGACGAAGATAGTTAACAAGTGGCTGGAGGGCTACTTCAATAACTATGTCAGTGGGTAGCAACGAACATGGCTAAAGTGGCTGCATTTGGGGGAGAACTGCTACAACACTACACATCACATATCCATTGGTATGTCACCATTCTATGCTTTGTATGGATATCATCCTTTATCTTTTGTTGACGTGATGTTTGGTGCTAGCAAGGCTCCGAGAGCCAAGATTTGGATCCAAGAGAGTCAGGATATTCTCCGAGCTCTCAAGGATAATATGGCTACAGCGCAGAACCAACAGAAGCTGTATGTTGACAGGGGTCGGGTGGAGAGACAGTTTGAGGTAGGGGACTTGGTCTACCTACGATTACAGCCATACCGACAGTCGTCACTGAAGCAGAAGGGAGCTGAGAAGCTCAAGCCCTGCTTTTATGGGCCATACAGGGTGATATGCAAGATTGGACAAGTTGCGTATGAATTAGAGCTACCCCAAGGCAACAAGATTCATAACGTTTTTCATATATCATGCCTGAAGAAGGCATTGGGGCAGCAGGTGACAGTGACAGATGAGCTACCACCCACGGATGATGAGGGGCATTTGGTGTTGTAGCCAGAGGCTATTATTGATACCAAGGAGAGGCAGCTACGGAGCAGGACGGTCCAAGAATTCTTGGTGAGGTGGAAGAATTTACCAGATGAGGATGCCACTTGGGAGAGTGAGAAAATTTTGCAGCATCCATCACTTCAGTTGCTTGAGGACAAGCAACATTTTGCCGGGGGAGACTGTAATATTCCTAATTAGCCATGGCTAATTGGAATATTCGATTTTGCTCAATTTTGCCTTCTATAGTTATTTATAAATAAAAAGGTGAGGAAAGGGGGGACATAACTCACTTTATGAATAAAGTCACTCCCTAGTAGCACAACGTTGTAACTTAAAGGGGGAGCCAAGGGGGGCCCAAGGACCACGTAGAGAAGGGGCCCACGTAGACACTTGGAGGGACTGCGCAAATGGAGAAGGAACACGTGGCAAGGGAGAGGCTATGTTGGAGGAGGTGGGCCTTAGGGTTTTGAGAGAGGAGCCTCCTCATTTTGATCATTCGATTATGTTGCATTTGAGCTAGTCACTTCGACTTAGAGCACGTTGGCTATTTAGCCTATCTGCAGCACTGTTTAGTGCATCAAGTGTCTCCGTTCGGAGATCTCACCCTTAGCCCTAGGGGACTTCGAGTGCCTGCTCGGGCAAGGTAGTTTCATCAGTCTTTTGCAGGAGGAGCGATCTTTGGAGTTGAGGAGGAGCTGAGCATTTGATGACTGCGCAGTCTTGAGAGGGGAGGACGCAGTTTCTTTTGGTAGGAGCTCAGGACTGGGGTTTTGTGGAGGATTTGAGCTTGGAGATTGAGCAAGGGATCAGCCCTTGCATATTGGAGGATTTTGGCAGAGTTTCGGGTAGAGTTTTGGAGGATTCTCTTCAGGAGCAGTGCAGAGCCTTGAGGGACAGTGTAGATCCTCAAGGGGGTTATTTTCGGGGGTCAGCTATTTTAGAAAAGCTTTCTGGGCTTTTCTGGGTTTATTGAGCAGAGGTTGATTCTAGAGTTTCAGCATTTTTTGAGGAGGGGAACAGCCCCAAATCCTCATTTGATTCCAGCAGTAGCGGCAGCACAGCAGTTCTCCGGCAGCTTGGACGCAGTTCAGAGAGAGGCCATTTCCTTACCATTCTGAGGGTATTTCTTCACTTGCCTTGTGCAAGTCGAGGTGCTATCTTTCTGATCACCTCTTGTACTCTTTCCATTACTCAATATAATAAAATGGCTTAGCATTTCTCTTTGCATTTTTCGAGTATCTACTTATATTCCATGTATACATTATTGTATGTTGCACTACTGTTATTTCTCTGGTTAGAGTTTGCTTGTGTTTGATGGATATCTCTGATAAGGGATATTACAGATAGGGTTGTAGTCTAAGTCAACATGACCTAAAGAGGGAGAATGGTTTGATAGATTGATTAGCATTGTGGACAGTCATTCTCCCTGTGTCTTGTACTATGACCTGTATAGGGTTTTTACCCTGAGTCTTGTACACTGACCTGTATAGGGAGAATGGTCCTATGAGCATCTTTCTGTGTCTTGTTCTTTGATTTGTATAGGGCTTAACATCCCTTTGTCAAGTACACTAATCTGTATAGAAAGATGGACATCTTCCTAAGTCATACATTTGAACTGTATAGGGCTTAACATCCCTGTGTCAATACATTGACCTGGATAGGAAGATGGACATTTTCCTGTAACTGGAACTATGACCAGTAACCAAAAGGAAATTAATTGTTCTCCTGAGTCTTGTACTATGACCTGGATAGGGTAGTAGTTCTGGAGTCAAGTACAGTGACTTGGATAGGAGAATGGGGTTAATGTTGGAAATACTGAGAGGGGGGGTGAATCAGTATTTCTTTTCAATTGTTATTTTTACCAGTTAAATCATTTATATTTAGAACACAAAATGAACAATAGGAATAAATGCTTTTATTAATATAATCTACAATAAATCAGGTACAATATATATAAGGCTCCAATTTGTTACCAAGCACCAACTTGGTCTTTTGTGAGGCTCCAACCTCTAGGGCACCAACCCTATCTTCTCGAGGCACCAACCTTGTGTTTAGGAGCACCAACTCCAAGGACACCAATCCTCTGCTATATATTGTCTAGATATGTTTGATAGTTATTCTCTGCTCCCAACATTTTCTTCACTCAATTATGTCAATCTACAACTTCACTGTAGTCTCCATGCTACATCATCAATGACAATCTGTCTTCATATGAAGGAGTCTTCACAACTCTTCATATTGCCCACACAGAGTCTGCAAAGTTACCTCATGATGATTTCAAATATCCATCATGATCTACAATAGTCTTTACACAACTTCAATGTGTCTACAATGAACTGCACTAAGCTTTCCAAGGAACAAACTCACAAATACTTCAACGTTGGTGTTGTCTACTGCTCCCTTCAACTGATGACTGATGAAATCTTACTTGGCTGGTTTGAGGTCAAACAGATCTTCATCTTCCGCTGGCCCTTTCGGCTTCCTTCTTCCTGCTGTGACCTTCGGCTTCCTTCTGTCCTGCTAGACCTTTGGCTTCCTTCTGTCCTGCTGGACCTTCGGCTTCCTTTTGTCCTGCTGGACCTACGGCTTCCTTCTGTCCTGCTGGACCTACAACTCGCTTCTTTCTCAGTCGATCTTCGGCTTCTTTTGTACCTTCATTGTCTGTCAGACCTTTGGCTTCTCGACCTTTCGACTTCTTCTTCCGTTCGCTTGACCTTCCGCTTTCCTTTATCTTCCGTTCCTTCGGCTTCCTCTGTCCCTTCGACTTCCTTTTTCTTCAGCTTACTCTTTTAACTCACTTTTATTCGAGTTTCACCAATGACCAAAGGACACGTCTATTGGAGGGAGGCCGACTTGTATATTAAAAATATATATCAAAGAGTCTTTTATCCATAGACTTGATTATTCACGGAAAACCATATAAGCGCTGCTATACCCACATGCAGGTCCCACATGCAGGTCCCACATGCCACATCATCACCTTTAATCCAATTGCAACTTCATGAAAGATTGGAGTTATTCCTAAGATTCCTCGATATGCAATAAATACAAATCGGAAGTGTTTTCATTGGTGGGTTTTAAACAAAGACTCGACCAATCACCAAGCAGCGCTTTAACACAGAACCTGCCAATGAACGTCGGTCCCACCTGAATGCACAAGACCGAACCCCAAATAAAATTAGACCTGTTTCCATAAACTTCTCGGGTCCGCTCTGTCCCAAGTCTTATCGGATTAATTCTCCACCGTTGATCTCATCTGTAATTTGACGGTTGTTGATCCACCCAATCAACAAACCCAATCGTCGATCCTCCACCGTTTGATCAAGGCACGCTAGATCCAATGGTTCACAACGATATCAGCCGGGGAACTTGTGCGACGCTTAACCGCCTTTACAGAGCCTATAAGGATTATAAATCCTTGATCTATAAAAGTTCGGATCCGTTTTTGAGATTAACGTCTGATCATTTTGTGACCCGATATCCATTGGATATATGGAGGTCATCAAATCTATAGCCTGCGGGTTTTCAACTAGCACACGGGTTAAAAAATAGGCTTAACCCCCGTCGTTGACTGTGACGTAAGCGTTGAAAATGAGATCTACGGCTAGGATTTAGTGCGGGCCTTCAGCCACAATCAAAACAGACATACACTCCTACCCCCACTCTTCCAATGTTTTCTTCTTTATTGCTCTGTTTTCTTTCGATAACTCTTTCCCTTGGGCATATGCGATAACCTGCTTCTCTTGCTCCGATGACTTGCTTCTTTGATGGCTTCTCCTCTTTGGCTTCACGATGGCTTCTCCTCTTTGGCTTCTATTGTCTGTATATATATATATTCAATCCACTTGTGTCCTCCATCACATCATATCATCATATATCAAATTTTCATCACTATGAGCATTATGATCAATGGGCATCAATGGGCAATCATGTATCAAAGAATTTGCCATCACAAACACTGCTATATTGACAGCAATGACAACCTAGATTAATAGTTAGAGGCTACCAGGTTGGATAGGAGCCTCCGAGCATCTGGCTCTAAAGAGCTTATTATTATTACCATGCATGGATAAGGTAGTACTCTAGTTCTATAGTACTAGCTGATTAATTTATATGGTACCATGGCTATGAACTTATGAGACACTAATTGATTGTTATCTCTTGGGGAGAGTATGCATGAAGAGTACCATGGTGATTTGGTATTGGGTAGTGATGTTGGTAATCCTTTGATGATGTTGATCTAATGTTAGCCTTTCCTTTTCAACTTGTATGACATCTTGACTATGATTATGAATACCTCCCTAGCTAAGAGGGAGTGTTGAAGAATGTGTAGCTATGGTCAGTCTTCATAATTATCATTGTACTTGAGAAGAACAAAATTATTATTGTTTCTAGCATGTTCTTCATGCTTTTGATTTGGTCAAAATGTATTTTTGGAAAGAAGAAAATTATTATTTTATTTATATTTTCAAGTGGCTCCACAAGTGCTAAGTCAGATCACATGATGGCTAGTTGGCTTGCCTTGAAACTCTCTCATTCGGATCACATGATGGCTAGTTGGCTTGCCTTGAAACTCTCTCATTCGGATCACATGATGGCTAGTTGGCTTGCCTAGAAACTCACTCATTTGGATCATATGATGGCTATATAGAGGTTAATTTGATCTCCTTTGTATGCTATTGGAACACACATACCTTACTCATCGTCTCTCTTATGTGAAGTGATCTAAGATCTGTAGATATGCTCATTACATTTATGATTTGAAATCAGTGATTAGAGATATGCTCAATATACTTATGATCTGAAGTCAAAGATTCTAGATCTACTCATTATACTTATGATCTAAAGTCAAAGGTTCGATATCTGCTCATTATACTTATGGAAGTCAGAGGTTTGAGATCTACTCATTATACTTATGATCTGAAGTCAGAGGTTCGAGATATGCTCCTTATACTTATGATCTGAAGTCAGAGGTTTGAGATCTGCTCATTATACTTATGATCTAAAGTTGGAGCTTCGAGATCTGCTCATTATACTTCTGATCGAAATCAGAGGTTCCATATCTTCTTATTATCATTGAGATTTGAAGTTTGGTATTCGAGATCTGTTTGTTATCATCGAGATCTGAAGTCTCGTATTTGAGATCTGCTTATTATCATCGATATCTGAAGTCTGATATTCGAGATCTGCGAATTATCATCGAGATCTGAAGTTTGGTATTTGAGATTTGCTTATTATCATCGAGATCTGAAGTTTGATATTCGATATCTTCTTATTATCATCAAGATCTAAAGTCTGGTATTCGAGATCTGCTTATTATCATCGAGATTGAAGTCTGGTATTCGAGATCTGCTTATTTTCATTGTGATCTAAAGTTTGGTGTCTGAGATCTGCTTATTATTATAGTGATTTGAAGTCTGGGTTTGAGATCTGGGCTCTAATCTGACTGTCTTTTGTGATATGATGAGAAGATTAGCCTCTCCTTGGTGATCTTTGTTGGACATTCAGTTATGGAGACTTAGCACTTGTGGAAGCCTTCTTGGGTTAGTATTATCTTTGTCTTGATGTATTGTTGAAGGATCTCTCTAAGAAAGATTTGGTTGGGTTTTTCCCCTTGTGGGGTTTTCCCTAGTCTTTGACCTAATTCTGGTGTCTCTTGTTATTGTGCATTATGATCTCTTCTTTCTCCTTACTGTTTATTTAATTTCTGAAGTGTAATTACTTGATGAAGTGAATTAAATTGTAAAGAAGACCTAATACATTCACAAGTAATTCCCACTAGTTTAGAATTCTCTTCCACTTGGTTTCTCAACATTAAAAATTCTTAAAAGCAGTTCATCTCAACCACTATACAACAAATGACCCCTTGGTCCATTGGTAAAAATGCATTTTTAAATAATACAGGTCAAGGGTTCGAATTGACAGGTGTTAAGACGTTTTGGGTGTTCGTTACATTTAAACATCAAATATAGAATTTTCTATTGCAACAAACAAAACGAAGTCATAGCGTGTTGGTTAGAATGTTGGATCTGTTGCGGGGAGATCGCGGGTTCAAACCTGAGGACTCCCATTTTTGGCATATTAGTAGCAACAAATGTTAAATATATGATCTTTGTTGTTGTACCACATAACACTGATAGTTATTCTCATGGTTAAGTTGTTGTTGTTATATATCATAGGTTGTGGGTTCAACCCCGCAGACCTCCATTTTTGCAATTCGTCCTTATTGGTAACCTTAAATACAATTTCCCAAATCCCCAGTTTAACGACCATTGAATGGTGCAACGGTAGCCCATTGGATTAGCAGTGAGAAGGTCGCGGGAACAAACTGCCTAGCTGACCCATTCACAATACTTTTAGAACCTTCTTGGCCAATCAGATGCTACCACGTGGCGACTTCTGATTGGCCCATGTCATGTCCAGTCTCCCATGCCACGTCATTCTACTACCCATGCCATGTGTCCTGCTCTGGAGTTGCCACTTGTTGACCATGCCATCAAACCTTGCCCTGTATCATGTTGTCATTGGCCCTACCTGTTAGTAGTCATATTGACCACGTACTGACACAGCAGCATTTGTACTATACATACTGCCACGTGTCCTTCTGTAGTGCTGCCTCATGGCACACCCTGCCAACTTTTTATTTGTTTTCTTAACTTCAAATCACAATAACCTTCTCATACAACGCTTGTTTGATGTCATTCAAGCATCATTGGAAAGCTCTCGACGAGCACTTCGACATGGAGACCTTTCAATCAACTTTTGAAGACATCTGTTTTATGGATCATGATGATCCACCTAGATCACCTATGTTGCAGAAATGTGGCTAAAGGTGATACATGTTTAGACGATGCCCAATACTTGAAGATATTACAGCTATCAAGAATCATGTATAAGAAAATTTATTCCGTGCATGCCCATCAGTATATTCCATGTCCACTTTATTCCCTGCTTCTCCATACTAGAAAGCCATCCAAAACTGCAGCCAGAAAATTGAAGGATTTCTATGCATCAAAGCTTATGATCAATCACACAGAAGGGGACATGATAAAGAACTTGAGATATCCTTTTATGTCAGAGAAGCTATTTCTAATCCCACTCATGCAAGGTACTTTTGAATACTTGCCTCCTTTCAATCTGTTTCACAAAAATTCATTATTACCACACTCATTGTACCATCAAACAAGGTATCAACACATGAGAGAGGATACTTGTTATAACGGCTGACTACAAACCACTCTCGTCCCATGCCATCCTTTCTGAAGAGCAGAAAGATCGAAAATTTAAACACACAAAGGCCTAAAAGCCTTCCAAGAAACAATTCTCCACTCTTTTCCTTTTATGGTCTGCAAGTGTAACTAATGAGTAGACTCATGCCCTAATGGTAACATGTTTGCTCAGATAACTAACCCATATACATAGTCATCTAAAATGCACTTTTTCCCTAGTTTCATCAATATCTGGAGTATAAAATTTTAACAATGTACATCAAGATATCAATTTTTCAATTTCATTTCCCTTTTCCATTGCCACATAGAATAAATGCAAGTTAATAGTCAACTTTTTCTCCATACCATGTCATTTTGCTTTTCATTTCCCATAGCGAAGAGTAAAAATTGGAAGAAAAGAAACATCTTACTGCCAGCCAGTTATAGAATGAGTTAATCATATCATTTAATCCGTTAAGCAAAGAGGATCCATGTAACCTAGATGGACATAAGGATACCATTTTAAGGCTGTCTATATACTCGATCTGCCTGCTCATCCCTATTGACATAATGGTTTCCTCATTCGGAAGCCTATTCCTTCCTTAGAAAGTCCTCCAAAGAAAATGATGAGTAGATCCATTACCAACTAAAACTTGGCATGTAAATTCTATATTTTTTAGTCATAGAATACTAAATAAGCACTAAAGACCTCTTTGGTTTAGTTGCAATTCTGATGCGGTATACTGTAGAATATGCAATGATATTAAATATGATAGCTAGAGTAGTTACCGTGCTTGCCTTTGCTGCAAACAAGAAGGATATTTTGTGACATTTGAGTCATTAATTCAGAATCCTTATATCATATATCTAACTTGCAGACATAAGTAGCTATTTTAGATCGTATTAGCCAGCCTCTGAGAATTTTGATTTATGATACTAGCACAGCTATTTTTTTCTTGATATCCTTCCTATATTTACCAAGCCTAATTGGTAGTTTGATTTTACACTTGATATACAGGTCATGTGCCCAACATGCCTGTGTACTGGAATGGCAATGGCGAGTGAACATGACCCTCGTATAGATCCTTTTGATTAGAGTTGGTTGACATTTCCCCATCATTATCGAGTCCAGTGTGGAGAGATTCGTGCATAAGCAGTCCCCAGATCTAGCACTAGAACGTTCAAGTTTCAGCTATGTTTATGGGTAAAAAGTTTAGTGAATTCTATAGTGCTGCAATTATTTATCATTAGTATATGATAAAATAAATCTGATGAAATTCAAGAGATGATGGTACATAAACACAGCACATGGAGTGACGCGCTTTATTTTTCTTTTGTAAAAATGCATTTGCATATAATATACTAGTTCCTAAAACTCAGTTCCTTTCGTTCATGTGCTTGTCCGGCAATTGCTTGATTCATTTTTCTTTTATTTGGACAGGAGAATCTTTTCTTGTATAATACTGAACGTATAGGTTAATAAATGCATGATTTGCACTGGCTCTTCTAATGATATATATTGCCTCTGAATCTTCATATGCCCCGAAACTTTGCAGGCGTATGAATAGTTTGAATTCTTCTATCCTGTATTATGTAATTATGATGAAAAAGACTAATGAATGGGTCTTAATTTTTCCGTTTTGTCCTTGTAAAATATATGCTCAGCCCATGGAGGATGTGGATGTTTCAAACTAAAAGGATGATATAAATTTATCAACATTCCATTATTCAAAAAAGATTTCTGAGCAACTGATCATTTCTTGTTGAATTTAGCAATCAATCACATATCGTATGCAATTGACTATGGTGGTTCTTTTTCCTTCAAATATGCTGCAAGAAGAGCTCACCTTCCCTTGCTTTGTGAAGGAATGGCAATGGCGAGTGTACTCGTTAAACTTACAGAAATGTAAAACAACGTCTCTTTTAGTTAACGACAGCCTTAATTTGCCATGTTGATATTTACAATAAATAGTTTAAAAACTTCACGATGAATTCCTGTATTTTATGATGGAACTTATCAATCAATAGCTTTGCATTAAACGTATATGATTAAAAAAATCACACTAAGAAATCATACAAACAAAGAACACACAGTAATATACTTACAGCTGGTGTAGTCTCTGTAGTTTCTTATAATCACATCCTTTCTCTTTAGGTTTCCCTTTCCCCTCACCTTAAACTCTCTCCTCTAAACAATTTGATCTCAAATTATATTTAAAAAAATAAAACAAAATAAAAAATTCAGTTAATTAAAATAAAATTGAGGAAAGTAGTCAATTTATCTTTTTAGACTTGGGGTTTTGACAATCCAGGGTTTTTCCGATGGTATTTTTTTCTGATGTAACTTATTTAAAGGCATAAATTATCAATGAATTTTTATTTCTTCTAAAGAGAGAATCCAGGGACAAAAACTAGGCCATGGATGGAAAGAGGCCTATGACATTGAGGGTTTTGAATTACCAATTTGTAATTTTAACTTACCATGGTCATCTGAGAAGATTATCTACCGAAATTTACCATTGTAATTCTCAAAAGATTATTTGTGAGAATTTATCATTGTCATCCTCAAAAGATTATTTGTGGGAAACTCTCAGTTGAACATCTCATCAACCCATAAATTCATCACACTTTATATTTAATTGGTTTTGACAATTTTAGCAATAAGTAAAATTAGTTAGAAAATATACTCAAAAAAGATGTAGAAAAGTTAAATAACCACTTTAAATTCAATTACCACACAACTACATATGAGAATATGTTCCACATTTTAAACCAATAAAAAAGTTTTAAAACATTTTTGAAGACATAAATATATCTTTTAAAGAAAATTTTATAAAATTCTTTTAAATATAAAATGGATAGTAATGTATGCACAAATAACATAATAATTTTAATAAAAACTAATAATTGAATAATTCTTCACAGGAAATATTAATTTTCAGAGCTCAGAAATTAATACATTGATTATCAATTTTCTCATAATGGTACTTACATTTGTGATAACTTTGGATAGTGGGTAATATGCTGATTTAAAAAAAAAAAAATTGAGTTATTTTCTTAGAATATTGTTTAAGATATTATAATTGAAGGACAAATCATTATTGGAAAAAAGCTTATTTAATTTTGTGTGTTTAAACATTATTTAATTGTGATTTCCATGGGTTACTGCAATTTTAACAATAAGTAAAATTACTTAAAAAATATACTCAAAAAATATTTTAAAACATAGAAAAGTTAAATTACTGCTTTAATTCAATTACTACACTTACATTATGTTCCATATTTTAAATCAATAAAAAAAATTAAACATTTTTTAATATATCAATATGTATTTGAAAGAAAATTTTACAAAATTCTTTTAAATATAAAATCAAAAGCAATTTATGCACACATATCATAATAGCTTTAATGAAAATTAATAATCAAAGCAATCTTCAAGTGAAACCATAATTCTTAAAGTTTAGAAATTAATATATTGTGTATCAATTATTTCATAATGATACATTAGTGATAATGTTGGAGAGGTAATATAATGACATTTTTTTTAATTAAATTTTGAGTTGTTCTCTTGGAATATTGTTTGAGATATATAATTCAAAGAGAAGTAATTACTGAGAAAATGTTTCTTTATTTTTGTGTGTTTAGACATTAATTAATTGTGATCTCTATTAGTACTCACGATTTTAACAATCATTAAAATTAGTTTAAAAATATACTCAAAAAAAGTCTTAAAATGTGGAAAAGTTAAATTACTATGAATTAAAAAAAAAATCAAGGACAAAAAAACTAACAATTTTCTATTGATAAAAATTTGTTTACATAGATCTGGAATGTCTAAAAGAAAAAACATAGAGTTGTACAAACAAAAATGTTGCATTTAGCAGTCATCTTCCAACATTGCTTCAGATACCAACATTGCTTATTCAGATACCAGCCTCATGAAAAAGATGGTCCTAGAAAACTCCTAAATAAGATATGCCACCTAATGTACTCAAATATAAACTAAAATTAAGTCTCTACCTATCATCTAAATAATTATTAAATATAAATAAGTATGATAATGAAATTTAAGAGATTAGGATAATTCCCGTGCTTTGTAAATCATTCTAAAAGAAAAGCTTGAGATGTATTTCACCCATCATATGATGATGACCCTGTTCTGATATTGTGTGAGCCACTAGATTTTGTCCCTTGTGGATGTGGAAATATGTAATCTCTTTGAAGTGGTTCATTAGCTTCTTTACCCGCCACATCCAGTTGCAAAGTAATGGAGGAGCGAAGGTTGTGCATTGATTGACCCAATCGATTGTTACTTTTGAGTCGCCAAAAATGAACAGAGTGTCAAGTTAGAACCATTTAGCACAAAATAACTAACCCCAAAGAGCAATAATTTCTACCCATATGTTAGTGCCTAAGATGCAATTCCTTGTGATTTGAATATTAATATCTTCAGAAAGGACAATCTAAGCTCCACACCCGCAATCCTGCAATTTCGCAGCTCCATCAAAGAAGCTTGCAGGGAGTTTGTCCATGCAATTCAATTATTTAGACTTCCTGTCATGCAATTTGTGCGGAATAAGTCCATATCCTTTAAAATAAGCACATATGTAAAAACTAGTCCTATCAATATCATAAGGCATATTATTAAAAATGAGGGTGTTACTACAACACTAAATTCCCCATAAAATGAAAAAAGGAATGGTCCTATAATACTTGCAATTTATTCTCTGGGACTAAATGCAAGATTCAACCGAAGTATATTCTAACAAACATTTAAAGATAAGCATAGGAGGACCCTATCCCATATGGACCTAGCAATAAGGTAATTTATGAGTAAATGAAAAGTCTCTTCATTTAACTCATTGCACAGACATCATCTACTTAGTCTGCAAAAGCCTCTTTTAATTAAATTTTCCTAGGTCAGGATCTTGTCCTTCCATGCAAGCCAACTGAAGATCTTTATTTTTAATGGCATATTCCAAGACCAATAGGCTTAAACCAACACATAGATGAGGAGGTCAGTGGATTAAAAGAAACGAAATCATAGATTTCTTTGACAAATTTTATCCTAGATAGCAACACCATCCCTTCTAATAGAATTAGGACCATCACGGATTGAGATACCTACCTTATACAATTAGTTAGTGTAATCATTCCAAATGATAGCCAGATGGCCATATAATCCTAACTTTGCAACTTGTTTCCAATTGGTAAGATGATGACCAGATTTCCAATTGGTAAGATGATGACCAGAATTCGTCTCAACACAAATTTGGGAGATATGTAAAATGCCCATACCATGTAAATGAGACAAAATTTCAAAAGGTAGAGAATGTTCTCCGAGAATACCAAAGACGGGATCTAGTCCAACTTCGACCATCGAACCATCTCCAATATCCCATTGAACTGAATAAAGAATGCTAAAAGCCCTATCATCGGGGACCAACCAAAAATTTCCAAGTTCTTAAGGCCCCATCCACAAGCTACCTTGTTTTGAGTAAGTTCCTCCAAGCGCACTAGATGACATTTTTGGTTGCCCTTTGCACCAAACCAAAAAAAATATGAAATGATGGTGTTTATTCTCTTGAGATGTGTCTCAGCATCATTTATAAATGTAGCTAATTTACTGATATATTTTGTAAAATGGCTTGTGTTAAGATAAGTTAGTCACTGCTAGATAACCATCAGTGTGACCAAGATTCTGGCCTATCATGAAATTTTTTGATGAACCAGTGTCAATCTTTAATGAGGTATTTATTTGGTTTCATAAAGAAACCAAGATATTTAAATCCCAAGTCCAGTGGAGAGAAAATTATTAATAAAATGCTTGTTATTTCCTCAATCTAATTTAAATCAACAAACACATATATTATCATCAATTTTAAATTATTCATATAAAGTCCCAATGCTTTACCAAACTTCATTAAGATGTGAAAGAGATGTCTCCATTGATCCATAGAGACCCGACCAAATATCAAGACATCATCTGCAAACAATAGATGTCATATTGAAACCTTTTTGGTAATGTGAAGACCTGGGAAAACACCATCCCCCTTAGTTGTCAATATGAGATGACTAAGGCCATCAATTACAAAGAGAAACAAGGCTGCATAGCTAGTGTTCCCAAAAATTGGTCAAAAGTAATGTTGTTGTCATATTATATTTTTTTAAGATGTTATATAACAATTTCTCTCTTTCTTTTAATGTGTCATCTATAGGGCCAATTGGTTCAAGAACTTTAGTGCTTTTCATGGGTGGCATTGGGAAAGATACAATGTAAATTTGATAATGTTAACTTCTGGCCATGTCAATTTATATTGGCAATGTCGTGTTTAATATTATTGAAACAACGACTTATGTGGCTTAGTTGGTTTGAAAAATATTTGAAATTTCAGCAGAAAATTTGGCAATTTTTTTTTAAACAATAATTTCAAAACCAACTAAGCCACATAGCCAGGGGCTATGCCGCGCTCTGCGCTATTACCCGAGATCCTACCTATTTTTCAATGTTAACTATTTACCTTCGCCTACTTGAATGTCTTAAGTTATAATCAGCAATACAAAACATTCATACACGATCACGCAGTGAATAAACAGTATACTTGCAAATTATATCCAATTATGCATTAAACAAGGAAAATATACACAGAATTATAGCAAAACTTCTCTTTATTGATTCTCCCAACGGTTACAGACTCGACCTGGTCCGCGCACTCAACTGCAGACTACTAGGCCTCTGCGCACTCAGCTGCAAAGCCTTCTCCTACTCTACGACCCACAGACACACTTTAGACTTTGACTCAATCACTTACACTTCTCATCTTTTTCTTCTCATTCCCTATTGGTTCTCTTTTACACTTAGAGTCTCGCTCTATTTATATAATCCCATGGTCGTCTATCCAACCGACATTACATTACAAAAACTAGGGTGGACAACCCTGTGACTCTATTATACTTTCGCGCCCAGTGCCCGCAATTCGCAGAACTCTTACAAAAAGATTTGATCAAAACTTGGGCTTTAAGCACCAAAACATGCCTAGGGGGGATTCCATGCCCAACAAGCCCCCAACACAAACCTCGTGACTCGCCCTTGAGTCACTCTATCGGCGCTGAGATCTTTGCGCGAAGTCCTGCCAACTGTTTTTGAACTGCGGCAAGGTCAGTGGCGCACTAATCTACTGCTTGTTGGATCTACTGCATACGTTGTTCCGAGACCTCTATGTCGAAAGTGCTTCTCTGCATCAGTGCGTGCATCCCTTGCATGTGTGTGAGCTTGCCTTAAATTTCTGTCGTGATGGTGAAGGCCTCATCGATCCAAGGCTGAACGGGCGCCTTCAGGACTGCTTCCTTGTGTCATGTCGTGTCCACCTTCTCTTTCAGCGCTTTAGGCTGTTGCATCCATGTGAGCCTCTGAGTGAGGGCCATCCTCTGCGCAGTTCCTCTGATGTTGTCGTACTGTTGTTGGAGTTCTCGCACCTCTATCTCTAAGCGCTAGATGTTGGGGTCCTCCTGCAGATTTGTGAGGACCTCAAATGATTCTTCCAACATGTTGGTGCAGTCTCGCATTGCACTGCCAATTTCATCCAGTCCCACTATGATAATGCTAATGCGTTGTTCTCTGACTTCTGCAGGGGTGGACGGTTGCGCCTTTAGTCGCAGCTCGATGACCTGAAGATTCAGCTCCAACTGAACCTTTTTCATTTCCTCCCACGCCTCACGCACCCCTGCTGCTAACCTATGGATGCGCGCCTCTGCTGGTATGTCTACTGGGATGGCCAACTCCGAGACGCTTTGGCAAGCTTCGTCTATTACCTATACCAGTTGTTGATTCTGCGACACCACTTCGTCGCGCTGCAAGCTCAATTGTTCCATATTGATTTTCTACTCGTTGAGGACTTGTAGTGCGCAACTCTCCCTAGCTCGCAGCTCTACAGTTATCCCATCCTGCAAAACATATAAGGTCTCTTACGGGAGTGTAGCCATATTGATACCGAGACCCTTCAGCGTGCTAACCGTAGGCTTGTCGGCCTCATTTGTTGTCACTAGTGCCCCTTCCGGTAGCACTATGGTGTTCGTCATTTGCACGTGCAACATTTGTTCTGTTATCATTGTCCCGACTGCGAGGCTGGTCGAAAGGGTACCAGCTTGAGGAGGGCGCACCTGTAATTCCTACAACTGCGCTCTGAGGGCCCCCAACACAATCTGGTTCTCCTGCATGAAATTTTGGAGGGCCTCAGAGGTGACATCGCACATTGTCTCGCCGATGTTGTGCAGATCACCCTCGATTAGGGTGATCGGGTCAATAGACAACTTCGATGCCTTGACCTTCTTGCGCGGCCCTGTCCGCTCGGTTGGGTGTTGGCGCTTCAACTGTGTTGACGCGGTTTGTGGGTCTGCGCCTCCCTCTTCTTCCTTTGCTTCCTGCCCATGCGAAGGCAATGTTTGGCCCTCGCTCACCTTCGCGACTGCCTCCTGTGCTGCTGCTGCGGCCTTTTCCTGCTCAATTGCCATCTAGGCAACATCCCGTGCCGCCCGCACTTCTGCTGTCGCTACCTCCTTCCTTCTCTTTTATGCCAATTGTGCGATGCGTAGCTTGGCCTCGTCTTTCTTCCTTTGTGCCGCCGACTTCTCTATCTCCGCGATGTCTGGAGCGCACCACTCCGGCGGCCATGTCTCCTGGACATTGAAGATAACATCGTATGTGGCTACAAAGGGTAGCTTCCTCCATTGCTTGGTCAGGTCCTTGCGCACTCTAATGTAAATGCCATGGATGTCCGCTTTAAATTCCGCAAAACTCTGAAGGTTGTAGTAGAAAGTGGGCGACAACCGCGACTTGTGGTTGATCCCCATTCTGAGGTTCATCTCCATGAACAACCAGAATATTTTGTTGTTGTGGATCCTCTTGGCATCCTTTGTGGCCCAGAGTGAAGCGTACTTCGCGGCGTTTGACAAATCTTTTTCAATCGTGGGGAATTGACTATCCTCTGGTAGTTCCCCTGCCACGAGCACTATGGACAACAGAAGCCATGAATAGTGGAATGTTTTGCCCTGTTCCTGAGCTTCGCGGCAATTCTCTAAAAACTCCTTGCAGAGCAACTCGGACCAGTTAAACTGGACCCCCTCCGCGCACTGCTCGGCCAATGCTACCACCGGCGCGGGTACCTCGTTTGTGTGGCACTTGCGCATTACCTTACCGACAATTATTTGGATTGCCACTTTCACTACTTCGTCACTGATGCTGGATATGGCGTAGCCCCTCTTCTTCTTTGTCAACTTGTACTTTTTCTTCATGGCCTCCACGATGGCCAAGTCACTGCTTTTCCCTTCCGAGATGTCCGTGGGGTCCTCTCTTTTGCATGGAAGCTAGTAAATGCGATGAATCAAGTTTGTCGTGATGGGGATGGGCTCCTCCAACCAAAAACACCCATCGTGCACCAGGCAGAGAAGTTTCCTGATGACGAAAATGGTTATTGGGGCATGGTGGAAATGTGGCACCCAGAGCAAGTTCAGTAGCCCAACCTTTTCCACTCCACGCAACCACTTTCACAGCACTAATTCTGTAACCCCGACCACGGTGTTCTGCTTAGGCTTCATGAGGTGCGAGGTCTCAAGGTGAGGGAACTTCTCGTGGTCAGCAAGGTTCCAATCTTCGAATTTTAAGCTCGGCACCCATCCCAGGTGCATGCCCTCAAAAATAATATTGTCTGGGAGGAGCGGGGTCTGGAGCGAGCTCTTAGTCTCATCAAGGTCCTTAGGCACTCTAGCCTTTCCTTTCCGCGAGGGGACATAGGCAGGCAGCTTTGTCGAGAGGTGTGCAGGCTCAATTTCCTCCTCCCTGCCTTCGTCCTCGTCTTTTGCGATGATTAGGTCCTCCAGGTCTTCCTCTTCTTCATCAGTCTCTATGGTGACGACTTCCCCTTCTCCTCCATTAACAGCTTGGTGCGTAGCGGGTTCTGTGGGGACACATGTACGGGAACCATCGCTTGTTTGTCCTTGGGTTTTGGTGTGCGCGATGACTTCAGGATTTCTGCCTCAATCCTGGCACCTTCCAAAGCATCCCCCATAGTCAGGGCGTGCGTGCCCTCCTCGGCGGTCATTTCTGCTATCTCCATAACGTCCTCAGTTGTTACCATCGTATCCGTCCAGAAATCTAGCACTCGTGAACTCAGGGGCTCAATCAATGCTCGGCACACAACAATCAGGGCTCTACTCAATAGCTCAATTCGCAAATGACCAAGTGTTGTTTGTTGGGCAACCCTTTGTAATTTATAGTGCTTTTTGAATTTGAATTCGACCGTTCCCCCCAAATCTGGTTCATTAATGCTCCCTTGGCGGTAGATTTTCCTAAATCTTTTTCATAATTCGCGTCTTAAATTTCTACCGCCTGCTCCATTTGGTCTCAAGTCGAGCATCCCATCATGAATAGTAACTTCAATGGTCACTTTCTGGCCAACCTGTGCAGCAGCGCAACCCCTTGTGCGCGGTCGCGAACCTTGCGACTCTTTACTTCTATGCGCAGCTCCCGGGCAGAATAGTTTATAGTCCTGCGCTTCCTTTCAATTGCCTAGAGCGCTAAGACTGTACTTCCTTCGGCTAGTCAGGTGGTCGCACCACCTGTGTGAAGTTTCATCCTATCATCCATCATGTTTCCAGGAGAATACCCACCTTTTATTGTTACGGTCAGCATCACGCACTTTACCATCTGCAACGCGCTACCCTGGTCAATATGCTTAGCAATGTGTGGTCCAAGCCAAGGCATCAGACTGATCAATTCGCGGCAATAGGCCTTAAACCTGTGACCGCAGTCGTACGCATCCTGCGTTATCACCCTGGTCTTTTCGCCGATAAAATCTTCCTTTATCTCGTCCTCGAGCTTCTTGACTTCCACGTCCACCAGAGTGCTTTTCTTCCTTAATCATACCCTCTTCTTCCTGTTTTTGGAGTCTAAAATGTCCCTGTTAGATTTCTGCTTCCAAGATTCTGCGAACCATCGTATCTATCGATACTATCATGCACGGTCCAAGCTCTCCAAGTACTATAGGGCTTATTGCAGTTGCTTCATACTCCAGCCTTGGCGGTGCCTGCGCAATCAAGTTTTTGCACGCGGTCCTATAAGCCCAGAGAACCGCTGGTACACGCAAGTCCCAGCCAGTCTGCGACACGTTGTGACCTTGTTCAGCGCTTCACGTACTTTGTTAAAAGCTTCTGCGTGGATATTCTTCTGCGCACTTGGTCTTTCCATACTTCGTGGTCCCAACTGGAGGGGTCGTTCACGTCATTACCTTACATGCACCTACTTACTAATCGTGTCCCCTACCGCGAGGACGGCGTGCATCCATACAGGTTTCGCATCATATGCCTATATCCACCTGGATAGGTGGGTGCGCGGGCCGATTCGTTTGACAATTTTGTTTGTTAATCGCATCGGAGGCTTCCCAAACCGCGTGTGTATCATCCTTCTGCATTCGCGCCAGTCCTCAAAACTTCTTTGGTGCGTACCCCACCATCTTGTGGGCGTAGCGCGCAGTACCCATTTCAAAGCATCCAAGCATTGCTGTTCTGACACTTCTCTTTCAAATTTGTTCAGGAAGTCATCCACCTCACATAACCCGTCATACGTAGCCAGATCCCTTACCTTTGTTGCTATGCAGTGCAGCGACCTCGTCATCATGTTACAGTTGAGCGTGGTTACCTCGTGTAACCAGTTCTCCCATCGTTCTATCTCTTCGTCAAAATCCGAGGTGTAGGAGAATTTGCGCTCCCATGAGATTCGGCCATCTGGGGTTGGATTTACCCAATCTTGCTCCCACGCGGTTATGTTGTAGATGCAGTCCAAGTCATCATCGCTGTCGTAGTCGCACATCGGCGCTGTGTAGCACAATCCCTCTACAGGGTCTAAAGGTACCACTACGCGCAGTGACTTTTTCTTAAAGATCATCTTGCGCTTCTTTAGATTTATTAGTCCATTCATGTCAGTGGCTCAATCTATTCCCAATTGATCCAGGTGGATATTGGTGGCCACCCGCTAATTCCACTTGGATCCCCTCTAGTGCTTCTTACAGTTTTTTTTCAGTTTCCTTAATTATAGCATAGTTTACTATTTTTAGCAGTTTTTCGGGTCCTAAACTTCCGGAGCCGTTTTGAGGCCCTAAACGACGTTTTTTGAGAAATCTACCGCCAGCGATTTTTTTGATAAAAATCGCTTTTTCCGTCGTAGTCCTCGGAGACATCTTTCCAACGGGCTATCATGCACGTCAAACGGAGATAGTACGACCAATTCGCGACCCCGGGAAGTTGATGTACCAACTTACCCAAAAACGGGGCCCACAATTTGGCGTTTCATCTTCTAGGGTTAGGTTTTGGAATGTGAAGGGTTTTCCATTGTTTCTCAACAATAAATAGGCCTCCGAGCCTCTTTGTAAGACAGTTCAGAGGCATGTAGCCACCACATCTCTTCTCAGAGATAAGCTACCATCGCCCTAGCTGGTTTATTTCCATTTCTGTTTGTAAGCATATTTCAGTATTTTACAGTAATGAATTGAGGTATTATTTCCGCTGCATATCTGTCTTTATGGTTATCTCTGTATTTTATTGTGTTCCTGTTTAAATCTGGATCAGTGGTATCAGAGCGGTCTGCTTTTTTTCTATGTTTTTCTTTGCATGTCCCCAACGAGGTCGGGATATAAGAAGTTAGGGCTTGAACTGGTCGAACCTTTGCAAGACCAGCCTCGCAAATCCCGACGGCCTCCCATGGCGGATGAAAATAAAGACGAGGGGGCATGAGATCCTATCAAAATCTTGCTCGAAGAAGCCCTCGAGCGACAAAGGAACGCGATGATGGACAACTTTGCCCAAATCCTTCAGCGGCTACCCAGAGGCGACGCATCGGCTTCCAAAAGCAACTCTGGAAACGCCACACCATTTAAGGTACAAGTTAATTTTGAAATCCCCATATTTGAGGGTCAGATAGACGCAGATGTCGTCGATAAATGGTTAAATGTGCTAGAGGGTTATTTTTCTGTTCATGATTTTTCCAGTCGGGAAAAGATTATTTTCGCTCTTCTCAAAGCAGCCCCCCACGTCAAGGATTGGTGGGAAACCTACTGCGAGCAGAAGGATGAAAGTACAGGCTCACTATTTTCAGTCGCACCGACTTGGGATTCATTCCGAGATGCCATCAAGGAGTAGTACTACCCTGTCGGAAGCTATGAGTATCAATACATAAAGTTGACCACGCTACGGCAGGGAAGGGACCAAGACGTACCAGAGTTTACCAATATTTTCCATACCCTTTGCACAAAGTTGGGTATCAAGGATACAGAGCAGCATTTGGTACTCAAATACCGTGGCTGCCTGCACAAGTACATCCAAGAAGAACTAGAATTCCTGAACATCTCCTCGCTCGGCATGGCATACCGATATGCCGTCAAGGTCGAGCAAAATTTTAAACAGAAGAAGCGAGACTTTGGGTCTACGAATCCGAAACAAGGGAAAGGCGCCCCCAAACCGCAGAACAAAGGACAAAGCCAAGGCGGGGCCGCCCAAGACAACCCGCCAAAGCTGCAAGAAAAGAACAGCGCCGCAAAGCCGAAAAAGGACATCGGAAAGTGGTGTGAGTTCCATAAGAGCTCCACTCACAACACAAGTGAGTGTCGGGCCAAGCAGTCACTGGTGGCCGAGCTAAAGGTTTCAGAATCAGATGCATGTTCTGACTCTGAGTCAGAACTCGATAAGGGGAATGACAAAGGGAAGCAGATTATCGATGCGGAGCCCAACGCCATCGTTGCCACCACGAAGATCCAGAAGGAGGAACTTGAAGATCCAGAGGAGGAGGAGCGTCTTTTCCACTCTCAGATGTGGGTAAAGGGCTCCCCGCTACAGTTCATTGTCGACAGCGGGAGCCAAAAGAACCTCATTTCGGCAGAGGTCGTGAAACGGCTGGGCTTACCAACCACAACACATCCACAACCATACACCATTGGGTGGCTGCAACAAGGACGGGATCTTCGCGTGAGCCAACAGTGTCGCCTTCCATACAACATCAAGCCCTTCACGGATGAGGTATTGTGTGACATTGCTCCCCTTGAAGTTTGTGATGTGTTATTAGGACAACCATACTTGTGGAAGCGACATGCTGTGTATGAGTCAAGGCCCCGTGCTGTTATTGTTACTTTGGGAAATAAGTTGTACAGGATACCAGAGGTAGCACCGCCTACCGCCATCTCTTTGGTTACTGCAAAACAATGCAGTAAGCTCATTTCCAAAACCGGGAAGTTTGTTTTCCTGATGATACGCCCTCAAAAAAAGAAGAAGACGGTGGCCACGACCTCCAGACAGGGCCCCTCCGCACAACAACTACAGATGGACAAGGTCGTGGAGGAGTATGAGGACATCTTCACCTCCCCCGCAGGGGTTCCTTTGCACTGTCAGGTCAAGCACTCCATTGATCTGACCCCAGGTTCGCCACTGCCCAATGGACCGATCCATCGGCGCTCTGTTCTAGAGAACGATGAAATCAAGAGGCAGATTCAGGAGCTGTTGCAAAAAGGTCACATCCATCCGAGTTCATCGCCCTGTGGGAGCCCGATCGTGCTGGTACAAAAGAAGGATGGGACTTGGAGACTTTGTATTGACTATTGGGCGTTGAACAAGATCACTGTTCGTAATAGGTACCCAATCCCACGGATTGATGACCTCCTGGACCAACTAAAGGGGGCAAAATATTTCAGCAAGATCGATTTGAAGTCAGGATATCACCAGGTACCAATCGAACCCTCCGATGTGTGGAAGACTGCCTTCAAAGCCAAGGAGGGCCTTTTCGAATGGTTGGTTATGCCTTTCGGATTGACGAATGCTCCTGCAACCTTCATGAGGCTAATGGACGACATCTTGCGACCATTCACCAACTCATTTGTAGTGGTATACTTGGATGACATCTTGATCTTTAGCAAGACTTGGGAAGAGCACCTCCACCACATCCGACAGGTTCTCCAAACACTGCGACAACACAAGTTATGTGCCAATTTGGAGAAATGCACTTTTGGCATGACCCAGGTTCAGTATCTAGGATACATTATTGATGAACGGGGGGTGCATGTGGATCCAGCCAAAATCTAAGTCATTCGGGATTGGCCATCTCCAACCACTCTGATAGAGCTTCGCAGCTTTCTAGGCCTTGCCAACTTCTACCGTAGGTTCGTGTTGGGATTTTCTCATATCACTTGGCCCTTAAGTCAGGTCACCAAGGGAGGAGCGAAAGCAAAAATTTTTTGGTCTGAATCTCAACAGAAGGCATTCACAGAGTTGAAAGATCGACTCTGCATAGCACCAGTTCTTGCATTACGAGACTTGCAACAACCATTTGAGGTCGAGACAGATGCCTCTGACTATGCTATTGGGGCAGTCCTTACTCAACACGGGCATCCAGTGGCATATCACAGTGGGACACTTTCAGACACAGTCCGGAAGTATCCCACTTATGACAAAGAGATGTATTCCATTGTGCAGGCCTGCCGACAATGGAAGCATTACATTTTGGGGAAGGAAACGGTCATCCACACGGACCACCGACCCCTGCAGTTCATACAGGCCCAAGGGAAATTGCAGAATGATCGCCATCAGAAGTGGTCCACATACCTGCAACAGTTCCATTTGAATATCAAGTATAAGAAGGGCAGCACCAATAATGTTGCAGATTGCCTCAGTCGACCACCGATCATGGCGTTAACCACCGTGCTCAAATCTTGTGGGCACGAGACTTCTGATTGGCCACTGCTCTACAAAAGCGACCCGGAATTCGGCCACACATACCAGACACTCTTGGAGGGTCAGCATGTTCCAGATTTTCACCTCCAAGACGACCTGTTATGCCACCTGGGTCACCTTTGTGTTCCTTCAAGCGAGCGTGCCAAGATGATCTGGGAAGCACACTACAGTCGGGTCGTTGGGCATTTTTGGGTCGAAAAAACCGTGGCAATACTGTAGAAATATTTCTATTGGCCAAATCTTCGACAAGATGTCGGGAAGTACATCAGATCATGCACTGCTTGCGCCATTGCCAAACCGACCATCAAGAAGCAAGGCCTCTATACCCCGCTGCCTACCCCTCATCGACCTTGGGAATCCATCTCCATGGATTACATGTCAGGCCTCCCTTCCACTAGGCATGGAAATGACTGTGTTTTTGTGGTCGTCGACAGGTTCTCGAAGATGGCCATTATGGCGGCCTGCAAGAAGAATATCACAGCAGAAGCCACTGCTAAACTCTTCTTTGAACGAGTATGGGTACACTTTGGGATCCCACAGTCTATCATTTCAGATCGGGACAGCAGGTTCCTCAGTACATTTTGGTCTAGCCTCTGGTCGATGCTGGACACCAAACTCACTAAGTCCACAGCCTTCCATCCTCAAACTGATGGCCAAACTGAGGTTGTCAACAGGATGATCGTACACATTCTGCGCATGTACAACTCAAAGCATCCACGCACATGGGACGAGAGCCTCCCCTATGTTCAGCACAGCTACAACCGGGCTCTCCACAGCTCGATTGGCCACAGCCCTTTCCAGGTGGGATTGGGATTCCAGCCACTATGTCCCATCGATGTGGCCATGCCATTTGCAGCTACTCACGCAGATTCTGCTCATGTCCAGTCCGAAACAGATAAGGAAAACAGCTTCATTGAGCACATCCAACATATTCGCCAGCAGGTCCATGACATTCTGGAGAAATTAAATTCCAAGTACAAGCAGCGACATGATCAACATCGGGTGCCACACAAGTTTCAAGTGGGCGACAAAGTCTGGTTGCATTTGCAAAAGGAACGCCTTACCGGAGCCTATCGGAAACTCAGACCACTCTGATATGGCCCTTACACCATTACCAAGGCTGTGGGAGACAATGCATTTGAGCTCAGCATTCCCCCATTCCTTGGCCTGCACCCCGTGTTCAATGTCGACCGCCTTTGGCCATACTTTCCACCATTACTAGACACGTCCGACATTGCAGAACAACTCACACCCACAGAGTTAAATCCAGCTTGCATGGAACAAGTTGCAACTGATCGGATCATGGACACAGAGATCAAGCACACTCGCCAGCAGAATATCCAACTGTATCGAGTTGTCAAAGCAGGACAACTCCTTCACCAGGGCAAGTGGCTCACCAAGGACCAAGTGCAGCAGAAGTTCCCTCATCTCATGGAGGAACTCAACGCAATGGGGACCATTGCTTCCTAAGGGGGGAGGAATGATCCAGGTGGATATTGGTGGCCACCCGCTAATTCCACTTGGATCCCCTCTAGTGCTTCTTACAGTTTTTTTTCAGTTTCCTTAATTATAACATAGTTTACTATTTTTAGCAGTTTTTGGGGTCCTAAACTTCCGGAGCCGTTTTGAGGCCCTAAACGACGTTTTTTGGGAAATCTACCGCCAGCGATTTTTATGATAAAAATCGTTTTTTCCGTCGTAGTCCTCGGAGACGTCTTTCCAACGAGCTATCATGCACGTCAAACGGAGATAGTACGAACAATTCGCGACCCCGGGAAGTTGATGTACCAACTTACCCAAAAACGGGGCCCACAATTTGGCGTTTCATCTTCTAGGGTTAGGTTTTGGAATGTGAAGGGTTTTCCATTGTTTCTCAACAATAAATAGGCCTCCGAGCCTCATTGTAAGACAGTTCAGAGGCATGTAGCCACCACATCTCTTCTCAGAGATAAGCTACCATCGCCCTAGCTGGTTTATTTCCATTTCTGTTTGTAAGCATATTTCAGTATTTTACAGTAATGAATTGAGGTATTATTTCCGCTGCATATCTGTCTTTATGGTTATCTCTATGTTTTATTGCGTTCCTGTTTAAATCCGGATCACCAATAGCGTGGGGTAGGGATTGTTGTCATCAACAATCTCTATCACTTCAAAACCTACTAACGTGCTTTCTCCTTCGATATCTACTGTGATTCCCTGCAATCTCCCCATAGGTAGGATCTTTTGTTGGTTCACCATTCGCAGTTGGATAGGAGACCATTGCAACACAGGCCTGCCCATGCGCTCCCATGTCTGCTTTGGCAGGATGTTCGTGTCCGATCCTAGATCTAGAATCACTTGGTCCATCTCATATTCCCCGATCTGCGCGGTCAATCTCATCTCCCTTCCTGTTTGCGTCGTGTGCTTCCCGAGCTTCCGAACTACATGCAGTTCTCCTGGCGTAGTCCCAACGCATCTAGTTATGAGTTCTTGCAGCCCCTTTACAACCTTGTTGTCGCACAGCAGCTTCATGCATGTCTCCAAGAACATAGTGAGCATCGATGGGTCCATTTCTGGCTCCAGTCTGTCTTTACTTCCTGAAGTGGAGGCATCAGCGAAGCTCCTCTTAGCTTCCATGAAGGTCTCCTTAGCGCACTCCAAATCAAATTCTGGTTCCTTCGTTGGAGCCTTGCAAACCCAGGTACTTTCTTCAGGCTGCTTGCCTTTGTCATCCCCTATTGTAATACCACTTCGAAGCACAATATTTACATTAGGGTCTTCCTCGCGCGGCTCAGACCTCATCATTTGTAGGTTCTGAGTTGGGGGAGGCTGGAGTGCTCCTTTATCGTGCAACCTCGCTATCAGTGACAATCCTCCATCTCATGGTCAAACAACATACAATACAAGCATTATGGTCGCATTGGATTCGTACAATCGTGGGCATAATGCTTTGGCCCTCCATAATTACAACATATTAGTTGTCTGCAACCTCTTCCTGGCCACCCTCCACCTCGACCTCGTTCGCACCCTTGAAATCCGGTGTGCTCCATTCCTGCGTTTTGATCGAGGGGTCGTGTTTCGGCCTAAACTCTGTAGGTAGGAGTTCGATCCATCATCAGTTCATAAATTCGACAGGTGCACTCATCATGTCCTACTAACCTATAGAAATTACAGAACAACTGTTGTGAATTCTGCGTATACTTCTATAATAGATGGCAGTTATCTATAACATGCTTTCCTCCTATCTGACAAATCGCACACCATAGTGCAGGTGTCGCGCTCAGTCTTGTTTGTGCCTCCGATCTTAGTGGCATTGGCCCTCCTCCCGCAAGGTAATTCACAAATACCGGGCAGTGGTCCTTGTCGTGCCACTGGCCTTTTTATTTTACGCACCATACCTCGTCACATACTTTTGGGCAAGCTGTCCTATCTTGTTTCAAACTCTACATCTCCAAGCACAAGTTTTTCAACTACGCGTGAATCTGCTGAAATCCCAGGTTAGGATCTTGTATTGGAGTCTCATACAATCTCATCACGACCTCCAAAACCTCAGCCTGAGTGGTTAGCCTTTGTTGCACCAGTGCGTTTTGTAGATGCAACGTTAACGATGCCACAAACCATTCACGGTGTTGCCCATCTGTTAATGTCATGTTCGCTTCGCAAATTGTGCACTTCAGTGTTTGATCCAACTCCCACGGAGTTTCGCTTGGTAGCGTTGTGATTTCCTTGAATCCAATAATTGACTATGCCTCTGATTTTGGCCTGCTAAATTCTCTGTTTAGCGCAACTTGGATATTTGTGATCCCCGCATTTAGATTGTCATTGGAATGCTTAATGTACAGGTCAGCGCGCAATCCTACATAGCGCTGACCAACGTTGCCTTCTTTATATTGTCGTCCGTGACACCCTGTGCTTCCCATACAGCTTTTATTACGAACCAAAACTGGTCTGGATCTTCATTCCCTACTCCCTTGAACATTGGTAGCTTTATTGTGCTTGCCATACTGCTTCGCGGTGGTGGAGGAGGTGGTATGGGCGAAGACGGGGGTGAAGATGGTGAAACTGGTGGTGGTGTGGGTGGGGGTGGTATGTGCGGAATTCTCTGCCTTATCAGATTGATCACACTTCTTGGCGAGACCTTCGCGAGCTCTTCTTCGCCCCCTCGCAGAGGTGAAATCAAGAGGCTAGTCTCTAGTTCTGTGCTACCTTTGTTTCTGTAGATTCTCCCACTTTGCGTAGGCCCAAACATCAATTTATTCGCATAACCCGATTTTCACACAATAGCATTTTAATCCAATTGTTCAAAGATTTAATGTACTTACCTCACAGTCCCTTGAGGAAGCATCGTTCTGCCTCGCTATAGCTGACTGAAGTATCTACCGTGAATTCGGTAATGAATCCTCCTATGATTCGATTGAGCCAGTGATCAACAGCGTGCGTGATCCTACCTTCTGATGCTTCCATTCTGCGCACCAATTATGGAGTCCACACAATAGGTTTGTCAAGTTTAAACCTTCGTTGGCTATCTACTAGCTTCGCGATCCACTCGTACAACTCAGTGGGGAAGGATACAAAGAAAATTTTGTGGATTTCCATATATAAGTAGCAATCTAACCACTCTTCCTTTGATAAGCGTGGATTCCTATTTTCCTGCAACGCGAACTCGTGAATCTTTCTGTCCAACCAATCTTCAATTCCTTTCTTTGTCGGATTCTAGTGATACGACATCAGACATCTCTATGTAGATCCCAGTCCCGGCAACAGAACCATTTGTTGGCTTGTTGGGGCCTGACCCAAGTTTGGAGTTAATTAGCCAAACAAATCCCTGTACTGCTGGCCCTTTCGGCAACAGTCCGCGAAGAGCAGACTGAGGTCTCACTCGAGGTAGTATGGGAGGGTGCTAGAACTAGGTTTCCACACCCTTGAGATGTCTGAGAGGTAATACTGGTCCTCTGTTTTTTCCTACGCGCAGGTCACTTCGCGCCCTTTCCATTCCTCACAGCCTGATACACTGCCTTCGCACAACCCTGACCAGGGGTTGTACCGCACTCTGCGCTATTACCCGAGATCTTACCTATCTTTCAGTGTTAATTAATTACCTTCGCCTACTTGAATGTCTTAAGTTATAATCAGCAATACAAGACATTCATACACAATCGCGCAGTGAATAAACATTATACTTGCAAATTATATCCAATCATGCATTAAACCAGGAAAATATACACAGAATTATAGCAAAACTTCTCTTTATTGATTCTCCCAATGGTTACAGACTTGACCTGCCCTGCGCACTTAGCTGCAGGGGTCCGCGCACTCAGCTGCGGACTATTAGGCCTCTGCGCACTCAGCTGCAGAGCCTTCTCCTACTCTACGACCCACAGACACACTTTACACTTTGACTTAATCACTTAGACTTCTCATTCCCTATTGGTTCTCTTTTACACTTAGAGTCTCGCTCTATTTATACAATCACATGGTCCGCGGACCTTGGGTAGGTCTATCCAACTGAAATTACATTACAAAAACTAGGGTGGACAACCTTGTGACTCTATTATACTTTCATGCCCCGCACCCGCAAGTCACGAAGCTTTTACAAAAATATTCAGTCAAAACTTGGGCTTTAAGCCCCAAAACATGCCTCGGGGGGATTCCATGCCCAACATATCCAGTGGTTAAATGTGTTGCACACAATACTCTTCAAGGATTGTTCTTATTTTTTTTAATTATAAACTTTTCTATAATGTTACTGGGGTTTGTTAATAGGATTTGTAATCCCATCTTATAAATATTCCAGCATGAAATTATTTCAATTCCATTTTTACTTACGTAGAATTGTTATTAAGTTTTCTTAACTACTTTACTCACATAGAATTGTTATTAAGTTTTCTTAACTACTTTACTCATGTAGAATTGTTATTAAGTTTTCTTAATTGCGCACACGGGGTATTAAGCTTCTTATATTTGGATTATTTGCATTTAACAGAGAACTGTATTTGTTATCCTCAGATTGTACTATTATAGCTTATTATGAAGAGGTCACTTATTCCTTATTTACTGTGGTATTGGAAAAATACATTTGGTTTGGGGACTGTTTCCCAGTAGGCCATCACCCTAGCTAGACAGGATCTAACCCCAGAACCACTATATCTTATTGTCAGTGCTCAAAATTTACTGCTTAGTCTGACTTGAAAATGGGTTCCTTATTAATAGTATAGAGCACAACTTCTTTAATTTTCATGAGTAAATTAAATATAGGAAACTTTCCATAATTTCCATAATGGACTAAAATTGAAATCAACTCATTTTTTCTTTTCTTTTATGGAACAAAACTCAAATGACAGGAAATTTAAAGTGTGATTTTTGGTTATTGAAAATTACCTGAAATCATATCCAACAGTACAATTGTTTCAAACTTGCGATGCTTGAACAACCTCTGGCCCACTACTTTAACAATTACAGTCGCTTGAACAGTCGTTGGCACACTACTTGAACAATTATAGTCGCTTAAACAACCTCTGGCGCACTAGTTGAACAATTGTAGTCGCTTGAACAGCCTCTGGCACACTACTTGAACAGTTACAGTGGCTTGAACAACCTGTGGCTATTCTTGAGCAGAAAATGACAGTGGAGAGTAGAAATGAAATTAACATGGGTTCGATTGCAAATTCCAAAGTAGAAAATGACATTGGAGAGCAAAAATGAAATTAACACGAGTTCGCACAAAATAACAACTTGCAGACTGGAGAGCACAAATTGGCACAGATTAGTAAGTAATTCTATGACATTCAATTTTGTTTTAAATTTAGCTCATTTGAATTAATAGTTGTTACCATCAAGATATCTACATGGAGATATATGGAAGATCGACCAAATTGCCCAAATCAGATGTGTACAAATTCAATAAATCAATTATGTACAATCGCATCCATGGACACATGTTAGAGTAACTGTCGACGGACGAATGCACGACATAATGAATATAAATATTTAATAGCGAGAGCTTCGTTATTTGTTAAACATTGCCAGTTTTGAACACCATCATATGGTTTCATTCATTCTCACTTGAGATGGTGGCAGCCGGTTGAATTTATGCGACAGAGAATTTAAATTATTTTATTAAAAACAAAATCTACCTAGACTTGTGGTACACATGTAATAATGGATCTAGGGTAAACATGCAATAATGATGGTATCCGTCAAAGTACGAACGACGGCCATATTATCATTACAAAATAAGACCCCAAACAATTTAACCAATTAGAACTTAGAAAAATTAGATTTAAAAAATAAAATTAAAAAAATAATAATAAATTAAAATTTTCTCAAATGTAAACATTAGGTAACGTTGTTTATTTTTTTGGTGAATTTAGATTTAATGTCAACATAAATGCATTGCCAATACTTTATTACCCTGTTGCAGCAGGGAATAATAATAAAGGCGATAATGAGCAACCCTGACGAAGTCCTCGAGAGGCATGAAAAATTTTGATGGGACACCATTGATAAGAACAACATAGCAGACTGAGGAGACACAAGCCATGATCTATTCCACAACCCCAACCAATAGACCAATTTTGTGAAGGGTCTTTTGGAGAAATGTCCAGTCCACTCTATCACAGGCCTTATGCAGAACCAATTTTAATATGATAGCCACCTTTTTCTTTGATTTAATAGACTACAAACTCTCTTGGGTGATAGCAATAGTGTCTTGTATATGTATGTTCTTTAAAAAAAAAAATTCTCAGGAGATATATGTTTAGAGAGTTTACTTTTAAGCTTGCTAGCAATAATTTTGTAGATTAATTTATATGTGATGTTGCATAGAGATATAAGCCTATAGTTAGAGAAAGTAGAAGGCTTTGAAATCTTCAGAATAAGAGAGATGGAAGTTGCATTTATAGCCCCAGATATTTTCCTATGTCGATGGGACTCCTCAGCCATCTGCAACAGATCATTACCCATGAGGTCAAAAAATGGATAAAGATCTCGACTCTACAACCACTGAGGCCTGGACATTTGTCTTTTGCAAAATAATTTAGTATAGAATAGACCTCTTGTAATGTAATTGGACTGCCAACAAAGGCATTGTCCTCAAACGAGAACATTTGGGGAAAATATTGGATGCATTCCAATTGGTTTTCAACATCCACTGGTTGTCGAGCCCAATATAATTCTCCAAAGAAACGAATGGCCTCCTTGTGTATCTCTTTCAATTTTGTAGAAAGTTTGTCCCATATAATCATAGATATCCCAAATAATGTTTTGACTCCCGCATTGAGAAGTAAAGTGGTGGAAGAATTCTATGGTTTTGTCTCCAGCTTCAATCCAAGTTGCGCGACTTTTGAGGCACCATTCTTCCTCCTGCAACCTCAAAATATTTCTCTTGCAAACCTCTAGACCCATGATCATAGCATGCTTTTCCACAGAGAGGAATGTCGAATCTTTGGGATCATTTAACTGAGAGATTGTCTCATCAATCTCCATCAGTGCTTTCTAGAGATTTTTCTTCTTGTTTCTCTGCCATCGTCTCACCATTTTTTTTAATATTTTGAGCTTTAAAACAACCACCTCCATCTAGGATAAGCCATGTGGGTGAGATATTTTAAGCCAAGTATTAGTAACTAGAGACTAAAATTCCAGATCTTGAATTCAAGAGTGGTTGAATTTGAAAGGGATTCCCTCCAAATTCGATCAACTGACCATTGGAGGATGATGGGGGCATGATAAAAAAAAATTGTAGATGATATCCATGATCACATGTAACCAAATTTTTCCATTAGGTTTTCATGGACCAGGAAACGATATAATCTTTTGGAAATTTTCTTCGGACCAATTCTACTATTGTGCCAAATTGGTGCAAGTGGATCGGGAAGAACAACCACTAAGTTGTTTACATCAAAGAGTTCTTAAAAATAGGGACCCATAAGGTCTAATTGACACCTATCTCCCCAACATTCAGCTCCAGAGACCATGAGATTTAAATCCCTTTGCCAAAATTACATAGCCAATCTTTAAAATGCCACAGGAATCCAACTTTTGCTAAGTAACCCTTCTTCCTTTGTAAGGTGCATAAATCTTAATAATATGGAAATGTTGAGATGATCCCCTGGTAAAACTAGTTAAGAGAATGCCTGCAAAAAATTGGAATGCAGTGAAATCTACTAAGTCGGGATCCCACAGAGCAACCATCTCACCGGGTAAACCTAATGCATTAGTTGCAACATCCTTCCACTAAGGGCATAACTTCAAAAAGTATTGCAAAGCTCAAACTCTTGAAACCATGGATTCTTGGATAAGGATAATAGCAGGATGAATAGTTTTAAAAAGATTTTAAAGGGAAAGTTGTTTAGAGGAATTTCCCAAGCCTCAGAGATTAAGAGAAATAATCTTCATGGAGTATCTAGTATAGTCTAAAAATTTCCATGGTTGCAATAAACTGGATATTTATCTCTTATCTATTGATGCATATTATTTTTCAATTGTAAATTATTTAAATGAAAAATAATGATAAATTCACTATTGCAATCTTCACCAATAAAGTTATGTTGCGAAATATAAAAACTAGAACTAAGAAAATATGCACACACAAAATAAAAATGACACCATTATTTTTGGACAAATGTCCTTGGAAAAACCCCGAAGGGAAAACCAATGCAACATATGAGAGTTTTATTATCATTCAACAATTTGACAAATTACAACTGGTTGTCATAGAGTGGAAAACCTCTGACAAATGCTAATCTCCACCATAAAAAATCACTGGAGATTCTGTCTCCTTTTGCAACTACATCTGGCCTCTCCCAACCAATTCGCACTTCCCTAGCTATTTTCACTGTGTGGCTAGAATGCACACCACTAGTCATAGAAAATTCGTATAGCCTCTAGGAAATCGTCCCTGCAAGTAAAACAACCTCCAACAGCTGCTAGACCCACTTAATCTGCCTCTGGTAAATAGTTTCAACAACTGGGAACTGAAACATGGTCTCTTCTAACAAATCGCACTAGATAAACTAGCTAACTCATACCACTAAATCAGCCTCCTTTGCATACTAAATTGATCTCCTTCCTACCTCTAGAAACTAGAAATCACCGTGGAAATTTTCTCGGGAAAATTTCCTCCCAAACCTCTACTGAATATATCGTTGTTGATGTCTCCCTAACTTCAACTATGCCCTTGCTGAATACTTGTAACTGGGTAGTCGAACTGCGCAACTCATACACTAATGCCTTCTCCAAACTCTTCGACCTTCTTTTATAATCTCTCGTTGGAGTCTCAACAGCCACGATTACATCTTAACGGATGGATAAGATAATATTGATTTCATCCATGGAAGTCTCAAGAGAAAAATTGAACTTCCTTAATTAATTCACTTTAATTAACCAATTTTCCTAAGTTAGGAACTTTTTAATTATTGGCTAATTAATTTAATTAAGGCGTCTCTAATTCTTTTCTCTCCAAACCTTTTCTGGGTTTTGGATATCTCATGTTCCTTAGCCTCTTAGACATCATTTGATATTAAAACACCTATCCATTGCTACCATATACAAAAATGAACACTCTCCTCTTAGTAAGGAAGGTATTCTCCACTATACCCATATGTTCTCTGAAATAGACGAAATTTTTCCTCCACGGGGCCTTCATGAGTATATCAGCCACCTACTGGTCTGTGGGAAGATGTTGTAGTTGAAATAATCCACATTTCACACAATATATGACTCTACTATTACATGTTGTAATTGAGCCATTTTTTGCACAACTGTGCTACTCTAATCTCACATTGTTGATGCCTCTGCGTTATAGTCTCTCTGGTTGAAATTGCACCTTTCTTACTACAATTGGGAAAGTCGCATAGCCTCGAACCTGTCTCTATGTTGTTTCCATCATTGCACTTATGTATATTGATCTTTAATTGATCTATTAAGTCACTGCAATTTGATCTACCACGGTCTCTTGAGTATCTGTCTGAACCTCACTAGCTTTGCACTGTCTCTCAAGAATTTTATTGTGCCTTGTTAACTCTTCGATAATCCTGCTACTTACTACTTTGGGCTCATGTATCAAAGGTCTTGATCCAATAGAGGAATCTCTAGAACAACTATTGGATATGATCTACTAATCAAGCCCTCCATGGCTATATGTAAACCTCTTGCTTCTCCACCCTTAGATCTTGCCTAATTTGGCATACTAGATCATCATACTTCTCCTCCATCTGAGGATAATGTTGCAAACATAGCGAAATCATCCTCCAACCTAGCAAACAAGTCATAAATCTCTACTGAATTTGTTGTCTAGTTCCCCTTCTTGTTGTTCTTCCTCTTCAGATATTGGTTGATGTAGTGACCAAGCATACTACATTTGAGGCACTTGACCTCGGACAAGTCCTTCTTTTTCTTTTCTCCCTTTGAGTCTTGTCCCTGACTAAGACCCTTCTTCACTTTTCCCTTCCCTGCAAGAGCGATGTTATCTTTTTCCTTCTCTACCTTCGGTCCTTGTTACTAATGTTGGTAATACCCTCAACAAGACTAAGCCTCAACTCCTCCTAAGTGAAGTCACTCCATAGGCATTCCCAATATGATAGCTTATCCCATCTAGTAATCACTTGAATGAAGGTTCACCATTCCTTGGTAAACCCATTTAGAGTTGTATGCACTATCTCATCCTCTGTTGGCTTCTCTCCAACTGTTACAAGTTCAACTCTGACACCCTAAATCCTAGTGAGATAAGATGTTAGGTTCTCACCCTTTTTCATTTTGACCATTCTCTCCTTCTCCTTGAGAATCATCTTCTGACTCTCGAAGGGATCTTGGTACAACTTGTGGATGGTGTCCCACATCTCCTTTATAGTTCCCTTCTCTACAATGTGTGGTACGATATGATCTTTAACTTCGTCGAGGACCATCCTCTTAGCCTTAGCGATGTTCCTCTTGTAATCATGTAACAATATATGATCTATTGGTACAGCTACAATTGTTATAACAAACTCCTTCATACTAGGCTCATCCAAAAGGAATAACATCCTAGCCTTCTATATTCTAAAGTTGGAGGCTCCATCCAACCTGTCTTGATCTCTTAGTCTTGTTGTGATCATCTCTGAGAAAAAGTGTGAAACTCAATAAACTGGATAACTAATTAACTTAGAAATATCCTTCTCCTTCCAAAAAATTAACTAGCCTACTCTCTACAATTCACACTCCTTATTGGACTACATAGTTCTACTCTAGGTTACTCGTACTTGCCTCTAGAATCTCTTCATAGAACTCGCACTGCATGTTGGTTCTCCTGGGTAACTTGCTCTACCTTTGGAAAATATCTCAGCTCTGGCACACACACTTCTGACCCTAAAACATGCATTGGCTTGACTGGAAAATCACGTTTCTTTCTACGACCTTCTTTTGATGGAGATCACAACCTCCTTTCCTGTTACTAGAATGTTGGAAACCCTCTAATAATTTTTGGAAATTCCCTCTTTGAAAACTCTATGTTGCTTTCTCTTCCTTGCCATGCATTGATATGTTACTACAAAACCCTTATGCTGCAAATATCTACACTAGATCTGCTCTGTGAATCTCTGATCTACTCACCGAAAACCCTTTATGGCAATCCTCACCACCTATTGCTACTTCTCTGAGACAAATCAAACTTTTCCTCCAAATTGGACTGGAAATTGAATTGTTATCTCTCTGCAATTCGCACTACCTTGCTAGGCTACACAGATCTGGCTCTTTGTGCTTCAAATCTTTCACTGAACTACATTGCCCTCATTGCCTTTGTTTCTAAATCCTCCGATCTAATCTTTGTTGTTTTGATACCGTGTGAAAATTTCCACGATTGCAATAAAATGGATATTTATCTCCTATCTACTGATAATAAAATGGTTATTTATCTCCTACCCACTGATACAGATTATTTATCAACTATAAATTATTTTACAACAAATAACGATAAATTCACTTTTGCAATCTTAAACAATAAAAATATGTTGCAGAATATAAAAACTGGAGCTGAGAAAATATGCACACATACAAAATAAAAATGGCATCATTATTTTTGGACAAATGTCCCTGGAAAAACCCCAAAGGGAAAACCAGTGTAGCAAATGAGGTTTTATTTGAGAAATTACAATTGGTTTCCATAGAATGGAAAACCTCTAGCAAATGCCAATCTCCACTATCAAAAATCAATGGAGACTCTTTGTCTCCTTCTACAACTGGATCTGACCTCTCCTAACCGATTCACACTTCCCTGACTAATCTCACTACTTGGCTGGAATGTGCACTACTTGTCTCAGGAAATTTGTATAAGCTTTGGGAAATCGTCCATGTAGGTAAAATTGCCTTCAACAACTGCTAGACCCACTCGATCTGCCTCCGGTAAATACTTTCGGCAACTAGCAACTGAAACGTGGTCTCTTTTGGCATCTCACACTAGATAAACTGGCTAACTTGCATTGCTAAATCGACCTCCTTCCTGCCTCTGGAAACTAAAAATCATTGTGAAACTTTTCTCTGAAAAATTTGCTCACAAATCTCTGTTGAAAACCTCGTTGTTGTTGTCTCCCTAGCTTCCACTACGTCCTTGTTGAATACCTACAACTGGGTAGTCAAACTGCTCAACTCATACACTAATGCCTTTTCCAATCCCTTTGACTTGCTCTTATAATCTCTCGTTAGAGTCTTAACAACGAAGATTACATCTTAACGAATGGCTAAGATCATCTTGACTTCATCCATGGAAGTCTCTAGAGCAAAATCGAACTTCCTTAATTAATTCACTTTAATTAACCAATTTTCCTAAGTTAGACTTAGGAACTTTTTAATTATTGGCTAATTAATTTAATTAAGGCATCTCCAAGCCTTTTCTCATGAAACCTTTTCTGGGTTTTGGAGATCTCATGTTCCTTAGCTTGTTAAACATCATTTGAGACCATAACACTTGTCCATTACTAACATATCCAAAAACTAACATATAGCGGAACATGTGCTCTAAGGGCCCCATTGTCAAAAGAATCATGAATTGAAATGCAAATTTAATTCATTCACAAAATCAATGGATTTTTTCACCAATGCTCCATTACACGATGGAGATGCTTTGATGCACCCTCTATGTTTCTTATGGACAATGATATTTTTTGCTGAGTTCAGACTGATAGAAATGGGAGGAGACTCCAATTTTGAATGAATGGGAAGAGGGGCCAATTCCAAAGCTTAGGACTTGTATAAAAATTTGAAGTCACTCCCAATAGAGTTAGTGGGGGAAGGAACTCCTTGGATGAGCCAAATTGAATGGATGTAGGGGCCCAATTAAGGGGAGAAGAGATCGGTGGGTCTGCACTATCTCTAAGCCTTTTAGGCTTAAGAAGGACCAGAGAAGCCGAATAGTGGATAAATCAAGCAAAAATTGAAAATTAGTTGATGTAGCATTAGAAATTGAGCGGATGGTCAAATTAATACAAACATAAGGGAAACATTTTTAAACCTCTCTGCAGAAAGAAAATGAGATTGCATTTCTTTTTCATTCAAGATGCTACCATTAGAAGTAGAAGATGGATAGACAGATGAGTAATTAGAATTGGTACTTGTGTTTGAAAAAGGTATATCAACATCACCAAGTGCATGGTCAGAGACAACCAGATGAGTCGTAGTACCAGGAGATGATTGACACACATCCATGATATTATGTGTGGCTTTACTTCTGCCGAAATTTCTCTAACATCTTTCCATGACATGCCCCATTTGATGGCATCTAAGGCACCAAAATGGAATGCCCCAATAGTCAATTCTTTGACGACAAGATGTCGAGCCCCAAAAGAGATCCAACACCACCAACAAGCCACTAGAGAAGTTAACCTCAACTAGTACCCATGTGACCCTTTTGTCCAAGTAATCATTTTGTATTCCAAATAAACACTCTTTCCAATGGAATTACCAATTGCCAAAATGGTCTGCCTAGCTATAAACCAGTGGAAATCCTAGAAGTTTAACCCAAACTAGGGGACGGTTAGGTACACCCATCAAGGGATTGAAACCCAAATACCATTTGTGAAGATTTAAAATTTGCATCTAGATACCCACGGCTTTTGTAGAATTTTTTCAAAGTCGTTCATGTGCGAAAAGTGGAAACAAAATCACTTGTTCATCAACATGCTAATTTTAGGTGTAAAAGATTAGTGGCTTCCAATTATGCTCTACCCATTGACGCGTATGATCCTCATCCATCTCGATGAATTCCCACCACCAATAAGAGCCATTTGTTGTAAACCTGCAATCTTATCGCATAAGAAATTTGCGACAAAATGGAGCTCCTTCATCTCCTGAGACACCTTTATAGGTTTTGCTTTCTTTAAATGACGAGCTGCACGATGAAGATTGTAACAATATCCCTGTGAATCTAGAACATTTGAAGAAGATACATTTGGTAGAGGAAAATCATTTGTATGATCAGAAGTATGTTTTACAAGGATGTGTTTATCTCGAAGGTCGAAACTAGTTCAAGATAAAGCACGTCTAACTTCCAGAGTGACATGTATCAGCGCCTCGTCAATATCTGCAAGAAATGTCTTTTTCGTGGATGTACGATCCAAGAACACCCAAGAGCATGACGTCACTATTAAAATATGCCACGGGCTCTAGGTATAAAAAACAATATTCAAGACTCGGCATGAAGTATAGACCGTCACAAGACACCTTTCGCAAGAAAGTCAGAGTATAGAGAGTAGGCGGAGACGTACCACCAAAATAATGTCACCTTCATAATAAATGCACCCATTTTTAATTTGAAAATCCCCAATAACTAAAGGAGGGAAAAAACGACTATCCAGGGATGAGTAAATCTGGCAGCCTAGACAGGAAAACAGATGACTTGAAATCGATGAGAAGAGCATGCAAATCTAGTTCCCAGAGAATCCGAGAAGGCTCAGAAAAAATCGACTTATAGATTTTTATGCCCAATGAAAAAGAAATTGGACGTCGTCAAGGGATTCGCTCTTACATATCCCATCCACTGATTTAACAACAATCAACAAATATATCTGATAGGTCCCCTAAAAAGCAAGAGAAAAAAATGGGCAGAGGTAATATTAAGAAAATACCATTGTATAGCCATTTAACACTAGATCTATCATACATCGAGAGAGATCAAATACTTCGAGGTGCAAACCTTCTTTTTAGAGTGTAGAACTTGAGGAAAAGTTTGCACTTTGAGGAATTTGATCCCTCTCGGCGCATGATAGATCCAGTGTTAGATGGATTTAAGTTGGCTCCAGTTGAGGGAAATTTTGAGATTATCCTTATTATGTATATCTTTGAGATTAACTTCAAAATTCACATTACGTTTTCTTTGCTTGGCATGACCATATCATTTTCTTCTTTAATTTAGTCTGTGTTGCTTTCCTTGAATGGTTTGTACATTTGTGTTTGGATGCTTTGAGTGGTTGGTGTGTTTATGTGTTTGGATTTGGATGGTAATGTTTGTGAATGTTATTGTTGTGTTAAATTTTTATATGTGCATGTAATTGTCTATTAATAATTAGTAGGTGATGAAGAAGGGAGACAATCTTGTCAATAGTTTACAGGAGGATTGATACTACAAATCTATTTCATTTAATGTTTGGATGCTTTGAGTGGTTTGTGTGTTTATGTGTTTGGATTTGGATGGTAATGTTTGTGAATGTTATGTTGTGCTATATTTTTATCTGTGCATATAATTGTCTATTAGTAATTAGTAAGTGATGAAGAAGGGAGACAATCTTGTCAATAGTTTACAGGAGGATTGATATTGTAGATTTATTTCATTTGATTTTAGGTATCACAACTTCTGACAACTAATTAATTCTTAATAGTCCCTACAAGTATTACTAAATATATCTTGAATAATAGTTTTAATAATATATTGTGTCAAAATTACTCTTGAAATAATTTGTTTCTTTGCTATTGTTTGAATAATTTATTTCTTTCAAGAATATTTTGATTTGTTTTGAATGTTTATAAATATATATTTTCCTCTTATAAATATCTTGAATACATTGTTGTATGCAATTTTCTATTAGTAACTTTGAATATATGTAATTATCTATTAGTAATTAGTTAGTTATGAAGAAGGGATACGATCCTGTCAAGGATTAATTTGCACCTGATAGGAGGATTGATTATGCACATCTATTTCATTTTAATTTTAAGTATCACAACTTTTGATAGCTAATTAATTCTTAATATTGTCCTTCTAGGTATTACTAAATATATTTTTATAATCTACAATCTCAAAATTAACAACATCTATTTCATCTAATGCAAGCAATCAAATAGGATTAGAAAACATCATCTACACTAAAATCAATTCATCTAATGAAAGCAATCAAATATCATTAGAAATCAAAATCTACATTGATATCAATGCATTTAGTGCAATCAATCAAATATGATTATAAATCAACATCTACACCAAAATCAGTGCATCTAGTGCAAGCAATCAAATATAATTAGAAATCAACATCTGTGTTGAAATTGACACATCTAGTGCAAGCAATCAAATAGGATTAAAAATCATCATCTACAATTAAATCTATGCATCTAGTGCAATGAATATTCTTCCCTCTCTCCCCCCTCCATCTAATCTTGAAAAATATTTTTAATAATTTACAGCCTTAAGATTAACAACATTTAAATCCATCTAATGCAAACCATCAAATAGGATTAGAAAGCAACATCTACATTGAAATAAATGCATCTAATGCAAGAAATCAAATAAGATTAGAAATCAACATCTACACTGAAACCAATGCATCTAGTGCAAGCAACCAAATATAATTAGAAATCAACATCTACATTAAAATCAATGCATCTGGTGCAAGCAATCAAATAGGATTAGGAATCACCATCTACACTGAAATCAATGCATCTAGAGCACGCAAACAAATAGGATTATAAATCAACATCTACACTGAAACCAATGAATCTAGTGCAAGCAATCAAATATAATTAGAAATCAACATCTACACTAAAATCAATGCATCTAATGCAAGCAATCAAATAGGATTAGGTATTATCATCTACACTAAAATCAATGGATCTAGTACAAGAAATATTCTTCCCTCTCTATCCACTCCATATATATCCATATCTTCATCCATCTCTCCTTTTTTGTCACTCTATCTCAGCCCCCAAAGCACACATGCTCTCTCTATTTCCCTCCCTTCCTCTATCTCTCTATCCCTCCCTCCCTCTATATCTCTCTTCTTCCCTCTCTCCACCTCCCATGTATATCTCTATATCCCTTTGCCTATCCTTTGTTTCTCTATACCACCCCCAAAACATACACACTCTTTCTCCATATCTATGTATCTCTCACTCCCTCTTCCTCTCCCTCTCTCTTCCCTCCTGTTCTCCTCTCTCCCTCTCTCCCCCTTTTATCTCTCTTCCCTCATGTTCTCCTCTCTCCCTCTCTCTATCTACCTTATCACTCCCTCTCTCTCTCCACCTTTATCTCTCTATGTATTTCTTCTTACCTCCCTCTCTCCCGCTCCAACTCCATCTCTCTCCCTTTCTCTCTCACCTCCCTCTCACCCCCCCATCTCTTCACCCTCCAACTCTGTCACTATCTCCCTCCCTTTGTCTTTCTCTTCCTCCTTCCTTCCATCTCTCCTTCTTTGTTTCTCTATGTCACCCCAAAACATACACACTCTCTCTCCCTTGTCACTCCCCCCTCTCTCTCTCTCCATTTTTCTCTCTCTATGTCTTTCTTCTTCACTCTCTCTCTCTCTCTCTCCACTTTTATCTCTCTTTTTATTTCTTCTTCACTCCATCTCTCCCATCCAACTCCATCTCTCTGTCTCTCCTTCTCCCTCCCTCCCTCTCTCCTGCTCTTTCTCTCTCTCTCTCAAGTCCTCTCTCTGGTCCTTCCCCTCTCTCCCTTTCTCTCATACCTCCCTCTCTCTCCCCCCATCTCTCTCTCTTTATGCCCTCCAACCTTGTCACTATCTCCCTCCTTATCTCCCCCCACCTTTGTGTCTCCCTCTCTCTCTTACCATTCTATCCCTCTCTCACTCCTCTCTTTCTCTCTTTCTTCATTCCTCCTCTCCCCTCTCCTTCATTTTATCTCCATCTCTTCCTTGTCACTCCCTCTATCTCTCCACCTCTATCACTCTATGTCTTTTTTCTTCCCTCCATATATATCTAGACTTAATATATATCATGATATATCAATCTATATTATAATATAACAAATAGAATAATATTAAATTTAATATTGTATTAATCTTGTTACTTTTTTAAACTAGGGACAAATTCCACATTGGACAACTCATATGACCGATATGATACTTTCATTAAATTCCTCTTTTCTAGAGGACCAAAATTGACATAAATATCACCCTAGTTGGTCAAGCGGAAGTTGATTTTTCAATTATTTTATTCGTACATGTATTATGGAATAGGTTGGCCCTAAGCACATGTGAAATTGGTTAGGTTGGCCTCAGCCCCAAGTGTACCTTTAGGAAAGCCTATAAATAGAAGCGACCTCAAGGTCATTTTATCACATTGATCAAGTCATCTTCTATTCTTCTCTTTTGTCTTGGTTCGCATAGGTCTGACAGAAGGAGTTCATGCAAGGGTCCGAAATCACAGGGGTGGAGCTTGCACTGATCTAGGGTTTTCTGATTCCTCATTGCTAGCACATAATTTATGTCCCTAGATACTGGCACACAGTAGTCAAGACAGCATCCAAAGACCCCTAAACACTAGCACAAAATCTTAAGGGAGTGTCTAGGGTTTCAAAAGCAGATCTAAAGGTGTCGGTCCCCAAACTCTTGCATAGAGTGGTCTTGAGAGCGTCCAGGCAGTCTCGGACGCACACACAGTAACTGGAAGGAAGAATCTAAGGGTTTGGAGCAAATTTGGGTGAGTTTTACCCCAGACGCACGCACAAATTCTTCCTGAGAGCGTCCGAGCAGTCACAGACTCCCTCACACAATGTCTGAGAGAGCATCCAGAGAGTTTCGAACGTATGCAGTCATTTTTGCTGAGAGAATCCAAGGTTTTGACTTTGGGTTTGACAGTTGGCTTCAGTGATCTGGTAGATCCGTGTTTCTCTCTACTTATATATAGATCTGTTTTGTAGATCTTCACTACTAATATATTTATTGGGCTCATTGTACTCTCTACTGAAAACTTTTTATGATGACCTATTAAAGAAGAAGATTTGAAAGGTTTTCCCCCTTGTGGGTTTTTCCCCTGGTCTTGGACCAAACTATTTTCTCTTATGGCTGTGTTGTTTTCTTCTTTGTCATTGCATATATTTCTCTATATTCAGTTACAGTTTATGATTGGTTCCATTGTTATTAGTTGGATGCATTGTTAATGAAGAAGTAAATTAGGCTAAAGTAATTGGTATAACATAGAACAAATAGATAAATTAACATGGAATCGGAGCTGAGGTGAAGGAAAAGCCCAAAACAAGACAAGAATTGAATCCCTCTTTATCAGAAAGAATAATGCCTAGTCAAGATCAAGATGTCTTCCTCTACTTTCAAGGAGCATGAAAAGGTGGGTGATGCATCAAACTTTGTTACATGGAAAGTCAGATTGGAGATCATAGTTGACAACAATGATGTGTTGGAATACATCCAAGAAAGGATGCCTGAGCCTCTAGAAAATTCTTTCTCTTCCCTCAAGAAGATGTACAATAAAGTTGAGTACAAAGCAAAACAAATTAGCTAATGGCTTACAAGATCATTTACTTGCATATGTTGGGAATTTAAGAAAGTCTAAAGAGATGTATTACAAGATAGAGAGCATGTATGAAATCAAAAACTTGAATGAGATCATCACCTTGAAAGATCAATTCAAGGAAACAAAGATTAACAAAGGAGAAGTTATTCAATCCTACATTATGAGGATCTCTCACCTTGGAGATCAATTGCAGAGAGTTGGAGAAAATGTGCCTGACAGGGAACTAGTAGTTGTGACTCTTAGAGGTCTCCCTCCCATTTGGGAAACATCATTACTACAATCAACAACATCAAGGTCCTTCCATCATTTGATTAAATTGTAGGGAAGCTTACTCAAGAATAATCGAGGATGATAGCAAGAGGAAGGGTTCAAAAGCATGAATAGGGAGAGCCCGCTGCATATATCACTCATGACAAAAGGAAGAAGGAAAAAGGAGGTCCATCAAGGAAGCCTCCCTCTCAAAATAAAAAAAGAAGTAATGACATATCGTTATCTCATATTGAATGCTACAATTTCCATAAGAAAGGTCATTATGCTTGAGACTGTCCTGAGAAGAGAAAGAGGCCATGTTACAACACCAGAAGCAACAACAATAACAAAAGAAGAAAAGACAATCAAATGAATAACTATGATAGAAGATATGAAAGAAGAAGAAGAGACTCCTCAAGCGACTGTGAAGAAGATCATCCTCCTCAAAAGAAGTCAAGGGTTCCCAAGTATGAAAGTAATGTTGTAAATAAATTTGAATACATTCTTATTTCTTCCCTTACTAGTTCTTGTCCATTGGATTCATGAGATAGTTGGTTGGTTGATAGTGGGGCCAAACATCATTTCTATGGATACAAGGAAGTCCTCTCTAATCTGGTAGAGCAGGAGACTAAGTTGAAGATAATTCTTGGAGACAACTCCACTCATCTCATGAAACGCTTTGGGTCCATCAAAATTCAGTTGAATTCTAGGGAATCAGTTCTTCTGCATGATGTTATGTATGTATCGGGATTAATGAAGACTCTGGTATTTATATCTGCATTGGAAGATAAAGGTTTGAGGGTTTCCTTCATCAAATGAAAATTTTTGACATGGCATACTGATTCACCTATAAGAGATGCATTCACATTAGGATTGAGATTTGAAGGACTTTATAGAGTCACTAGAAGGCCACTTCTAGCATTGGTTGATAATATCAATCATATGAGCAAGCTATGGCACCACTGACTGGCTCATCTACACTATGATGCACTTCCGAAGTTGAAAAAATTGATCTCAGGTATCCCTAATGTTCAAGCTCATCATGATGGAGTTTGTCCAGGTTGTGCGAGTGGAAAGAAAACAAGGGGACCATTCCCCTCTAGTGAGAATAAGACAAATGACATACTATATTTCATTCATTTTGATATATGTGGTATGATGCATGTGCATTCTATTGGTGTTCATCTCTACTACATCACCTTCATTAAAAACTTCTCAAGAAAGACATGGATATACTACCTTAAGCACAAAGATGAAGCCTTTGAAATGTTCAAGGAATTCAAATCCTTGATAAAAAATCAAACAGGAAAGAGAATCAAAGTCTTCAAGTCTGACAATGGAGGGGAATATTAAACTTTAAGCTTCTGTGGTAGTTTTTTGGAACAGTATGATCTGGATTATCCACAATACTATGTTCATTATGTCGACGTTTCGAACCCCAAAGGGGGTCCATCATCAGGACAAAAAATGAATGATAGATTATAAATGGAGGGGAATACATGTCAAATGAATTCATAACATTTCACAAGAAAGAAGGGATCAAGAAGGAAATAATTGTGCCATATACTCTTGAACATAATGGTTTAGTTGAAAGGAAGAACAAGTCTATATTAGAAGTTGCTCGTGCCATGATCCATGATCAAAAGGTGCCAAATTTCCTTTGGGCAGAAGCCACATCAACTATGGTATATGTTCAAAATAGGGTGCCCCATCAAGCATTAGAAAACAAGACCCCCGAATAAATACTCACAGGAGTCAAGCTCGATATTAGTCATCTTCATGTATTTGGATGCCCCGTATATTTTAATGTGTCAAAGGACAAAAGAAACAAATTGGAAGAGCAAGAGATCTTCCTCTGCCTCCTGCTCCCAAGGAAGAGAATGATGATTGGGGTATTCTGGATGGTCCTTCCATGCCCGAGTTCGATATCGTTGATGAATTCTCCATGATACTCTACAAAATGTTAAAACAAATGTTTCCATTTGTAGATCATTCAAAGAAAGGAAGCAACCATGCAGGTATCATGGATATGTTGCAGCCATGAGCACTATAATTCAAGTTGAACCGTCCTTATTCGAAGAAGCAGTAAAAGAACAAGTTTGGAAGAATGATATGGCTGAGGAATATGAATTGATTGTGAAAAATGATGTATGGGATGTTGTGCTAAGACCGAATGGGAAATATGTTGTGACTTCAAAGTGGCTATTTAAGATCAAACATGGACTCGAAGGCAGCATTGATAAATACAAAGCAAGGTTCATAGCTCGAGGATTCTCTCAGAAATAGGGAGAATATTATGATGACATATTTCCTCCCGTGGCTCGATATACAACCATTTGTTTGATAGATTCCCTTACTTCCAATCAAGGATGGACTCTTCATCAAATGGACGTAAAGACCGCTTTCTTGCATGGAATGTTACAGGAAGAAGTTTATATTGAACAACCACAGGGATTTGAAGTGGAAGATCAAAGAAAACATGTTTGCAGGTTGGAGAAGGCATTGTATGGTTTGAAACAAGCTCCTCGATCATGGTATGCATGCCTTTGACAGTTACTTAATGAAGTTGTGATTCACAAGAAGCAATGTTGATCCAAACCTCTACTTCAAGATACTCCAAGGTATGCCATTGATTTTGGTTTTATATGTTGACGATCTATTCTTGACAGATAGTGAGCCTTTGATGATTGATGCAGGTTTTCACCCTGTACAGAAATTACCTGCATACGAATTCTAAAACACAAAAAATAAACAATGTGATAACAAACACATAAAACACATACACACAGAGATTTTCCCCTAGATCCTAAAATCGGGACTACTAGCTTGATTCTTCATTATGTTCCTTTCAATGTTACAATACATATTTATACATGCCAAAGCATCCAATACCATGGATCGAAAATTATCGCGTCCAAAACCATGGACCGAAAACAATCGCGTCCAAAACCATGTGCGAAAATCATGCACAAAACCATAGGTAGGTCTGCCCAACCTAATATAGGATAGTCGTGGAAAGAATAACACAACCCAACATTCTCCCACCTATTGTTTTCTTTCCATAGGGGGGCATAAGAGAGCTTAGTAATTTACCCAGCCTTGCAATGCCCATTGTTTCTCTACACCAAGGGAACTTCTCAGAGCTCACAGATTTTGTCAATGCATCTACAGTATTCTTCAAAGTGTCCACCTTTACCAGCAACACCTTTTTGTCTTCTATCATATCCCTCACAAAGTGATACTGAACATCAATGTGCTTTGTCTTTAAATAGTAAGCAAGGTTCTTTGCCAAGAAAATTGCACTTTGGCTGTCACAGTCTATCCTTATAGCTCCCTGTACTAACCCCATACTTGAACACAATCTCTGCAACCAAACTGCTTCCTTGCTTGCATGAGTGGCTGCCATGTATTCTGCCTCTATAGTTGATAGTGCCACTACAGATTGCTTCTTACTCATCCAACTGACTGCACCTCCAAATAGGTTAAACACATACCCACTTGTAGATCTTCTCTGGTCCATATCTCCAACCTAGTCTACATCAACAAAGCCACGAATATCCAACACTCTGTCCAATCTTGGTCTTCCTTGGTAGCACAAACCATAATCACTAGTGCCACACAAATACCTGAAAAATCGCTTCACTATTGTCAAGTGCTCCTTCCCTGGTTTTGACATAAACTTGCTTAATACTCCCACTGCATGTGCAATGTCTGGTCTAGTACAGACCATCGCATACATCAGGCTACTGACTGCACTTGCATATGGAACACGGGACATATCCTCTTCCTCTTCTTGTGTCTTGGGACACTGTTCAGTAGATAACTTTACACCTACAGGAATAGGAACCTTCACTGGTTTACTATCCTGCATATTAAACCTCTGCAATATTGTCTTGACATACTTCCTCTGGTTTAACCAAAGCTTCCTCTTTGTCCGATTTCTTTTAATTTCCATTCCCAAAATATAGTTTGCAGCACCAAGATCTTTCATGTCGAATTTGGAGGACAATTGGGTCTTCAAATCTTGGATAATTTCTTTGTCATTTCCAACCAGAAACATATCATCCACATACAAGACCAGATAAATAACATGGTCACCAATTAATTTAAAATACACACAGTGATCTGCTTTGCTTCTGGTGAAGCCAAGTCCCCGTATAAATGTATCAAATTTCTGATACCACATCCTTGGTGACTGTTTTAACCCGTACAGAGACTTCTTTAACTTGCATACCAGTTCTTTCTTACCCTTCATTGCAAAGCCTTCAGGTTGCTTCATGTAGATCTCCTCTTCCAAATCCCCGTGAAGAAATGTTGTCTTCACATCCATCTGTTCTACCTCATAATCAAAAGCAGCAGCAACAGATAAAAGTAATCTAGTAGAAGCTACCTTGGCACCAGGAGAAAAAATATCACCAAAATCAATTCCCGGCACCTGGGAATAACCTTTTGCTACCAACCGAGCTTTGTATTTCTCCACCTTTCCTTCTGCATTTGTCTTCTTCTTGAACACCCATTTGTTGCCAATGGGTTTCCTTCCAGCCAGCAACTCCACCAGATCCCAAGCCTCATTTTTGTGCAAAGATGCCATTTCATCAACCATGGCCTCTTTCCAGAGTTTTCCATCCTCTGAATCTACTGCTTCCTTCACAGTTCTGGGATCATCATTAGTAATAGATAAAGCAAAATTTGAATAGAAAGCAGATGGACTATACCTTTCTGGCTTCCTTCTTTCTCGAACTGATCTTCTCACACCCGGAGTTTGTGGCTCTTCATCTTTTGATTCCTCCTCTGCTGTAGAGTCTGATTCTTCCTCCTTTAGCTCAAACTCTATCTTCCCAGGTTCCTTTGGTTGGACTTCATGTTTAATAACATCTTTTGCCTCTCTGAACACCACATCTCGGTTGTACACAAACTTCCTTGTTACTGGGTTCCAAAGCTTATAACCCTTTAAACCATCCTTATACCCAATAAAGATGCACTTTTCAGATTTACTATCCAACTTGGTTCATTTCTCCTTTGGAACATGTACATATGCATTACATCCAAATACCCTCAAATGTGAAAGAGAGGGTTTCTTACCAGTCCATACCTCTTGTGGACTCTTATCCTACAATGTTGATGAAGGTGATATTGACTAGGTAACATGTTGTCTCCACCGCCTCTGCCTAGAATCCCTGTCTTAACCCGACTCCACTGAGCATGCTTCTTTTCCTTTCCATCAACGTCTTGTTCATTCTTTTTGCAACTCCATTTTGCCTAGGTGTGTATGGAGTAGTCTTCTACCGTGCTATATCACACTTCTTATAGAATTCTTCAAATTCCTTACTGCAAAACTCTCCACCGTTATCTGTCCTCAACACTTTTATCTTCTTCTCTGTCTGGTTTTCCACCAAAGCCTTAAATTCTTTAAACCTGTCAAAGACTTCAGAATTCTTCTTAAGGAAATATATCCATGTATTCCTTGAAAAGTCATCTATAAAGGATACATAGTACACAGACTTACCCAGAGATGAAACCTTCATAGGTCCAAACACATCACTGTGCACAAGCTCTAATATATGTTTCACCCTCTTACCACCAAAGGGGAAACTCACCCAATTCTACTTCCCATATACACAATTTTCACAGAAATCAAAATCTGGAGAGCTATTACTCATACCTTCTACCATACATTTACCATGAAGTATTTGAAGGCCCTTCTCTCCAGTATGTCCAAGCCTTTGATGCCACAACATGGTCTTCTCTCCAGAGACCACTAGATTTTCTGCTCCACTTTACAATCAAAAACAGTGCTACCTTTCAGCTTGTACAGAGTTCTAATCTGAACTCCCCGCATCAATACCATTGCTCCCCGAACCATCTTGCAAGTATCCTTCTCAAACACTGTTTTTACACCTGCATCATCCAGCTTGCTTACAGAAATCAGATTTCTGGCCAATGCAGGAATATGTAGAACACCTGGCAGTGTTCTAAACCTTCCACCTTGCAACTTCAACTTTACTTTTTCGCGACCAACAATTCTATCCTTCCTATCATCCCCTAAGAAGACATCACCACCATCGTATTTCTCATACTTACAGAACCACTCTCTATGGGGAGTGAAGTGAAAGGATGCACCTGAGTCAATCAACCATGCCTCATGATCTACATGTGTACTTGAAGAAGCCAAGTACACATCTCCATCTTCATCTGAGGTGGTTTTTGCCTCTGCAGAAGAAGAATCATCAGATCCCTTTCCTTTTTCAAGAGCTTTAGATTTACAGTCCCTTTTGTAGTGCCCTTCCTTTCCGCATTTCCAGCACACCACCTTTACAGCTTTTCTTGGAGATTTAGATCTCCCTCTAGATTTAGATCTCCCACTCGATGACTTATTTTTGTTTCTGTTCTGGGACCATCCTTGTACAGACAAGGCATCACCATTTTGGCTCTCCATATTTTTCCATCTCATATCCTCCATAAGCAAGGATGAGACTATTTCATCAAACTGCAAGGGAGTTGCATTGCTACCTATTGCAATAACTAGACTATCCCACGAATCAGGTAGAGAACACAACAAACTAATGCACTTATCTTCATTTGAAATTTTGATATCAACAGATGATAACTGACTTACCACAGTATTAAACGCATTCAGATGCTCTGTCACCGAGTCTCCATCTTTCATCCTTAGGTTATATAGCTTTTTCCATAGGAACAGTTTATTCACCAAAGACTTAGATTGGTACAAAGTCCCTAACTTGTCCCACAAAGCCTTCGTCGTAGCTTCCCTTGATACATTCAGCAATACTGAATCTAAGACACACAATTGTATTGTGCTCTTTGCCTTCTGATCCAACTTCTTCCATTCTTCATCATACACTCTCGTTGGTTTAGTACCTAGATCTACCACGATCCACTGATCTTTATCCACCAACAAATCCTCCATCTTGAGTTTCCACAACTCAAAACTTTGAACATTAAATTTCTCTATCTCTATCTTTCCACTGCTCATCATCTTATTTCACCACCAGAATCGATCCCGCAAATGTCCTATTGAACAGGGTCTACCATAGGCCTGAGCGAAACCCCTCAGCAACGAAGGCAACCCCTTGAAGCCAAAACAGCTCTAATACCAAATGTAGGTTTTAACCCCGTACAGAAATTACCTGCATACGAATTCTAAAACACAAAAAATAAACAATGTGAGAGCATAACACATAAAGCACATACACACAGAGATTTTCCCCTAAATCCCAAAACTGGACTACCAGTTTTATTTTTCATTATGTTCCTTTCAATGTTACAATACATATTTATACATGCCGAAGCATCCAATACCATGGACCGAAAACCATCGCGTCCAAAACCATGTGTGAAAATCATGCACAAAACCATAGGTAGGTCCACCCAACCTAATATAGGGTCCAAAAAAAAATTCCCAAGGCACTGCCCTGGACCCCGTAGAGGGGGGCTACCCACCCCCCTCAAATCCCCTAGACAAGGGGGGTTGCCACCCCCCTGTGACCCCCCCTCGTGCAATTGCACAATGAAGGGGGGGCTCTACCCTCCCTCTAACCCCTGGTTCACTACATGGGATAGTCATGGAAAGAATAACACAACCCAACAATTGAGTGTAAGAGGGAGCTAGCCTATGAATTTGAAACCAAGGACCTTGGTCTCATGCACTACTTTCTAGGCCTTGAGGTGTGGCAAGGGCCTAGTGAGATTTTCCATTCACAGGGAAAATACATTATGAATCTGCTGGAAATATTTAAGATGATTGAATGCAAGTCTATGGCTACACCGATGGAAATGAACTTCAAGATATTATATGGAGAGGCTACAGGCCCTGATTTGGCAAATCCATCTAAGTATAGACAACTAATTGGGGTTGTGATGTTCCTTGTAAACACTCATCTAGATATGTGCTATGCAGTAAACACATTGATTCAATTGATGATTGATCCCCTACGTGCACATTGGATACCTTCCAAACACATATTGAGATATTTGCATGGGTCGATCACACTTGGCCTGAGATATTTTGCTGGAGATGTTCAACTTCATGGATACACTGATGTTGGTTGGGCAGGAAATTTTATCTACAAAAATAGTACATTTGGATGTTTTTTTAGCTTTAGATCTGCTATGATATTCTAGATGAGCAGGAAACAAAAGTCTGTAGCATTGAGCATCATCAAAGCATAATACATTGCCGCTAGGATGGCTAGCTGCGAAGCAGTTTGGTTGATGAATCTCTTTGGAGAGATATTTGAGCATGTCCTAGACACTACTATGACATATTGTGACAAGAAGAGTGGGATCTATTTGGTAGAGAATCTCATGTTCCATGACAAGTCCAAGCACATTAAGATTTGATATCATTTTATTCGAATATCAAACACTGAAATATGCTTACAAATAGAATGGAAATAAGATTAGCTTAGTCGATGGTAGCTTATCTCTGAGAAAATATGTGGTAGATACATGCCTCTAAATTGTGTTACAATGAGGCTCAAGGGCCTATATATTATTGAAAAACATGAGAAAACCCTAAACAACCAAAACCCTAACCCAAGGAGATGTAACGCCAAGAGTTTGTGGACCCCGTTGGGGTTAGTTGAGCAGCCAACTTCTCGAGGTCATAACTTGGTCATATTAACTCTGTTTGGCCCGTACGATAGCTTGTTCAAAAGTTCTTTCTGATTACTACAAGATTTTCCACAACCTATCGCAATGGGCCTGTAGCTGACCTCAAAAAAATGTCGTTTAGGGGGTCAAAGCTACTCCGGAAATTCGGGACTTGAAAAATAGCTAAACATAATAAATGCTGAAATAAACAAGGAAATAAATGAAACTGATTGGAGGTCTAAGTGGAATATGTGGGTGGACACCAATACCCACTTGGATCATTCCTCCCCCCTTATGAAGCGATGGTCCCTATTGCGTGCAGAGCATCCATGAGGTGAGGAAATGTCTGTTGAACCTGGTCCCTAGTGAACCACTTGCCTTGGTGTAGGAGTTGTCCAGCTTTGACAACGTGATATAGTTGGATCTTCTACTGGCGAGTGTTCTTGACCTGTGTGTCCATAATCCGATCAGTTGTGGCCTGTTCCATGCAGTTTGGGTTTAACTCTATTGGTGTGAGCTGTTTTGCAATGTTTGATGTGTCCAGTAATGGTGGGAAGTATGGTCAAAGGCAACCCACCTTGAACATTGGGTGCAGGCCAAGGAATGGGGGAATGTAGAGCTCAAAAAAATTATCTCCCATAGCCTTGGTAATGGTGTAAGGACCATATCAAAGTGGTCTGAGCTTCCATTTGGCTTCGGAAAGGCATTCTTTCTGCAAATGTAACCAAACTTTGTCACCCATCTAAAAGTTATGTGGCGGCCAATGTTGATCATGTCATTTCTTGTACCTTACATTTGACTTCTCCAGGATATCGTGAACCTACTGGTAGATGTGTTTGATGCATTCAATAAATTTGGTTGCTTTATCAGCCTCAGACAATACATGTGTGGATTATTTCTGTGTAGTCGCATGAGGCATGGCAACATCAATTAGACACAATGGTTGAAATCCTAAACACACTTGAAAGGGACTGCAACCATTCGAGCTATGGAGAGCTCTATTATAATTGTGTTGTACATATGGAAGACTCTCATCCCAGGTTTGAGGATGCTTGGAGTTTTACATGCGGACTATGTGCACTATCATCCTATTGATGACCTCCGTTTGGCCATTAGTTTGGGGATGGAAGGCAGTCAACTTGTTGAGCTTGGTACCCAATAGTGTCCAGAGGCTTGACCAAATTTTGCTCAGGAACCTATTATCCAGATCTGATATAATGGTCTATGGCATCTAAAAATGTACACATGCTCATTCAAAGAAGAGTTTGGCAGTGTCCTCTGTAGTGATACTCTTCTTGGAGTGATCAGGAGCTCAAAATTTGCCAAAAAAATCAATGTTGTCAGAATAATGTGGAACCTGAATGGCCGCATAGATCTCATCGTTCTGAGTCTAGCGCAACTCGTTTTGCATGAAACAGACACCATATGCTCTCAGAAATGCGTTTTTTTCACTTTGTCAAACAGGTAAAATTTTTGCAGGGGTTGACAAGGATGTTGACAGGGCATCCGTACAGCCCAATCATAAAAAAGGAATATTCTTGGTATATTCTTGTGGTATATTCCTTTGGCATATTCTTTGGAATATTCTCAAGCTCAATGGCATCATTCTATTGGTCCACGTGTTTTTGTTTGAGGCCAATGAGGAGGTGACATGTGGCTAAGCTTGAGGCCGCCATGTGTCCTCCTCATGGTATGTCAAAATTTGTTATGGTGGATAAGGCAGAGGCTGGGTTTGACCTCACGACCTCCCATACACTAACGCAACAACATTACCAATACACCACACTCTGTTACTTAACCATATGGGGGAGGCAGTTATATTTAAAGTTGTATGGTTTGCAACTTGGGGGATGGGACCGTGGCTAACCCTCAGCCCTGGTCCACAAACCATGGTTAGGGGCTAACTATGGCCCCAAAACCGTAACTATCGCCAAAATGTGTAACAATAACTAGCCATGTGGAGGTGGAGTGGGGGGCCCAGTCAGTGGGGGCGGGTCATTAACCTTAGCCCCCGGGCACATGGCCCCCCCACGTGGCCAGAGTTTTCAGAACTTAAGCGTTAGAGGACGTTTTAAAGTTCCAACAATTTTTCCTGATTTTTGCCGAGAATGTCGCTCAGTTAGAGCGCTTGCCATACAAAATTGTCGAATGATGCCAGATTTTGGGGAAATGTAGAGTGAATAGTGGGAAAGCTAGGAGAGGTCATAACTTCTACAGTTTTCGACCAAATTGGGTGAAAAAAGAGGCTAGATAGCCATTTTTGGACATTCTAGACTCATTGGAGCTAGTTTCATAATCAAAGGAGAACTTCTAGATATGATTTTTTTTTTCAGGTTGAAGTTTATGGGTGTCATGGTAAATTAGAGTGTTGAATTAGTTTTTGGATGAGTTTGAAGATGGATATGACCTTGCAAGGTTTTTCCAGCCTCCATGCACTTTCTACAACAACTATTACATAAATGTTGTAGATTATATTCCTCTTTTCTCTATGTGTTTTGGAGGAGAGACTTGATTATGTACCTCAAGTGGATTGTGGTACTGTTGATGCTCTTTGAAGTTGGAGTATGGGGTCTTGGTGCAAGATGCCTTTGTTTGTTGAAATTTTACTTGTTTGGTTGTAGTTTAACATGTATATGGAGTGATAAATCTTGTAGAAGTTTGTTTCTTTGAAGGAGAAACTAACCATTCCATTTATCAGCACTTTATGTACTCTTATTTTCTAAAAATTGAGCATAATGAAAAGGGGTCATGCCATTAGAATTGATCCAAGGAGATGTAGCCAAGGAGAGGTGAACTCCTTTAACAATGGTTGGTGTATTACTTATTGATGCATCCTTCCATTCAATGTTCTAATTTAATGTTTAAAGTTTTTCATGAAATTAACATAAGAAAACGCACATAAAAACTCTTGTTTTTACTTGCTATTTTTCAGTGAAAACCTCAAGCACATTTTTATATTCTGATGAGGATCTTAGCATAGAAAAATAAAATTCCACATTCAGATCAAGTTGGTTTCAGAGCTTGTTTTCTTTTTGCAAGGAGGAATGATTGTTGTTTGCAAGTGAATGTGTTTTGAAGCTCAAGTGAGGAGAATGTTTTGGAAAGGAGAGCAAGATTGTTACAATCTCTACCACCAGTTCTACCTAAAGTTGCAGTAGAAGCTTCAAGAAAACCATGTCCTAAGGAGGAGAGCCTGCAAGAATGTCAAAGGATGTGAAGTATTTTAGAAAGGCTTTCTTAGACATGGCAGAAATGGTGAAAGTCCTCTATGAAGAAAGAAAATACCAAATTTCAAGGTGAAAGCTCTAGACCTCGAAGAGGAGAATGTTATCTAAAGGAAGAAGGTAACAAGAATGGTGATAAATCACCATCTTCTCCACAATCCTCATGTTTTTCTACAACTCCTATAAAAGATGCTAGTGTAGAAATTCCCCCGGAGAAGGAAGATGGACAAGCTTGTAACTTTTCTCCACATGATGTGGAGGATGAGGTTCTATCAGCACCCCAAATTCAAGGAGCTAAAAGAAGAGAGCGAAAGAGTCCAAGAGGACACATCCAGAATCAAAAGAGAGTTTGAAAACATCTTTGTATGTCAATCAAAATATGAGGCAAATGGTAAGAATTTACATGCTTCTTCTTTACATGAAAGTGTTGATGTAAATTCATTTGCAACCTTTGAAAAACATAGTAAAGGCATTGGATCCAAGCTCTTGACCAAGATGGGTTACAAGGGAGGAGGCCTTGGAATGAACCATCAAGGCATTAAAAATCCAATTGAGGCAAAGGAGAGGCCTAAATATGAAGTCTTAGGCTATGTTGCAAAAGAAGAATGGTCTTCTAGCGACAACTCATGGGTATCGTGTTCCTTTTGCCATAAGAGAGGACATGAAGAGGCAAGATGTTGGGATTTTCATCTAGAATTGGTACATGCTTGGTTCCTAAAGTATAATGAGACTTGAAATGCAAAAAATCTCCAAAGAGAGATGAACAAGTTGAATAAGAAGTGAAGCTAAGTTCTTCTTTCCATGCAAGTTCCTCACGTAAGAAGCATAAGCCAAAGGAAAACAAAAACATGTATAATCGACCTGTTAATTTCAATTATTTTCATAATGGAAAACAACATGATGATTTGAATAACATGTTGAGGAATGCGTTTCCATGCACCTTTTTCCTATCATCTAACCATTGTGTAGATAAGTGCTATAAAAGGAAAGCAATCATCAAGAATATGTTTATGTCTAATGTAATTGAGACCGAAAAGAGAAAACCTCATCCAAGGTTAAAGACATGTGAGCCAAGAGAAGCTCAAAAGAAATTTTGCACTCACTGCAATATCAATGGGAATTGGGTCAAGAAGTGTTGGAAATTGTTTCCATAACTTCATCCTGGCAAGGGCAAGCAAATTATGCAAGCACCAGAAGAGGAAGAGACAAAATAAAAAGTGGCACAAGATGCGACCAACCCTGAAGCAGCTCTAGAAGAAGAAAAAGTTCAAATATAAGGTCCATTTACCTAGTTGGGTAAGAAATGGGTGGACTATTTGTCCAGCTGAAGTTTGTAAATCTTTGTTTTGCACTAGTTGCATATCCCCATAGTTGGGCAATTTGTAAAAGTGATGTTCATAAACAAATCACTTATATGCAACAGTGTTTTCTTTGGCATTGTTATGCTATTTTGGTTTGTTGATAGTCAATTTGAATGGAAAATTTGGGAGCCAAGTTTATTCCATCTTGTAAAATGCATTTATATTTCTAGTTGAAGAAAGAATTTTAAAATTGTTGTATGAGTAGTTGCAACACATTTAGTATATTACAAATGTGTTAAACACTCAAGTTATACAAGTATTCACTATGTGAAACTTTTTTTGCTCCATTTGTCAAAGTCTTCTTGGGATCTTATCCTTGATAAGGATTTTGTAGAAGAGTGCCATGGGAATTATTCTTTGGAAGGATGTTGTTGTGGATGGCCATAGCAACATGGACAAGGCAAGAAGAACATTGAAATTGAATTCTTTGGTCGGGTTATATTTCAAGTTCAGCTTAAGAAAGAGCCAAGACAAGTATAAGTCAAGGAACTAAATCATTGATTGGATCGAGTTTGGAAAAGTGAAGGAACTGTACCTTCAAATGTTGAACAATTGAAAGTGAACTTTTGGGGACCAAAAGTTTTTAGTGGAGAAGAGTGATCAAGAGCTTAAAATTTTCCAAAAAAATCAAAGTTGTCAAAATAATGTGGAACCTAAACAACCGTGTAGATCTCATCATCCTGAATACAATGCAACTCGTTTCACATGAAACGAACATCGTATGCTCCCAGAACTGCGTTTTGTTCACTTTGTCAAACAGGTAAAATTTTTGTAGGTGCCGATTGGGCATATGTATAGCCTAGACAGAAAAGGAATATTCTTGGTATCTTCTTGTGGTATATTCCTTTGGCATATTATTTGGAATATTCTCAAGCTCAGTGGCATCATTCTATTGGTCCACGTGTTTTAGTTTGGGGCCAATGAGGAGGTGACACATGGCTAAACCTGAGGCTGCCACATTTCTTGATCGTGGCATGTCAAAATTTGCTATGGCAGATGGGGCAAAGGCCAGGCTCGACCCTGTGACCTCCCATAAACTAATGCAACAACATTACCAATACACCACACTGTGTTACTTAACCATATGGGGGAGGTAGTTACATTTAAGGTTGTATGGTTTGCAATTTGAGGTATGGGTCCGTGATTAACCCCCAACCCCGGTCCATGGACCATGGTTAGAGGCTAAACATGACCCCAAAACCGTAACTGTCGACGAAAACCATAACAATAACAGGCCATGTGAACAGTAATGCGGGAGGTGGAGTGGAGGGCTCGGCTAGCGGGGGCGGTCCGTTGGCCTTAGCCCCTAGGCACGTGGCCAAAGTTTTCAGAACTTAAGTGTTAGAGGATGTTTTAAAGTTCTAGAAATTTCACCCAATTTTTGGTGAAAATTTCGCTTAGTGAGAGTGCTTGGCGGGAGAAATTGTAGGATGATGTCAGATTTTGGGGAAAATGTAGAGCGAATAGTGGGAAAACTAGGAGAGGTCATAAATTCTTCAGTTTTCGACCAAATTGGGTGTAAAAAGACGCTAGATAGCCATTTTTGCACATTCTGGACTCATTGGAGCATGTTTTATAACTAAAGGAGAACTTCTAGATAGTATTTTTGCAGGTTTAATTCTATGGGTGCCATGGTCAACTAGAGTGTTGAATCAGTTTATGGAGGAGGTTGAATATGGAGATGACCTTCCAGGGGTTTTCCAGCCTCCATGTGCTTTCTACAATAGCTATTACATTAGTGGTGTAGCTTCTATTCCTCTTCTCTATATGTGTTTTGGAGGAGAGACTTGTTTATGTACTTCAAGTGGATTGTGGTATTGTTGATGCTCTTTGAAGTTGGAGTATGGGGTCTTCGTGCAAGATGCCTTTGCTTGCTGAAAGTTTAAATGTTTGACTATAGTTTAACATGTATATGGAGTGATAAATCTTGCAGAAGTTTGTTTCTTTGAAGGAGAAACTAACCATTCCATTTCTCATCACTTTATGTACTCTTCTTTTCTAAACATTAAGCATAATGAGAAGGGGTCATGCCATTAGAGTTGATCCAAGGAGATGTAGCCCAGGAGGGGTGAAATCCTTTAACGATGGCTGGTGTATTACTAATTGATGCATGCTTCCATTCAGTGTTTTAATTTCAAGTTTAAAGTTTTTCATGAAATTAACATAAGAAAACACACATAAAAACTCTTGTTTTTACTTGTTATTTTTTAGTACAAACCTCAAGCACATTTTTGTATTCTGATGAGGATCTTAGCATAGAAATAATATTCCACTTCTAAATCATGGATGTCACCAATATAGCCATCTTAGAAAAAATTTCCACAACCACAAATACACAGTCATTACCATGCTTGGTAGAAGGGAGGTCAGAGTAGGCGGAGTAGTGTACATGCCTTGCTTCTTGATGGTTGGCTTGGCGATGGCACAGATAGTGTAGGATCTTATATATTTCCCAACATCCAATTGGAGTTTGGGCCAATAAAAGTACTTTTGTAGTACAGCCATAGTTTTCTCCACACCAAAGTGTCCTGCGACCCGATTGTCGTGCACCTCCCAAATCAGCTTGGCACGCTCACTTGAAGGAACACAAAGGTGACCCAGGTATCATAATAATGTGTCTTGGAGGTGGAAATCAAGAACTTGATTTCCATCTACTAGCATCTGGTATGTGGAGAAGAACTGATCTGGATCATTTTTGTATAGTTGTGGCCATCCATAGGTCTCATGACCACAAGAGTTGAGAACAGTAGTCAGTGTTACAACTAGGGGTCGGGTAAGGTAGTCTGCAACATGATTGGTGCTACCCTTTTTGTATTTAATGTTCAAGTGGAATTGTTGTAGATATGTAGATCACTTCTGATGGCGATCGTTCTGCAACTTCCCCTATGTCTGTATAAACTAAAGAGGTTGGTGATCGGTGTGGATGACCGTCTCCTTCCCTAGAATGTAGTGCTTCCACTGTCAGCAAGCCTGCATGATAAAATACATCTCTTTATCATAGGTCAGGTACTTCTGAATTGCATCAGAAAGTGTCTCACTACGATAGGCCACTGGATTCCCATGTTGGGTGAGGACTGCACCAATATCATAGTTTTAGGCGTTTGTCTTAATTTCAAATAGTTGTTGCAGGTCTGGCAGTGTGAGTACAATGTAGATCATAGGCGGTGCTTCAACTCAATGAACGCCTTTTGTTGGGACTTAGACCAGGAAAACTTTGTTTTCACCCTGCCCTTAGTAATCTGACTAAGAGGCCAAATAATATGGGAGAATCCCAACACAAACCTCCGATAAAAATTTGCAAGGCACAAAAAGTTGTGAAGCTCCTTAGAGTGGTTGGGGCTGGCCAATCCTGAATTACTTGGGTCTTAGTCGGGTCCACATGCACGCCACGCTCATCTATGATGTATCCCAAGTATTGGACCTGGCTCATGCCAAAGGTGCATTTCTCCAACTTGGCACACAGTTTGTGTTGTCGAAGGGTTTGAAGGACATGTCGAATGTGTTGCATGTGTTCTTGCCAACTCTTGCTAAATATGAGAATGTCGTCCAGATAAACCACCACAAACTAGTTGGTGAAGGTCCGCAAGATGTCATCCATTAGCCTCATAAAAGTAGTAGGGGAATTTTCAACCTGAAGGGCATAACCAATGATTCGAAAAGGCCTTCCTTGGATTTAAAGGTGGTCTTCCATACATCTGTGGGCTCTATTGGAACCTAGTGATAACCAGACTTCAGATCGATCTTGTTGAAATACTTTGCCCCTTTGAGTTAGTCCAGCAGGTCATCGATTCGTGGGATTGGATACCTGTTCCTGATGATGATTTTGTTTAATTCCCGATAATCAATGCAAAGCCTCTAGAGCCCATCCTTCTTCTATACAAGTACAATTGGGTTCCTACAAGGCGAGGAAATTGGTTAGATGTGCCCTTTTTGCAATAACTCCTAGATTTGCCACTTGATCTCTTCATTTGCCATAATGGAGCACGTGATATATTGGTCTGTTGTGTAGAGGTTCTCTGCGAGTCAGATCGATCGAATGCTTAACCTGACAATGCAAGGGTACCCCTATGGGTGAGGAGAAGATGTCCCTATATTCTTCCACGACTGTATTGTTGGCATTATGTTTCTGGTATGGCTATATGTTACAGATGTTGTACTTGATGGCAACACCCATGGCAAGGCTCTCAATATGTTGAAAATTAAGAAGTACGCAGGAGATTAGTTCAGAAAGTGCGTACCCGCAGGTACACCGTGAAGGGACCGCGGCCTGATACGCAGGTCAGCCGTTCAGGAGGTGCGTACCCCCAGTGCACACATTTCAAGGCAGAGAAAAGCACACGTGGGGTTTCTTATGTTTAACCTTTGGTATTTAGCCGACGGTTTTGTGTTATTATGGTGTCGGCCCGTGGTATTAATCCATGATTTAAGGAAGAGCTTTCCTATATAAAGCAAAGGAGATCATTTGGCTTGAGCATGTTTTTGGGTTGAATATCTTATGAGGGCTAGATCTGAAATATTATGATCTCTTGGGAGTATGTCTAGATCTAAATAAGGCGAATGTATTGATGGATTGAGATCTCTTCGGCGCATGTTCAGATCTGTAGATCTGACTGTCTGGGTTATTTCTGAAGTCTTGAAATCATCTATGCCCGAAGGTACGCAGGTACAGTGAAAGAAAAGTGCGTACATACACAGGAACAAAGCGTTTCAGGTGCGTCGGTACGCAGGCACAGAAGGGTTGCAGGTGCGGAGGTCCGCAGGCAGTTCAATGGATACAGTGCGTATGTAAGCAGGCGAGCAGTTGAGCAGGGTGTGTACGTAAGCAGGCGAGCAGTTGAGCAAGGTGCGTACGTAAGCAGGCGAGCAGTTGAGTAGGGTGCGTACTGTAAGCAGGCAGTACATGGGTGAAGCTGCTTACTTCTCTTAAAATCTTTGTTTATCATTGCTGTGTTTTGGGTTTGGTCCTATTATTGTTGATCTGGTTACTACAGTTGACTGGGTGATTCTCTTATACTTGATGATCATTTGATGCTTATGGATCCAGTTTGAAAATTTATGAAAAGTGGTCCTTGTAAGAAAAGAAGTAGGGGGTTGTAGCTCCCTTCCAGGAGAGACTGGAAAACGAGAGAGAGAGTTGTAGCTCTCTGCAGGTTGCAGCCTGCGTACTGGTAAATGACTGCACCAGTACATAACCATTGTAAAAGGAGTTTCTAATTTGAAAGAAGATAGAGACATATTGCAGCAGGTGGTTTTCACCCACATTGGGTTTCCACCTTACATCTTGTGTTCTTTGGTGTGACTATCTGTTTTCTTTGTTCATGTTCATTATTTTATGGTACTGACATGCAAAAATAATTCAAGGAACAAATAAGGAAGATTTATTAAAAGAGTTAGATAATATTGATTCACCCCCCCTCTCAGTATTATTTCCAACAATTGGTATCAGAGCAGGTCCTTCAGAGAAGCTTGATCGCTTGAAGGTAGATCGTTCATCATGAGCAACTACGAGAGAGGAAGCATCAATCAGGCCACCGGTTTTTGATGGGACAAACTTCAATTATTGGAAGGTAAGAGTTACTGCCTATCTTCAATCTCTTGGTACAGAAGTTTGGGACATCGTAGAGACAGGCTACGCTTTTCCTTCAGCCACTCCTACAGATGCAGCCGAGAAAAATAAGTATGAAACAAATGCGAAAGCAGTCAGTACTCTATTAGGATGTATATCCCAATCAGAATTCATGAAGGTAATGCACTATAAATCCGCAAAAGAGATATGGGACAAAATTGTCATGAGCTATGAAGGAGATGAACAGGTAAAACGTGCTAAACTTCAAACTCTCAGAATTCAGTATGAGACTCTCAAGATGTATAATGATGAAAGTGTGGTTAACTATTTTCTTCGGGTAGATGAGGTTGTTAATTGTATGAAAAATTTGGGTGAAGAAATAAAAGAGGCTATTGTGGTTGAAAAGGTTCTAAGATCATTGTCTCCCAAGTTTGAATCTAAAGTATCTGCAATAGAAGAAAAGGAAAATCTACGAATCCTTACTATGTCTCAGCTACATGGAATTCTAACTGCTTATGAAATGAGAAAGGGAGGTCCATCAGACAGAAGAGAAGCTGCTTTCAAGGCATCAGGCAAAGGAGATTATTATGAAGCAAGCCACGTCCCAGAAGAAGAAGAAGAAGAATCAAATTTTGTCAAAAATCTTCAAAGGGGTTCTGGAAGGTTCAGAGGTAAGTTACCTTTTAAATGCTTTTCTTGTGGAAGAGTAGGTCATTATGCTGCAAAATGTCCTTATAAGGATAAAGGAAAGGAACCTGCTAGATGGAACAAGAAACAGAATGCAAATAAGAAAAGCTACTACACTCATGAAGATAGTGATGGTCTATCAAACAGTGATGAAGATGAACGAGGTAATGAATATAAGTTGTTAATGGCATTTGAAGATGATGATTATATGGATGCTATAGATGTGGATAACCTTTATGATGAAATTACTAGACTCAAGAGATGTATAGAAGAAAAGAATATGATCATTGATACTCTACAATTTCAAATTGATGAAAAAGAAAAACGTCTTGAAAAATTAGAAGGTGAAATTCTTGGTCTTAGAAAAGAGATTGAGAAAACAAAAGCTATTAATCTTAAGTTTGTCAAAGGATCTGAAACTTTGGATGAGATTATCAATGTGCAGCGGTCTCCACTAAACAAGACAGGTCTGGGCTATAATGGAGAAACTTCTCAAGCATCCACCTCAAAAAGTTATCTTGATGCAGCAAGAAGAAATGAGCAAAAGCACAATGAAGATCATCAGGTAAAGCAGGGACGAATTACAAACAGAAACTATCAGGGGCAATCCATCTTAAGGGTGAACAAAAGCTACAACCAGCCACAGGTAAAATCTTCTCAATTTGGTTCAAGAATAGATGACAATAGAAATTACAATCAATTGGCTGGTAGATTCGATAACCGCAGAAGTTTCTTCAATGGACAATGCTTTTCTTGCCATAACTTTGGTCACAAAGCAGCTCAATGTGTTGCATATAAAACGATCATGACTAGGGAAGCTCAAAAACAAAGAAGTATGACGGGGATTACAAAAAGGACCTATAACAACTTTTCGGTTCTTGAAAATGAAGTTGAATGTTCTATTTGCAATAACTTTGGTCATGAAGACTCTGAATGCAGGAGCAGGTTTCAACAGAAAAAGGAACAAGCCTCAAGCACCAAAACATGGAGAATAAAGGAACCTCAAACAGAAAGATGTGGGATAGCATTTTATGCAGAGGGACAGGAAAATCTATGGTACATTGACAGTGGATGTTCGAAGCATATGACAGGTGATAAAGAAAAACTTGAGTCTTATTATGCTCTAGAAAAGGGAAAGAAAGTCTCTTTTGGAAATGATACTCCTGCAACTATAAAAGGAAAAGGCATTTCTCAGTTAAAAGAAAAGGTCAAGGCTGGAAATGTTTTGTATGTTGATGGATTGAAGCATAATCTTCTAAGTGTCAGCCAGATGTGTGATCAAAGAACCGAGGTTATATTCAGATCAAATGGATGTCTTGTTCGTGATCTTGATACAGGTAAAACAATGATCAAAGGCAAAAGAACTCCAAATAATCTGTACATATTTGAAGAAGGACAACAACAATGCTATCTGAGCAAGGATGATGAGCACTGGTTATGGCATCGGAGGTTGGGACATCTAAGCTTTTCACAAATAAGGAAAGCATGCAAATATCAGGCAGTTCGCGACCTTCCAGATATCAAAATTCCTGACAACACCATATGCAAATCATGTCAGTTTGGAAAACAAACCAGAACTAACTTTCCAGAGAAAGAAGGATCAGCTAGCATGCCTCTTGAGCTAGTACATACAGATACATGCGGTCCTTTCAGGAAAAGAACACCTCGAGGAGAAGAATACTTGATATTATTCATTGAAGATTTCTCCAGGTTTGTCTGGTTAGGACTTATGAAGCACAAAGATGAAGCATTCGAAAAATTCAAATCCTTCAAAGCCTTGGTTGAAAATGGATCAGGTCACAAAATTAAGTGCCTCAGATCCGACAGAGGTGGGGAATTTACTTCAAATGAATTTTTCGATTTCTATGAAGAATATGGGATAAGAAGAGAATTCTCTACAGCAAGAACTCCTCAGCAAAATGGAGTTGTGGAAAGAATGAACAGAAAAGTCCAACAAATGGCTCGCGCTATGCTTGATGAGTCAGGAACTCCCGCAACTTTCTGGGGTAAAGCTGCACATGTTGCGGTTGTTATTCTCAACAAAACAAATGTCCGGGTGAACAGCACTCAAACTCCTCATGAGCTCTGGAGTGGTAGGACTCCTTCGATAAAGCACTTCAAAATCTTTGGGAGCAAATGCTATATCAAGAATACTGATGAGCAGCTTGGCAAACTTGAACCTAGAGCAGATGAAGGCATTCTTCTTGGTTACTCTCCACATAGCAAAGCATACAAATGCTACAATAAAAGACTTGGCAGAATTGTTGACAGCATTGATGTAGTGGTTGATGAGAAGGGATACATTCCTAGGCAAGTACATCATGAAGACATCGAAGAAGATGAAGGCTACCCCCAACGACAGAATGATGAAGAAGAAGAACCTCAAGAAGAACCAGAAGGGCAAACAAGAATAGAAGAAAAGACTCCATCCAGATATGTTCAGAAGAATCATCTAGAATCTCAGATTATGGGGCAGAAAGAAGCAGGTGTACAAAAAAGAAGAACAGTTGCAGAAGCTTCAAGCTATTTGGCATTACTCTCCTCTACTGAACCACAAAATGTGAAAGAGGCATGCAAAGATGAATGTTGGGTGAAAGCAATGGATGAATAAATTGAGTAGATTGAAAAGAACAACACTTGGGAGCTGGTTCCTAGACCAAAAGATAAGAATGTTATCAGAACAAAATGGGTCTTCAAAAATAAATTGAATGAAAATGGAGAAGTAATTAGAAACAAAGCCAGACTGTTTGTAAAGGGTATGCGCAGCAAGAAGGAATAGACTTTGAAGAAACTTTTGCTCCTGTTGCAAGACTTGAGGCCATCTGAATGTTCCTTGCTCTCTCAAGTTTTCAAAACTTCAAAGTATTTCAAATGGACGTGAAATCAGCCTTTCTGAATGGAGACTTGGAAGAAGAAGTGTACATTGAACAGCCAGATGGGTTCATTCTTGGAAATGATCCAAATCTTGTATGCAGATTGAAAAAGGCTCTATATGGTCTCAAACAAGCTCCAAGGGCTTGGTACTACCGTTTGGACAAATATCTTCATCAACAAGGCTTTTCAAAAGGATCAGCAGATAGCAATCTTTATATAAAAGTTGAAAATGACAAATTGTTAATACTTGTTGTGTATGTAGATGACATTATTTTTGGGAGCAATGAAGAAGCTATGAGTCAAAGCTTTGCCTTGGTCATGCAGAAAGAATTTGAAATGTCCTTGCTAGGAGAACTGACATATTTCCTTGGTTTGCAAATCCAACAAAAAGAAGGACGAATCCTTTTATCTCAAACCAAGTATCTCAAACAGATTTTGAAGAAATATGGTATGGAAGATGCAAAACCAGTATGTACACCCATGGTCACAGGATGTAGCCTCAGTGCAAATGATGAATCTGCAGCAGTACATCAACCAACCTATAGATCTATGATTGGAAGTTTACTTTATTTGACAGGTACCCGACCGGACATCATGCATGCAGTTGGAATAGTTGGAAGATTTCAGGCAAATCCGAAGGAGACTCATCTTCAGGCAGTGAAGAGAATTTTCAAATATCTTCAAGGGACTCAAAATTATGGCTTATGGTATCCTAGAGATATAGATCTTACACTTCATGCTTATACAGATGCAGACTGGGCCGGAAGCGTGGATGACAGGAAAAGCACAAGTGGTGGTGCGTTCTTTATGGGTTCCAGACTGGTATCTTGGTTCAGCAAGAAACAGAGTTCGATTGCCTTGTCTACAGCTGAAGCGGAATATGTTGTTGTTGCATCTTGTTGCACCCAACTCCTTTGGATGATGCAGACTTTGCAGGATTTTCAAATCACTTGTACACCACCAATCCCCATCTTATGTGATAACACAAGTGCAATCAGCATCTCAAAGAATCCTGTTATGCTTTCAAAAACCAAGCACATACCAATCAAGTATCATTTTCTCCGGGAACAAGTGCTTGAACAGAAGGTCAAGTTGGAGTATGTTCCTTCTAAGGAACAAGTTGCTGATATTCTCACCAAACCATTGCCCAGGGACACTTTTGAATACCTCAGGCAAAAGCTGGGGGTTGTTGATGCATCATCTTATTGCGGAACCTCTTCTGATTGATGGTACAGGTTCAGGGGGAGCATATAATGCATTGTTGGCATTATGGAGGATGTGCAGAAGGAGATCTTGGAAGTAGCTGCAATATGTCTCTATCTCTTTCATGGTGGATTATGGTTCTTCGTTGCAGATCTGGTTCATATTTAGGGGGAGCATGTTCTTAGGGGGAGCATAACCCTTTGCCCTTGATGTCAAAGGGGGAGAATGAAGCTGAAGTTTTGAGGTTGCCATCAAGTCCAAAGGGGGAGATTGTTGGCATTATGTTTCTGGTATGGCTATATGTTACAGATGTTGTACTTGATGGCAACACCCATGGCAAGGCTCTCAATATGTTGAAAATTAAGAAGTACGCAGGAGATTAGTTCAGAAAGTGCGTACCCGCAGGTACACCGTGAAGGGATCGCGGCCTGATACGCAGGTCAGCCGTTCAGGAGGTGCGTACCCCCAGTGCACACATTTCAAGGTAGAGAAAAGGACACGTGGGGTTTCTTATGTTTAACCTTTGGTATTTAGCCGACGGTTTTGTGTTATTATGGTGTCGGCCCGTGGTATTAATCCATGATTTAAGGAAGATCTTTCCTATATAAAGCAAAGGATATCATTTGGCTTGAGCATGTTTTTGGGTTGAATATCTTATGAGGGCTAGATCTGAAATATTATGATCTCTTGGGAGTATGTCTAGATCTAAATAAGGCAAATCTACTGATGGATTGAGATCTCTTCGGCGCATGTTCAGATCTGTAGATATGACTGTCTGGGTTATTTCTGAAGTCTTGAAATCATCTATGCCCGAAGGTACGTAGGTACAGTGAAAGAAAAGTGCGTACATACGTAGGAACGAAGCGTTTCAGGTGCGCCGGTACGCAGGCACATAAGGGTTGCAGGTGCGGAGGTCCGCAGGCAGTTCAATGGATACAGTGCGTATGTAAGCAGGCGAGCAGTTGAGCAGGGTGCGTACATAAGCAGGCGAGCAGTTGAGCAAGGTGCGTACGTAAGCAGGCGAGCAGTTGAGCAGGGTGCGTACTGTAAGCAGGCAGTACATGGGTGAAGCTGCTTACTTCTCTTAAAATCTTTGTTTATCATTGCTGTGTTATGGGTTTGGTCCTATTATTGTTGATCTGGTTACTACAGTTGACTGGGTGATTCTCTTATACTTGATGATCATTTGATGCTTATGGATCCAGTTTGAAAATTTATGAAAAGTGGTCCTTGTAAGAAAAGAAGTAGGGGGTTGTAGCTCCCTTCCAGGAGAGACTGGAAAACGAGAGAGAGAGTTGTAGCTCTCTGCAGGTTGCAGCCTGCGTACTCGTAAATGACTGCACCAGTACATAACCATTGTAAAAGGAGTTTCTAATTTGAAAGAAGATAGAGACATATTGCAGCAGGTGGTTTTCACCCACATTGGGTTTCCACCTTACATCTTGTGTTCTTTGGTGTGACTATTTGTTTTCTTTTTTCATGTTCATTATTTTATGGTATTGACATGCAAAAATAATTCAAGGAACAAATAAGGAAGATTTATTAAAAGAGTTAGATAATACTGATTCACCCCCCCTCTCAGTATTATTTCCAACATGTATCCACTACTTCCGCTGCATAGAGGAACCCTTCTCGAGGACCATGGATGTGACTATGACCTTCCCCTTAATTTTAGAGTGAATCAGAAAGAAAAAAAATTTCCTAGTCTGGGAGATGACCTTACTGCATTGCTTGGTAGAGATCAGGGAAATGGCGGTAGGTGGGGCTACCTTCGGTATCTGATATCACTTACTACCCAAATAAATAATAACAGAGCGAGGTCTAGGCTCATATACAACATGTAGCTTCCATAAGTATGGTTGTCCTAATAATACATCACAAACCTCAAGAGGAGCATCATCACACATTACCACATCCGTGAAGAGCTTGATGTTGTATGGAAGGCGACACTACTGGCTGATGCGGAGATCTCGTCCTTGGTGAAGCCACCTGGTGGTGTACATCTGTGGATTAGTTGTAGTTGGTAGGCCTAGCCTCTTCATGAAATTTTCTGAAATGAGGTTCTTTTGGCTCCTGTTGTCAACAATGAACTGCAGTAGAGAATCGTTCACCCACATCTATCAGTGGAATAGGCATTCCCCCTCTTCAGTATCTTCACGCTCGATATTCTGAACCTTTGTGGTGGCCATAGTGGCACTAGGCTCTATGTCAATGATTTTCTTCCCTTTGTCATTCTCCTTGTCGATTTCTAACTCAAAGTCAGGCCATGCATCTGACTCAGCAGCCTTCTACTCGAACACCAATTCCTGCATGGCCCGACACTCACTTGTGTTGTGAGTGGAGCTTTTATGGAACTCACACCACTTTTCTGTGTCCTTCTTTTTCTTCATGGTGTTGTTCTTTGCTTGCAGCTTCAACAGGTTATCCTGGGTCGCCCCTCCTTCGATTTTCCCTTTATTCTGCGGTTTGGGAGCACCTTTCCCTTGCTTCGGATTTGCAAATCCAAAGTATTGCTTTTTCTTTTTAAACTTTTGCTCAATCTTGACAGCGCACCAGAATGTCGTACCGAGCTAGGAGATGTCCACGAACTCCATCTCATCCTGGATTTACTTATGTAGGCAGTCGAGGTACTTGAGTACCAAATGTTTCTTAGAATGCTTGATACCCAACTTTGTGTAAAGTGTATGGAAAACATTGGTAAACTTTGACATGTCCTTGTCTCTTCCCTGTCGCAGCGTCATCCACTTTATGTATTTATCCTCATAGCTCCCGACAAGGTAGTACTACTCCTTGATAGAATCCTGAAACGAATTCCAAGTGGGTGTGGCTGAACAAATTGAGGGTGTAATTCCATATTTCTTCCCACATTAGGTTTCCCACCAATCCTTGACGTGGGGGGCAGCTTTGAGAAGTGCAAAAGAAATATTTTCTCGGCTGGAAAAATCATGAACAGAAAAATATCCTTCTAGCATATTTAACCATTTATCTATGGTGTTCGCATATATTTTACCTTCAAATATGGGGATGTCAAAGTTAACTTGTACCTTAAAGCGTGTGGTGCTTCTAGAGTAGTTGTCAGAAGTAGATGCGTTGCCTTTGGGTAGCCATTGAATGATCTGGGAAAAGTTGTCCATCATTGCATTCCTTTGTCACTAGAGGGATTTTTCGAGCAATATTTTCAAAGGATCTCCTGTCCCCTCGTATTTCTTCTCTTCTGCCATGAGAGGCTGTCAGGATTTGCAAGGCTGGTCTTGTAAAGGTTCAACTAGTTTGAGCCCTAACTCCTTATATCTTAACCTCGTTAGGGACATGCAAAGAAAAATAGAGAAAGAGAAAAAATATATGATACCATTGATCTAAACTTAATAGGAACACAACAAATTACAAATATAACCATAAATACAAAGATGCATAATAAATAACACTTCATTTCATTAATATCAAATACTGAAATATGCTTACAAACAGAATGGAAGCAAGACTAGCTCAAGTGATGGTAGCTTATCTCTGAGAAGAGATGTGGCAGTTAGATACCTTTGAACTATTTACAATGAGGCTCAAGGGCCTATTTATTATTGAAAAACATGAGAAAACCTTAAACAACCAAAACCATAACCCCAACAGATGCAACGCCAAGAGTTTGTGGGTCTTGTTGGGGTTAGTTGGGTAGCCAACTTCCCAGGGTCATAACTTGGTCATATTATCTTTGTTCGTACGATACCTTGTTGGAAAGGTATCTCCGAGTATTACAGGATTGACCACACAAAATTATAGAAGACCTAAAAAAAATGTCATTTATGGGGTCAAAATTTCTCCGGAAGTGTAAGAATCGAAAAACTGTTAAAAATAATAAATGTTGAAATATACAAAGAAACAAATGAAACCGACTAGAGGTCTAAGTGTAATAGGTGGGTGGACACCAATATCCACCTTGATCATTCCTCCCCCCTAGTACGCAATGGTACCCATTTCATACAGAGCCTCGATGAGGTGAGGAAATTTTCATTGAACCTGGTCCCTGGTGAGCCACTTGCCTTGGTGCAGGAGTCGGCCAGCTTTAACAACCCAATATAGTTGGATTTTCTACTAGCAAGTGTTCTTGACATGTTTGTCCATAATCTGATCATTTTTGGCCTGCTCCATGCATTCTGGGTTTAACTCTATTGGTGCGAGTTGTTCTGCAAAGTCTGATGTGTCCAGTAATGGTGGGAAGTATGGCCGAAGGCTATCCACATTGAACACTGGGTGCAGGCCAAGGAATGGAGGAATGTTGAGCTCAAAAGCATTGTCTCCCACAGCCTTGGTAATGGTGTAAGGACCATACTGGAGTGGTCCGAGATTCTGATGGACTCTAGTAAGGCATTCTTTCTACAAATGCAACCAAACTTTGTCACCCACCTAAAATTTGTGTGGAACCCGATGTTGATCATGTCATTGCTTGTACTTGGCTTTTGACTTCTCGAGGATGTCATGAACCTGCCAAAGGATGTGTTGGATGCATTCAATAAATGGTCACTTTATCAGCCTTAGATAATACATGTGTGGATTCTATCTGTGTAGTCGTGTGAGGCATGGAAACATTAATCATACACAATGGTTGAAATCCTAGACCCACTTGAAAGGGAATGCCACCAATCAAGCTATGGAGAGCTCTATTATAACTATGTTGCACATATGGAAGACTCTCATCCTAGGTTCAAGGATGCTTGGAGTTGTACATGCGGAGCGTGTGCACTATCATCCTATTAACGACCTCCATGTGGCCATCAATCTGGGGATGGAAGGCAGTCGACTTGGTGAGCTTAGTGTACAATAGTGTCCAGCAGCTTGACCAGAATGTGCTTAGGAACCTGCTATCCCAATCTGATATAATGGTCTACGGGGTCCCAAAATGTAACCATGCTCGTTCAATGAAGAGTTTGGTAGTGTCCTCTACAGTGATACTCTTCTCACAGGCCGCCAATATAGACATCTTAGAAAATTTGTCCACAACCACAAATTCATACTTATTCCCATGCTTAGTAGAAGGTAGGCCAGACATATAGTCCATGGATATGGATTCCCATGGCTAGCTGGGAGTAGGTAGAGGAGTGAATAGGCCTTGCTTCTTGATGGTTGGCTTGGCGATGGCGTAGGCAGTGCAAGATCTGATATATATCCCAACATCCAGTTGGAGTTTGGGCCAATAAAAGTACTTTTGTAGTATGGCCATAGTTTTCTCCACACCAAAGTGTCCTACGACCCGACTGTAGTGCGCCTCCCAAATCAACTTGGCACGCTCTCTTGAAGGAACACAAAGGTGGCCCAGGTAACATAATAATGTGTCCTAGAGCTGGAAATCAGGAACTTGCTTTCTAACTACTAGCATATGGTATGTGGAGGTGAACTCTGGATCATTTTGGTATAGTTGCGGCCATCCAGAGGTCTCATCACCTCAAGAGTTTAGAATAGTAGTTAGTGTTGCAACTAGGGGTCGACTGAGGTAGTCTACAACATGATTGGTGTTGCCCTTTTTGTATTTAATGTTCAAGTGGAATTGTTGCAGATATGTAGACTACTTCTGATGGTGATCGTTCTGCAACTTCCCCTATGTCTGTATAAACTGAAGATCGGTGTGGATTACCGTCTCCTTCCCTAGAATGTAGTGCTTCCACTGTCAGAAAGCTTATATGATGGAATACATCTCCTTATTATAGGCGGGGTACTTCTTAATTTTATCATAAAGTGTCTCACTATAATAGGCCACTGGATGCCCGTGTTGGGTGATGACTGCACCAATAGCATAGTGTGAGGCATCTCTCTCGATTTCAAATGGTTGTTGCAGCTATGGCAGTGTGAATACTGGTGCAGAGCAGAGGTAGTGATTCAACTCAACGAATGCATTTTGTTGGGACTCGGACCAAGAAAACTTTGCTTTCACCCCACCCTTAGTAATATGACTTAAAGGCTAAGTAATATGGGAGAATCCCAACACAAACCTGTAATAAAAAATTGCAAGGCCCAAAAAGCTGAAAAGCTCCGTTAGAGTGGTCATGGCTAGCCAATACCGAATGACTTGGATCTTAGTTAGATCCACATGCATGCCATGCTCATCTATGTTGTAACCCAAGTATTGGACTTGGCTCATGAAAAAGGTGTGCTTCTCCAAGTTGGCACATAGTTTGTGTCGTTGAAGGGTTTGAAGGACCTGCCAAATGTGTTGCAATTGTTCTTCCTAGCTCTTGATAAAGATGAGGATGTCATCCAGATAAATGACCATGAATGAGTTGGTGAAGGGCTGCAAGATGTCATCCATTAGCCTCATAAAAGTAGCAGGGGAATTTGCCAACCCGGAGGGCTTAACCAACCATTCGAAAAGGCCTTCCTTGGATTTATAAGTGGTCTTCCATAAATCTATGGGATCTATTGGAACCTGGTGGTAACCAAAGTTCAAATTGATCTTGCTGAAATACTTGGCCCCTTTGAGTTGGTCTAGCAGGTCATCAATCCATGGGATTAGATACCTGTTCCTCAAAGTGATTTTTTTTAATGCTCAATAATCAATGCAGAGCCTTCGGGTCCCATCCTTCTTCTGTACAAGTATAATCAAGCTCCCACAAGGTGAGGAAGTTAGTTGAATGTGCCCTTTTTGCAGCAAATCCTAGATTGTCTACTTGATCTCTTCATTTTCCAGAACGGAGCGGTGATATATTGGTCTATTTGATAGAGGTGCTTCGACAATCAGATTGATCGAATGCTTGACTTGACAATGCAAAGGTACCCCTGTGGGTGAGGAGAATATGTCCCTGCAATTTTTAATGATTGTATCCACCTACTTCTGCTACTTGGAGGAACCATTCCTGGGGGCCATGGATGTGGCTATGACCTTCCCCTTACTTTGAGAGCGAATCAGAAAGAAAAAAATTCCCAATCTGGGAGATGACCTTACTGCATTACTTGGTAGAGATCAAGGAGATGGCGGTAGGTGGGGCTACCTCTGGTATCCGGTATAACTTACTACCCAAATAAATAATAATAGAGCGAGGTCTAGACTCATATACAACATGATGCTTCCATAAGTATGGTTTTCCTAATAATACATCACAAACTTCAAGAGGAGAAACATCACACAATACCTCATTCATGAAGGGCTTGATGCTGTAAGGAAGGCAACACTACTGGTTGACGTAGAGATCTCTTCCTTAGTGAAGCTACTCGATGGTGTATGGTTGTGTATGTGTTTTAGTCAGTAGGCCCATCCACTTCATGACCTCTATTGATATAAGGTTATTTTGGCTCTCACTGTCGACAATGAACTACAACATAGAACCCTTCACCCACATCTATGAGTGGAATAGGCATTCCCCCTCTTTTGGATCTTCAGGCTCAATCTTTTGGATGTTGGTGGTGGCCACAGTGGCACTGGGCTCTGCGTCAATGACCTGCTTCCCTTTGTCATTCCCCTTGTTGGGTTCTGACTTAGAGTCGGAACATGCGTCTAACTCGAAAGCCTTCAACTCGGCAACCAATGACTGCTTCGCCCGAAACTCACTTGTGTTGTGAGTGGAGCTCTTATGGAACTCACACCACTTTCCCATGTCCTTCTTTGTCTTCATGGTGTTTTTCTTTGTTCACGGCTTCAGCAGGTTATCATGGCTCACCCCGCCTTGGATTTGCCCTTTGTTTTATGGTTTGGGGCTCCTTTCACTTGCTTCGGATTCACAGATCCAAAGTCTCGCTTTCTCTGTTTAAACTTATGCTCAATCTTGATTGCGTACCTGTACACCGTGTCGAGCGAGGAGATGTCCAGGAACTCCATCTCCTCTTGGATGTACTTGTGTAGGCAGCCATGGTACTTGAGTACCAAATTTTTCTTAGAATCCTTAATACCCAATTTCATGCAAAGAATATGGAAAACTTTGGTAAACTCAAGCACGTCCTGGTCTCTTCCCTGCTGCAGCGTGGTCCACTTTATGTATTTATCCTCATAGCTCCCGATAGGGTAGTATTGCTCCTTGATGGCATCCTAGAACGAATTCCATGTGGGTGCGCCTGAAAACAATGATGGTGTACTTCCATCTTTCTTCTCACAGTAGGTTTCCCACCAGTCCTTGACGTGGGGGGTGGCTTTGAAGTGAAAAAGTAATCTTTTCTTGTCTAGATATATCATGAACAGAAAAATGTCCTTTTAGCAAATTTAACCATGTATCTACGACATACGTATATATATGACATTCAAATATGGGGATGTCAAAGTTAACTTGTACCTTAAAGGGTATGGCACTTCCAGAGTATCTTTCAGAAGTAGATGCTTTGTCTTTGGCTAGTCACTGAAGGATGTCAGCAAATTTGTCCATCAACGCATTCCTTTATTACTCGAGGGCTTATTTAAGAAATTTTTTGAAAGGATCTCCTACCCCCCCCATCTTTCTTCTCTTCCACCATGGGAGGCCGTTGGGATTTGCGCAGCTGGTCTTGCAAAGGTTCAACCAGTTCGAGCCTTAACTCCTTATATCCCGACCTTGTTGGGGACATGCAAAGAAAAACAAATAAATATCCAACCCCTCTGATACCACTGATCTAAACTTAAATAGGAATGCAACAAATTATTGATATAACCATAAACAAAGAGATGCAGCAAAAATAACACTTCATTTCATTAATATAAAATATTGAAATATGTTTACAAACAGAATGGAAACAAGACTAGCTCGGGTGATGGTAGCTTATCTCTAAGAAGAGATGTGGTGGCTACATGCCTCTAAATTGTGTTACAATGAGGCTCAACGGCCTATTTATTATTGAAAAACATGAGAAAACCCTAAACAACCAAAACCCTAACCCCAAGATATGTAACACCAAGAGTTTGTGGGCCTCGTTGGGCAGCCAACTTCATGGGGTTATAACTTGGTCATATTATCTATGTTTGGCGTGTAAGATACCTTATTGGAAAGGTCTCTTCGAGTGCTACAAGATTTTTTGTAGCCCCAAACATCTTGCAGCGGACCTCAAAAAAACGTCGTTTAGGGGGTCAAAACTGCTCTAGAAGTTCAGGACCCGAAAATATGCTAAAAATAGTAAATGCTGAAATAAGAAAGGAAACAAATGAAACCGGCTGGAGGTATAAGTGGAATAGGTGGGTCGCCACCAATATCCACCTGGATCATTCCTCCCCCTTAGGAATTAATGGTCCACATTGCATGCAGAGCCTCCATGAGGTGAGGAAATTTTTGTTGAACCTGGTACCTAGTGAGCCACTTGCTTGGTGCAAGAGTTGGCCAACTTTGACAACCCAATATAGTTGGATCTTCTGTTGGCGAGTGTTCTTGACATGTGTGTCCATAATCCAATCAGTTGTGGCCTATTCCATGCAGTATGGGTTTAACTATGTTGGTTTGATTTGTTCTGCAATTTCTAATGTGTCCAGTAATGGTGGGAATTATGGTCGAAGGTTGTCCACATTGAACACTAGGTGCAAGCCAAGGAATGGGGGAATGCTGAGCTCAAAAGAATTGTCTCCCACAACCTTGGTAATGGTGTAAGTACCATATCAAAGTGTTACGAGCTTTCGATGGGCTCTGGTAAGGCATTCTTTCTATGAATGAAACCAAACATTGTCGCCCACCTAAAACTTGTGTGGCGCCTGATGTTGATCATGTTGCTACTTGTACTTGGCATTTGACTTCTCTAAGATGTCGTGAACCTGCTAGCAGATGTGTTGGATGAGTTCAATAAATCTGGTCGCACTATCAGCATTGAACAATACATGTGTGGATTATGTTTGTGTAGATGTGTGAGGCATGGCAACATCAATCAAACACAATTGTTGGAATCCTACACCCACTTGAAAGAGACTTCGACCAGGCGAGTTATGGAGAGCTCTATTATAACTGTGTTGCACATATGGAAGACTCTCATCCCAAGTTACGACCCCGAGAAGTTGATGTACCAATTTACCCAAACCGGGCACACAGTTTGGTGTTTCATCTTCTAGGGTTAGGTTTTTGGATGTTTAGGGTTTTCCATTGTTTCTCAACAATAAATAGGCCTTCAAGCCTCATTGTAACACAGTTTAGAGGCATGTAGCCGCCACATCTCTTCTCAGAGATAAGCTACCAGTGCCCTAGCTGGTTTATTTCCATTTATGTTTGTAAGCATATTTCAATATTTTATAGTAATGAAATGGATTATTATTTTGGCTGTGTATCTGTCTTTATGGTAATCTCTCTATTTGATTGCATTCCTGTTTAAATCCAGATCAGTGGTATCAGAGAAGTCCGCTTTTCTTCTTTGTTTTTCTTTACATGTCCCTAAAGAGGTCGGGATATAAGGAGTTAGGGCTTGAACTGGTTGAACCTTTGCAAGACTAGTCTTGCAAATCCCAATGGCCTCCTATGGCAGATGAAAAGAAAGACGAGGGGCCAGGAGATCCTATCAAAATCTTGCTCGAAGAAGCCATCAAGCGACAAAGGAACACAGTGATGGACAACCCTCCCAAGATCCTTCAGCAGCTACCCAGAGAGCAGCTCTTCTGGAAATGCCACGCCCTTTAAGGTAGACTACTTCTGATGGTGTTCAAGTGGAATTGTTGCAGATATGTAGACTACTTCTGATGGTGATCGTTCTGCAACTTCCCCTATGTCTGTATAAACTGAAGATCGGTGTGGATTACCGTCTCCTTCCCTAGAATGTAGTGCTTCCACTGTCAGAAAACTTATATGATGGAATACATCTCCTTATTATAGGCGGGGTACTTCTGAATTTTATCATAAAGTGTCTCACTATAATAGGCCATTGGATGCCCGTGTTGGGTGACGACTGCACCAATAGCATAGTGTGAGGCATCTCTCTCGATTTCAAATGGTTGTTGCAGCTATGGCAGTGTGAATACTGGTGCAGAGCAGAGGTAGTGATTCAACTCAACGAATGCATTTTGTTGGGACTCGGACAAAGAAAACTTTGCTTTCACCCCACCCTTAGTAATATGACTTAAAGGCTAAGTAATATGGGAGAATCCCAACACAAACCTGTAATAAAAAATTGCAAGGCCCAAAAAGCTGAAAAGCTCCGTTAGAGTGGTCATGGCTAGCCAATACCGAATGACTTGGATCTTAGTTAGATCCACATGCATGCCATGCTCATCTATGTTGTAACCCAAGTATTGGACTTGGCTCATGAAAAAGGTGTGCTTCTCCAAGTTGGCACATAGTTTGTGCCGTTGAAGGGTTTGAAGGACCTGCCAAATGTGTTGCAATTGTTCTTCCTAGCTCTTGATAAAGATGAGGATGTCATCCAGATAAATGACCATGAATGAGTTGGTGAAGGGCTGCAAGATGTCATCCATTAGCCTCATAAAAGTAGCAGGGGAATTTGCCAACCCGAAGGGCTTAACCAACCATTCGAAAAGGCCTTCCTTGGATTTATAAGTGGTCTTCCATAAATCTATGGGATCTATTGGAACCTGGTGGTAACTAGAGTTCAAATTGATCTTGCTGAAATACTTGGCCCCTTTGAGTTGGTCTAGCAGGTCATCAATCCATGGGATTAGATACCTGTTCATCAAAGTGATTTTTTTTAATGCTCGATAATCAATGCAGAGCCTTCGGGTCCCATCCTTCTTCTGTACAAGTATAATCAGGCTCCCACAAGGTGAGGAAGTTAGTTGAATGTGCCCTTTTTGCAGCAAATCCTAGATTGTCTACTTGATCTCTTCATTTTCCAGAACGGAGCGGTGATATATTGGTCTATTTGATAGAGGTGCTTCGACAGTCAGATTGATCGAATGCTTGACTTGACAATGCAAAGGTACCCCTGTGGGTGAGGAGAATATGTCCCTGCAATTTTTCATGACTGTATCCACCTACTTCTGCTACTTGGAGGAACCCTTCCTGGGGGCCAGGGATGTGGCTATGACCTTCCCCTTACTTTGAGAGCGAATCAGAAAGAAAAAAATTCCCAATCTGGGAGATGACCTTACTGCATTACTTGGTAGAGATCAAGGAGATGGCGGTAGGTGGGGCTACCTCTGGTATCCGGTATAACTTACTACCCAAATAAATAATAATAGAGCGAGGTCTAGACTCATATACAACATGATGCTTCCATAAGTATGGTTTTCCTAATAATACATCACAAACTTCAAGAGGAGAAACATCACACAATACCTCATTCATGAAGGGCTTGATGCTGTAAGGAAGGCAGCACTACTGGTTGACGCAGAGATCTCTTCCTTACTGAAGCCACTCGATGGTGTATGGTTGTGTATGTGTTTTAGTCAGTAGGCCCATCCACTTCATGACCTCTATTGAAATAAGGTTATTTTGGCTCTCACTGTCGACAATGAACTACAACATAGAACCCTTCACCCACATCTATGAGTGGAATAGGCATTCCCCCTCTTTTGGATCTTCAGGCTCAATCTTCTGGATGTTGGTGGTGGCCACAGTGGCACTGGGCTCTGCGTCAATGACCTGCTTCCCTTTGTCATTTCCCTTGTTGGGTTCTGACTTAGAGTCAGACATGCATCTAACTCGAAAGCCTTCAACTCGGCAACCAATGACTGCTTTGCCCGAAACTCACTTGTGTTGTGAGTGGAGCTCTTATGGAACTCGCACCACTTTCCCATGTCCTTCTTTGTCTTCATGGTGTTTTTCTTTGTTCACGGCTTCAGAAGGTTATCATGGCTCACCCCACCTTGGATTTGCCCTTTGTTTTATGGTTTGGGGCTCCTTTCACTTGCTTTGGATTCACAGATCCAAAGTCTCGCTTTATCTGTTTAAACTTATGCTCAATCTTGATTGCGTACCTGTACACCGTGTCGAGCGAGGAGATGTCCAGGAACTCCATCTCCTCTTGGATGTACTTGTGTAGGCAGCCATGGTACTTGAGTACCAAATTTTTCTTAGAATCCTTAATACCCAATTTCGTGCAAAGAATATGGAAAACTTTGGTAAACTCAAGCACGTCCTGGTCTCTTCCCTACTGCAGCGTGGTCCACTTTATGTATTTATCCTCATAGCTCCCGATAGGGTAGTACTGCTCCTTGATGGCATCCTGGAACGAATTCCATGTGGGTGCGCCTGAAAACAATGATGGTGTACTTCCATCTTTCTTCTCACAGTAGGTTTCCCACCAGTCCTTGACGTGGGGGGTGGCTTTGAAGTGAAAAAGTAATCTTTTCTTGTCTAGATATATCATGAACAGAAAAATGTCCTTTTAGCAAATTTAACCATGTATCTACGACATACGTATATATATGACATTCAAATATGGGGATGTCAAAGTTAACTTGTACCTTAAAGGGTATGGCACTTCCAGAGTATCTTTCAGTAGTAGATGCTTTGTCTTTGGCTAGTCACTGAAGGATGTCAGCAAATTTGTCCATCAACGCATTCCTTTATTACTCGAGGGCTTATTTAAGAATTTTTTTGAAAGGATCTCCTACCCCCCCCCCATCTTTCTTCTCTTCCACCATGGGAGGCCGTTGGGATTTGCGCAGCTGGTCTTGCAAAGGTTCAACCAGTTCGAGCCTTAACTCCTTATATCCCGACCTTGTTGGGGACATGCAAAGAAAAACAAATAAATATCCAACCCCTCTGATACCACTGATCTAAACTTAAATAGGAATGCAACAAATTATTGATATAACCATAAACACAGAGATGCAGCAAAAATAACACTTAATTTCATTAATATAAAGTATTGAAATATGTTTACAAACAGAATGGAAACAAGACTAGCTCGGGTGATGGTAGCTTATCTCTAAGAAGAGATGTGGAGGCTACATGCCTCTAAATTGTGTTACAATGAGGCTCAACGGCCTATTTATTATTGAAAAACATGAGAAAACCCTAAACAACCAAAACCCTAACCCCAAGATATGTAACACCAAGAGTTTGTGGGCCTCGTTGGGCAGCCAACTTCATGGGGTTATAACTTGGTCATATTATCTATGTTTGGCGTGTAAGATACCTTATTGGAAAGGTCTCTTCGAGTGCTACAAGATTTGTTGTAGCCCCAAACATCCTGCAGCGGACCTCAAAAAAACGTCGTTTAGGGGGTCAAAACTGCTCTAGAAGTTCAGGACCCGAAAATATGCTAAAAATAGTAAATGTTGAAATAAGAAAGGAAACAAATGAAACCGGCTGGAGGTATATGTGGAATAGGTGGGTCGCCACCAATATCCACCTGGATCATTCCTCCCCCTTAGGAATTAATGGTCCACATTGCATGCAGAGCCTCCATGAGGTGAGGAAATTTTTGTTGAACCTGGTACCTAGTGAGCCACTTGCTTGGTGCAAGAGTTGGCCAACTTTGACAACCCAATATAGTTGGATCTTCTGCTGGCAAGTGTTCTTGACATGTGTGTCCATAATCCAATCAGTTGTGGCCTATTCCATGCAGTATGGGTTTAACTATGTTGGTTTGATTTGTTCTGCAATTTCTAATGTGTCCAGTAATGGTGGGAATTATGGTCGAAGGTTGTCCACATTGATCACTAGGTGCAAGCCAAGGAATGGGGGAATGCTGAGCTCAAAAGAATTGTCTCCCACAACCTTGGTAATGGTGTAAGTACTATATCAAAGTGTTACGAGCTTTCGATGGGCTCTGGTAAGGCATTCTTTCTATGAATGAAACCAAACATTGTCGCCCACCTAAAACTTGTGTGGCGCCTGATGTTGATCATGTTGCTACTTGTACTTGGCATTTGACTTCTCTAAGATGTCGTGAACCTGCTAGCAGATGTGTTGGATGAGTTCAATAAATCTGGTCGCACTATCAGCATTGAACAATACATGTGTGGATTATGTCTGTGTAGATGCGTGAGGCATGGCAACATCAATCAAACACAATTGTTGGAATCCTACACCCACTTGAAAGAGACTTCGACCAGGCGAGCTATGGAGAGCTCTATTATAACTGTGTTGCACATATGGAAGACTCTCATCCCAAGTTTGAGGATGCTTGGAGTTGTACATGCGGAGGACCTTTGTCTACTAATCAGTCTGGGGATGGAAGGTAGTTGACTTGGTGAGCTTGGTGTCCAATAGTGTCCATAAACTTGACCAGTAACCTATTATCCCAATATGATATAATGGCCTGCAGGATCCCAAAATGTACCCATACTCGTTCAAAGAAGAGTTTGGCAATGTCCTCTGTGGTGATACTCTTCTTGGAGGCTACCAATGTAGCCATTTTAGAAAATCTGTCCACAACCACATAGCCATTACCATGCTTGGTAGAAGGCATGCCAGACATATAGTCCATGGAGATGGATTCCCACGACTGGCTAGGAGTAGGAAGAGGAGTGTACATGCCTTGGTTGTTGATGGTTGGCTTGGCGATGGTGTAGGCAGCATAAGATCTAATATATTTCCCAACATCCAGTCGGAGTTTGGACCATAAAAGTAATTTTGTAGTACAGCCACATCTTTCTCCACACCAAAGTGTCCATAGCCATCATTTTGTGGATTCGCCAATATTACTGCTATTATGGTGATTCTATACCAGAGAATTTAGAAATGATAGGACACTTTGTGAGATTGACACATCATGCATATCTTCTTCCATCACAACTAGCCTAGTGGACATCAATGTTGTCTTTCCTAATCATCATGCTAGCACATGCATCCATGCTAGTATGGTTGACATCAATGCCAACACACTTTCTTACTGAAAGTAAATGCAAACTACCCAACTTGATCTCACATCACGACTGTTGACATCAATCCCAACACACTTACTGCCACTAGCCATAGACAATGCCAACTATCCAACAATCTCCCCCTTTGGCATTGATGACAACACCTCTTCACTTCTCCACATTGATGGCCAATCCTAATGCTTCTTCTACACCTCCTTAAATGAGACACCAATGGTTTTCTTTCCCTTTCTTGGGCCATAACAAATTGGTCCCCAACAAGATTCTCTCCCCCTTTGACATTAATGGAAAAGGGCTACAAGATTCTTCTTCTCCCCATGCAATCATTGACTTTCGGTGACGAGGATCTAGCTAATGTTGTGCATTTTTATCTCCAGACTTCTCTTGAATGGTAAATAGTTGTTTTTCTATAAAATGGACATATGTGATATTCTCCTCATGAACATATACTTCCTCCATGCATATAAACCTCCAATTTTTTACACCTTATGGCTTTTGTCTAAATACTATTTCTGCCAATGCATCTTTTGTACCAATTAAAAATAAATTGATACCAATAAAAAATTGATCATGGTATTATTGTTGCTACAAATACCAATCGTTAGTGATTCATTGAGATTTCCCTCCACTGTTGTTGTTGTTTTCTAGACTGTGTTTACTTCTATGCTCCTCTTTAGATCATGCCACTTAAAATATGGATTGTTGCTAAAGTAATACCAATTGCACCAAAAAGGATGATACAAATTGGATAGTGTACCAGGAAAACTATAATACTTCCTTTCAGAAAGAAATGCTCATTTGCACAAAAGGTTGTTCCATACAAACTCTGACCACCAATTGACATAGTGATATCAATTGAATACTAATGGAAATTGAAAGCTTACAGCCACTGTGCTTTATGAACACAAGACTACTAGGAAAAATCAGACTCACAACTTAAATGAAATAAGGGTATTTTATCGAGGATGAAAACCTTTAATTTCTTGTGCAATATTTCTTCCTGACACTCAAAATTGTTGCCTACTACTTATTAATAAAGCAACTCCTTAAGCCATTTCCCTCTGATCTCTTGCATCCGCTTCCTTATTCTTGTGTGGCAACTCATCCTCTGGACCTGACTTGACTGTGGGCATCTTCATTCCACACTTTTGTTGCATCACATCTTCTCTTCACAACATAAACTATTTTTGTGTACTCCACCTAAAACCTGGATGGCTACACTCCTCTCTCTTTCAATGTTTACATTTGAAATAAACAACTACATTATTGTAATCACCTAGGCGACTCGACCATAACTTCAACAATCAAATGCACCTTTCTGTCTATTCTTTCTAGCTTCCTACATCTCACTTATGTGGCATCCCTTGAGGCCATTCTCTTCTTTTACTGAAGAGACACATATGTTCTACTCCCCCTGAGAAGATGTTAGGTCCCTATAATACTAGTGATTCCCCCATTACTATCGCCATTATATCCCTTATTGTTATTATTGTGCCCTATATAATCCCACTATTTTTATTTTTGTGCATTTATGTTATTATTGTTAGGTCGGCTTGGTTATATTGTGACCCCTTAGACTCCTATATATAGAAAGGTGGTTTTGTCATTTGTATCATCCAAGAATTTTTTATTTGTATAATGTAAAGGAGGTTTCCCCCTCGAAGAGGCTAAATTCTAAGGCGTTGGTCTATCTTTTCTATCTTTTTGTGAACTGGTTTCATAACATTTGGTATCACAAATTTGGATTCTAGCGTTTGGTTGCTCCAAACAAGTCATCTTGGAATTTTTTCTATAACTTTTGTTCTGCTACATTTCAGAAGTGAACAAAAAAACCCACTTGAGATGAACTCTTGTTGAACCTGGGGTCCGAATTTTCTATCTTGTCTCACTAAATTTTTGGAGATATGATTTGAGGATGTTAGGGTTTTTGCAAGCACGATAATTTCATCTAAAATAGGTCATCGTGGAATGTTTGCTATAACTCTTCCTCTACAAAGTCTCAGAAGCTAAAAACAAAACCCATTTGAGAATAAATCTGTCTAAAGCTCGACTCTGAGTTTCAGATCCTGGCTTGCTATATTTTGAAGAGATATTATCTGATGAAGTTATGGTTTGTGTAGACCCTCGAATTACATTCCAAACAGGTCACCTTGGAACAATCATCATAACTTTATCTCTGAGCATCAGGTTGAATTTTCGGAAGAAGTTGCAAAAATAGGACAGACTATATTTTTTTGGGTACCATTTTCAGAACTTAAGGTTGAAACAGCGATCCGCGGCACGTCGTACAAGTTCGCTCTACTGAACAAGCCTATACTCAAGGCATCGTGGGAGATTTGACATAACTCTTCATTGGAGTATCCAATATTGATCATACTTTTGGAGTTAGAAATATTACTTAGAGGGTTAGCGCAGGAAGAAATTTCAGACCTTGGTGATCCAAAATTACAGAAATACATCAGATTCAATCTCAAGCTTTTACAAAGTGAAAACAAAGGTGTGTAGTTTTTTTTTTTTTTTTTTCCATAAGCTTGGTTTGAAAAATTAGTTTGAACGAATTCAAAGGGCATAGTAAAGCATTATTATCGGTACTTGATGTCATGAAGAAAGAAAATGGAAACACCTAGTAAGAAACCTGAAAGCTCTATCATGACTCATGATGAAAAGGAAGAAATGCAACATGACATATCAAAATTACGGGACCAAGTGTAACAAATGTCACTCACACAAAAAGTAAGAGAATCTAAGATTGATGGTTTAAGGAAATATATATAAGCTAAGATGTATGGCATGGAAGCTAAGATGAATGGTTTAAAGAAAGGCACGAAATCTAAGATGGGTGGTTTAAAGAAAGGCGTAGAAGCTAAAATGAATGATGTGGAAGCTAATATGGATGGTGTGGAAGCTAAGATGGATGATTTGAAGATAGATTTGAAGACAAGCATGGAATATTTGAAGGAATATTTGAAGACAAGTTTGACTAACTTTCTACAAAAAATGCTTACTAATGGCAAAAGGGTAGTGAAGGAAACTCATGATGAGAAAAAAAAAATGTTAATCATGATTTCATAGACTCTAATGTTGGATGAAATAACCACCATGTTCCAAAGATAGATATGAGGAAGTTTGATGGCTATGATCTCGGAACGTGGATACTACAGATGGTGCAATTTCACGATCTCCATAATGTGCACAACACACAAAAGGTATGCATTGGAACTATCTATTTGGAACCAAATCAGTTTGTATGGTATAAATGGCTTTTCTCTTGTAAACAAATTATCACTTGGGATACTTTTACGGATGAAATGATAGCACATTATGAGGATACAAAAAGCAACACTTTTTTTACCCAATTGATAAATCTCAAACAAAATGGTTCAATGATGGAGCATATTGAGGACTTCCAAAAATTGAATATAAGGGTAAAAGATATTCAAGAGGAGAATAGGATTGATGTGTACATAGGGACTTTAAAAGATAACATCCAACATGAGGTTCACCTTTGGGAACCATATTCATTGGAGAAGGCATTCATGTTGGCAAGAAAAATGGAAAGCAAAATTATTGAAACAAGGAAGCCTACCACTCACAATCATAAATATGGAAGTGTTGATGCCCCTAACCATCCACAACCTACAAGGTTGACACCACCCTAGAATTGGTGATGTTTTAATGCAAGAAGAAAGACCCATTGCTTTTGAAAGTCGTCCAATCAAAGGAAAGTATTTACACAAAGCTATTTATGAGAAGCAAAATGCTAGCAATACTACATGCACTTAAGAAATGGTGACCCTACCTAATGGGAAGACACTTCAAGGTAAAAATAGGTCATGATAGTCTTAAATACATTTTAGAACAAATATTATCTTCAGAAGAGTAGTGAAAATGGGTCACAAAGATGTTGGACTATGACTTTGAAATCATCCACCAAAAAGGGAAGAAAAATGTCGTGGCAGATGCACTCTCAAGAAAGGATGAGGATGTGGAAGCATTTCTTTGCACCACTTCTATTATCCAACGAGATTGGATAAACGAAGCAAGGGATGAATGTAAGAAGGAAGAGGAAGTGTGGACACTCATTCAAAAGATAAAATAAGATCCCAATACATCTAATACATTTAGCTGGAAAAATGGTTCATTATGGTACAAGGATCAGTTATACCTATGTAAGAATTACCATCTCAAACAAAAGATTCATTTGGAATTACACACCTCTCCCTTAGGACACCACTCAGGATTTCTAAAAACCTACCACAGGGTTAAGAAGGATATTTCTTGGGATGGCCTTAAATTGGATATTCAAAAGTTTGTGGAGGACTGTTTGGTTTGACAACAAAATAAAGTTGAAACAATTAAGACCACAGGACTATTACAACCTTTATCAATTCCAAGCCAACGTTGGGAGGAGGTTTCAATGGATTTTATCACAAGTTTACCAAGTCTGAAGGAAATAGTGTTATCATGGTGGTAGTTGACAGAATTACTAAGTATGCACACTTTTGTGCATTATCTCATACATTTAAGGTGAGTACAGTTTCTACTGCATTTATGGAAACAATTCAAAAGCTACATGGAAACCCAAAGATTATTGTAAGCGACAGAGATCCCATTTTCATTGGAAATATTTGGACATAATTATTTTCTTGTCTTGGTATTCAGTTAGCTCATAGCTCATCTTATCATCCTCAATCTGATGGGAAAACTAATATAATAAACAAATGTTTCGAAGGATATCTTAGTTGCTCTATATCTGATAAACAAACACAATGGGTCTAATGGTTGCCTCTGGCTGAATGGTGGCATAACACTTCCTTCCATATTGCAACAAAAATTACCCCATTTATGGCACTTTATGGATATCATCCACCATCCATCACATCATATTCAAGAGAAAATTATAAGGTTGAAGTAGTGGAAGATCACATCGAGCATCAACAACAAGTTCTCCAACTCTTAAAATATAACCTCACCTTAGCACAAAATAGAATGAAACAACAGGCAGATCAACATTGCAGTGAAAGAAGTTTTGATATAGGTGATTGGGTATTCCTATGGTTACAACCATATAAACAAATATCCCTCAAGAAAGCTAAGAAGGATAATAAATTATTACCAGATTATTATGGTCCATACAATGTGTTGCAAAATATAGGTACTATTCCATACAAATAGGAGCTTCCTGTAGCTTCTCGCATGCACCCTGTTTTCCATGTTTCATGCTCAAACAAGGTTATAGGTTAAAAGGTTCCAATTCAAACAATATTTCCAAAACTTGATGAGAAAGGAAAAATCATATTGGAACCTGCAACAGTCAAAGAAACAAGAACTCAACATCTATGAAATTGATCAATTTCAGAGTATCTCATCAATTGGAAGAACTTACCCATTGAAGATTCCACATCAGAGGATGATAATTTTATACAAAATCATCGAGAACTACTCAAGCGTTGAGGACAACAAATTTTTGAAAGAGAGGGGCATGTTAGTTCCCTATAATACTAGTGATTCCCCATTACTATTGTCATTGTATCCCTTATTGTTATTATTGTGCCCCATATAATCCCACTATTTTTATTTTTGTGCCTTTATATTTTTATTGTTAAGTCGGCTTGGTTATAATGTGACCACTTAGACTCCTATATATAGAAAGTAGGTTTTTTCATTTGTATCATCCAAGAGTTGTTCATTTGCGTAATGTAAAAGAGGTTGCCCCCTCGAAGAGGCTGAATTCTAAGGTGTTGATCTATCTTTTCTATCCTTTTGTGAGTTGGTTTCATAGCAGAAGTTCATCTTCCTTCTTCTTCCAAACCTTCAATGGACGAGTCCTGACAGGAGAATTACTCTACTGCTTCTTCTTTGATCCGGATTTAAACAGGAACGCAACAAATTACAGAGATAACCATATACACAAAGATGCAGCGGAAATAATACTTCATTTCATTAATGGAAAATACTGAAATATGCTTACAGACAGAAATGGAAATAAACTAGCTAGGGCGATGGTAGCTTATCTCTGAGAAGAGATGTGATGGCTACATGCCTCTGAATTGTGTTACAATGAGGCTCGAAGGCCTATTTATTGTTGAGAAACAATGGAAAAACCCTTAACATTCCAAAACCTAACCCTAGGAGATGAAACGCCAAACTGTGGGCCCCGTTTGGGGGTAAGTTGGTACATCAACTTCCCGGGGTCGTAACTTTGGCATATGATCTCCGTTTGACGCGTACAATAGCTCATTAGAAAGATCTATCCGAGCACTATCATTGTTGGAACGGGCAACACTAGTCCATCCCATGGACTTGTGTTGCCCTCGGATTCCCCAAAAAACGTCGTTTAGGGCCTCAAAACGGCTCCGAAAGTTCAGGACCCGAAAAACTGCTAAAAATAGTAAGTTGTGCTACAATTAAGGAAAATGAAAATGCTGAGAAAGACAATGGTGGGGGTCCAGGTGGACTTGGCAGGTGGCCACCAATATCCACCTGGATCATTCCTCCCTCCTTAGGAAGCAATGGTCCCCATTGCGTTGAGCTCCTCCATGAGATGAGGAAACTTCTGCTGAACTTGTTCCCTGGTGAGCCACTTGCCCTGCTGAAGGAGTTGGCCCGCTTTGACAACTCGATACAGTTGGATATTCTGTTGGCGAGTGTTCTTGATCTGTGTGTCCATGATCCAATCAGTTGCAGCTTGTTCCATGCAATCTGGATTTAATTCTGTGGGTTTGAGCTGTTCTGCAATGTCGGATGTGTCTAGCAATGGTGGAAAGTATGGCCGAAGGCGGTCCACATTGAATACTGGGTGCAGGCCAAGGAATGGGGGAATGCTGAGCTCAAATGCATTGTCTCCCATAGCCTTAGTAATGGTGTAAGGACCATATCGGAGTGGTCTCAATTTCTGATAGGTTCCAGTAAGGCGTTCCTTTTGCAAATGCAACCAGACTTTGTCGCCCACCTGAAACTTGTGTGGCACCCGATGTTGATCATGTTGCTGCTTGTACTTGGCATTTGATTTCTCAAGAATGTCATGGACATGCTGGCGAATATGTTGGATGCGCTCAATGAAGCTGGTGGCCTTATCTGTTTCGGACTGGACATGAGCTGAATTCATGTGAGTAGCTGCAAGTGGCATGGCCACATCAATGGGGCATAGTGGCTGGAATCCCAAACCCACCTGAAAAGGGCTATGGCCAGTGGAGCTGTGAAGAGCTCGGTTGTAGCTGTGCTGAACGTAGGGGAGGTTCTTGTCCCATGTGCGTGGATGCTTTGAGTTATACATGCGCAGAATGTGCACAATCATCCTATTGACAACCTCTGTCTGGCCATCAGTTTGAGGATGGAAGGCTGTGGACTTCGTGAGTTTGGTGTCCAGCATTGACCAGAGACTGGACCAAAAGGTGCTGAGAAACCGACTGTCCCGATCTGAGATGATAGACTGTGGGATCCCAAAGTGCACCCACACTCGTTCCATAACCAAGTTCCAATCAACATCAAAGCTTCGTGTATCATAACTTTCTCAAAAATAAATTACAGTGGACTTACAAAATCCCCGACCTTCGATATGCTTACAAGATGACATCATGCTCTTATCATCAACCCCATGTGGCGTCTCCATAGTGGTGACACCTCTCACAAATATTTTCTCCATTAAGCCACTCTAAAATGTTGAATATGAATCCCACGTGTCTTTTATATAGACATGTCATGCTAACATCATCTACCACCATCAGCTCCTGAGGGCCAATTAGCTACCGCCATGTGTCTTGTCTTAGGAGAGATAAAGGGTCCCTGAGTCTTTGGTTTTGCAACGATTTCCTTTATAATATATTCACCATCTATAAATTATGTGGTAGGGAACTGTAGCAAATGATACATCAATTAGCTGTTAAATTAAATAATATTTTTTGACCTTATTAACATAAAAACAACTAGCAACCTCACCAATGTAGGCAAGAGTCAGGAAATCACACAGAGAGAGAAGCAAAAGACCTGCAATTAAGAGTGGAGCTCAAGGATTAAAATGATAATGCATGTGGATCAAAAGTTCAAAATTGAAGAACACAAAGTGTTTAAGAAAAATACCAATAGATATTTATTCATGTCTCTACAAGTTGCAACCTCATGTAAAACAACAAAAGATATGTTGACTTCAAATCTAAGTTCAAAGGAAAGATTGTGAATTTCATCCTGTGGAATCTCAATCTCTGGAATATGTGGTGGGGATGTGGAGCAAAATATACATCAAATATGTGCTAAATTAAATAATATTGTTTGATCTTGTTCTTGGTAAGAGCTTGTGACTCTGTAACATTTTTTCACAAGTAAATGATGTTGAATTGAGGAAGTAAATGATGTTGTAAATGATCTTGTTCTTGGTTTAGCCAATTCTTCTAGAATTTCTACTTCTATGTCAATTGCATAAGCTTTCCTACAAGCAAGAGAGCAACTAATTATAAAAAAAAACAAAAGTAAGAAATAATTGTTGGTTTCTTTCTTTTGTTGCTCCATTGAATAATCATGGGAACATGAGTTTAGTTTTTTCCCTTTCCATTTGGTATTCCAGTTTTTTTCCCTTTCCATTTAAACATGAAAGGACAGTTTCTATTTTTTCCTTTTTTAATTTTGTATTCTCTTTCATCTAAAGATTGAAGTTTCTCTTTTTTCCTTTTTTTATTTAGTATTCCTTTTCATGTAAAGCTTGAAGTACTGTGGTTTTTTTAAATAATTAAATAATTGGGTGAAGTATTATGTGTCTGTAAAATTTTGTAACTGATGAATGATGTTGGAAACCATAACCATGATATGTTAGTTATTTTGCAACAATTCTTTGTGGCCATTAGATAAGAAAACATTTAAGTGTTATTGAAATATAAGGAGGAGTCTTGTTACAGAGTTGCGTAACCACCAATGCTATACTCACACATGTAGATCACTTTGTGCGGAAGGTTATTTTGCTAGAAGTATTAGCTCTCTTCTAGTTCATTTTGTGTGCAAGTGAGGAGGCAATTTTTTTTTTCCAATTTGTGAGTACCTAAATATTTTCCAGAGAATATACATTCAAGAACATATTTCAAATCACCAAAATTCAAGTTCTTGCCAAAAAAATTAAATAGCAAAACAAAAAAAGGAGTAATAATTAAGTTCTTGCCCAAAAAATTAAATAGCAGAACAAAAAATGGCATAGTAGTTAAATTAGTTTGGTTTATCCATATTCTATGGGTACCCAGGGTTAGGCCGGGGACTTAGCTAAGAATGATGAGGCTTCCAACTGAAGTCACAAGCTATGAATGTCTCCTCTATGGATTGTTTAGCACTCTTTTGGTTATGGGGATCGAAGCAAAAGCAGGAACTTGGTTTTCTTCATAATCTTATCCTTAAATTATCTTATTTTTGTGGTTGCTGATAATAGTTTCAGTGAAAAATAATAAAATCTACTTAATCATATAACAACATCATATTCCCTTTGAAAACAGACCTTGAAATTCGTGACATCATTCATTTATCATAAAATCCCTTGTACTCTTTCATTAGATAAAATTAGAGAGTAAATAATTATAAACTTCTTTATTGTGAAGTTTTAAATATATATGGAAGTCATATATGGAAGTCTGAATACTCTTACTATTTTTTTTAGCTAACCTAGATAATTAGGCATTCTAAAACATGGCAGCTCAACTCTTGGTTGAGCCTCAATGCATGATATTCAAATGCACCAATACATTTTATGTTTTTGAATAATTCAGTGACACCATTGTCTACTCAAATGACACCATTTTCATTACAGTGAAATATTAACATAACAGGAAAATTATTTACCAGGCATAAAAAGAAATCTGTAAAAAAATATCCCATAGCATTTTTCCAATTCTAACCTACACAATAAAATCCAATAGCATCATGTTAGCTACACTAAACAGACTCAAATAATTAAAAATCTTTCGCATTTTACAATCGATAAAACACACATTCAGGCCTTCAATCAAGCATATATTTAAATATTATGCACTAAACAAAATGCGGCGCAATTCCAAATCTAGAACGTATAATAAAACCCATAAGCTCATGTTGCATAGGTTACATATACTGAAATATACTGGAGATATAGAGCAATGAACTAACATTTCGGCGCTGCAGCGGTTTTCAAGCAATAAAACAATAGATTTTCACAATATAAAACCAATCCATTTCAGCTATTGATGATGGTAGTGTGAAACGGTCTACTACTAATGCAACGTGGAAAATACTACTTGATCTTGATTGGCGGAGTCAAGAAACAGAATAATGGGCAATGTGGGAAATACTACTTGATCTTGATTGGCGGAGTCAAGAAACAGAGTAATGGGAAATGCTTCAAACAGCTATTGATGATGGTAGTGTGAAACGGTCTACTACTAATGCAACGTGGAAAATACTACTTGATCTTGATTGGCGGAGTCAAGAAACAGAGTAATGGGAAATGCTTCAAACTAGATTGGCGGAGTCAAGAAACAGAGTAATGGGAAATGCTTCAAACTAGATGGCCACCGAGAAAAAAAAATTGTTACTGAAAAAAAATTAAGTTACCGAAAACTTAAGTTGAGAACAACAAGGTTGTCTTGCTGCAACACCACCTCACGTCTGCATATTGGACACGAATGGTTACGATCAAACCATAACAGAATGCACTTTGCATGAAAACTATGTGTGCACGGTAATTGTTTTGCAGGATCTCCAGTGGAAAACGTTTCGTGACAGATAGTGCACATTACCACATCCCCGCTTTCCTTTTCTTGGGGACTTATAACTGCTGGCAACGCATCAATTGCTGCACGAACACTGCTATTTACCCACACTTCTTCTGCATCACTAGAAATTATTTCTTCTTCTGTTTCCTCTTCGTCTGAGTTGTCTGTAATTATTTCTTCTTCTTCTGTTTCCTCTTCGTCTGAGTTGTCTGAAGAGTCAGGCATCTCAATAAAGACATTTTCATATTTGAAATAGAATTTATATGTATCATTCTCCAGATGTTGTTTGATATCACGCCACGAGAATTTGGAATTCCAAATAATTTGAGTTTTAACGATTCCATCGCTCTGTGGGCGGAAATCATCTATAAATCTGAAAACGATTACATTCTCCAGGAGATAGTCTTCATCACTCTCTTCATTTTGAGCAATTTCATCGGCTCTGTTAACTCTGATTCTCGTGCGATCTATCCTCTCTCCCCGCCACCCTTCCCGGAACTCAGGTAGACCAACATTCTCAAGTTCGATCATATTAACAGTTATGCTGGACACCAAATGCTCTGCATCTACATGATCTTCGCTTTGGGGCCTTTCAGTGGTTGTAATTGCCTCTGTTGCGTTTGCGTTTAGTGCGGCTTCCACGTCTCTCAGAATACGGAGAAGCTTTTCTCCCTCATTATTGTTACTGCTTCTGTTCCCTTGTTCCATTCTTTGAACAATAGATCTGATCAAGAGATATGAAGTTTTGCGCAGTTGAACAATAACAAGATCTGGATTGTTGTTTTGCGCAGCTCAACAATAGGAAGATCTGGATTGTTACTTCTGCACAAAACAATAGAAAGATCTGGATTGTTACTTCTAATAGATCTGATTTATATATATCATGGGGTTATTTTTATTTTTTTTTATATTAATATTAATAAAAATATCATGGGTCTATACCACGGCCGACCTATACCACGGGCCATTTTACCGTTGGGTCAATACCATTGTCTCAATACCATGTGCCATTTTTATTTTTATTAATATTTTTCCCATGAGCTTCATCTAGATAAAACATCATTTTTTAGTGTTCATGGATTATTGAAAAATATAAAAAGGTTTTATTTATTTACCATACCTCTGGTTTATTTATATTTTTATCTATTTAACATACCTCTTTTATTTACTATAGTATTTGGCCCACGGTATTTTTGATCTAATATGGATCTATGAGATTTTAGATGTTGATTTATAATCCTAGTATACCTCTTTTATATTTATTTATTTATTTACCATACCTCTTTATAAATATGGTATTTGGGCTTTTATTTTATTTTTTTTGAGTTTTAGTAAATGTAAAGAGGTTTATGGAGTAAATATAAAAAGAGATTTTATTTATTTACCATACCTTTAGTTTATTTTTATTTTTATTTATTTATCATACCTATGGAATAAGTATAAAAAAAGGTTTTATTTATTTACCATACCTCCAGTTTATTTATATTTTTATTTACTTACCATAAGTGTTTTTTAATGTTCATAAACATCTTTAAATTTATATTGTGTTTATACATAATAATAATTAGATTTATTTTTAAATAGTGTCGACATTAGATTAAAATGAGTTATGGTTTTTGGGAATGTGGTATTGATAAGCCATGGTATTGGCCCATGGTATTGTAACAAATCTTATTTGGAAGTTAATAATATCCATGATAAAATAGGGTTGAATATCCATAGTTAGGAATCTAGTTATATTGTAAGTATGGAATTTTTATGTGCTTATTAATTAAATTTAAATATGCATACAAAATAATTATTTTAATTTATATGGTAAAAATGATATTAATTTATACATAACATAGACACACATATATATACGCTAGACCCAAGGTATTTGAATTGGTGACCTCCCAATGATTGTCTTAACAATGCAATTATTTTAATGTGATATGTATATTATGATTAATAAAAATAAAATTACAATATAATAAAAAAATATGTTTACATTTAACCTTTATTGTCTAACTTATAACATCTATCGCCTAAACATCTACCATATACTAAGTTGTAGAACTGTAGAGCACCAAATTTCTTATGAGTGGTTAAATGTATCTAGTAAGAGCATATGTCTTTTTCCCTTATGGAAGCCTCTCTCTTATGAAACATGAGTCAAATAAACGAGTAGCCAATGACCATAGTCAATCCACATTCATAGATAACAACTAATAATAGTGATCTTCCTTAATTAATAATTAAGTCATAACAACTTATTATCAATTAATAAAAACTACCTTCTTTATTAATTAATAACTAAGTTATAAGAATTATATAAATCTAAAACATAAATATTAATTTACATTATATATAAACAATATTAAACCATTCTTTCTTAGAGGCTTATCTAAGCGGAAAATGTCCTTTTCCATTTGGAAATCATACTATTGGACCAAATAATTCATGTATATTTTTTTACAGACCATTATACATAAGAAAATAGCATATTAAGATAATATCTTATATTTGTGCATGAAAAATATTATAACACAACAAAATAGAAATCAAGCTATGACTCATGGTGCATTGTCTTCAATATGTTGATCAACTAGCTCCTTATAGTCACACTTCTTGGTTTATTTAGACCCAAAAGGTTTTAGGTTTTCCTCAAGGATGATGGGATTCACTTTTGTTCCCTACAAGATACACGGATTCTCTCTCTCAAACTTGATTTCATCTTCATCTCTCATTTGAGAAACCATTGTACCTATTATAAAGATTTCTTTACATATTCATGCTTCAAAATTTCCCTCAAAGATCTTGATCGCATGGAGAATGTCCCACTACTATTCCTCCTTGTTTTTTAGAGCTTGAGAAATAAGAGCTTTGAAAATCTACTCAGTGTTTTCTATTCTAAAAAAAATTGTTTCCAAGGGCTAAGAATATACCAAGTCTTTAATTTGTCCATCCAATTCTTTCAAGATTTTACTGTTAGTACAATTGTTTCCTTTTTCCTTAACCATTTTTTTTCAATTTTTCAATTTCCACTTTAGCTAGCTCAAGGAACCTTTTATGGAAGTTATTTTCTACCTCTATGACCTGCTTCTTAGCTCTAGGCACATGATTTATATTCTTAGAGCCCAAGGCCCTCAAGGTGAAATCCTTGTTTTTTTTCTGAGTTCCAAGTTTTGGAGCTACCTCATTTGATTTCATCTTATAAATGGTTGGTATCTTACTAGAAAAATCAAACCTCCCATCACTAGAACATCAAAATTAATCGACTCAAAAGTGCATATCACCAACTAGGTCACCATATATTAGAGCCTTAAACTCAAATAACATCCCAAATAATAAAAGTAACATACCTATCCCTTGTGGAGTAGAGAAATACCAATTGTCCTCACTCCAACCTAGAAACCAAAGAAAAAATCCAAGCTAAGACAAGATAATTACTTGAGACATTGAGACATTGAGTTTCCAATGTTATTGTAGTCTTATTACTCCAAGGAGGCCTTTATTACTTCCCATGATTTATTGAACCATTTGAGTAAGTGATTTCATTTTTAAATAGTCATGCCGCCAATCTTATGAGAATACCCATAATTTTGAGTTGTATTTTTCCCTTCCTCACTAAAATTTCATCATGATAGAAACCTTTGGATATACCTCCATAGATCATAATACCCTCCATTTGATAAAATGCAGATCAAACTCCTATATACCTCCTCACTTTCTCTCTTGGTTCAATGATCATTTTAGTACCATATGAGTGGGAGTTCATACCCACTTATAAACTCACTCATCTTCTTGCCTTAAACTATGAAAATCATGTCAATCAATTAATTAACTTAAATCTTGCACATTAAATCATTAATTTAGGGGCATAAACTTGAAATACACTAATGTTGTATGTGTAGAGTTTAGGACATTAATAGACCATAAAACCTATGTAAAATACTCATTAAACTTCTAATATAATACTTTTGAATAAGAGTAATACTTTGAAATACAAATAACTCAAAATAAATGTTACAAAGATCTTGTTCTTTGGATGATAAACTCATAGAAGGGTTTTTTTAGGCATAGAGGACAATATTTCATTCAAGCAAGACCCTAAGTGTTCCTATCTAATTTACAAAACAATTATTGTTCCCAACATCAATAAGACTTGTTCTTTTGTAGCTAGTGTCAAAATAAACAACACATGTAAAAGTTAAAATTAAATCAAATCACCACATAAAATTCCTGAGAGATATCCAATCACTTGGTTGACATCACAAAGTTTCGTAATGCACATGTTGAAATGTATCATTGTACTATAGGTAAATTTTTCATGCAAAAAAACACACAATTACAAAGTGTTTCTTAGTCATTTAATGAGAGATCTCATCTCTACGTAAGAGAGACACACAATAGATCATAAGCAATCAAAATAAAGTAAATGAACTAGTGAATGTAACACACCAATAATGAAAATATAATAAAATGAACTACAATCTCACTCTAACTATCAATGCTACACTACAAACTAAAGAAAACATAGAAACATTGATTGAATTGAGGGCCCTCTCAACCAATGTCACACTTATTGGAAAGTTAACAAACTATGATCAAATTAGGCATAGGTGGTCTATAAACACTAGCATGAAACACTTTATATTAATTAGAGATGAAGTGAAGTAACAAATTATTAGTATTAGGAAATTTTGTTTTATACTTCCTTAGCAAAGGGTTGAAAACTCCTTCTATCGAATGTGACTATGCCCAGTTGGTATTGGCTCAATATGAAAAGAGGTAACATCTTTAGGAGGACATGTGGTAGCCAGTGATGGAGGCTCAATAGTTTGTTTTGAAGTTGCTTTTTAGTCATGCTCCTAGAAATTCTCCTATGGACATCTAAAACAAGTTTTCCATGTCCATTTTTGGTTCTTATATAACTTTCTCGATAGGTAAGAAAATCTTCAATCTCATGAAGACTAGGCTATTCACTATCAATCTTATCATTGTGTTCATAGACATGATTTACTTACTTGGGTATCTCCTCATGTGCAATGCACACATCAATGAATCTATTATGGACCAAGAAGGAATTCCAATTATCACCTTTTTTTTATACTTCCTCCAAGATAATTATTTTAATTAGACCATGACGATACAATCTATGACTAACATTACTAGGCTCTGTCATCTGCATTTTTCCATTTTGCCAAAGTTTTTACATAAATAAAATGGGAATTTAAAGTTATAATTTGCTTCAAAGCAGAGAGGGATACAAATATGGCAAAGGAAAGTGATTGCATACCTCCCCTTACACATTATATACTTTTGCAACAAAAACAATAGATTTCTACACCTATCTATAATCTAGAATTATGCTACCCTTCTTCCTGAATTTGAGCTATGTTATGTTAAGAAAAAATGTTAAGTCATACTCCTTCGTCAACTTGTTTGTTCTTAAGCCGAAACTCCCACTTTTGAGGCATTCTACTGGCTTTTTCCATGGAATTTTCCATCACTACCATCACAAAGTTTCCTTCCCAATCAATTCGACCATCAAACACTTCTGAAAATGCTCTAGTAATAAAGTTATCATGCCCATGAATTTTTTGAAGGAACGTAAGCCACTTTGTAGCTGAGTATAAGTTTAGTGGCATCAAACTCAGGTCATGATTCAATAGCTTCTAGAAACCATGTTTCCTTTCTGATTGTGGTAATTTTCCCCATACGATGACATTGAAATTCTCTCTGAGGTATGTGGAGATGCTCTTCTCTTAAAAATTTGTCACTACTAGCACGGGAATTAGGGTTTTCTGAGAAATATACAAGTTAGAGACTCATTTCAAGTATATGGGCCATTTCACATGAAAGGAATCATGATGATGGGTGGTTGAAAGACATGCATGCATGAAAATCACGAGAGTGGTCATGATTTTTCATTCCTTTCAATGGCATGTTTTGTAGGGTGGAGAATGGATACTAAAATAAAATGATAAGCATGAGTGGATGTATAATAGTTGTAGAATAAGGGTGTAAACATGAGGTGATAAATGTAAGGGGTGGAGTAGGGGTATAAGAAAAACCATATAGTTATATTACAATATGCTTAAATGGCTATTATCTCGTATCTTTCCATGTTTTTAATAAAACTAAAAAATGTCAAATTTAATTCCTTACCTCAATAGACTAATGCATGTTGAAGTTGCTAGGAATGTTAATGAGCTAAAAATTAACATGAAACTTTTGTATTACTAAGCTAAACTAAAAATGTTGAGGTTTGACCAAATGTTGATGTTGAGGTTGGTCATCTACAAAATCATCATCCTTGGAAAAATGAAGAATTGTTAAGAGAAGGGAGAGCTAAAATAATGGATTTTGAGAGAAATCATACTGAAGTTCTCATGCTAAGGAATAAAGGATCTATAATTTTGATTTTTTATTAGTAGCATAATTAAACCAAATACAAATGCTAATAACGATATTGATGTTTTGGGAAAATATAAATTTTATTTTCTATATTGATAGGGGTGTGGAATAAGTGTTCATTCCAAAGATGTTAATGTGAGGAAATTCATTGTAGTGGAGATGGATTCTAATTGTGGTGGAAAGAATAAATTGAGTGCTCATCTCAATCTCTATAATGAGAAGGTTTTTCATAGATCTGATTCATATCTACTTGATAAAATTGTTAGGAAACAAACTCATATATGATCCAAGTGGATATTGGTGGCCACCTATCAAGTCCACTTGGACTCCCACCATTGCTTCTCTTAGCTTTTTTAGTTTCCCTAAGTGTAGCACAACTTACTATTTTTAGTAGTTTTTCGGGTCCTGAACTTCCAGAGCCGTTTTGAGGCCCTAAATGATGTTTTTTTGGGAAAACTGGGAGCAACAGGTGTACATGGACCGATCTTGCTCTTCCCAAAGTTGTAGTTATCGTATAGATCTTTCTAATGAGATATTGTGCATGTCAAATGGATATCATATGCCAAAGTTACGACCCCGAGAAGTTGATGTACCAATTTACCCAAACCGGGCACACAGTTTGGTGTTTCATCTTCTAGGGTTAGGTTTTTGGATGTTTAGGGTTTTCCATTGTTTCTCAACAATAAATAGGCCTTCAAGCCTCATTGTAACACAGTTTAGAGGCATGTAGCCGCCACATCTCTTCTTAGAGATAAGCTACCATTGCCCTAGCTGGTTTATTTCCATTTATGTTTGTAAGCATATTTCAATATTTTATAGTAATGAAATGAATTATTATTTTGGCTGTGTATCTGTCTTTATGGTTATCTCTCTATTTGATTGCATTCCTGTTTAAATCCAGATCAGTGGTATCAGAGAAGTCCGCTTTTCTTCTTTGTTTTTCTTTTCATGTCCCCAAAGAGGTCGGGATATAAGGAGTTAGGGCTTGAACTGGTTGAACCTTTGCAAGACTAGTCTTGCAAATCCCAATGGCCTCCTATGGCAGATGAAAAGAAAGACGAGGGGCCAGGAGATCCTATCAAAATCTTGCTCGAAGAAGCCATCAAGCGACAAAGGAACACAGTGATGGACAACCCTCCCAAGATCCTTCAGCGGCTACCCAGAGAGCAGCTCTTCTGGAAATGCCACGCCCTTTAAGGTACATCTTAATTTGGAAATACCCATCTTCGAGGGTCAAATAGATGTAGATGTTGTAGATAAATGGTTAAATCTGCTCGAGGATTATTTTTCTCTTCATGATTTTTCCAGTCAGGAAAAGACTATTTTTGCTCTTCTCAAAGCAGCCCCCCACGTCAAGGACTGGTGGGAAACCTTCTGCGAGTTGAAGGCTGAAAGTACAGGTTCATTATTTTCAACTGCACCCACTTGGGATTCATTCTAGGATGCCATCAAGGAGCAGTACTACCCTGTCAGAAGCTATGAGGATCAATACATAAAGTAGACCACGCTGCGGCAAGGAAGGGACCAAGACGTGCCAAAGTTTACCAATATTTTCCATACCCTTAGCAAAAAGTTGGGTATCAAAGATTCAGAGCAGCATTTGGTACTCAAATAACGCGGTTCCATGCAGAAGTACATCCAGGAAGAAATAGAATTCCTGAACATCCCCTCGCTCGGCACGGCATACCGATATGCTGTTAAGGTCGAGCAAAATTTTAAACAGAAGAAGTGAGACTTTGGATCTTCAAATTCGAAGCAAGGGAAAGGTGCCCCCAAACCACATAACAAATGACAAAGACAAGGCGAGACAACCCAATACAACCCGCCAAAGCTGCAAGAAAAGAACAGCGTCGTGAGTTCCATAAGAGCTCCACTCACAACACAAGTGAGTGTTGGGCCAAGCAGTCACTGGTGGCCGAGCTAAAGGTTTCAGAATCAGATGCATGTTCCGACTCTGAGTCAGAATGCGACAAGGGGAGTGACAAAGGGAAGCAGATTATTGATGCGAAGCCCAACGTCACTGTTTCAACCACGAAGATACAAAAGGAGGAACCCGAAGATCCAAAGGAGGAGGAGCATCTCTTCCACTACCAGATGTGGTTAAAGGGCTCCTCGCTACAGTTCATTGTCAACAGCGGGAGCCAAAAGAACCTCATTTCGGCAGAGGTCATGAAGTGATCGGGCTTAGCGACCACAACAAATCCACAACTGTACACCATCGCGTGGCTTCACCAAGGACAGGATCTTCCCGTGAGCTAGTAGTGTTGTCTTCCATACAACGTCAAGCCCTTCATGAATGAGGTATTGTGTGACATTGCTCCCCTTGAAGTTTGTGATGTATTATTAGGACAACCATACTTGTGGAAGCGACAAGATGTGTATGAATCAAGGCCCCGTGTTGTTATTGTTACATTGGGAAATAAGTTGTACAGGATATCAGAGGTAGCACCGCCTACCGCCATCTCTTTGGTTACTGCAAAATAGTGCAATAAGCTCATTTCCAAAAATGGGAAATTTTTTTTCCTGATGATACACCCTCAAGGAAAGAAAAAGATGGTGGCCACGACCTCCAGACAAGGCCCCTCCGCATGACAACTACAAATGGACAAGGTCGTGGAGGAGTACAAGGACATCTTCACCTCCCCTGCAGGGGTTCCTCTGCACTGTCAGGTCAAGCACTCCATCAATCTAACCCCAGGTACGCCACTGCCCAATCAACCAATCTATCGGTGCTTCGTTCTAATCAATGATGAAATCAAGAGGCATATTTAGGAGCTGTGGTAGAAAGGTCACATCCATCTGATTTCATCACCCTGTGGGAGCCCGATCATGTTGGTACAGAAGAAGGATGGGACTTGGAGACTCTGTATTGACTATCGGGGGCTGAACAAGATCATTGTCCATAATAGGTACTTGATCCCTTGGATTGATGACCTCCTAGAGCAACTAAAGGGGGAAAATACCTCAGCAAGATTGATCTGAAGTTAGGATATCACCAGGCACCAATCGAACCATCTGATGTGTCGAAGACTTCCTTCAAAGCCAAGGAGGGCCTTTTCAAATGGTTGGTTATGCCTTTCAGATTGACGAATGCTCCTGCAACCTTCATGAGGTTAATGGATGACATATTTCGGCCATTCACCAACTCATTTGTAGTGGTATACTTGGATGGCATCCTGATCTTCAGCCAAAGTTAGGAAGAGCACCTCCACCACATCTGACAGGTTCTCCAGACAGTGCGGGAACACAAGCTATGTCCCAATTTGGAGAAATGCACTTTTGGCATGACCTAGGTTCAGTATCTGGGATACATTATTGATGAACAGGGGGTGCATGTGGATCCAGCCAAGATCCAAGTCATTTGGGATTGGCCATCTCTAACCACTCTCACAGAGCTCCACAGCTTTCTAGGTCTTGCCAGCTTCTACCGCAGGTACATGTCAAGGTTTTCTCATATCACTTGACCCTTGAGTCAAGTCACCAAGGGAGGAGCGAAAGAAAAATTCTTTTGGTCTGAATCTCAATAGAAGGCATTCACAGAGTTGAAAGATTGCCTTTGCACGGCACCAGTGCTTGCATTGCTAGATTTGCAACAACCATTTGAGGTCGAGACAAATGCCTCTGACTATGCTATTGGAGCAGTCATTACTCAACACTGGCATCCAGTGGCATATCACAGTGAGACACTTTCACACACAATCTAGAAGTATCCCACTTATGACAAAGAGATGTATTCCATTATGCAGGCCTGCTGACAATGGAAGCGTTACATTTTGGGAAAGGAAACAGTCATCCACACAGACCACTGACCCTTGTAGTTCATACAGACCCAAGGTAAATTGCAGAATGATCACCATCAGAAGTGGTCTACATACATACAATAGTTCCATTTGAATATCAAGTATAAGGAGGGAAACACCAATAATGTTGCAAATTGCCTCAGTCAACCACCAATCATGGCGTTAACCACCGTGCTCAACTCTTGTGGGCACGAGACTTCTGATTGGCCACTTCTCTACAAAATCAACCCAGAATTTGGCCACACATACTAGACACACTTGGAGGGTCGGCATGTTCCAAGTTTTCACCTCCAGGATGCCCTGTTATGCCACCTCGGTCACCTTTGTGTTCCTTCAAGCGAGCATGCCAAGATGATTTTGGAAGCACATTATAGTTGGGCTGCTGGGCCTTTCGGGGTCGAGAAAACAGTGGCAGTACTACAAAAGTATTTCTATTGGCTAAATCTTCAACAGGATAACGGGAAGTACATCAGATCATGCACTGCCTGTGCCATTGCCAAACCAACCATCAAGAAGCAAGGCCTCTATATCCTGCTGCCTACCCCTATTCGACCTTGGGAATCTGTCTCGATGAATTACATGTCAAGCCTTCCTTCCACTAAGCGTCGAAAAAACTGTGTTTTTGTGGTCATCAACAGATTCTCGAAGATGGCCATTATGGCGGCCTGCAAGAAGAATATCACAGCAGAAACCACTGCTAATCCGTTCTTTGAACGAGTGTGGGTGCACTTTGGGATCCCACAGTCTATCATCTCAAATCAGGATAGTTGGTTCCTCAGTACATTTTGGTCTAGTCTCTAGTCAATGCTGGACACCAAACTCACTAAGTCCACAGCCTTCCATCCTCAAACTGATGGCTAGACAGAGGTTGTCAATAGGATGATTGTACATATTTTGTGCATGTACAACTCAAAGAATCCACGCACATGGGACAAGAGCCTCCCCTATGCTTAGCACAGCTACAACCGAGCTCTTCACAGCTCGACTAGCCACAACCCTTTTCAGGTGGGCTTGAGATTCGAGTCACTATGTCCCATTGATGTGGCCATGCCATTTGCAGCGACTCACACAGATTTGGCTCATGTCCAATCTGAAACAGACAAGGCAAACAACTTCATTGAGCACATCCAACATATTCGCCAGTAGGTCCATGACATTCTAGAGAAATCAAATGCCAAGTACAAGCAAAAACATGATCAACATCAGGTGCCACACAAGTTTCAGGTGGGCGACAAAGTCTAGTTGCATTTGCAAAAGGAACGCCTTACCGGAGCATATCGAAAAATAAGACCACTCCGATATGGTCCTTACACCATTACCAAGGCTGTGGGAGATAACGCATTTGAGCTTAGCATTCCCCCTTTCCTTGGCTTGCACCCAGTGTTCAATGTGGACCATCTTCGGCCATAATTTCCACCATTACTAAACACATCCGACATTGCAAAACAGCTCACACCCACATAATTAAATCTAGATTGCATGGAACAAGCTGCAAGTGATCAGATCATGGACACACAAATCAAACACACTCGGCAACAGAATATCCAACTATATCGAGTTGTTAAAGCAGGCAAACTCCTTCACCAGGGCAAGTGGCTCACGAGGGACCAAATTCAGTAGAAGTTTCCTCATCTCATGGAGGAACTCAATGCAATGGGGACCATTACTTCCTAAGGGGGGGACGAATGATCCAAGTGGATATTGGTGGCCACCTACCAAGTCCACTTGGAAGGTGTATCTTTTTTATGACTTCAATCTTTGCTGGATCAACTTCAATTCCTGCAAAATATATAAGATGAACAAAAAAAATCGTTGTAGTCTTAACATAGGGAACTTAACATCTTTTTTTTGCTGAAGCAAGAGTCGTACCTTCTATTTCATTAAATCAGAAAATAAATTACATAAAATACAAAAGTCCACGAGGAACTGTGGACCAAGGAAAGACTATTCTCTTACTGCCAAGGGCAACGAGCTAAAGGAAAAAACCCCAAACCCTACCGACAAAATGTCAAAACCCTCAAAAGACAGACAATGCTGAGACCGTACGATCTTCCCACAGAAATCCAACAGACGAGATTCAATTCGGGCCGGCAACAAGCACACACTTTAAATTTAAAATCAGACCCGAAGAGGAAAAAAGGTACCAATTTGAAAGGATTTTGGGTCCACATGGGGGAATAACCCACGAACTTTTAGAACGTGCGAAAGTCATCAATTACCGCCATGAAACAAAAAAAGTATGGAATATATTCTTCATCCAGACTTGCATTCTTAATCTCAACCATCAAATCTCCTCACTCGATCCAACGGCAGTGGAAGATTTCATGGTACTTAGAAGCATGGCACTTAACCACCTAGACCCACCAACATGCTCTTTCATTCCTGACCGTAGATCCACCTTGCTTAATCCGATGGTAGAGGATCATATCGCACGGGTCTAAAGCACTAAACATTAGTGCGCGATGAGGGCAGTAATCAATCCCACCCCTTAGCCACATGTAGCTTGGTGAGTGGAATCGCTCCCATTTCCAGAAAACCGCTTCCCACTTGACAGGCCTGCGATAAACCATATACCACCCTGAGAGCGGTATTGCGTCTATAGAAAGAGAACGGGGGTATTAAGGCCGCCGAGAAGGCCTGGATTCCGGTCCCTAGCTCCATTCCCTCTACGCCTGTACATAAACCAATGTAAGATGATGCTCCAACCATCCGGCCAACCATCCAATAAACAGAGTCTTCCGAGTAGCTTCCACCTAGAGTAGCTTTGTTTGTATTTACCAGGAATGTGGAGGCCGATAGTTACCTGCTTCCGACAAAAGACCAGACTGTGAAAAATGCAGCAATTCATAATGAATCCAAGTCATCTAGACCCCGCCTCCATCGCTCTGTTTCGAAACACCATCCTGTCTTCATGCGCCTGGTCGTGATAGTGCACCTTTAATCTATTCTGAGGCATCTCTTGCCACCCCTTTGCAACCCTGCTCTCGATGCAGATCACTCCTTGATTGGCCAAAATATCCACCAATTTATTGGTCGTTCTTCACACATGATTGAAACTTATTGTGCAAAGGCACTGGAGGTGAAGCTAAATCCGTTGAAAGACTTGAAATAGCCTCCAGTATTTTGAGACTTTTTCCGGCGCCGTGCTATAACTGATTCTTTTGAATGAGTTAATGATTAACTCAGAATCAGCTTCGATAATCACATTTTGGTGGTTATCCTGCTCCATGAAATCTAAACATTGCTCCAAAGCCGTTAATTCCACCATATTGTTAGTGGCTCTTCCTAAATGGCGATGGAAGATTAAAAGAATGCTTCCATTTTCATCCCTTAACGCCCCTCCAAAGCCAGCTATACCCGAGTTTCCTTTTGAAGCCCCATCAATGTTGTATTTCAAAAAACCCTGAGGGGGAGGGTGCCAGAAATCTTGCTAATTATCCATTTTCATTAACTTCCTATCCAGGTCCTAAGGAATAAGCCCCTACATACCCAGCTGATGAAGTATCTGCAATTCAGCATCTGAAGGTGGATTCTTAGGGGGATTTCGCACTATAGTGCCAACCGTCTCCTTAAGCTGATTTAAGATCTACTCAAAAAGGTGTTGGGAGGGAATTTTTTCATTCTTGAAGATTCTATTGTTCCTTTCTTTCTAGACATTCCATATAATGAAGCTTGGCGTAAGAGCCCAAGCTGAGTCTAGAAGTTCATAATCAGAAAAGTTATGTCTCCAATTGTTTAGGGTATTGATAATACTCCCTTTGTCCCTGTCAGTCTGTTGGAAAATGGTGTCAAAAGTATCCCACAACCTGGAGGTGAAACTGCAATTATTGAGAAGGTGCTCCATTGTTTCCTCTTGGGCTTCACAGCGCTGGCATCTGGAAGGCCCCATAACACCCCTCTTCCGAATGTATCCCAAGTCAAAATTTTCTTACGATAAACCAACCATATGAAGAGTTTAATATTCATCCAACCTTGATGCCTTCATAGGTTCTACCAAGTCCTATCCCGAACATGGGAATCCAGCTCAAGGAGTATGCATTTTGCCTCCTTAAGAGTAAAGGAACCCTTATTATTGTTGCCCCATCTAAGTTGGTCATGCCCCCATGTCACTAATATCTTCCTTTGTTCCAACATTTTCATAAGCGCCTTTGCTTTTGCTATCAAGAGGTTGTCATCCCTGTAATCAATGTTCCTCCAAGTTCTCCATTTTCCTGCTATATTGGTTTGATCCAAAAAATCCTTTACCTTAGATAACCCTTTGGTATCTATCTCTTTCTTGAGGTACAAAAAGCCCTCTTTTAATAGTATATGTTCTTGTTGCCATTTATCCTCCCAAAATAAAGCCAAATCTCCCTCTCTGATTTCCTAGAAGCTATTTTTTTATACTAATCCTCTGTTCTCCCAGGCCTTATTCCAGATGTGTGAGCCCTTTATACTTCTAGACATCCTTATGTGATCATTATTTTGCCAAGTGCTGGCATATTTTTCTTTCCTAATACTAGCCCACTGAGCCTTTGGGTTTTTTACCCAACACCACCATAATTTTGCCCCTAAAACCTTGCTTAGAATCTCTGGATCATCCAATCCAACACCCCCATGGTTTTTAGGTTTGCAAGTTTTATCCTAGGCTACCAAGGTCCATTCCTTTCTTTCCTCCCCCTTACCCCAAAGAAAGTCTCTTTGGATGGTTCTGAATTGTTGCAAGACTCCTTTTGGAGCTTGGAGTGCTGACAGCATGAAAACTGGGATTGATTGATGAACAACCTTTGTAAGCACCAACCTACCAGCCAAGTTTAAAGTTCTAATATTCCATTTCCTAATTTTATCATGCATCTTACTAATCACAGTCTCCCAAATGCTCTTGTGCAAAGGTTTAGCAGTTAGAGGAACTTCCAAATATTTTGAAGGGAGGACGTCCCTTTGAAAGCCCAGAATTCTAGAGATATTCCTTTGAATAGCAATATTGGTATTAAAGAAAAAAATTAGATTTGTAGAGATTAACTTCCATACCTATAGCCATGGCAAGTCACTTAGGATTTGTTTATACGCAAGAGCTTCTTTGACCGTGGGGATTCCCTGTAGCATGGTATCATCAACAAATTGTTGATGAGTCAAGGCATGTCCATTATCAGAAAGTTGGAGACCTTTAGTCTTACCAACTTCTTTTTCATGCTTGATAGACTGACCAAGTCCTTCCATCATGAGGATGAAGAGAAAGGGAGAGAGAGGGTCTCCTTGCCTGAGGCCTCTTGAAGGAATAAAAGTCTCGGAGGGAGAACCATTAACCAATATTGAAAATCTGGAAGAAGTTACCAAGGCCATGACCCATCTAACCCAATTATGATCAAACCCAAAAGCAATAAGAACATTCCTAATATAGGTCCAATTCAACTTATCATAAACTTTGGCTATGTCCAATTGCATGATCATTCTAGCCTTCCTATTTCTAGTCAATGAGTGCACCACCTCATGTACTTGAATGATGTTATTGAGAATTTGTCTGCCTTACACATAACCACATAACTAGATTGTTCCACAGAAACTAGTGTAGGAAGAAGAGGTTTGAGTCTATTGGCCACAAACTTAGATATTATTTTGTAAACCACATTGCACAAAGCTATGGGTATAAACCTGTTAGGAGTTTGAGCAATGTCCTGTTTAGGGATCAGGGAGATAAAGGAGGTATTGAGAACCTTCAAAATAGTTATATTCATCTTGGAATCTTCCACTACATTCAGAATATCCTAATTAACAATATTCCAACAAGCTTTAAAGAAATCCACATTGAAACCATCAGGGCCTGGCGCTTTACCATTCTGCATTTCTTTGAGGACCTCACTAACCTCCTCTTCAGTCACTAGCCTATTAAGGTTGAAATTATCCTCTCTAGACACCAGCCCAGGTATATGTCTTGTTAAGGCCCTGATGAAATGTTCTCTATTTGAAATGGTTTCCTTTGCTATACCTCGAAAGTGCTAAACTAACACAACTTCTATTTCTTCATGGGAATTGAGAAGATTCCCTCCCTCGTCCTTGATCAAAGAGATCCTGTTATGAGCTCTATTCGCCATGGTGGATCTATGGAAAAATCTAGTGTTTCGCTCTCCTTCTTTTAGCCATTGAACTCTAGATTTTTGTCTCCAAAATATTTCCTCTTGTTTACATAAATTCTCCTAGTCTTGATGATGTTTGGTGACTTGATCACTTATGACTTTATCAAAGCCATCCATGATAAGGGCTTGGTTGAGTTTCTGCATTTTACCTTCAACATATTTTTTTGCTTCAAAAATATTGCCAAATTCATTCTTGTTCCATTATTTGAGCCTGAGCTTGATGTGCTTTAGTATTTTGTGAAGAAGGAACATTATTGTACCCTGAATATGCAAATCTTCTGACCACCAGTTTGCAATGTTGCTGATGAAATCTGGGTGGGAGAGCCAGATATTCTCAAATCTAAAAGGTCTATTCCTGGGGGTACCAATGCCCTGAACCTAGAGTTGAACCGGCCAGTGATCTGAGCCTCCAAAGGGGATAACTCTCACTATCATTTCCTTGTCAATGAGCATAAGGTCCTATGAGATTATGAATATGTCTAACTTTGAGGCTACTTGAGACTCTCCTCCCCTTTTATTGTTCCAAGTAAGGAGACCATTACTCGTATCAGTGTCCACTAGCTTCATATTATCTATAAAAGTTTGAAATGCTAAAGAGTCTTTGTTTAGAGTTCTGGTTCCCCCTTTTTTCTTCGAAAGTGATTTGATCATGTTGAAGTCCCCCCCCATGATCCATGGTATTCCTGCATGTCTTTCTCTAAGATCCATAAGAGAATCTAGAAACCTGAGTTTATCATCCATTCTTTGAGGGCCATAAACATTCGGGACCAGGTAGATCTCCCTATCTCCCACAGGCTGAATAACCACTGATAACTAATTCCTAGATGCCTCAACATCTATTATGCCAATATTTTGGGGGTTTCAAAGAGTGAGTATGCCTCCTGCTGTATTCTCTACTTTGACTTCTAGAAACTCAAATCGATTGAGCCATTTCCACCTTAAATCCTAGTGTTCATGTGTGTTTCTTATGTGTGATGGTTTATTTTGTTCTTACTGTACATGTTTATTGTCTATTTAATTTTTAATGAAGTATTGATGCACTGGATCAAGATAAACAGAAGATGAATTCACTAAAAAGTAAGTTTATTGGATATATGCTAGTTGTCTTAATAATAGTCCTGTACGCATGCGAGTTCCCTTCAGTAAAGTCACGTACATAAATCAAGATATGAATTTGAAAAGTTTAATGATTTTAAAATATTAATTCGCGTGCCACCCCCCCCCCCCCCTCCACCTCCCCTGCCCTCTTATTATTTTTCCCAACAGTTTTTGATTAGTATGATTTTCAAGCAGCTTTACTTTTTTTGTGATGTCATCAAGAACTGTGTATTCTTTGTTTTCTTTTTCCTGTCTCTTTTCCTGCATATGATCCTTTTACAAGACCTTTTCATTGCATATGACATTTGTAATCCTAATGATTTTGTGATTTTCATAATCATAAAAGTGATAAACAAAAAAATTAACACCATATCCAATAAAGGTACTAATTTTCTTTATTAATGTGGACAAAGGATTCACAATTGAAAATCTTTAAAAATGAGTAGTTTACCTTTTTACCTGTCCATGCCTCCTATGGAATACCATCATCCAAGGAATTTGAAGGCCCTATGTTTATTAGATAAACAACGGTATCTAGAGCATCTACCCAAAATTGTAAAGGCAATCCTGCATACAATCTCATGCACCTTGCACACTCCATGATTGTCTTTATCATCCTTTCTAACACACCATTTTCCCATGGTGTTCCTAGAACTGTCTTCTCTTTGCAAATTCCATGCTCTAAACAGTACTTATCAAACTCTTTGTTGCAATATTTATTGGTGTTCGAGTATGAACAAATTCGTCAACCCTTTTCCTACATTAATTCATCAATCTGGGTGCGTACTCTTTTCAAGGTAACACGCAAGATATATGCAGGAGCAAGGTTACAATCTTACATAAACCAAGGATTTGTGATTAAGAAATCAAAACATCACTATAATAGTAATGGAAATTAAACTAACAGTAATGGAAATTAAACTACAGAACTTAAAACGACATTTACAGCAATCTATGGAATCTGTAATAGTAATAAGGAAATAAATACAGCAAGTAAACAACACACAACACCTAATCAGAAGAGCGGGCCCAACTCTCTGATTAGGTTGTGTTCACTCACAACCGAATATAGAACAACAAGCGTTTATATTTTATTAATTTGAAGAAAAATTGTTACAATACATATCCTGGTACTGCTAACCCTTCACACAGGAACAATCCATATTTTATACAATACAGGGGTGATAACATCTTCCCCCAAAACTTGGCAACTACATGCCCAAAAATATACATCAGTTCAAAATAGCAATAGTGCCGAGAGAGCGAGAATATAAATGATCCAACATGGATAGGAAACATCTGTGAGCTGGTTATGCTATTTCAGCGTTGTTGAATGGTTGTTGTGAATCGTGGAACTGCCCCTATATGTCGTGAGATGAACACCTATTCTCCATAATCTATAGACATAACAAGTTTTAGTGTCTCGCATAGGCAAAACCCTCGTGACTTTACTTCATTAATTAAATATTCCAAGAGGCATAGAAAGGAAGGCTACCTCATAGGTTTAGCATAGTAAATACATGTTAATGAGTGCAAAAAGGATGAAAAGATGAGTGGAAATGTAGGGAAAAGGTAAGAAGATTTGGTGCCAACATCTCCCCCCAACTAGCCTTCTGCATGCCCTCATGCAGCTCATCGCCTCCGTAGGTCTGGATTAGATAAGTTATGGGCCTCATGAAGCCAGGCAAGATCATATTCCTCTACCATGTCTGTTCCTGGAACCTTATACCCTTCTGAAAGAAGAACTTCCTTCCACCAATCGTTTGGTACATTATATGCTGGGGTATAGTGCTCTGCTGGAAACCAAATGACATGGAACTGGAACCGGATTCCCATCCACCAGACCCCACATGTTTGGATGCATGTCACGTATCTTGGCACCCTGCTTAGTGCCCGTGCAAAATTTGGTGCTCCAAACGGTTCCCTATTCCGAACAAACGTGGGTGACATAATCCACCTTTTCTGGCAACTGTCAAGGGCCTCATCTTGAAACTTGACTATTTGTTTGACATAAATATCAATGCACCACTTCTGTGTCCTCAACATACGTTCTTTGTTTCCCACAAATTCTAAAAAGGTGTTGTGCTTATTGTACATAGTCATTGACCACTTGTGCTCCCCTCTCATCATAAAAGGCTCTGTGGTCTGATTTGACTCAAATGTATTAGAAGCCTTCTACCAACTTATCTGATTGAGAGTATAAGAGGTAAGAGCCCTTAAATGAATGTCCCCAACATATGGGACCGGATTAAACTCTTTGTCTGCACGCAGAAGATATCCATGCATATAAATCTCACACATCAAATGTTGAGTTGCAAAATCATGGACCCTCAATATCTGCAGGAACTGTACACTGTCCTCGATCTCATGACTAATTTCCTTCTTAATGCTCTCCAAACAGAAGAAAAGAAATTTCTCATGCAAGAACAAATCATAGCTAGAAGTAGGAGGGAAACATGCCATTACCTCTTGTGCTAGGCTGAACATCTGTTCTTTGTCAGCCTTCAATTCTGTCACTTGTCCCTCCAGTCACTCCACCTTGAGCTGCTGCTTTGCATGCCTCAATCGCAATATGTCTATGTGCTCCACATATTCAAAGATAGCCTTGGATGCTTGTTCCTGGGCTCTCTTCACTTCATTCTGATATCGAGCCGCGGTGGATTTCCAGGTTTGAACTTCAGTTGTCAAGGAAAACTCATGGCCTTCAAACAAATGCTCAATAGGGTCCATCTGTATGGAAATAGAGATTGTCGCCACATTGTCCACCTATGTTTCTGCTTCGGCCATCGTGGCTTTGGGCTTCTTAGCCCGCCACTTATATTTATTCACCTGTTTCTTTAGCTAGTGTACCTGCCTTCTCAGCCTCCTAACCTCTGTTTTTAGCCGCATCGCATCCCTAAACTACAGCTGATATTTCTGCTTAATGGGCAGCCTCTATTTCTCGCACAAATCTATCCATTCTAGCTTGACCATCGCTTCATCTGGTACTCCAGTCGGTTCAGCAGGATGTAGGTTACCCAGGGGAATGTCTGCTAGACCTACTGTCGGGTTTTCCTCCTTTGTTTTCTCTTCCTCAATCACTTCTTGCTTCACGACCACATTGACCGGCCTTGATGCTAGTTCAGCAGGTGGTGGATTACTCGAGAGAGTATCCACAGGTTCAATTGTCAGGACTGTTCTACTTGGTCCCTCTTCCTCGGGAGGAGTTGCTTCCTTCTTAACCACTATCTCGACCCGCTGTGAAGCTATCTCAGTAGGTGGTGGATCAACTGGATCAATATCCATCAGCGTTTCTACCATCATCTCCCCTCCTGGTTCCCCTGTTTCAGAAATTCCTACCCCTTCCTCTCATTTGGGTTCCATGGTACCTGTTGCCCAAATAGTGTTTTCCTCACCCAATTGTTGTGCTTGTGGCTCTGCGGGGTGTTCTTCCTCCCTTTGTCCCTCGGGAAGGTCTTGCTGGGAGTCTGTGGCCAACAGACCTGTAGCAACTGGTCCTTTGATCAACCCATCAAATTTCAAAATAGGAGGAACGACAACCTCCTCCTCTGCGCGTCGGGGAGAGCGAGACACCCTCACTCCTCTCGAGATGGAGAAACAAAAAGGGGATTGAAAGAGGTTTTCTGCCTGGTCTATCCCGGCCCCGGCTGTGACCTCGAGCTCTTTTCCTCTATCTGCAACAGCTCTGCTCTGGGTCAAGACTTTCTCTTGTGTGATCTCCTGTCCCACGGTTGACACTGGTTCTTGTGGAACAGTGTCAACCTCAGGATTTAATTCCTCCACAATTTTCGGAGTCGGATGGTTTGGTGGTGGTTCTTGTGTGACACCACCACCTGTATCCAACATTTCTTAAGCGGCTGATGATGGCACTGTTTCTTCTAGCACGACATTGATGAAAGTGGACTCTTGTATCACCGTGTCGACCCCATCCATTATGTCCATAGTTTCTCCTCCTATTGATCCCATGGTTCCTTCAGCCTCGGGCCCCTCTTGTCCTAGTCCATCTTCCTCCATTGGCTCCATGGTCGAGGCTGGTTCTTGTGGGGCAGCCTCGGCTATAATGTTGACAATTTCTTCTACCTCATCCTGCTACGGTACCTCTTCTCCCATTATGGTGCTACCAATTTTCTCCCTTGGCTCCACAGTCGAGGCTAGTTCTTGTGGGACAGCCTCGGCCGTGGTGCTGATGACTTCTTCTATATCAGCTCTCTCTTGCTGCAACACTTCTTCTTCCATTGGTTCCACAGTTGAGGCTGGTTCTTGTGTAACAGCCTCAACTGTTCTCTCCACTTCAAGCTCTCTTTTTTTTTTCTGACTCCTTGGTCTCCATCTCCATTTCCTCCAGTTCTTCTTGATCCATGTATTCATCCTCTGCTACCGGTTCTTCCTCCATTGCTTCCATATCTTCCTCTCTAGTGGCTATAATAGCTGCTATCTCTTCCTCTGTAGATTCCTGGAATGTTTCCCACGAGATTTGAAACTGGGAAATTGCATGCATAACCAATAGCTGAACTAGCCCATGGTTGGTGATAACTGTCACAATTTTCTGTGAACGTTGAGCAGATTGTGCCATCAGCTGGAGGCTTTTTAACAAGAATAAAGGCATGTTTAATGAAAAAGCTTTTGACTATGGAAAATGGAGGTGAGCCAACACTCTGAAGGGATATTTAAATATAGTGATATACCTCCATTCACAAGTTATATATCTCATTAAAAACATGCTACATCACCCCATGGGTGTGGTAATGAATTCCGGTCATACCCTCGGCCTTTCTAGACGACATTCTCACCAACTTGCAAAAATGCTTCAGTGAACTCCGGGAGGGAGGTTCTTTGTGAAAACCAGCTCTGTCCTTGCTAGGTTTGTGATGCAGGAAAGTGTTCCCTCTACAAACAGAGGCACCCCTCTAGCCCTAGAGTGGGTCTAGTCACAACAAGGACAAAACAACAATTAATTCCCTTAAATAGTCATTTTTGGAGGCCTACCTCAAACCGATGGTTGATGAAGTTCTGTTTCGCTGCTCCAGCTTTCGTTTCCTTCTCCTTAATGAGCGATCAACTTGAAACACCACAAAGAAACAACAGAGCACGTAACCGAGAAACAATAATGATCTATTTACTCATAAAGTCAAGAAGTCATGAGCCATCAAGTAAATTACATACAAGGCATAGGAAATCATAATTGATTGTATTAATAATAAATCAAGAGCTTACCAAGCCTTGACGTCGCAAGCCTTCTCAGAGGGTCCAACCAGTGTTTTTATTCAAGCATTCACTCTCAAAGATGGGTTTCCTAAATAGCAATATATCTCTCTCTCTTATTCACAAGATTTAACACAAGGTTAAGGGCACTCCACACCTTATTTCAAACTATATAGCAATCCCACACTTGTCATACTCGCACCAAAACTATCTACCAAACTCAAAAGCAGTAGTAGCACTGTACAACTAAAAGAACTAGCAACTAAGGAACCAGCAGATCATAGCAATGGTGAGTGATTTTATAGGAGAAGGAGTCCCCATGAAATGAGGGAGAGGGAGCTAATCCTCAAGGAAGGTAGCACAAAAGACGAAACCACCATCCCAGAGGCGGAAAGGCGACCCAAACTGACCCAACAACCAGCTCTAGAAACATACAGAAGGCCGATTGTTTGAACTAATTTGCCAAATCTGGATCGTCGCAGGTCATGAAATAGGGACTAGAGACGACGTCGCAATGATACAGTGTATGACAGAGAACCATCGCGGATTTTAAGGGCTTACTAGCGAAAATGCAGGAACTTAGTCAAAAAGGGTCAATCTTCAACATCAGAGAGAATTTTCTTAATCTTCTTACATGAGTGGGAAGATATGTACATGTTTATTTGACACACGACACAGCAGAGGGACTGAGATGAGGACAGTGACAAATTGCTGTGTAACAGATGCCCCCTAAAGCATGAAGCCTGAGAGAGTGGGAGGGGTGAAATGCTTTACGAAATTGTTTGAACTGGAACACCACTTTGAAGAACCTGTAGGCGCAAGTACAACTAATATCTCTGATAGTGAAATACATGTAGTTTAGGCATGGACACAGCCATCCAAAAGACATATGAAACGCGGTATGTGGTATGGATGCAGCCATCCAGTTGATAAGACCATGATAATGATAAAGGTATGGTCGCAGCCATCCGTAAAGACTCAGGTATGGTCGCAGCCATCCATCAAAGAGTCATATATGTAATCACGAACCAATCAATGTAGCCCGAACATGTGTAATCTTAGTTTAGGGTCTTGAAACCCAACCGATTATAGTACAAATTCTAGCATGCGAACATATGTGCTGAGGTCGAGCATGATAGAAAGTCGCTTGATTACCGGCCAATGATGAAAACCGTTAACAAGCGCTAGAGAAACCACCAATAATGCCGATGGCTCTCAAGGTATTGTCCAGTACAATCCACCAAGTGCGAGAAATGAGCTGAAGTCGAACACTCGTGGAATCACCCAATCGACGACCAATGATGAAAGTCTATCGTCATGTGTGAAGAACTTGCCATTGAGGCATGCAAGCTCTAAAGTACCGAAAGGGATCTCTAGACCAACCTCCTGGATAATGAGCTGATGTCGACAAGAGACGAGTCATCGTAGGAGGGCCATAATGTTTCCCCCATCAATGACACAAGATAAGGAACAAGTGGTAGATGGTGAAACAGAGTATCAGAGGAGGAGGTAAGGGTTTGAACCGCAGAAGGATTATACTCTTGAACATATCGGCGACACGACTCCGGAATGTGGCAAAATTTTGGTACCAATGGATTGGGGGCTTGATGGAAACAACATGGATCGGATGGAGTGAGGCAAAATGGCAACCCAAAACCCTGGAAGGCCAAATGACGATGTGTGGATATCCCAACCCGACAAGAAGCAAAAGTGTCAATGTTCAAGAGTGACTAGCTACCGTAGGTAACCAATGATGACTTACAAATTTTCCCCCACCATTGCTGGAAAGTACCCCAATTATTTTTGAAAACAATATTGAAGGGATAACTTATGCTTGTAATATAAGTTCTACCTTCAGACGAATCCAACCTAGTGATAGTTTAACGAGCCCTAGGGAGGAGAAGCTTGAGTCTCGTCATGGCGACGAGTCCAATGTCGTCAGAGTTTAACGAGTTCGACATAGGGAAAACTCGGAGTCTTTTTCATGTCTAAAGAGTTTGAAAAAGACACGAAAGAGAAAACTCTAAGGGGGTCCTTTTTCGTACATTTGTGTCCCTCGAGCCCGAAAAAGTATAAAATAATACTCGAGAGAACCGCTTGACCATTACGATCAATGAGTACTTTTCGTAATTAGTGGCCTCAATCTAAAAAAATAGAAAAGCAATCAAAGACATGTCGTTTCTTAACCAATTTCGAACTCGAAACGACAAAAGTCCAACACTATTTTCATGTTTATACGGTCAGAAAAGAGCTGAAAGTGGACCGCCTTTTTATTCCGTTTAATGAGTCAAAAAGGAAAACTCGACAATCTTTTCGTCTTTAAACGGTCAGAAAAGAGCTGAAAGCAGACCTCCATTTTTATTCTCTTTAACGAGTCAAAAAGGGAAAAATACTCGGCAATCTTTTCATCTTTTACGAGTCAGAAAAGAGCTTAAAGGAGACTCGTCCTGGAGGAACGAGTGATATAAAGGGTAGCAACTGGTTTCGAGAATGGTGGAACTGCTCAAAACATGTAATGGTCAAGAGGTTGGCTAATAAAACCACTCATCATTCCGGTTCCTTAGGAAAGGAAAAACAATCAAGTGAAAGCATATGATCGGCCAAAGAGATGGTGACAATGGAATGAAACAACCAAGGCTCATCTAGCAGAATTTAGCGGATAAAAAAGGAAATCACGAGATGTAAATCGGGTATGGGTTCATTTTTACACAAGCTTGAACCATGGAGAACTCTTCTTGGATTCGGTTTCATGTTTACACAAGCTTGAAACGAAAAACTATGCTCGTTATAAGTTCGCAGGCCCCCAACATAATAACGCAAATCAAGGTACATGCCCCCCAAGCTTCATTGCATTCAACGAGGTGGATGGAATGAAGGTTCACTTTCAAGGTCTTGAAAAGACTCAACTTGGAAAGGGATTTGTTTCATTTTTAATGAGGTTGACCAAGATCAAGAACTTTCTTCAAGGCTCCTTGTTTCATTTTTTAACAAGCTTGACACAAGACAAGGAACTATGCTCAATGATCCTTGTTTCATTTTTTAATGAGGTTGACATAGGGACAAACTATCCTTCGTCATTTGTTCATGGGCCAGATGATAACATGTCTCCCAAGAGATCTTCACAGGATGGAAGAACTACGCTCTGGGAGGAACACATGTCATTAGACACCAATGACAAATCAGGTTCCAATTACCCCAGTACATGATGTATGAGACCATCTGCATGATCATCAGTAGAGGCGGAGACAGAACGGGTAGCCACATAATTGACCTATGGCAAAGAAGGTACTACTTGCGGATGAGAACCAATGGGGGATGATGGTGGTACAGAAGGCACCGAGTGACTAAAGAATGATAATTGATCAATAATCACCATTCTTCCATCGTGCGGAAAGCAAACCACATGGAAAAGTGAAGAAAAAAGAGCCCCCATGGCATAAATATAGTCATGGCCAAGGAGAAGACTGAAATCTAAAGCACCTTGGACAACCATTACGTCTATATAGATAGTTTTGCCCCCCAAAGTAACAGGAAGCTTTGGGAGGATCCCTAAAGGTTGACTGGTTCCTCCGTCAAATGCCAACAAATTCTATGTGACTAGCACAAGCTGTGGGGAGCCCAAAGCTTTCCAAGTAGTGGAAGGCATAAGACTGGCAGACGCACCCTCATTCAAGGCAGTGCCAAGTACTGCCTTATCATAAGCATGCACTGTAATCTGGAAAGGCACGTAGGATGGAAGGCAGAATGCAGTCAAGTGAATCTAGTCAAAGGAAATGATTGAACTACTTGGTGGGGGTATCGTATGATTGCCCCCATGCTCAACAAGAACTGAAGAAGGACTCTCCCAATCAGCGGGGATAGGAGGGTCGTTCACGGACTCAGGAGAATATGACGAGACGAGAAGAACATGAGCATGACTCTCTTCCGAAACAGAGTGATCAACAGGTGGTGAACCCAAGTTGACACTCTTTCTGACCAATGGTTGGTGAGGAATAGGCTGAGCACAGCCAGGTTCGGGAAGAGAAGGTGGACAAGAGAAGAATCTAAATGAATCTCATTATCAACCGTGAAAGGGTTTGAAGGGAGCCTCTGATAACCAACGGGAAGTTGAGGTGAAGAAACTGTAAGACTTTCCAAAACGGTGGAAGCTTTATCCATGAACGGACAAAGGTGAAGGGGATGGTTTCCTTCACACAGTCTATAGGGGAATCAAATCTTCCCTTTCTTCTTACTGCTTCCAGTTGAGAGGGTAGCATCATCATGAGCTTCAGAGGATGATGAGGGACGAGCCGGATCGTGAGACCATACTTCTAAAATCCTGGGAATAGCAGGACAATCACAAAGAATATGGTCACCCTTGCACAATTTACAAGGAAACTTAACCTTCCGCAGAGGAGCAGAGGGTGGTCCGACCTGAGGTGTACTCGAAGCAATAGCTGCATAGGTGGCCTCGCACCTATCAGACTTCTTCTTCTTCCTCATCTTCTTCTTCTGATTCTTAGTCTCCTGGTTACTAGATGTGAAACTTCCATCAGGCGAAGGAGGAGATGAAGGTGAAGAAACAGGGGAAGAAGGCACAGGCTCAACCTTGGAATTAATGTGTGGTGATTCAAATGAAGGAGACGGTGGAACAGGAGTCATGATGCTCGAGACCACCAAGGTGGAAAACAACCAAATGGGAAAACCGATGGTTAACCTAGGCAAAGACAATGTTGCCATATACGGAGCACCAGCATTTCCAAAAGGCGGAAACGGACCAGGATTCCCATCTGGGGGAAGACCTTGGCCGGCAAACTCAGGGAATGTTGCCATCGAGAATGAGCCTGAAAACACTCTTATCACAACCAAGAACTCAAACTATTACCAAGAATATTTCGTGGGCAGTAAATTTTATGACACAGGAACAAAACTGGACCTTTTCATGTTTCAAGAGTCGAGAAAAGGACGAAAAGGTGACTCTATCTCTTTTGAGGTTTAATAAGCTTGAAAGGACAAGTGCTCACATGGACCTTTTCTTTTAAGGAGTCTGAAAAGGAATGAAAATGACTACTCTGGAGAACTAGGCAAAAGGTTAACCAAACAACCCGTAAAACTGCATACACCTTGGCGATCATATGAAAACCAAGGACTTTCTGTATAGCAGGCAATCTTCCCGAATGCTGTGTTCAGTGCGTTACGGTTTGCAAGGCAGCAGACACGGCTTCCTATGGATGTAGGATGATAACCTAGTGGGGTCTCCCAACATATACTCGACGGTACTGGGAGCACAAGTCCGTACTAGCAGCTATTGAGTCACAGAAGGAGGAATCACCCAACCTTAAGTGAAAGCAATAGTGACTAGGTTTAACGACGTCGGAGCACATCTCTAGCCTAGACCTCGAAATAATGCGTGTTAAGTTCCAATGCGTTGTTAGGTTCATTCAGTTCATTTTAGAGCTGATCTTGAATTAGGTTTCAATTTCCAGGCCTTACCGTATGTATATCAAAAAAACCCTAGGATGCAGCTAGAATGAGTAAAGCATCTTTCATTTTGATGAACACCTACTTATAGAAAGGTATAGAGTTCATTCCCAAACCAAGACAAGCAAATGAAAACACTAAGAAACACAATGCATCAATACACTAATTTCATGATGCATCGATACTACTAATGAAATATTTAAAATTCGCTTTCCAATTTCTCAAACATGAAAATTCGTAATGCAAATGTACTTTCACTTTCTTATGCTAAATGAATGCAATCTTTTGATTTTTTTTTTTTTGAATTTAAAGATACAAACGAGCGAGCGTGAACTGATCGATCCAAACAATTGTGATCTATGCTTGGTAGTGAAGAAATCGAATCAATATCAAAAATTGGTTCAATAACCGACACTAAAAATCAATCAGCAAGGAAAAAGCCTCAAGCAAATCAATAAGATGGTTGTGGATGAACCTTGGATAGACAAGCAACCCAAGCAAACTGTTTCTTGACGAAAATTCTAAAGGGCTAGGCCACATGGTCTAAAAACACAAGACTCACTCAATGAAATCAAAGAGACAGTACCCTAACCAAAAGCAATTAAAACAAGCTAATGAGAGACAAGAAACAATAGGGGATAAATAAGATTGATGGATTCAGGAGGCAAAGTTGTAAAAACAACTTTACAGGAATCATCGCGGGTGTTACACTGACAACTAGAGACTAGTCATTGGTGTTACACTGACAACTAGAGACTAGTCGCTAGTGTTACATTGACAACTAGAGACCAATCGACAAAGTACACCTGTTTTTAGTGACGGTCCAATTTCAGGAGTCGTCGCGGGAATTAAACTAGCAACCCGAGATGAAAGCCAAATAGTCGTGGGTACAAAGCTATAACATCAACGATGACGTTGCGACTGTTAGGATATCTTCAGCAACGATCTTACTTAAGCAAAAGACAAAGTAAAATCTCCTAAATGACACCAGATTATTCTTCCATATAGTAAGGGGACTTCCCAGATTAACCCAGGTAATCCAAAAACTGATGGTTTAACCCCAAAATTCAAGAGACACCAAATCTAAACCAAACAAGTGAAAAAACATACAAAGGACTCCCCAGCGAAGTCTCCAACTTGTGATGCAGGAAAGGGTTCCCTCTGCGAACAGAGGCAACCCCTCTAGCCCTAGAGTGGGTCTAGTCACAATAAGGACAAAACAACAATGAATTCCCTTAAATAGTCATTGTTGGAGGCCTACCTCAAACTGATGGTTGATGAAGTTCTGTTGCGCTACTCCGGCTTCTATTTCCTTCTCCTTAATGAGCGATCAACCTAAAACACCACAAAGAAACAACAAAGCACGTAACCGAGAAATAACAATGATCTATTTACTCATAAAGTCAAGAAGTCATGAGCTATCAAGTAAATTACATACAAGACATAGGAAAACATCATTAATTGTATTAATAATAAATCAAGAGCAAATCTTACACCCAAGTCTTGACGTCGCAAGCCTTCTCAAAAGGTTCAACCAGTGTGTTTCTTCAAGCATCCACTCTTAAAGATGGGTCTCCCAAATAGCAATATATCTCTCTCTTTTATTCACAAACTTTAACACAAGGTTAAGGGAACTCCACACCTTCTTGCAAACTATATAGAAATCCCACACTTGTCACACTCACACCAAAACTATCTACCAAACTTAAAAGCAGCAACAACATTGTACAACCAAAAGAACTAGCAACTAAGGAACCAGCAGATCATAGCAATGGTGAGTGATTTTATAGGAGGAGTCCCCATGAAATGAGGGAGAGAGATCTTATCCTCAAGGAAGGTAGCACAAAAGATGGAACCACCTTCCTAGAGGCGGAAAGGCGACCCAAACTGACCCAACAACTAGCTCTAGAAACATCCAAAAGGCCAACTGTTTGAACTAATTTTCCAAATCTGGATCGTTGCAGGTTATGAACTGGGGACTAGCGACAACGTCGCAACGATACAGTGTATGACAAAGAACCGTCGCATATTTTAAGGGTTTACTAGTGATGATGTAGGAACTTAGTCCAAAAGGGTCAATCTTCAGCATCAAAGAGCATTTGCTTAATCTTCTTACATGAGTGGGAAGATATGAACATGTTTATTTGACACATGACACAGTAGAGGGACTTAGATGAGGACAGTGACAAATCACTGTGTAACAGGGGTATCCCACTGACCTCCGTGATGGCTTCCTCTGTGACAAGGATTTTTACCCCTCAAACTCGAGAGCTCTCCTCACCTAAATTGAGTGTGGATTCAATTGCAACTGTTTCGTTGAACCCCTGCAACCTGTCAAGATAGACGTCCCAACCTGAATTTACAAAAATCTGCTATACTTTTCGGTTATTTTGGACCATTGTTGTATCCTCTGGCTCATGGCACACAACCAACCCACCCATTGTTGTAGAAATGATAACAGCGCGGTGGACACAGTCGGCTGGTAGGGGAAGAGTAGCCGCAATCCACATTAACAGTGGCGATGGTAACAACATGATGGATGCAAGGTAAAAGGGTAGTGAAAGTGACGGGTAAATTCTCAGAAAACGCAGTGAATGATGACGAGTTCTAGCAGTACAACTGAATGATTACAGTAATTAAATGCAGTTTATTGGGGAAAAGACCGATGAGGTTTTTGGCGTACAAATTCAAATCCCAATGCATTGGAATCATAATTGTGAAATCACAATATTTTTTTATTCTCGTTCACATTAGATTTGGTAATGATGTGGTACAAATACGAATAAAGTAAGCCGTCGCTTGTTTATGACGAGACCCCCCCCCAACTTAAATGCAGTCATCCATGGCATGTACTAGTCTCTTTAATGGAATATTTTAATTAAATCCATAAGAGTCAACAGAGGCATACCTAGCAGTGGAGTAATAGCAAAAATAACCAGCGGAGTGATAGCAACGGCGGAGTAATAGCACCAACGGAGTAACAGCAATGGCGGAGTAACAGCAACGGTGGAGTAACAGCACTGACGGAATAATAGCAATGGCGGAGTAACAGCATCGATGGAGTAACAGCAACGGCAGAGTAACAACACCGATGGAGTAACAGCAATGGTGAAGTAAAAACACCGATGGAGTAACATCAACGGCGCAGTAACAGCACCAACAGAGTTACAACAACGGCGAAGTAACAACACCAAAGAAATAATAGCGACAGCAGAGTAACAGCACCGACGGAGTAACAACAACGGCGGAGTAACAGCACCCAACACTTGGAAAAAATTTCAGAAGTAACAGTAATGATGGAGTAACAACATGAAATATTCCTTGGAAAAAAAATTCTTTCAGCTCCTTGTTGTCATAATTTGATCATTATCCCTACAAAAGACAAACGAGTAAGTAGTAACAGCATATTATAAGTAGTAACAGTATATTATATATATATATATATATATATATATATATATATAGTAGACGACAGAGAGAGCATTCTTTGCACCAAGAACCATCAAACCAGAGTTATCATAGAGATGTTTGATGAAGGCATCCTTAGAAGTTGGACAGTGGTATAATTTCAGACGATGTCCATTCACTAGGAATGAAGTACGAGTTTCATCTATTGTAATCAATCTAACTGTTCCATTGTCAAATACAACGTCCACTTCATAGGGTCCCATCCAATGAGTGCGAAGCTTCCCTTTAAAATCCTTGACTCGGGAGTCATAGAGCAATGCCCAATCTCCTGTATGAAACACCTTGTTCTTGATAAATGTATCATGCCACTTCATTCTCTGTTGTTGTATAGCAGTAGTTTTCTGGAAAACTACTAAACGGATGTCATCTAACTCATTGAGTTGTTCCAACCGATGTTTTTGGGCCTCTGATAAGTCTAATCCCACTTCCAAAGCTTTTCTGAGCGTGCTGATCTCAAATTCTACTGGGAACAAGGGGTATTTCCCATAGACTAACTCAAATCATGAAAACCTGGTTGTATTCCTCCATGTTTTCCTATATGCCCAAATAGCTTCCGAAAGTTTCTGAGACCAATCCCAGCAATGACTTGCCACCTTTTTTGTCAAGATATTTTCCAATACCTTGTTTGTACTTTCTACTTGTCCATTCACCTAGGGGTGGTAAGGAGTTGTCACTCTTTGTTTAACCTCGTATTTCTGCATAAGCCTTCCTATCATGTGGGATGTGAACTATGCTCCCCCATCTAAAACAATCTCCCTTAGAGTACCATATCGAGCAAAAATCTCTTCAAAAAGAAAATCTGCAACCACCTATTCTGTTGCTTTCGCAACAGCTCTGGCTTCCACCCACTTAGTCACATAATCAGTGCATACTAGAATGTGAACCTTTTGGTGAGAAGGTGGGTTGAAGGGTCCAATGAAGTCAATGGACCACTTCTCAAAAGGTTTGAGGACTATCTGGGGCTGTAGTGGCATCTCATCTGATTTCCTAGGTTGTCCCCTCCGTTGAAAACTATCACATCTTCGGACATAATCTTAGGAATCACTAAAGATAGAAGGCCAATAGTATCCCATTTGCAGCACCTTGTGGCCTATTCTTTTATCTACAAAATGTCCTCCACAAGGGCCATCATGGGCAACCTTCAGTATCTCATAGATGTCATCCTCTAATACACAATGCCAAATATGTTGATCAACCCCCGTATGAAAGAGGTGCCCTACCATCCATGAATATTGGGTACTATGATGAATAATTTTTCGTTGATCCCTGTATGACAAATGATGAGGTACCTTCCCTATAGCAAGATAGTTAGCAATATCTGCATACCACGGAGTGTTAGCAGAAATTGCAAAAAGATGTTCATCTGGAAAACTATCTTCGATGGGTGTACCTTCAACATTATTTTCTAGCCTAGATAGAAAATCAGCAACCACATTGTCCTTCCCTAGTTTATCTACTATGGTAATGTCAAACTCTTGAAGTAACAAAAGCCATCTTGTAATACGACCAGGAGTAATGGGTTTATTCATCAGATACCTGATTGTTGCGTGATCAATATGTACAAAGGTGGGGTACCCGGTAATATAATGTCGGAACTTGTTGATGGCGTAGATGACAGCGAGGAATTCTTTTTCAGTCACTGTGTAGTTCAACTTAGTAGGAGCCAAGTTCTTACTAACATAGTAGACTGCATATGGTACCTTATCTACTTGTTGTCCCAAAACTACCCCAACTGCTGTCTGAGAAGCATCAGCATGAATATGGAATGGTAATGTCCAATCCGGCCCTCGAAGGATCGGAGTGCTACAAACAAGTTCCTTAATCTTCACAAAGGTTGCATCACATTCATCTATCCATACAAAATCTGCATCCTTTGTCAGCAATTGAAAAGGTGGATGGGCTATTTTAGCAAAGTTTTCTATAAAGTGCCTGTAATAACCAGCACAAACAATAAAGATACGTACCTGTGTGGGTGTTTTAGGTATCGGGAAGTGCAATATTACCTTTATCTTAGCTGGATCCATTCGAATTCCAGCAGCTGAAAGTAAATGTCCCAAAACTATTCCTTCCTCCATCATCATGTGGCATTTTACTGTACTCAAAGAGACATGCGCCCACTTGCATCTTTCAAGTACTTTTTTCAGATTTTCCAACCCCTCCTCGAATGAATCCCCGTATGGAGTGAAATCATCCATATAAATCTCAACACTTTCATCTACCAGATCAGAGAAAATCCCCAAAATTTCCCTTTGGAATGTTGCAAGCGCATTACAAAGACCAAATGGAAGGACCCAGTATGTGAAAGTTCCCCAAGGACATGTGAAAGTGGTTTTATCATGATCTTCAAGGGCTATCTGGATCTGGTTGTACCCACTAAATCCATCCAGGAAGGAGAAGAACTTCTTCCCAACTAAAGTATCCAAGACTTGGTCAATGAATGGTAATGGAAAATGGTCTTTCTGTGTTGCCTTATTTAATTCTCTGTAATCTACACATATCCGCCATTTACCATTTTTCTTAGGAACCATCACCAATGGGGAAACCCATTGGCTATCCGAAATGGGGTAGATAAATCCCACATCCAGTAGCTTTTGAAGTTCTTCCTTGACAATGTTTTTCAGAGCAGGGTTCATCCTTCTCTGAGGCTGTCTCACAGGATGACAGTCCTCTTTGATGTATATATGATGGGTACATAAATTGGTAGGAATCCCTTTCATGTCTGTGTAGTCCCAGGCGAACGCTTCTTTGTGTTTTCGAAGAACATCCAAGAGCTATTTCATCTGGGATTCTGATAGATCTGGATTAATATTCAGGGTCTTCCCTGGCTCTATTTCCACCGAAATGTTGTCATGGGACGCAGTTGTAGGTAGCTCATCGAATCCATCGGTTGTTCCAATATTTTCCTGCATTTCACAGCTCAAGACAGACTCTAGGATTCGCTGATTTGAATCTGAAACAGAACAGGGATCACTAATAAAAGTAGTAATTGTGTCATCTTCTATTTCTGTTTTCAACTGAAGGGCATGTCCAATAGTAAGGACTGGTCTTAATTCCTCATTTTCAAATTCATATTCTTCCTTTGGTAAAGGTTTCTTGTAGCCCGATGGTTTTGTTGATGGACTAGGTTCTGGAGGAGGATATAACACTAAATTTTTAGTAATATCTCCATTCGAGATAACCATATGTCGAGAACGACAACCAATATAAGCATCTGCAGTTTCCAGCTACGGTATTCCCAGAATAAGGGGATGGCCACCAGCTAGGGATTGCATTTGCAGTACTAGGAAATCCACAGGGTAGTGCCAGGAATCAACCGAGATTGTGATATCTTCTAACTTCCCCACTGGTTTAACTATAGATCGATCTACCAACTCTAACACAATAGGTGTATGTTTTCAGGTTTCAAATATCCAATGCCTACATGGTTTTAGCAGTAATGACATTTATGGCAGCGTCTGAATCCACCAGCACGTTTGGAATTTCCACTCCATTAATTTTCATGGTTAAAATGCTAGGATCCCCATATTTCACAGGCATGACCTTCCCCATCATAAAATCTGATAGCTTTCCCATCACATGAATGGTGAGTGGGTCCCTTGATTTATTTTTAGGCTTCTTAGCACAATATTCCCTTAGAGTTTTTGCATATATAGGTACGTCCCTCATAGCTTGCAACAGGGGGGTCTTAACAAACAGATTTTGTAACTCCCCTAACAAATTAAACTCAGCTTGAGGGATTTGCTTACTCAAAGCCAATCTTTCTGGATAGGGCGATTCAGCTTGGTGTTTTTGAGTAATTAGCGGTTGAGGAGGTGTCTAATTTTTACTGACTTGGTTCGATTCCTCTTCAACCATTTCTGGTTCCTTTACCTCACTGCCAACTTGTTCAATGATAACAGGTGAGGGTTGAGAATCTACTACCCACCCAGATATTAATTCAACTCATAAAACTCTGTGGTGGAGATGTTGTATGAAGGTAGGTTGAGGGTGTCAGCTTGTTGAGCCCCTTCATTGTTATGATTTGGATTGGGTTGGATGAGAAGTTGAGGACGAACATGATGATTACTAGGAGGCATATTAGAGGGCAACTAGAGTTGCTATTGTGGCATTGACTGGGGAAACTACCCAAGAGGAGAAGGTCCATGCCAGTTCGAAGCCCACGAGGAACTTGAACTAGCTTGAGGAGCCCATTGCTGCCAGGGTGGAAGCTGGTACTGGGGCCACATAGGTGGATAAGGCATGGAATGGGGACCCATATTAAAATTACTAAAATATTGAGATTGATTTGGGAACATACCTTGATTTCCAATTGATGGTCAAGGTTGCCATGGATTTTTAGGTCCCATAAAGTACAATTTCTCCATCTCTTCGCTTGTCCCTTGAAAGACCGCTTTCAATCCTGGCAAGGATGGGCATGAACTTGTTGCATGATTCAACTCACATATTGCACATTCCTCTACAGAGTTCAATGGGCATTCCCTCTATGGGTGGTTCTTCCTGCACTTTGGGAAAAATATAGCCATAGTTCTTTCCAATTCCAGTTATTACTATTTTACCTGCAGCATGTCCATTTGGTCAGACAAGGTACTCAAGATGTCAATCCTCAAGCTATCCATTAGATTTCCAATTTCTTCTTTTGTGACACCTCCATCGGATACTTTCGTTGACCGAATCCCTTGTTTATTCCTTGCAACTCCCCTTGAGCACTAGATGCACAGCTCATAGATGGTATTGAAGTTCTCTTTTGATATATCTCCCTTTCTGACTATGTTTAACAATTCCAAAGAGTCCTCTCGAAAGGCCTAGAGAAGGATAATTTTCAAAATATCCTTATCGAAGTCAGAGTGACCTAATCTCTGCAATGTGTATTTAAAACGTTCCACACAATCTTCCATGTTTTCGTCCTCTTTCTGTGTAAACTTGAAAAGTTCTTCCTTAATATCCTGTGATTTACAGTAATCCTGATACTTCTCTAGGAAAGCAGTTTTCATCTCCTCCCATGTAGAGATAGTCCTTCCCCCAAGACCCATAAACCATCGCAAGGCTGTCCCTTTTAGTGTAGCAGGGAATATTTTCAATTTCTGAGCATCCGTTATATAATCATATCCTCGACACACAATGTCAAATTCAAATAGGAATGTGTCGGGATCTTCCAAAGTAAGCCCATGAAATCTAGGTAAGGCTGCTAAAGGAATGGGCTTTGTGGGTGCTACAGCCTCTAGATCTCCAATTTGGAAGTCAATAGTAGAGTTTGTCAGTGCCATGAATATCCTCCAATAATCACTGGGGATTTCAGCGAGTTCTGCAGGAAATGATGGAAGGGATCTTATCACAAGGGTTTGAGTTGCTTTAACAGCACTCCCTCTATCCCTTGGTGATATAGGTACCCCTACAACTTCTTCCTCTCTGTCACAATGGCTTGATCCTTCAGAACTCTTCTCTGCAACTTCTTCCTCCCTACTGGAATGGGTTGGTCCCTCGGATGTTCTTCTTGGAACTTCTTCTTCTTCTGCTACCAGTAATGGTACCCTCTCATCAGGTATACTGCTTCTTGTCTCTTCATCTGTTGGAAGGGTCTGTTGTATCGAACCAATAGGGGGTGCTGTGGAAATCATTGGTTGATCTATAGATTGTCCTTCCGATCTTGTCCGTGTACCCAGCCTCATAGCAACACAAAAAGATGCCTTTGATTCATATTTCGCAATGATTTGGTGGATATAAGTATTCCTTCCCAAATCTTGTCCTCCCTTCCTTGGGGCTCTTCCTCTTCCCCTTTTATTCGAATCTATGTTCATGCAAGTTGATTTGATGAAAATGTTGATACCATCATAATGCTCAGGACCTGGAGTAGGGTGTAAAAATACCATTCCCTCCCCAGGACAAGAGATCAAGCAGAAAGGAAAACAGCTAAAGAAAAAGAAACCTAGGGTTCAGGGCCTGGAGCAGGGTGTCAAAAGACCCTTCCCTCCCTAGGACAAGAAACCAAACAAGAAAAGAATGCACACAAGGATATCTAAAGCTCGGGAGCTGGAGCAGGGCATCAAAGGACCATTCCCTCCACAGGACCTAGAGCAGGGCTTCAAAAGACCATTCCCTCCCCGGGACAAGAGATTGGGCCTAAAGATAAAAACGGGAAAAACGAAAGAGAAACAAAAAAACAAAGAAATGACTACGCTCAGGACCTGGAGCAGAGTGAGAAAACTCCTTCTCTCCCCAGGATGAGAGATTGACCCTCTGGTTGATACAGATTGTGTCTTGCACCTTGTTAGCCTTCCCCGGAAACGGCACCAAAATGCTGGTGTCCAGGTGTGAACAAATTTGTCAACCCTTTTCCTACATTAATTCATCAATCTGCATGCATACTCTTTTCAAGGTAATGTGCAAGGTATATGCAGGAGAAAGGTTACAATCTTACATCAACCAAGGGTTCGTGATTAAGAAATCAAAGCATCGATGTAACAGTAATCGAAATTAAACTTCAGAACTTAAAAAGGAATTCATAGCAATCTATGGAATCTGTAACAACAATAAGGAAATACATACAGCAAGTAAACAACACACATAAAAGGAAACACACAGCACCTGATCAGGAAAGCGGGCCCATCTCTCTGATCAGGGTTGCGTTCACTCAAAACCAAAGATAGAACAACAAGCGTTTATATTTTATCAATCTGAAGAAAAACTGTTACAATACATATCCTGGTACGGCTAACCCTTCGCACAAGAACGATCCATCTTTTATACAATATAGCGGTGATAACATCTTCCCCCAAAACCTGGCAACTATATGCCAAAAAATATACATTAGTTCAACACAACACTAGTGTCAAGAGAGTGAGAACAGAAATGATCCAAAACAGATTGGAAACACTTGCGAGTTGGTTATGTTGTTTCAGCGTTGCTGAACGGCTGTTGTGAATCATGGAACTGCCGCTATATGCCATGAGATGAACGCATGTTCTCCAGAATCTGCAGACATAACAAGTTTTAGTGGTTCACATAGGCAAAACCCTCGTGACTTTACTTCATTAATTAAATATTCCAAGAGACAGAGAAAGGAAGGTTACCTCATAGGTTTAGCATAGTAAATACATGTTAATGAGTGCAAAAAGGATGAAAATATGAGTGGAAATGTAGGGAAAAGGTAAGTAGATTTGGTGCCCAACAATATTCACCTCCATTTTCTGATCTAAGACACTTCAAATTTTTTCCTGTCTCATTCTAAACCAAAGATTTTCATTTCTTGAAAGTATCAAATACAATAGATTTATTTCGAATACAATCAATCCAAGTTTTCCTAGTTACATCATCAATAAAGGTAACATAATAGTGAGAGACACTGAGAGATGATACTTGAGTAGGTCCCCATACATATGTATGCACAAGCTCTAATTTTTCTCTCTTCTTTTCTTTCCCAAGTCTAATAAATTTCACTCTCTTCTATTTTCCATAAACACAGTTATCACAGAAATCCAAATCAACATGCCTCAAACCTAGAAAAAATATTCTCTAGTGGAGAATATGCATCCCCTTCTCACTCATGTGCCTGAGCCTATGATGACACACTGTTGTATATTCTATTGTGGAGGTTAAAGCATTAATAGAATTAGAAATACCATTGCATAAATACAATGTACCAACCTTTTCTCCTTTTTCTATTATCAGGGCTCCTTTAGTGACCTTCTAGGTTTTATCTGTAAAAGTAGTTACACAACATTCACCTCCCAACTGCCCTGTTGAAATTAGATTTTTCATCAGATCTGGAACAAGTCTTACCTCCTTCAATAGCTATTGGTTTCCATTCTGTTGTTTTATGAAAACTTTACCTATTCCAATGATTTTATAGCGTTTATCATCACCAAGATGAACCTGTCCAAAATCTACTTGAACATAATCATGAAAATGTTTCCTATCATGTGTGGCATGGAATGATGCCACTAAATATATCACCCAAGAATCAATAATATTTTCTAAAGAAAGAATCAAAACATCTTGCAAGACTATCACATGTCATATTCGCTTCATGATTGTTTTGTTGTTGAGTGTCTCCTTCTTTTTCTTTTTGAGAATTACAGTCTTCTTTAGGTGTCATTTCTTCCCACATTTCTAGCATAGTATCCCCAATCTGAACTTGGATCTTCCTTTCCTTGAATTACTGCGATATCCTAGGCTCTTTCCTCTTTCCATTTTTCTTCCCCTAGTCTCTGCAGTCAAAGCATTACCTGATGTCTCATCGGAGATTTTCCGTCAGATTTCCTCGCTCAGGATAGTGCCAACTACATCATCAAACTTTAAAGTACTAGATCCAGAGATAGAGTTACTAACTAATCTATTCCAACTTTTTGGTAATGAGCACAGAAATAACAGGGCCATAACTTCATCATCAAAATTTACCCCTATAGAATTTAACTCATTGGTAACTGTATTAAATTCATTTAAATTATTAGCAACAGATCCACCATTTGACATCTTCATATTAAATAAATGCTTCATAATAAATACCTTATTTGAGGCCGAGGGTTTTTCATATAGTGTGTCCAATGCCAACATGAAACCATTTGTTGTCGTTTCCTTTGAAATATTAAAAACTACCAACTCCACTAGGTACATCTGTATTGTTCCAAGTGTCTTTCTATCGAGAATCTCCCATTCTGTGTTTGTCATACTTGTCGGCTTCTTTGTTTTTCCACTTAATGGTAGGTACAGATATTTTTGATATAAATAATCTTCCATCTGCATCTTCCACAGCTAGTAGTTTTGGCCATTAAATTTCTCGACCCTAAACCTACCATCTTCTGCCATTTCTCCCACTCAAACCAGGAACCCTTCTCTCCTTGGAGTTTATCAGCCAAATAGACCTTCTACTCTGATAACAATTGTTAGAAAATTATTTATTACAGATCAATGGAACACAAAATATTGTAGAAACATAAACACATAAAACAAGAGAGACACATATATATGTGGTTGACCCAATTTGGGCTACATCCACGTAGAAACAACCAGTCATTCCTTTATATTATCCAGCAAAATGAAAAGATACAACCTACAATAGATCCATTGTAATTTCCTCTTCACTCTCACACAGTCCCCTCTCTTTCTCACTCAGAGTACACATATACACATTCGTAATACAATTCCCTCATATATAGCGAGGGGGTTGCCTTCTAGGGAAAAAAAAACCTAAATTAAACATAAATTCTACCGTCAAATCATCTACACAATGAATGACCCAGATTGACTACAAAATTACAATATTTTACAAGGAAAATTTTCATCTATTTTTAGCTTTGGGGGTAGTGCCCCCGAACCCCACTAGGGGGGCTCATAAAATCATTGTTGCCCCCTCCTGGACCCCCCTAACAGTGATTAAACAGGTGGTGTTTCCGACCCATTACAAACTAGGGTCCAACGCTGTGATACCTTTCAATAAAGAAGATAATCAGGATCCACACCCAATAAAACCCACCTACAGGAGGCTACAACCTCCACTCATTCTCCGACACCCATTAGAAGGGACCTACAACCCCCTGGTCTCGTTTACTGGCTCGGGAAGGGAGCTCTTACCCCCTGACCCAATTTACCATCTACCACTCGAAGGAAGCTCTAACTCCCTCACTGAAGGCTCCAACCCTCAGCACCCTTCGTGGACCATGTTTCAGAATGTTTCACACTAGATCCACCTATATCAAACAAACATCAAAACCTATAGGCCACATTTCATCAAATTTTCAAACTAGACCCACACGCAACATTATTCTCAATACCAATTAACAACTTTGAAACCACATACTAAACTAAATCATACAATCACTAATCAAACCAAGATACCATACTGAATCATAGAATATTGAATCAATACTAAATCACCATAATCATATCATACCAATGAACATCCAACCATCAATATAACAAGCAATAAATCAATCCACTGAGTATCCAGTCAAGAATAAAGATAATAAACACACTCTCATCAACACATTCAGTGCAAACCGTGATCAAATTTACTTTAGGATGTATACATGATTGTTCTAAAGAAAACCTGCATATCTATGTGCTTCCTCTGCACAAAACCTACGTATAGATCTCAAATTACTAAGCATTGAACCATTTAACTACTATGAACTAACCACTAAATCAAGTACTAAACCAACCACAAATCATTGAACCATACCCAGTCACACTTTTGTAGCATTATAACTTATCAATATACCAATCCACAACCAAAAATATTAAGACTTAGCGGCAAATAATACATAATTCATAAATTTAATAGGCATCAAACATATGTAAACAACCTGTTACAGTCGGTCTAGTAGCCCTCCATCAGCGATCAAAGCTGTTGGTAAGGTAAATCCCCTCTGCGAACAGAGGCGATCCCACTAGCCTATCACAGAACTAGCCACAAACAAACCACGCTGCTACGCAAGTTCCTAGTTATGCATCAAAGGTGAATCAAGAAGACTAACCTGGAGTCCAACGCTATGATTGAAGCAGAGTTGATATCCTCGCTCCCTTGCTCCAACAGATCATAACGAATACTTGCACATGCAAAGGAAGAGACAGATAACAACATAAAAACTACCAAGGCACAACTATATTTCAGTCAGAAAGGAAATAAATCAACATATCACCATGATAGATAATGAGATTGGAACTATAATAGCAGTCGCTCATCAATTAATAAATAGGAAAAGTTACAACCATTGTTCTGACGTCGACCCTTCTCCTGGCTGGGCGAGTAACTATATGTGTCTTGACATGCATCTCTTCTCCGACAGCATAACCTCTCTAGCACTCACTAGCATTCCTCCAAGAACTCAACATCTAACACTCCATGACCAATAATCATCACTACTATCACTCAATCACCAAATCACTAGCATAACACTAACACCAACACTCTCTCTAGCTTGTCCAATGCATAATGAGAAGCTTAAATAGATGAAGAAGGGAGGAGGATGCGATGAACCGGGACACCATTCGTGGAATTAGCAAAAGCCATAAAGATGGATAAAGCTCGACAAAAAACTGATTTTCTATCCTCAGAAAAGCTCCATGTAATGAAGGAAACAACAGTCGGACGTGCATTAAGGCAAAAAGCACGACTAAATTTGGTTGGCGCGACTGTTGCTCTAAGATAGAGCGCCAATGGTCGCGCCCTCTTTTGAGGATCTCCATCATTGGCGCGGGTAGGATACTGTGGACTTGCGCCAATGGAAAAAGAGCACTTTTTAGGGATGATCTACAGAAGGTGTCTTCAGGGAACATGGAGTACATACTCAGGGGAACATAATGCAAGTGTTTTTAGCCCTTGTCACTTCTTATAACTCCCGGAATGAGTCCTCTAAGGTACGACAAGAGGAGTAACAGGGATGGTGACAAATTACTGTGTAACAGATGCCCCCTAAAGCATGAAGTCCGAGAGGTGGAGAGGGGTGAAATGCTTTACCAAAACGCACATAAGAGCACACAAGAGCACATATAGTTACTGCCGCCGAGGAGCTGTATTAAGAGACATGACTGATAGTTCAATTACATGATGTACGTGGCATGGTCGCAGCCATCCATAAGAGTGTACATAAATAATCTGGATCCATAGTATGGACGCAGCCATCTGGTTAGGATCAATGAACTGACTCAGGTATGGTCGCAGCCATCCAGTGAATGAGTCAAGTACCAAGAATCACGCCTGGATTACAACAGACACAATCCAGGGTCTTGCGCTCCATCTCGACCCGAACAAGAGTACAAGTCCAAGCATGTGAATATATGAGCTGAAGTCGAACATGCATGAACATCGCCTGATTACCAGTCAATAATGGAAATTGTTAACAGACACGAGAGGTACCACCAATAATGACAATGGCCCTCAAGGTCCTATAGGTACAATCTACGGCGTGTGAATTAATGAGCTGAAGTCGAACACCCGTAGAATCATTCGATCGGAGGCCAATGATGAAAACCTCACGTCGAACATGAAGAACCTGCCATTGAGGCATGCAGGCTCCAAGGCACCGGAAGGGAGTCTCTAGGTCAACTTCCTGGATAATGAGCTGAAGTCGACAGGGAGTGACCTTGATCGAAGGTGGGCCATAATGTTTCCCACATCATCGACACGAGACAGAGAGATAATGTCGTGAATCAAGATTGTGCGAACTATCAGAGGGAGGTTGTTTATTTGCAGAGGTCAACTTCTCTTGAACATATCGGCGGCACATTAACGGAATTGGCAGTATTTGACATCAATGTATCAAAGGTCATTATGACGAGGCAATGAGTGAATGAGAGGTCAAATAGGGTACCCAAATCCATGGAAGCAAGTGAATGATATGAGATGAAATATCCCCACCCTGGACACGAAAGCAAAAAGTGCCATGTTCAAGAGCGACATACTGCCGTTACGGTAACAATTATGGTTCAAAAAATTTTATTTTCCCCCACCATTTCTGGCGAGTACCCCAGTTATTTTTAACAAGCTTGATGGGGATAGCATATGCTTGTGTTGTGACAAAATCCGATGTCATTAAGTTTTAACGAGTCTGACAAAGGAAGAACTCAGCGTCTTTTCTTGTTTAGGGAGTTTGAAAAGACAGCAGAAAAGGAAACTCCAGGGATGTCCTTTTTCGTAAAGTTGTGTCTCTCGGGCCCGAAAAAGTATAAAATAATACCCGAAAGAACCACCCGATCATTACGATCGAGGAGTACTTTTCATGATTAGTGACTTCGACCTGAAAAAGTAAAAAAGCGGTCAAAACCACGTCGTTTCGTAACCACTAACGAGTTTGAAACGACAAAAACCCGGTAATCTTTTTATGTTTTAACGGTCGACAAAAAGAACTTAACACGACCGCCCCTTATCACCATTTAACGAGTCAAGAGGAGCGACTCGGCAATCTTTTCCTCTTTAAATGGTCAGAAAAGAGCTGAAAGCGGACCTCCATTTTTATTTTCTTTAACGAGTCAAAAAGGGAAAAATACTCGGTAATCTTTTCATATTTTACGAGTCAGAAAAGAGCGTAAAGGCGACTTGTCCTGAAGGAACGAGTGGTATAAAGGGTAGCAACTTGTTCCGGTAATGGTGGAACTTGCTCGAAACATGTAATGGTCAAGAGGTTGGCTAATAAAACCACTCATCGCTGCGGTTCCTCAGGAAAGGATAAACAACCAGGTGAAAGCATATGATCGGCCAAAGAGATGGTGGCGACGGAATGAAACAACCAAGGCTCATCTAGCAGAATTTAGCAGATAAAAGGCAATCACGGGATGTAAATCAGGTATAGGTTCATTTTTACACAAGCTTGAACCATGGAGAACTCTGCTTGGATTCGGTTTCATGTTTACACAAGCTTGAAACGAAAAACTATGCTTGTTATAAGTTCGCATGCCCCCAGCATAATGACACAAATCGAGGTATAAGTTCGCATGCCCCCAGCATAATGACACAAATCGAGGTACATGCCCCCCAAGCTTCATTGCATTCACGGAGTGGATGGAATGAAGGTTCACTCTCGAGATCTGTGAAAGACTCGACTTGTATTTTACGAGATCTTAATCAAAAGACTCGATTTGGAAAGGAGGAGATGTTTCATTTTTTTAATGAGGTTGACACAGTAAAAGAACCATCCTCATAACCCTTGTTTCATTTTTTAATGAGCTTGACACAAGACAAGGAACTGTGCTCCAGACTCCTTGTTTCATTTTTTAGCGAGCTTGACACAAGACAAGGAACTATGCTCCGGCACCTAGTTTCATTTTTTAAGGAGCTTGACATAGGACAGTGAACTATGCTCCGCCACCTAATTTCATTTTTTAAGGAGCTTGACATAGGAAAACGAACTATGCTCCGCCTTATGTTTATTTTTTAACGAGAATGAACTATGCGCTAAAACTGCTCGGATCTTGCGTTTATTTTTTAACGAGCATGAACTGTGTGCTAAAACTGCTCGATTATCCAGTCATATGATAAGAATGTCTCATGTAAGATTCCATTTTTTATGGAGCTTGCGCCTTACAAAGCTATGCCCCGAATCCTTTCTTTATGCAAGTTCGGAAACGACTAATCCTACGAGTTTAAAGGGTTAGACCTACAGGTTTAAAGGGAGGACCTAAAAATTTAAAAAATAAATAGCCGCCCCTTGCTTGCACTCAAAAAGGTTTGCATGCCCCCAGGCATAAAATAGAGTTTCGAGGTCTCCCTCTATTCGAGCTGACAAAACATTTGTTTTATCAGGAAGGGTTGCCTTTTATTCGAGCTGACAAAACATTTGTTTTATCAGGAAAGGCACTACCTCTTACAGGTTACCCAAAGATTGTTCTGTTGCAAATAGCACACTTCTTTGGCGATGTCTACCGAGATAAACAAAGGTGAGTGACCCTGTTCCGTCAAACACATAACTTTGACAAAAGAATCTTATTCTAGAACAACCCCTCTTCCAATCATGGACGGGGTACGGACTAGTCATATTCTCCCGCGGAAACCTACTCTATACCCAAAGTTTTCTCTGCCTGAAGCAGACCAGGATGCATGCCCCCTGGGTTCCAGTTACATCCTTCCGAATTACTCGCGCTCATCGGGAAGAAGGACTGGGGGTGGAGACATTTCTTGCAGTGATAATATCATCTGAGGATGGAATTTCTGAAGGCGAAACCGGGTCAACTGTCATCTGGACCTTTTGAAAGACCGGGTCACTTGTTATCTGAACCTTTGGACTTTTGTCTGGTTTGGATTCAGATGGTTCATCCTCGATGAGAAACATTCCCGGAACAAAGTGGTGCATAGACGATGAATGTAAATCAACAGCGTTTCCGACCAGGGACTGGTCTGGAACAGGCTGAAAATCAACACTCTTTCCGACCAGGGACTGGTCTGGAACAGGCCGTAAGTCAACACTCTTTCCGACCAGGAACTGGTCTGGAACAGGCTGAGCACAGCCAGGTTCGGGAAGAGAAAGCTGGACCAAAGAAAAATCATGCTTGATTGCTTGGTCAGTAGGGGAACGTTCTGCAATTGCAGAGAGACGTTGATAACCAGCGGGTAGTTGGGGTAAGGAATCCGGCAGACTTGCCAAAAGACGGGAAGCTTCATCCATAAGTGGACAAAGATGAAGGAGATGATTACCTTCACAAAGTCGACAAGGGAAACGAACCTTCCCTTTTTTGTTACCAACTAGTAAGGTATCGTCAATTTGCGACAGCAAGGGGCGAGTCGGGTCACGGGACCATATATCTAGGATCCTGGGAATGCCAGGACAATCAGAAAGAAAATGGTCCCCTTTGCATAATCGACAAGGAGACCGAAGCTTCCGCGGAGGAGCAGAAGGTGGTTCCATTTCTTATAGCTTCATGGTAGATACGACCTTTCCCTTAGGAGACTTCTTCTTTTTGGTCTTCTTCTTCTTCTTCTTAGCCACCTGGTTAGTGAAATCCAAGATTTCACCAGGCGAAGTAGAAGATGAGGACACAGCAATAGGCGAAGAAGGAAAGGGGTCCACCTTAGAATCAACATGGTGTTGTTCGGGTGGAGGAGGTGGTGGTGGGACAGGAGTCATCACACTTGAGACCACCGAGTTTGAAAACAACCATACGGGTAAACCAATGGTCAACCCAGGCAAAGACAATGTTGTGATATACTGAACACCAACATTTCCAATAGAAGGAAATGGGTGAGGGTACCCATCAGGAGGAACACCTTGGCCGGTGGGCACCGGAAAGGCTGCCATTGAACGAGGAATAACCCTACTCAAGCTAACGCAAACAAAATCTAATTGGGTAGATGTTATCGTGGCCAAAAATTTTTAAGACAATGAACTTAACCTTTTCATTTTTTAAGAGTCGAGAAAAGGGTAAAAGATGACTCTAGTCTCCTTCGAATATTTAATGAGCACGAAGCGACAAGACACTCATAGGCACCTTTTCGTTTAGGGAGTCCAAAAAGTATCAAAAGTGACTACTCTGGAATGCTAGGTAGAGGGTGTGCCAAACTTTTCGCAAAACCACAGAATACTTTTTAGGGTACGGGTGGTCGATCTTCGTGAATGCTGTGTTCACTGCATTGCGAATCGTAGGGCGGCTGACACGGCTTCCTATGGATAAAGGCTTTATGCCTATAGGGGTCTCCCAATATATACTCGACGGTACGTGGGAGCACAGTCCGTATTGGCAGCTACCGTTTCACCGTGGAGGAATCACCCAACCACTCGACGATAAACTACCAGGTTTAACGACGCCGGAACACATCTCTAACCTAGACCTCTAGAGTGTTTGCGTTATGTTCCAATGCGTTGTTATGTTCATTGAGTTCATTTTAAAGTTTATCTTTGATTAAGTTTCAGTTTTTTGGTCCTACCGTATGTGATATCTCGAAAACTTCTTACATGCAAACTATATGCCGAAATTAAATCATTTGATTCGATGAATTCTATCTACAGGAGGGTTGAGATCTTTTTCACAAACGAAATGATCACTTCAACAAAGAACAAAGATCCTAATGCAGCTAATAACAAGAAACGAAATTTTGTCTTTTTTCTTTTCAATAGCAACAAATAACAATAAATGCTAACTACTATAATGCAAGAGATTTTTTGTTTTTCTTTCCTTTAAGATGGCATGATGCATGTAAACAAATTCTAAGAGATATGCACAATCCAAGTTCAGTCAATGAAATAGAACCAATTCTAAAACACAAAATGAACCATGCAAGCAAGGAAAAACACAAAAACTAGTGAACTTCAAAGAGGCTAGAAGTGAAGTATTCAGAGTATAGAAGATCAAGCTTTAACAAAGCACTGGATAGGTGTAGAACAATCAACAAGCTGACTGGATGATCAAGAGACCGAAACTTCCCACAGAAGGCTAGACATGCAAAGTCACTGGAAATAAGCAAACAGCTGAGGGATACAGGCTAAAACCAGTCAAGAAGAGGTTCAACACAGTTCCAGAGGCTGAAAGAGATATATAAAGAGACTGAATGAGCTTTCCACCCACACACAAGCAAAATTTACAGAGCTGGCGCGACTGTCAGTCTGCAACTTGCGCTACCACAGAATTGGCGCGAGTTGCTTTTGAGCAACGTGCGCCAACTGGCGCGACTGTCAGAGAAATAACCGCGCCAATTAAGCTTGCCAACTAAAAAGATAAAAGAGCTTGCCAACTAAAAAGATAAAAGATACGACCTCAGGTCGGGTTGACAGTGCTCAGATGGGTCAAACAGTAAAGAATCAACTCAAAACTGACTCAGGAAGCTCATGCACTCAAGCAAGCAGAAGAAAATTAACATGCAAGATAGAAATCAAAGAGTTACTCGCCAGCGGAGTCGCCAATTTGTTGGTAAGGTAAATCCCCTCTGCGGACAGAGGCGATCCCACTAGCCTATCACAAAACTAGCCACAGACAAACCACGCTGCTACGCAAGTTCCTAGTTATGCATCAAAGGTGAATCAAGAAGACTAACCTGGAGTCCAACGCTATGATTGAAGCAGAGTTGATATCCTCGCTCCCTTGCTCCAACAGATCATAACGAATACCTGCACATGCAAAGGAAGAGACAGATACCAACATAAAAACTACCAAGGCACAACTATATTTCAGTCAGAAAGGAAATAAATCAACATATCACCATGATAGATAATGAGATTGGAACTATAATAGCAGTCGCTCATCAATTAATAAACAGGAAAAGTTACAACCATTGTTCTGACGTCGACCCTTCTCCTGGCTGGGCGAGTAACTATATGTGTCTTGACATGCATCTCTTCTCCGGCAGCATAACCTCTCTAGCACTCACTAGCATTCCTCCAAGAACTCAACATCTAACACTCCATGACCAATAATCATCACTACTATCACTCAATCACCAAATCACTAGCATAACACTAACACCAACACTCTCTCTAGCTTGTCCAATGCATAATGACAAGCTTATATAGATGAAGAAGGGAGGAGGATGCGATGAACTGGGACACCTTTCGTGGAATTAGCAAAAGCCATAAAGATGGATAAAGCTCGACAAAAAACTGATTTTCTATCCTCAGAAAAGCTCCATGTAATGAAGGAAACAATAGTCGGACGTGCATTAAGGCAAAAAGCACGACTAAATTTGGTTGGCGCGACTGTTGCTCTAAGATAGAGCGCCAATGGTCGCGCCCTCTTTTGAGGATCTCCATCATTGGCGCGGGTAGGATACTGTGGACTTGCGCCAATGGAAAAAGAGCACTTTTTAGGGATGATCTGCAGAAGGTGTCTTCAGGGAACATGGAGTACATACTCAGGGGAACATAATGCAAGTGTTTTTAGCCCTTGTCACTTCTTATAACTCCCAGAATGAGTCCTCTAAGGTACGACAAGAGGAGTAACAGGGATGGTGACAAATTACTGTGTAACAAAAGCTCTTTGCATTTGCATAAGTAGGTGTCTCATCAGTGTCATCTCATTGCATTCCATTAGGCATGCCATAACCCTGATGGAGGAGCTGGTGTCTTTATTCCCCTCTTGGCACTGCTGGATCAAGTTGTTTCAGTCAATAAACTCTTTCAAGGTTACTTGTCTTGTCTTGAGGTCAAAAGTCCTAGGTCTAGGGTTTAGGTCCAATTTGTCTTTGAGGTCATGTCTTTAAAAGTCAATAAATGCCCAGCAGGCCAGAGTGATGACTATCAAAGTATTTCTTCAAAAGATTTCATCTTGTCCAGCTAATTTTTTACCTTGGATTTAAAAAACCCTGTTTTTAAAGACAAGGTCATTTTCTCATTTTTGTAAAAAGTTGTAAAAATTCAAAATCAGCATGCAGCCCTGGTCCCCTTTGCCAAGATTCCTCAGAAGCTATCCCTGCAAAAATTTTCAAGAAAAAGCATCACTTCAACCAATTTCAGGACAAAAGGGAACCATAAAGTCAGCAGCATTTAAATTTTGAAAAAGTTTCATGTTATAAACATTAGAAAGAGGGTTTGAGGGGAAATTAATTTAAATCAAGCTTATAAAGCCCCTCTCTCCCTCCATTTGGTCATCATTTGCCTCAAAGCAAGAGTGAAAGGCGATTTGAAGAGAAACTGGGCGAAATTGCAGACAGAGCCCGCGCGCGACCGGTTTAGACCTGCACGCGGCATGTTGGGCAGGCGCAACGCGTCAAGGGAGTCATAGCAGTTGGAAAAAGCACTGGCGCGATGAGTTGGGTGCGCGCGACCCGTCCAGACCCGCGCGCTACATGTTGGGGATTCATCCACAGAAAATTGCCTATAAACTGCAAAACGACCCCAAATTTCTTCAAGGTTGCAGGTAGGCCTCCAATCATCAAAATGTATTGTTTGCTAAAGCTTGAAAGAGCATGAGAATGTATTTAAAATCCATTATTTTCAAATGAGGAGTCCATGTGTATTTGCTTAAGAATGTCAAAGTGCTAGTAAAGCTAGGGTTTGTTTTGCTGTTTTCAAGGTCATCCTTTTCACCCCCACTTTTTCCCCACATCCCTTTACCACCTCCCATATCATTTCTACCTAATCTCCCTACCAAAAATACCAAAAGCCCTAAAACCCTACCCCTATTCCTAAAAATCAATAATATAACCCTAAACCCTACCTCCCATAAAACCCTTGCAAATTATAATTGTGTGATGGTGTATATGTCATGATTCATTCCCTTAATTCCCTATTTCATATATTTTCCCTAATTTCCCTTAAAAGTCTCCCCTCCCTAACATCTCCCTTGTGTTATTTGTCCCCTTGAAACAGCATTTCAACAATTAAAATAGCAGATTTTTTAGCAGAAGCAGCGGTACATTTCAGCCACTTTGCTCTTGAAACCATGTCAGAAACCGAAACCGACTATGAGCAAAGTGATGACCGTGAGTCAACACTAGAGGTTGAGGTACAAAGGAGGCCTCACAGGGGTGGTAAGAGTGGTCACCATGTGAGAGAGGAGCCCACCTCTTTGACCTATTTGCAGGCTTGTCCACTTGCAGTCACATGTTTTTGCCACTTGTCATGTTATGAGTTTTGCGAGAGCATCTCTCAAATTTAGCATCACAGGGAATTGGTCCGCTTGTTTGTTTTGCATTTGCATGACGGGCATGTGAACCTTGCAGGGGTGGATTTTACATTGACACCTGAGATGGTTGCTCAAGCAACATGGATACCTAATGTTGGAGAAGAGTGGAACAAGCGCAAACTATTGGACAGATTTCAGTATGAGCCCTATATTAAACCTGCATATATGAGGCACATGACTGGTGTATTTCCTTTCAGATTTTTGAGGGATGACTATGCTCCCTTGATGAGGCTCATGATGCGCTATTTCACCTGTGAGGGCAGCTTTTCATGTTTGTATTCGTACCATATTCGCTTGTTGATGCATTTCACACGGGTACGGATGATGAACATACCATTTTTCATGTGCCGAAATATTGAGAAGATGGTGCCCTTGATGCAGAGAAAGAGCCCAGCACAGCAACACATGAGCATCTATCATTATGGTTTGATCCAGCTTGTGGTCATACATCAGTTGGCTCAGCAGGGTATCCCATGGGAGGATTTTATCTCTCGTGTTTTTTTCACAGCGCCACCACCACCTCCTGAGGTTGTTCATGAGGAGGGAGGACCATCACAGCAGCATGATATCCCTGAGACCAGACATGTTAGCTCTCTTCCATTGGTCACATATCAGAGAGGCCACAGGGCCTTATCTGCATCAGCTCGGCGAGTATTTTCTCCACATCAGGTGGAAGTGGTCTCGCCTTCTTCATCAGCTCAGTGAGTGTTATCTCCACATCAGGTGGAAGGGGTCTCGCTTCCGACAGCATCACAGGTATCAGAGAGGGGCAAGCAGCCCATGATTGAGGAGGGACCGTCAGGTGATCCAGATATCGACATCATTGATCTTGACATCCATTATCCTAGCACGGAGCTTCACGAGATCATTCAGAAAAATGAGACTGAGAACCGCCTGTTGCAGCAAAAGTTAGAGATGGCACAATGGACAACTACATATTTGGAGTAGCGCAACAAGCAATTGGAAGATGAGCACACTCTTGATGAGTTGCGGAGGATTCATGAGGACCGCAACTTGGCTCGCAAGAGACCGGGTGATTTGGTACCCGTTGAGCGAGAGGCTATGCTTCTCCGGGTCAATTCTCATTTGGAGAGGTTGCTGGCCAAGGCCAACCAAGATAAGGACCTGCTCCGGAACATGAAGAACCACTATTGGGCCTGAATGCACGTATGCAAGGCAAGGATGAAGGTGCTCCAAAGACGGTTGGCCAAAGCACTAAAACGAAGGAAAAGGCCCGATCCCCTCCACATATTGGCTGAGGCTTCCTTGAAGGAGCATGATTCTAAATGACTTAACTCCAGCACAAATCTCAAAAAATTTTGAACAATTTTGGTCACTTTTGAATTTTTGGGCAAAAAACAGGTTTTCTCCACCAACACGTCGCGAGTCGCGTGCGACCCTTTCGATGGGCAACTCCTTTTCAGGAAAACTCAAAATTTTTAGATTTTTCATGCAAAGATACACTTTCTCAGCAATTGCCAAGAAATTTCACCAAGTTTTGGGCCTCCAGAAAGTCAAAAAACAAGCAAAAAATGACTTTCTGCCACCTTTTTGACACACAGGAAGCAGTCTTGGGAGATTGCAATTTTGGAGGGGCAAATGGCCACCAAATTCAGAAATTCCACTTGGGTTGGAAATTATACATCCAGACCTTTCCAACAAGCCCACGTGTGCCTCATTTGGACACCTGGAAGTGCCTCAAAAGCAGATACAAATGCGCGCGACATGTTCAGGATCAGGGCGCGACGTGTTGGGCAGTTTTCACAGAAATTCACCTACAGCTCAGCAAAACGCAGTTTTGACTGGATTTGACTTTTTGGAGTAGATTTTGATCTTCTTTGTTGTAAATGATGTAATTTTATGATATTTTGACACTTATTTATCTCTTCTAGAAGATTCATTCATGAGATAGGCAAAAATTTAATGAATGAATTGGTTTCCTAGCTTATAGAGGCAAGTTGTTTTGACTGCTTAGTTTTCAGTGCTCAGTTTAGAATTGATTGAAACAGCTCCTAGGATAGTGAGCTCGACCCCTAGAGGCAAGTAAAGATGTTAGATTGCCTATACTATGTACTTTCTTGGTCATTTTCATGGTTGGACTCTTGAGGGAGAAAGCTCTATTGTATTACTCACTGTATCTCTGCAATTTTGGCAAAGGAAGAAAGACTAGGGTTTTGCAGTCCTTTTTGGGATTCTTGTGGTTACATGTATTGATGGTATGTTTCTCTTTGTACTTGGAAGTTTGTTATGTGAATCATCTTCTTACTTTTCCTTCTGCAAATTAGGCAAATGAAGTGTTAAAGTAGAATTCATGATTGTCATGCTTTGCTTTTAATTTTGCTTAATATTTATGTTTTCATCTGTCTAAAGAGAAATCTTGAAGGTTTCTTGCTCTCTTTAGCTCCTCACCGGTCATTCCTATCCATTCACTTAATTCAAAGGCATCAATACAGTCTCCTACCTTGCCCCAAAGAACCCCCTGCAAAAACTGTGTCCAATCCCCGCACCCAAAATTGCCTTTTCCCGATTTTCCACCAAAATCCTAAACATCTCAAATCAAACCTTTTATCAGTTTACTAGCCTAAAATCAGTGTTATTTATTGATTATCTCTCTCGTTGAAGATCTCTACCGAGATAGACCGGAGAGAGCCCTCTCCTGCCCTGTAGGGCTAGCTACGAGGCTAAGTGGTTTGATGTTGCCTTGGAGTTTACCTTTCTCAGCCTGAGGTGAAATTTCAAGCGCTAACATATTGGCGACCATACTGGGGAGAACAGATTGTTTGCTGATTGATGTGTTTATTTCATAAACCTTAGACGGAGTCTAAAGATACGCCAGGTAGCCTTCGAAAACGCTCTTGCTTTGCATCAGCGCAAGTAGATAAACGCTGCCTCAGTCGACCTCCGTGAGCTAGTCAATGTAACACTTCATTTGCATCTTACCCCAGTATATTTGAAAACTCTGAACTTTTGGATGATTAGTTAAGAGTTTTCACAGGCTAATTGGCTATTTGTTCCTTGATATCCAAACTGGCTTCAGATTCTGGTCATATATTCAAATCTCATTCATGTCCAGCTGTTTTTGAGTATCTTGAAGACATTGATTTTGATGAGAGTTTTGAGTTGTCCTTGTTCAAAACTAAATCTGAAAGTGCACTTGATTTTCTAGTTCCCAACCCTGATTTTGCAGCTGCCCTTGAAATTGAGAGACACAATAAATTGGTTGACAATTTCATCCTAAGATCTCTTCAGTCAGATATTCACGCTACAAATCTTGCTGAGTTCATTGAAACTATATCTGTTCATATCGGATCCACTATCACGGCGCATGAGCAGTCCAATCCTCCTTTTATTTATGTTTCTCCTATAATCACTTATCCAGAATCTACAGTTGGTTCGCCCTCTACATCCCATACCACTTCTCCTCCTCATACTACAGCTACACTTACTCCACCTGCTACTTCTAGACCCAATCTACCTAAAGCAATGGCTGCCCGATTTGCTCCTCTTGCTCTTCCCCAAAATCTGCATGATATGCCAGCCGATTATCAGAGTAAAATTACCATGTTTGATGGCACTCCAGAGAGTATCTCTGCTCAGCAACATATAGACAAAATGACGACTTTCTTTGATCTATATGAGATAGATGAAGAGGATGTAACTATGTGTTTGTTTGTACAAACATTTGATGGCGAAGTAAGAAAGTGGTTCAGAGGTTTGACAGCCCGGAGCATTGCTACCTTAGAGGCACTTCAAAGGCAGTTTTTAGATCGATGGGAAATCAGAAAGGATCCGCTTCAGATTAATGCCGAATACAACAACCTCAAGCGTAATCATGGTGAGTCCGTTCAAGACTACATTATCAGATTTAATACAGTTTACAATGCTATTCCCGATGATTTGAGACCGTCAAGAAAATCAGCGCTCCTCAAATTCCCGGATGGCTTTGATCCGGAGATGGCTTATTCATTGCGAGATAGAGATCCGCCTACGTTGGAGGATATGCAGAAAATTGTTGTTAGTGTTGAAGCGAATTTGAATGATAAAAGAGCGAGGATGAAGGCGGAAAAGCGAGTCACAATCAAAGAAGAAGCTTCTACATCAGATCAGCTCCTCCACAAGGTTGAAAAGATTGAAAGAGCACTTGAACATACTCATCTCAGCAAGCCGGAACCTCAGATCCGTCATCCTAATTTCCGAGGTCCACAGCAGCCGCAATATAGAATCAAACAGCGTGAAACAAGAGCACAAGAGGCAGCAGTTCAGCAGCAAATTAAACCTCCTTTTCAGCAGAATTTTGTTAGCCAAGAATCCGAGGATGAAGGTGATACGGTGGGAGAGGAAAATCACTTTTTCATTCCTGATGATCTGCCTACCTATATTACAAAAGAAGAACAATTTGTGAGAAATTCAGTCATACATCAGGATGCGCATTATATCTTATCAAATGAGGCAGTACTTGAGGAAGAATCGGAGGAATACCAAAGAGGATATCTCAATGCTTTGTTCGTTCAGCAGAGGCAATTAAGAAACCGAGTTGTTCCCATAAATCCCATTCAGAAAAGGAAAGATACTTTAGCAAAGAATGATTCAGCTTCCCCACAAACAAAAGGAAAAGACATAATTGATCCTTCAGCAAGTCAATCATCATCAGCAAGCAAGATAGATCAGCCATCAAGCACACCGAGAGATAAAGTTGAAAGAAGAGAAGTTCCGGCCAAAGAAGGTGAGAAGGTTTCAGCTTTCAGTTTGGAGAATGAAATTTCAAAGTTGAAAGTGTCCATTCCTTTGACGGAAATCATGAAGAACAGCACTTACCGAGGCCAAATCTCCAAGATGCTGAATTTTGATCCAATGCTAGACACGGTGAATGTAGAAGATGATCAGCCGGAATTGATTTTTTGGCCTGCTTTAAATGGTGAGTCTCCCAAAAGTGATGTTCCTCCATTCTATATCAGTTTGCGATTGCATGAGTATGTTTTACATAATGCCATGTTTGACTCGGGAGCTTCGCATAATTTGATGCCGAAAGCAATTATGGAAAAGCTGGGACTAGACATCACAAGGAAGTATCATGATTTGTATTCGTTTGATTCCAGCCGGGTGAAATGTATTGGTTTGATCAAGGACTTGGTGGTGAGCCTAGATCAAATCCCAGCAAAGAATGTTTTGATGGATGTGGTGGTGGCGGATATTCCTCCGCGGTTCGGCATGTTGCTTTCGAGATCTTGGGGAGCCAAGCTCAAAGGTACACTTCAGCTTGATTTTTCTTATGCTACAATCCCGGTCTTTGGTCAGATGAGGAAGTTATATAGGGAGCAAAAGATGAAATACATGATCACTAGTAAGGAAAAGCCAGTGAATCATCCTGTAAATTATGTACATACAGATTTGGAATCGTTTGTTTTGTTTGCTGATAATTTTAATGAGATAGATAGTCAGTTGGTTCAAGCAGAAGATATACCAGACATTAAAAAAAAATTTAGAGAAATTTTGAGAAAAGAAAGTGAAGAAAGGTCCGCTGTCATGGAGCCAACAGCTGAAATGAAAGGGCAGCAAACAGAAAATGCAGAGACATCACAATTTCAGCATTTAGAAGACGATGAGGATGGTCTTTGGACCATGGATTTTGATGGCGCTGTGGGCAGCGATGGTGCTAGTATAGGTGTGTGGATTCGAAGTCCATTTTCTGTCTGAAACAAAGTCCCAAGTAAGGTACGAGTATGTTCTTACAAATTGGCATTCGATTGTTCAAACAATGAGGCGGAATATGAGGCTCTCATTGCTGGCCTGAAAATCCTTCAGAAGTTGAAGGCAAAGAAGATAGCAGTATATGGCGACTCCGAGTTGGTTATAAAGCAAGTGAAAGGTGAGTTTCAGGCCAAGCATCCTCGTATGCGAGCATATCGAAATGTTGTCCTAGATATCTTGAAGCTGTTTTCTGAACATACTTTGACATGTGTGCCCCGTATCCAAAATGGTGTTGCGGATGCATTGGCTAAGGCAGCAAGTAATCTAAAAATCCCCATGAATTCCAGCAATAAGTTTGAGATTTATGTGAAGCACTGTCCTACAATCCCAGACAATCAAAGATGTTGGCAAGTTTTCCAAGATGATGAAGAAATCAAGGATTTTCTGCAAGTTGAAGGTGAGTTCAAAGACATCTCCATAGACACAGAACCTGAGGAAGTAAATCAAATGGATGTATTGCAGCTTAAAGACAATTTCATTCCTAAAGGATTAATTCCTTTGGAAGAGTTTTTCGATCAAGATGATGTGGCCCGCAAACCAACCTTGAGGCCAACGAAAGAAGGTGTCGAAGAAGTGAATCTTGGAACAGCTGAAAATCTGAAGATGGTGAAACTATCGAAAGCATTGTCGCCAAAGGTAAAGAAAGAATATATCAGATTGTTGTCTTCGTTTTCTAATGTTTTTGCATGGGATTATTCAGATTTGAAAACTTATGACACAAGTATCATTCAGCATACCATTCCCATAAAGCCAAATCAAAAGCCTTTCTGACAAAAGTTGAGAAGAATTAATCCTAAGTTGCTACCATTGATCGAGAAGGAAGTTAACCGGTTGTACAAATCTGGAATTATAGTGCCAATCAGATTTTCCGATTGCATTTCCAACTTGGTGCCCATGAGAAAGAAGACCGGTGAGATCCGCTTGTGTATAGACTTTAGAAATCTGAATAAGGTGTCACTAAAGGACAATTATCCACTGCCCAAGATGGATCATATATTGCAGCGGGTAGTTGGGGCATCAAGGATGTCGCTACTTGATGGTTATTCCGGGTATAATCAGATTTTGGTGCATAAGGATGACCGCGACAAGACTGCATTCACTACTCCATGGGGAGCATTTCATTATGCCAAGATGCCATTTGGATTGAAAAATGCAGGTGCCACCTTTCAGCAGGCGATGGACATGGCCTTTTCTAATGAGAAGGATGTCTTTTAGGTCGTTTATCTTGATGATTTAACTGTGTTTTCTAAATCTGATGAAGAACATTTGTATCATTTAACAATGGTGTTTCAAAAGTGCAGAAAATATGGTATCTCATTGAATCCAAAGAAGAGTCTTTTCGCCATGAGTGAAGGCAAGTTGTTGGGCCACATCATTTCCAAAGATGGCATTCGTATAGATCCTGCATGTGTGGAAGCTATTCAGCAATTAGAGCAGCCCCGAAACAAGAAAGAGATTCAGTCGTTTAATGGCAAGTTGAATTTTCTGCGTCGCTTTATTCCGAATCTTGCCGAACACCTTAGAGAAATCACTAACATGCTTAAAAAGGACAGCCAGCTCAAATGGACCGAAGAGGCGGTAAAGTCTTTCAATTTGGTAAAGTTAATTTTATCTTCAGCCCCAACTCTAATCAGCCCGGATTATACACAAGATTTTATTTTATTTTCATTTTCTTCTGAGCATACATTGGCAGCTATGCTGATGCAAAAGAGAGATGGAGTTGAGAAGCCCATTGCTTTTTTCAGTCGTATTATAAGGGACGGAGCGTTGAAGTATAATATCATTGAAAAACAAGCATTGGCACTGGTAAAAGCTTTGAAAGATTTCCGTGTGTACATACTGAATTCCCACATTTTGGCATATGTTCCTAACGCAACTGTTAAAGATGTTTTGGTACAAGCGGAACCGGAAGGAAAACGGGGTAAATGGATTGCTGCGCTATTGGAGTATGATGTGGAAATTAAGCCTACCAAGCTGATCAAGGGCCAAGGTCTTGCTAAATTGATGGCTGAAACAAACCTCCATGTCCTAGACATTAATTTGATTGTTGCCTTGTCTGACGAAGATGAAGAAAATTCAGCGCTACAGGTATCTGATATCTTTATTTCCTCTCCTTGGTATGTTGATATTGTATATGTGCTTCAAAATTTGTCTTCACCTCCCGGGATGCCTCGAAACAAAGCTAGGACATTGAAGTTAAAGGCTGCTAAATTTTGCATCATCAAATCTGCACTATATTGGAAAGACCTCGGTGGCATATTGCTGAATTGTTTGGTCGAGGAGGAAGCTAAGAGAGCTGTAGAGGATTTTCACAAAGATGACTGCGGGGGTCACTTGTTTTGGAAGACCACGGCAAACAAGATCCTAAGGGCGGGTTTCTATTGGCCTTCGTTGTTTTCAGATGTATATAAAGCAGTCAAGAGTTGTCATGAATGTCAAATTTTTCAAGGAAAGCAGAAATTACAGCCCTTGCCTCTCAAGCCCATTGAAGTCAGCGCACCATTTCAGCAGTGGGGCTTAGATTTCATCGGCGAAATTCATCCAGCATCTTCCGTACAACATCGATGGATATTGACAGCCACCGATTACTTCACGAAATGGATTGAAGCCATTCCCACCCGGCAGGCCACGGACTTGGTAATTATTTCTTTCCTTGAAAATAACATATTGTCACGTTTTGGCTGTCCACATAAGTTGATTACAGATAATGCAGCAGCGTTTAAAACAAAGAAGATGGTTGATTTTTGCTACAAATATAACATCAACTTGGGGCATTCAACCGCCTATCATCCGCAAGGAAATGGGCTGGCTGAATCTTCGAATAAATCTTTGGTAAACATCATAAAGAAATTGCTGGAAAACAATAAGAAGAGCTGGCACAAACAGTTAGTAAATGCATTATGGGTTGATCATGTAAGTCAGAAAAAGTCAATTGGTATGTCACCTTTCGAACTAGTTTACGGGACAGATGCGGTGTTTCTTACTTCACTTAGTATTCCGGTAGCAAAATTGCTTCAAGAAGTTGGTGGTGAGGAGGATCCAATGCAAAGGCGGATTAGTCAAATGATTCATTTACAACAGACATGGGAGGAGGTTCTTCAAAATACTCTTAAGTCGCAAGAGCGCATAAATAAAATCTATGACAGAAAAGCAAAGCCGGATGATTTCCAAATAGATGATGTTGTTTTGAAGTGGGATGCCTGAAATGAAGACAAAGGAAAACATGGAAAGTTTGACAACTTATAGAAAGGTCCTTACAAAATTGCAGCATACCGTGGTCAAAATGCCTTTCTTCTCAAAGAAATGAATGGTGATGATTGTCTTGGAGGGTCGGTCAATGGCCGACTGCTTAAAATGTACCATGTCTAAGCATTTTCTGCTCTAGCCATTATCATTGTAATTACCATTTTACTTTTATTTCACTGCAAGTGTGCACTGATCTTTCATCTTTAGTCTGGGGCCCGTGGTGAAGGCTATAATTCTGAAGATGGAGATTAGTTGGTGTGAGTTTTTCATGTTGTTTTTATCAGTCCATTTTATGTCCAAAAGTTGAGTTAGTTTGGGTCAAAGTTAGTCCAATTTTCAGTCAGTTGTTAAAAGTCAATAAAGTTGTCCCGGTTTGGGTCACATATGGAAATAATGACTCCATTGCCCAATGATTGAAAAGCACTAGTTTGCTCTCCCAGAGGTCTAAGGTTCTTGGTACCTCCAAGGAGCTACCATCCCCATTGGAGCCAATGTTAGAGTCGGTCTAGTAGCCCTCCATCAGCGATCAAAGCTCTTTGCATTTGCATAAGTAGGTGTCTCATCAGTGTCATCTCATTGCATTCCATTAGGCATGCCATAACCCTGATGGAGGAGCTGGTGTCTTTATTCCCCTCTTGGCACTGTTGGATCAAGTTGTTTCAGTCAATAAACTCTTTCAAGGTTACTTGTCTTGTCTTGAGGTCAAAAGTCCTAGGTCTAGGGTTTAGGTCCAATTTATCTTTGAGGTCATGTCTTTAAAAGTCAATAAATGCCCAGCAGGCCAGAGGGATGACTATCAAAGTATTTCTTCAAAAGATTTCATCTTGTCCAGCTAATTTTTTACCTTGGATTTAAAAAACCCTGTTTTTAAAGACAAGGTCATTTTCTCATTTTTGTAAAAAGTTGTAAAAATTCAAAATCAGCATGTAGCCCTGGTCCCCTTTGCCAAGATTCCTCAGAAGCTATCCCTGCAAAATTTTTCAAGAAAAAGCATCAGTTCAACCAATTTCAGGACAAAAGGGAACCATAAAGTCAGCAGCATTTTATTTTGAAAAAGTGTCATGTTATAAACATTAGAAAGAGGGTTTGAGGGGAAATTAATTTAAATCAAGCTTATAAAGCCCCTCTCTCCCTCCATTTGGTCATCATTTGCCTCAAAGCAAGAGTGAAAGGTGATTTGAAGAGAAACTGGGCGAAATTGCAGACAGATCCCACGCGCGACCCGTTCAGACCTGCACGCGACGTGTTGGGTAGGCGCGATGCGTCAAGGGAGTCATCACAGTTGGAAAAAGCACTGGCGCGACGCGTTGGGCACGCGCGACCCGTCCAGACCCGCGCGCTACATGTTGGGGATTCATCCACAGAAAATTGCCTGTAAACTGCATAACGACCCCAAATTTCTTCAAGGTTGCAGGTAGGCCTCCAATCATCAAAATGTATTGTTTGCTAAAGCTTGAAAGAGCATGAGAATGTATTTAAAATCCATTATTTTCAAATGAGGAGTCCATGTGTATTTGCTTAAGAATGTCAAAGTGCTAGTAAAGCTAGGGTTTGTTTTGCTGTTTTCAAGGTCATCCTTTTCACCCCCACTTTTTCCCCACATCCCTTTACCAACTCCCATATCATTTCTACCTAATCTCCCTACCAACAATACGAAAAGCCCTAAAACCATACCCCTATTCCTAAAAATCAATAATATAACCCTAAACCCTACCTCCCATAAAACCCTTGCAAATTATAATTGTGTGATGGTGTATATGTCATGATTCATTCCCTTAATTCCCTATTTCATATATTTTCCCTAATTTCCCTTAAAAGTCTCCCCTCCCTAACATCTCCCTTGTGTTATTTGTCCCCTTGAAACAACATTTCAACAATTAAAACAACAGATTTTTTAGCAGAAGCAGCAGTACATTTCAGCCACTTTGCTCTTGAAACCATGTCAGAAACCGAAACCGACTATGAGAAAAGTGATGACCGTGAGTCAACACTAGAGGTTGAGGTACAAAGTAGGCCTCACAGGGGTGGTAAGAGTGGTCACCATGTGAGAGAGGAGCCCACCTCTTTGACCTATTTGCAGGCTTGTCCACTTACAGTCACATGTTTTCGCCACCTGTCATGTTATGAGTTTTACGAGAGGATCTCTCAAATTCAGCATCACAGGGAATTGGTCTGCTTGTTTGTTTTGCATTTGCATGACGGGCATGTGAACCTTGCAGGGGTGGATTTTACATTGACACCTGAGATGGTTGCTCAAGAAACAGGGATACCTAATGTTTGAGAAGAGTGGAACAAGCGCAAACTATTGGACAGATTTCAGTATGAGCCCTATATTAAACCTGCATATATGAGGCACATGACTGGTGTATTTCCTTTCAGATTTTTGAGGGATGACTATGCTCCCTTGATGAGGCTCATGATGCGCTATTTCACCTGTGAGGGCAGCTTTTCATGTTTGTATTCGTACCATATTCGCTTGTTGATGCATTTCACACGGGTACGGATGATGAACATACCATTTTTCATGTGCCGGAATATTGAGAAGATGGTGCCCTTGATGCAGAGAAAGAGCCCAGCACAGCAACACATGAGCATCTATCATTATGGTTTGATCCAGCTTGTGGTCATACATCAGTTGGCTCAGCAGGGTATCCCATGGGAGGATTTTATCTCTCGTGATTTTTTCACAGCGCCACCACCACCTCCTGAGGTTGTTCATGAGGAGGGAGGACCATCACAGCAGCATGATATCCCTGAGACCAGACATGTCAGCTCTCTTCCATTGGTCACATATCAGAGAGGCCACAGGGCCTTATTTGCATCAGCTTGGCGAGTATTTTCTCCACATCAGGTGGAAGGGGTCTCGCCTTCTTCATCAGCTCAGCGAGTGTTATCTCCACATCAAGTGGAAGGGGCCTCGCTTCCGACAGCGGCACAGGTATCAGAGAGGGGCAAGCAGCCCATGATTGAGGAGGGACCGTCAGGTGATCCAGATATTGACATCATTGATCTTGACATCCATTCTCCTAGCACGGAGCTTCACGAGATCATTCAGCAAAAGGAGACTGAGAACCGCCTGTTGCAGCAAAAGTTAGAGATGGCACAATGGAAAACTACATATTTGGAGCAGTGCAACAAGCAATTGGAAGATGAGCACACTCTTGATGAGTTGCGGAGGATTCATGAGGACTGCAACTTGGCTCGCAAGAGACCGGGTGATTTGGTACCCGTTGAGCGAGAGGCTATGCTTCTCCGGGTCAATGCTCATTTGGAGAGGTTGCTGGCCAAGGCCAACCAAGATAAGGACCTGCTCCGGAACATGAAGAACCACTATTGGGCCCGAATGCACGTATGAAAGGCAAGAATGAAGGTGCTCCAAAGATGGTTGGCCAAAGCACTAAAACGAAGGAAAAGGCCCGATCCCCTCCAAATCTTGGCTGAGGCTTCCTTGAAGGAGCATGATGTTAAATGACTTAACTCCAGCACAAATTTCAAAAAAATTTGAGCACTTTTGGTCACTTGTGAATTTTTGGGCAAAAAACAGTTTTTCTCCACCAACACGTCGCGCGCCGCGCGCGACCCTTTCGATGGGAAACTCCTTTTCAGGAAAACTCAACATTTTTGGATTTTTCATGCAAAGATACACTTGCTCAGAAATTTCCAAGAAATTTCACCAAGTTTTGGGCCTCCAGAAAGTCAAAAAACAAGCAAAAAATGATTTTTTGCCACCTTTTTGACACACAGGAAGCAGTCTTGGGAGATTGCAATTTTGGAGGGGCAAATGGCCACCAAATTCAGAAATTCCACTTGGGTTGGAAAGTAAACATCCAGACCTTTCCAAAAAGCCCACGTGTGCCTCATTTGGACACATGGAAGTGCCTCAAAGGCGCGCGACGCGTTCAGGATCAGGGTGCGACGTGTTGGGCAGTTTTCACAGAAATTCACCTACAGCTCAGCAAAACGCAGTTTTGACTGGATTTGACATTTTGGAGTAGATTTTGATCTTATTTGTTGTATATGATGTAATTTTATGATATTTTGACACTTATTTATCTCTTCTAGAAGATTCATTCATGAGATAGGCAAAAATTTAATGAATGAATTGGTTTCCTAGCTTATAGAGGCAAGTTGTTTTGACTGCTTAGTTTTCAATGCTCAGTTTAGAATTGGTTGAAAAAACTCCTAGGATAGTGAGCTCGACCCCTAGAGGCAAGGAAAGATGTTAGATTTCCTATATTATGTACTCTCTTGGTCATTTTCATGGTTGGACTCTTGAGGGAGAAAGCTCTATTGTATTACTCACTGTATCTCTGCAATTTTGGCAAAGGAAGAAAGACCAGGGTTTTGCAGTCCTTTTTGGGATTCCTGTGGTTACATGTATTGATGGTGTGTTTCTCTTTGTACTTGTAAGTTTGTTATGTGAATCATCTTCTTACTTTTCCTTCTGCAAATTAGGCAAATGAAGTGTTAAAGTAGAATTCATGATTGTCATGCTCTGCTTTTAAGTTTGCTTAATATTTATGTTTTCATCTGTCTAAAGAGAAATATTGAAGGTTTCTTGCTCTCTTTAGCTCCTCACCGGTCATTCCTATCCATTCACTTAATTCAAAGGCATCAATACAGTCTCCTACCTTGCCCCAAAGAACCCCCTGCAAAAACTGTGTCCAATCCCCGCACCCAAAATTGCCTTTTCCCGATTTTCCACCAAAATCCTAAACATCTCAAATCAAACCTTTTATCAGTTTACTAGCCTAAAATTTGTGTTCTTTATTGGTTATCTCGCCCGTTGAATATCTCTACCGAGATAGACCGGAGAGAGCCCTCTCCTGCCCCGTAGGGCTAGCTACGAGGCTAAGTGGTTTGATGTTGCCTCGGAGTTTACCTTTCTCAGCCTGAGGTGAAATTTCAAGCGCTAACACAACCCAAATCAAGCAACAATCTAAAGGAAAATTATCTTAGAATATATACATGGTTACTATGAATTATCTTTGTGTACATACGCGACTATCCAGAAGAAAACTTGCATATAGGTCTTAAATTACTGAATCAACTTCTTCGTTGCAAAATCATAACCCATGAAAAAACCAGATCTTTATGTCCATATTATCAATCGTCACATATTGTTTCATAATCAGATAATACCATTACTATAACCACAGATCTAGCATTTTTAGCTACACAGACACAAATAGATTAAGAAGGTATATTCATTAGTCTTCACTGGACTTTTAGATCTATCAGATCTAAGCCATCTCCTTGCTCACTAGTGCACAGTTGTTCCATATCAAATTACACATGAACAACCCATTTACTTTCACACATAACTCCTTAATATTCATCTCCTTATATAGCTTTCTCCTTTTCCAATACCTAAATTAAATCCTTTGGTAAAGTCGTTAGTATTCATTGATGTGATCAAATAGAAGTTGTCGCCACAATTACTATGGGAAATTACCATGATAATGACCCCTAGTATCCAGTTTTCCATGGGTCATATTATGTACATGCATTTTATTCATATCACTTGTGTATGTATGTGACTCTTCTTCATAGGGGTTGTGTATGCTTTTCAATCTTCACAATTACCATGCATTATGTAACTAAATTGCCATTTCTCTTTCATATCCTCTGAAATATTTGTACCATCAAACATGTCAGCTACAATAGTTACACAATCATCATATCATCACCATGTTGACATCAAGGACATATTTATCAAGCAGTATGTCATCAAGGAAAACACATTATCCATAGTGCCAACATTCTTATGGGCACCCACTGAGATTTCAAATATGATAAGAGAAGCAATTCTAATAAAAGTAAACATGGAAGCCACGATGAAAGGCATCAACCATCAAGGTCATACTACAAAGGTGGAGCAATGCACTTCAGATGCCAAGATTGCAAAATCACATAAAAAACCATGGAAAGTGTGTTGTCATGGAGGTCGGATGTGGGTAAATATGCTTTTTTAAATACTCTCTCCAAACAATAGGTTGTTGTGTGAACATGTTGACAGTGTTGTACCTTCCAACATTCAAGGGTGTCTCCCCGATATAAGGTCCCAATTAGACCTTACACCATTTGGTGTGGGAGCCCCATTCAAAATACGGCCCAGTTGTCATCTACTTAAAGATTTTCCTTGGATTTAGTTGTCAACAAGAGAGAATCGCATATGTGCCTTCGAAAAGAAAGAAATTGTGTCAGGTTAATGCTCAGTTGCAAGTACATCAATATTCTTCTGCTACAAAGGGGAGAGGAAGTGAGCCTCTGAAAGAGAGGTAATAGTACCACTCTAACAGAAACACACACAAAAAAAGGTTCTTCTAACATCCAGTGGAAAATTCCAGAAAGGCAGAATGAGTGTTACAACCATTACAACATATTCTCAATATGATAAGCACTAAAATAACCAAAATAGTTCAACTACTTTAGTACAGGTGAAAATAAAACATGAATCATAAACATTTACAGAACATTCTTACAAATATTCATAATCCATGTATGAAAACATGTTCGCCATCAGGCTTAAAATATTAAGTAAAAGTCCCAAGATGCATGTATATAATAAACATCACTTGCTCCAATAGTGGAGTGTTGGAGCCACTACTTGCTCCCCAAAAGTACTAAATTTGTCTCTTTAATCCCTTATGGGAGAAGCCAAGGTGAAAATTATTTTTCTTATACAATGGGGGTGTATATATAACCAATGGGGTGATCTTTCACCTCTCTTGTGATTCTTGTACTACCCTCATGACTATTTGAATTCCCTGTGACTTTTCAACTCTCACATCTCTCTACATTATGTGCATGTCCTTTGGACTTTCCCTTTACAATACATTTCGAATAATAATTTACATAATCCAAAAATATATGTGGTACATGATGACTGATGACATGACACAGATGACATGGACTTCATGATGACATGGAAATTTCAAGCCATTCTTTGATGACGCTTTTTTTGTGTCTTCTTGAAGATGGAACATGATCTCCTCGTCCACTTCCATGTGGCTAAATATGAGGAGTCTTCAATGTTATTATATCTTGATTTGTTGTCACAAATTGATGTCCCTTTTCTTCCTCTTGATTGATCAACTTGTATTTGTGGCTGCAGAGGTGTCTTCTAGGATGGTCTCCTTCTCCATATCCTTCTTCATTATCAATTCATATCATGCTAGAGTACTTACATCTTCAATTCACTCATGACAAGATGAAATAGGTCTGATAAACCCCCTAGTCTAAGATGTTTCATGATGATCCACTTACTAAGTTGGAAATAGGTGGCAGGGTAAGGGAGATACTCAATGACTGCACAACTATGTAGCTTAGGTAGTCAAGGGTCAAGTAAGAACCTTGAGACTGCACAATTCATAGTTCAGGCTAGATTGGACTTGAGGATTGTGCAGTTGAAGGACTCAAGGAGCCAAGTTGAGGGCTTGAGCAATGATATTTCCCACTACACAGTGTTAGAAGGGAAGGGAGGCCATGTGATTGCATAATTACACAGTTCATGAGCTCAAGGCTAAGGTTTTAGGACTTAGACTATGCAATGCACAGTTGAGGGCTCACTAGAGAGGTAAATTGCAGAGTTTTAGAGCTCAAGGGTTGGGCTTGACCATTGAGATTGCACAGTGTGCAGTCCTTGGAGGCAGGAACTACAAATTGCACAGTGGCAAGGGGAAAGGCTGCTACTTGAGGGCTAAGACTACATAGTGTGTAGTTCAATTTGTTGAAAAGTGTAACTAGGTTTAGTCTTCATAATAACATATTATTTTATGTAAAATATGTAAAGAAGAAAAATAAAATTATTGTAATTCTTGACTCATGGGTTTCATGAGCAAGATATTTTATTTTTAGTTAAGGATCTCATTGTGAGCCCATAGGGACTTTGTCATCTAGTCATAAAAGTTTAAAGGTTCATTGTCATGTATTGAAGGCATGTTACACATTGTAAAATTAAAATGTGTTTTTGTAATTCACCCTCAAAGACCTTGTCACTAGTCCTCTCTCAATTCATCCTACAATGAAAGGGATTGTTCTAGAAAGATGAAGTCAATTTATTCCAGTGATTATGTCAACCTGATACTCATGGAAAAACCACTATATATAGCAGTGTTCAGCCTCATTTGGAGGACAAAAATTTGGTCAAGCAAATCTAAGATAACCAAGTGTGAAAATCACCCTAGGATAGCGAAGATAGTGTCATCGTTGTGGGACTGTTTTTGGGCTAGTATACCCTCACATGTGCAAAGATTGCAGATTTGAAGTTGGAAAAGGGAGGTCGAAGATTACAATCATATAAAATTGATCTAGATTAGGTGAAGACATCGCTAAAGGAAACCGAGTAGAAGATAAAGGAGTCTCCCTCTAAAAGGAGACTATTCAAGGATCAAAAGGTTGATCTAGGGTGTTTTTTGTGAAGCAAAGAGTTGCAGACTTTCAAGAAGAGGCTGAAATTCTGAAGGAAGTCGAGAAGAGGAAGAAGAAGAGAAATGTTGATCTAAGGGAGAAGAGGAGGCCTGTGACTTGGTCTTGGAAGGGCTCTAGTGTTAAGGGTCTTTTTCTTGGTCTTGGTATTCATCAATTGAAAGTTCTATAAGAATAATTTGTTTCAGTTTTCCTCTCAAAGAGAGAAGTTTTGGCTCTGGCTGAAAGCCTATATACTGTGTCTCTTGTCTCTCTATTGTTCATGAATTGGTAATTTTCTTGATGAAAAGAACACAATAATAACATAATAAAGAGAATATCATAATCAAGAAGAAAAAATAAACTCACAAGTAATTATCATAGTAGAGAAATATCCTATCTATTGATGCCCTAGATTTCTCAATATGGTATTAGAGCTAAGGTGACAAAGTCAAGAAGAGGTCATCTAATCAAAGAGACACATAAGGGTCGAGCTTGAAGAAACGGATCAAAGTGAGTCAAATAATATGAAAGTGAAAGTTCAATATCTACATCATACCAAAACCCTAGATCGAAGAAATCTACTTCAGCAAAAAGTATTGGGATCATCATCAAGGAGGAAGTGGAAAGAAAGACAAAAACCTTAGAAGCATTTCAGAGATCATTACTCAACCATCATCTAAGGAATAGAATCTTTTTCAAAGACTAAAGAAGGCTAGATCAAAGAACATTGTCATCATCTTCAAAAGGGTTTGTGAGGCAAGCTCTCTCTCTCAATAAAGCAAATCTTTAACCTTAACACCATCAAAGTGATCTCTCTCCCAAAGAGATTAAGGATTACTCTTGTAAAAAGAATATATCAATAAGTAGTCTTCTACTATCTATATCACTATCAAGTTAAAGGAGGAAGCAAGTGGAGAAAGAATCATATGCTCAAGTAATTATATTTATGACTTCATATGAATATAGCAAAATGTATTTTCACAAGGAGAGCAACAAATTAGTTGGGGCTTGAAATTTTCTTGCATGGAAGAAAAGAAGAGATTTAAACCCTATTGAGAATATATTCATGGCTAACATCAAGGAGTCACTAGCCCAACCTCCTAAATAATATGCTCAAGCACGTGCTAAGTACATGAAGGGGGAAGTAAGGGCTTAGAGGATTCTCATAGAATCCATCAAGGACTCCCTCATACCATATATATATAAATTAACCACTTCAAAAGATATATATAACAAATTGGTAGAGTTGTTTTCCATGATTACTACAAGAGAAGTTAACAAGAACTCTACAAATTGAAGATTTGAAAGAAGAAGGAATAGCCTCATAATTCGTGCAGATTTTTTAAATAAGAGATCAAATTCAAGATCTGGGTGAAATAATGTCTGATAGAGAAATGAAAAATTTAGTATTAAATTCACTACCAGAGGAATGGGGGAAATTCACTTAAAGTATTTATGGGAAGAAATAATCCACTCCTTTCCAGGATCTATGGTCACTATGCAAGATTGAATAAACCAGGCTTAAGGCAAAAACTAATGTAGGATCAAATGAGAAAAATCAAGCATATGTTGCTATGAAAAAGAGAAAAGGAAAGTTTGGTAAATTTGGTCCTCATAAAAAGAAGAAGAACATGGCTAAGATTCAATGCTATGGATTTCAATAATATGGGAACTATAGAAGAGATTGTCCTAAAATTAAGAAGGACAATAACAAGAGAAATAAGGAAGAAGCCCATATTATCGAAGAAATGGAAGAAGCTTAAGAAGGAGGAAGTAAAAGATATATACTATGACTAAGATGATATCCTCCACTAAGTACTCTTCAGTTGTGTAAATAATAGTTATCTAGATAGGAAGAATTGTAAATAAGATAGGATGCATCATATTAGAAAAATGATATCACGGTAGAAGCATTAGAAGTAAGAGCTCATGACATCACCATAGGATGTCTGGAACAAAATTTATGGAAATTAACTATGAAGTATGTAGCTCTTGGAAACCTCATTGAAATCTAAAGTGACACTTATAGGAAAAATGAAAGAAGGCATATAGGACAAGGATTAGCATACATCAGTCAAAAGGTAACATTTTCAGGATAGATAACATTCTCTAATGGAATATTTATTGAAAGGTTCAAAAATCATGAGGGGAAGGAAGTGTTTCATCAAGAATTCCAAACTTGTGGAATTCATGGGATGATGGTATGATGACATAAAAGTGAATCAAATCAAGGGATTGAATCTCTTTCATTCAAAGGAAGTTGTTGTAGGAAGTCTAGATGACCCATAGGAAAAATGAGGTATGTGTGCTTACATTTGATATTGTGGAAGTCATGTCATATGGTTGAAGATATCATGAACCAATTCTCTATATTAAGAGCATGATCAAAAGAAAGGATCTCCTCCCTCAAAGGGATTCTAAAATGCATGGGTCACACATTCACTAAAAGAAATCAACATAATATGTCCTCATATGAAGTATGAGGTGGTTAACTACAATTGAGGAACTTTGACTGGAATCTCTTGGGAATGAAATGTGTGAAGAAAAGAAGGAAGAGATCATGGAATATGCAACAATGGTAAAGGCAATAAACATCTGAAACACCAAGAAGACTTGACTACGATATCTCAATGGAAGATATGAAGACTCTAATGGAGTTTGAAAAAGAAAGATACCCTTGACAATATATATCTTTGGGAGATGTGTCGATATGTATGCATCATGTTGATGCAAACTAGAAGATGTCATGATGAAATACCATCTCAAAGGTAATGTCTTTAATGTTCATTCCTTTATTTTTGAACAAATATCTGGATGGGCTTATGCAGGGATTACATGGGAAGAACTATGAATGTCTTCCAAGAGAACCATGTAGAAGGATGTAAGATTCTTCCAAAGAAGATAGTATGAACAAGGAAGAATGAAATGAAACAAGTCCAGATGTAAACTGATGGATCTCTTTCTGATGAAAGGAATAATGACGTGACTAACTCATGGATGAAAGTTATGGATGGTATGTGCCCTATGAAGAAATCCAAGAAGATGAAGACTCCATAACGAAGGATAAATTCATGATATCTTAGGAAGGAGATCTTCAAGCAGTTGGTTGTGAGTTCATATCCACCTAAGGAGTTATTGTAGGTCCCTAATTAAGAGGGATATTGGAAACACATTTCTTACTTGGAAGAAACTTGGAAAATTCCTCCCAAATTAAGAGGGAGAGATAGAAACATCATTATGGTCTTCACTTGGGAAGACAAAATGGAGGATTGTGTAATCATCTGGAATCTGGTACTCTTTGAGGTTGAGATAGGACATCCAAGATAAGAGTAGTTGTATAGGACCAGTATTCTTTAAGGACTAGGAATCCAAGATAAGAATAGTCTTGGTGGAACACACCCTAAGAACCTGGGTGGGGTATGTTCCAGGAGAGACAATGATAAGGGTGTATATAAATCATTGGTCTCACCAGCATTGAGCTCAGATCTTGTAGAGAGATAGAGTTTCTAGTCAAGGCCTTACTATGTTACAATGTTGGTTGATATGATGCTATACACATGGATTACCAATATAATTCTTCTTATGAGAAATTCTTCAGATTGAGAATGACCAAGCACCATTATGAATATCTCCCTAGTTAAGAGGGAGTGTTCAAAAGTGTAACTAGGTTTGGTCTTCATAATGACATATGATTTTATGTAAAATATGTAAAGAAGAAAAATAAAATTATTGTAATTCTTGACTCATGGGTTTCATGAGCAAGAGATTTTATTTTTAGTTAAGGCTCTCATTGTGAGCCCTTAGGGATTTCGTCATCTAGTCATAAAAGTATAAAGAGTCATTTTCATGTATCGAAGGCATGTTACACATTGTAAAAGTCAAATTTGTTTTTGTAATTCACCCTCCAAGACCTTGTCACTAGTCCTCTCTCAAGTAGGCTTGCAATGAAAGGGATTATTCTAGAAAGATGAATTCATCCTATTCCAGTGATCATGTCAGCCTGATATTCATGGAAAAACCACTATATATAGCATTTCTCGGCCTCATTTGGAGGACAAAAATTTGGTCAAGACAATATGAGTAAGAAAGTGTGAAAATCACCCTAGAAGGAGCCTTAACATCAGCGAAGGAAGAAGAAAGGATAGTGAATATAGTTCCATCGTTTTGCGACTGTTTTTGGGCTATTCTACCCTCACAAGTGCGAATATTGCAGATTCAAAGTTGGAAAAGGGAGGTCAAATATTGCAGTCATATAAAAGTGATCTAGATTAGGTGAAGACTTCGATAAAGGAATCCGAGTAGAATATAAAGGATTCCTCCTCTAAAAGGAGACTATTCAAGGATCAAAAGGTTGATCTAAGTTTTTTTTTGTGAAGCAAAGAGTTGTAGACTTTCAAGAAGAGGCCAAATTTTTTAAGGAAGTTGAGAAGAGGAAGAAGAAGAGTAGCATTGATCTAAGGGAGAAAAGGAGGATTATGACTTGGTCTTGGAAGGGCTCTAGTGTCAAGGGTCTTTGTCATGGTCTTGGTATTTTTCGATTGAAAGTTATATAAGAAGAATTTGTTTGGGCTTTCCTCTCAAAGACTGAGAGGTTTTGGCCCTAGCTGACAGCCTATATACTTTGTCTCTTGTCTCTCTATTTTTCATGAATTGGTAATTGTCTTGATGAAAAGAACACAATAATAACATAAGAAAGAGAATATCACAATCAAGAAGCAAAAAGAGACTCACAATAAATTATCATAGTATAGAAATGTCCTATCTATTGATTCCATAGATTTCTCAACACAGGCTAGTTGAAAGAGGTTGAGTAACCTGGTCGGGGATTTTTCCCAATTTGACTAAGTGTCGGATCAGTGAGGGAGAGATGGGAAAAAGCATGACTTTGAACATGATCACACACTTAGATTATTTGACGACACAACATGGAACACTCAAAACACATGAACAACATCCTCTCCTCAATGAAACAACTTTGTGATGACTTACACCAACTACGACATGAAAGATACACTTTGTGATGACCGCGAAAACACTTGTGCGACAGTGTTTGAAACTTTGGAAATGAGTGTGACACATGTTTACATTATAATACCAACTCATTTACACAAATATTACTCCTTGAAACCATCAAAACTAGATTTTGTGCATTATGCGACAATCCACGTGCTAAAAGACGACACTTTGATTTTCTTGCAAATAGGACAAGGAAACTTAGAGTCAACAACTCTTAATTCTTGTGACGACAACATTCAAAGTCAATGTAGGCTCTGAAATTTGGATGTAGGCCAAAATTTTGGAGGGTGTTATAGCAGTGACAAGTTTTGGTGATACATTGGTTGAATTCCAACTTCTCTACCTTGGTTAATTCTTTCAGGAAGGATCTAATTCTTTAGGGAGTATTGATTCATCATGCAGATCACTTTGGTTTCCCTGCTTATCCCATGAATAAATATAGTCCCCTTTTTCTTTTGTCGGTTGAACATAAACATAAGACCAACAATATCATAATGTTTCAGGTTAGGGAAGAGCCGTATAGTTCACGAGCTTTAAATTTTCACAGTATAGTTTTTCATCTCTGGTGTTGCTCCACTACCAGTAGGCTTGGATAGTACCCTGGAGAATCCACTAGGGGAACACAAACATTGCTCTACTTCCAATGACCCTAGACAGTTCCCCTATGAATTTGCTTGCTTCACCTCTCTACACAGGAAGCCTTTCTCTTCTTTCACCATTTATTTATATATTTATCTAGGATTGTGCATAAGCACTTATTCATTTCATGGGTGGAAGAGGGATCCTGACTTATTGAGAGCAGAAGAGGTTGTTCCTTCAGAGAAGCATATAAATACCTCTAATTTAGGTTTGCTCGTTTATATGTTTCACCTTTTCCTTCTCTAATTAATTGGATAAGCATGGAAACACTAAAACATAAAGAACCAAGTACGGGCATAAGGTTTCCAAAATAGACATGGGTATCATGGTTCAACACAAAACTCTCCTTATGGAAAGATCATATTTTCTGTTAGAACATAATTGACCAAAATATGTAACCAAAACAAAGAAGAAGGGTCGAAGGTCAGCCCAATGTTGTAGTGTCACAATACTCTTTTCAACTCATCCACAAACAACAAAACCAAAAAACACATTTACACACTACGCTTATTTACATAAATGAAAATGAAAACGCAAGACCAAACAAAAAAAATAGCCAAAAGAATAAACTATGTACATAGGGTAGGGCATAGCCCTAGACCATCATTGAAAATATTATTTTGAATCTTGGCCATTAATAGGAAGAGGGTCAATATTCACGTATAAATATTAGAGATGATATGTTGGTTGGCCAAGATTCTCGTGCACTGTATATGATCTAATCCATAGGGACTGGAACTTGGTGTGTTTCCCTTTGTCTTAATGGGCTTTATCCCACTTTAAGACCGGGTCACCCACACTAAATTCATTTTTTCTTGTATACTTCTTTTCAAACCATCTATTGACATGACTTTGATGGAGGGAAAAAATTTCTTTAGCTTTTTGTCTTTCTTCCTATAACTTGCAAAGGGTGTCTATCCTACTCTGAACCAATAAGCATGGCTTACCCTAGGACTCTTGTGAAAGTTTAAGGGTAAGAAAATAGACGTTCAGGGGTAGGATGACTGCTTTCTCATACACCAAGAAGCAAGGAGACGTATTCAGAGAATGCTTAGGCATGACACGATCATCCCATAGGGAATTCACCAAAGCAGAGTGTCAATTCCTCTATTCAGAGAAAACAGACTTCTTAATGATGTGGATAAGGTTCTTATTAGTGGACTCACCAAGACCATTTCCCTGCAGATAGTAATTAGCAGAATGTTTCAATATAATACCATTTTCCAATACAAAATCATTTAAGCTCAATGATGAAAAGTAAATTGGATTATCAAAAACAAGTGAAGTCAAAATGCCAAATTTGGAGACAATATTCTGCTTGAGGAAGTTGTTGACTTCTTGATAGTTCACTTGCTTAAGTAGAACCGCTTTTGTCCACTACGTAAAGTAATTTGTGGCAATGAGAATATAATGGTGTTGCTTCAATGAGTGCAGAAAAAAATCACCAATAACATCCAAACCCCATTGTGCAAATGGTTCTTCCACGGCAATAGGCTGCAACAGTGTGGTTGACTTCTTTCCTCGGCTGACATACTTCTGATAGACTAGACACTTTTGGGCATATGCGTGATCATATTTGAATAATGTGGGCCAATAAAAACCATCTGGCATGACTTTGTGTGTTTTGGTGTCACCTGCGAAGTGCCCTTCAATTGGTCCATCAAGGAGGTCACATAACACCTTTTTTGAATCTTGTGCTTCTAACCATCTGACCAGAACTTCGTTATGGTGCTTTATGAAAAGCACCACATGCACTAAATGGTAAGATAATATTTTAATCTGACTGCCCTCTTCTATCATGTGGATATGTGAGAGGGAAAAGTACCATGCTCAAGATATTGACGCACATATGCATACCAAAAGTTTGAGATAGTATTAGGGGTAGCTTGTTCAACATTGTACATTTCAATCTCCTGCTCCCATCCATATGGATCATCTTCTAGTGCACTCACTAATTTTGTTGCTAACCGGCATAGCCCATGGCCCTTGATTATGTGAACTAGTTTGAAATCCATATCATACTCTGGTAAACCAGTCATACAATTTTATCTTCTCTCATCTAGCTCTTATTCAAAAAACAGTGATATAATTGTTGCGTATGTTACAAAGATAATACAATGATTCTTCAAAATATAGAGCCAGAAGTGCTTCACTGCCTTATAGACTGCATAAGCTTGTTTATCAATGGTGGGATAGTTGAGTTTAGGTCCTTGTAGGATAACACTAATAAAAGAGATAGGGCATTCATTACTCTAATCATATTTCTGTGTAAGCACGACAATAATAGAAGTATCAAAATTAAAGGTGTAGAACAGGAAATTCTTGTTGAAATATTGGTTGTACAAGGCTAGTGCTTTTGTGATTTCTTGCTTAATATGTGAAAATTCATCTTTTTCCCTTTTTTCCCACTTGTGTATTGCATCATTCCTCACCATTTCCTACATGGGTTTCACTATTTGTGTGTAATCGAAGATGAACTTGTGGAAAAATTTTATCTTTCCAAGGAAGGACTGCATGGATTTCTTGTTCACTAGGAAGGAAACATGTGTGATAGCCTTGACTCTTTCAGGGTCTACTTTAATTACAGCCTTTTCTATGATATGGCCTAAGATATTTCCCTAAGACACTACAAAAATTCTCTTCTTGGGATTAAGAGATATCGTGTATTTTCAACATCGCTCAAAGATTTTCTTCAGGTGGCGTAGGTGGTCAAATCTCTTCCTTGAAAACACTATGACATCATCAAGATACATGACCACACTCTAACTGATCAGACTACGGAATGTGATTTCCATCACATGTTGGAAGGTTGCACAGGCATTAACCAACCCAAAATGCATTCTCCTAAAAGCAAAAAATCCCCACTTCTTTAGAAATGTGGTTTTAATTATGTCAGGTTCTGAGACCTGAACTTGGTTGTAGCCAGAAAAATCATCAAGAATAGAAAACATTTCTGACCCTCATACTATATGTAATATTTTCTCTATTGACAGCTCAGTATAATTGTCTTTTTCTGAGGCACGGTTAAGATTTTGGAAATCTACGCACAAGCATATTTCCCCATAATTGTTCCTCACTGGAACCATATTAGAAACCCATGTTGAATGTCACACTTTGTAAATGATCTGATCATTCAATACCTTCTTTAACTCCTTTTGAATCAAGGGTTCAATCGTCAAATGTACCTTATACAGCTTCTGCTAAAAAGGTTTGGCCCCTTCCTTTATTGGAATAATGATCTATGGGGCACTTAGGCTACTTGCCTAACTTACAAGAACCTCTCCCACTTCCAAAGCTTAAATATTCCCAAGTATTTATGATTAACCAAATGTGGAATTAATAATGCTTGAAAATAGGTGTCTGCTGGTGTTTATTTTTAAACTGTTTATGTGCTTTAAAATTCTGTTGTTTATGTTGATATAACATACACATAATAGTAAACAATGAAGCAATAAAACAAACACACAGAACAAAAATTTAATTAGGAGTTCACCCAAAACTCTTGGGTTACATCTCCGTGAGCTCTAGTCAACTCAACTAGGCTCTCTGGGATTATGGTATCAATCTTTTTACAAGCTCTTGGCCCAACTCCACTGATTTACAGAGAACACAATGGGTTTAGACACCATCTTATCCCTGGCTCTTGAAGCTCTTAGCTTTTTGGCTCTGCGCTCTGGCTCTGGCTCGCGGCTCTGGCTTTGGATCTGGCTCTGGCTCTTAGCTCTAGCTCGTGGCTATGACTCTGGCTCATCGGCTCTAGCTTCTCTGATCTCTCAGTAATCTGCTTGACCTCCAAGTGACTGTCTCAGCAACTTTCTACTCTCTGGTTTTGTACTTGACCTCCAAGTGACTCCAAGGCTCCCTCAGCTGCTCTGTGAATTAGCTTTCAGCTTTCTCTGGCTGCCCCCTTCTACCCTCCATCGTGCTCTCTGGCTCCTTTGAGGCATTTTCCTATATTTTCGGTTACCTCAATCATTTCTCTGTGCAATCATCTCTTTGTGCCTCTGCGGCTTCCCTACTCCTTGTCAGTTCGATTATCCATCTGGCTCTACGGATTTCTGGCCTCAAAATGCATCATTGCCTGTAAAAATGCCTGCTTGTAGCATGGCATGATGATCAGGGGCCATTAGAAATGATTTGGGGCCTTTCCTGAGGTGAAAACCCGAAAATGGAGAAAAATTCCATTACACAGAGATTTCTGGAAAATAAACTATCGGACATGAAACCTGGACGTGAAATTCCATTCAATTGCCCCTAAAATCCCTATCGGGTCCGCCTTCGGTCGCAATATCAATGCCGCATAGGCGAGAGGTCTAAAAACCTTAATACACAGGAATACAAAGAAATCCCATGTTTTCGGACTTCAAATCTTATACAATCGGGTCCATAATCCCTTTCGGGTCCGCCAACCATCGTAATATCGCAATCACATCATCACATGGCAAAATGGACAAAAACCCATTTACAAAGGAAATACATTGAAAATCTAAATTTCCGGATTTCAAATTTTATAGAATCGCACGGATAATCCTTATCAGGTTCGGATTCTGATCGCTAATCACATATCAGCATTTCTAACAGCCCGGGGGTTCTGTCTATTGACTATGCCGAATACCGACGTTGATCCACCGATGTCGATATCGGCAATCGCCATGTCACATCGGCCTGGAGGTTCCTTTCCTTTGCCTCATGGCATCGCCGACGCTGATCCGCCGATATCAATAATCGCAATATAGCATCAACCCGGGGTCCTTGCCTTTGTCCCATGCCATCGCTGATGCCGATCTGCCAATTTCAGCGATCACAATGTCGCATCGGCTCGGGTCCTTACCTTATGATTTCACATATGTCTGCCTCTGACCTGATATGTCGAGGATCGGCGATCGGGGGTTTCTCCCCTTTCCGCTTATGTCCACTCTTTTGGACCTCCTCCGATGCAATTTCCCTCTATAAGGGTTTTTTGCCCATTTAGGGGATTTTGCCTCTTTTTCCAAAGAACACAAGGCAACTTCATTTGCAATAACTTCTGTATCCTAAGTCCATTTTTGCCCATTCAAGTTGCGATAGATTCAGAAGGAAAAGATCTCTGCAATGGGTCTATTTCCAGGAACTTCCTTGGACTTTCATTTTCCTCTGTGAGGAACACTTCGACTTAGAAGTCTATCCAAAATCCATTTTGTATCACGCCTTCCCACTAAAAGAACTTTTGGTCTCCAAAATATTGATATATTGATCTGAATAGTACATGAGAGTAACAACACCCTCTTCTTTCAGCCTCCATACACTTGCCTTGCATAGTGCCTCTGAACCAAAGCCTTTGACCACTTTCCTTCCTGGATATGTTGGTCCTCCTGGGAAGAACTGTCTTCCTCCTTGCCTTCCTACAGAACTCCTACTGAAATGGTCACAGAAGGTAGTTTGAACTTCTCTACCTTGATCATTGATCCAAGGTGGCTCAAACAAATGTGAAGTACACTTGCTCCACAAAATTCTCATTTGTACCTGTTTGAAAGGTTGTCAACAACAACTGCTAACAACAACAGAAATACAGACAACAACTGGATGGACTAAACAACAAGCCTACAAAACATGCCTTTAAAACAAATGACCCTTCAAGTCAAGCATGTAGAAAAAGACCATTAGGACTCTTTTCAAAAGATGAAACATTTCATCACTATCTCCATCTTGGATACCAAGTCAACTTTCCTCAAGTCAACATTACATGCACATTTACAACAAAGCAATCAACCCTTCAAGTTAATTACACATACATATTCAAATACAAGGAAAACATCAACATCCTTGTGTTCATTCACATCATGCTTATGCATGCATTTCATCCTTCGACTTTCACTTAAGCACACTGTACTTTTGAAGATGAAATGAAATATAATGTTGCAGCAACAAAATGAGTCTCCTACTCAACCTTTTTCCATTCACCTTCTTGGTAGAAACCTACAAGTTGCATCTCATCAACAACAAAATGCAAATAGATGCATCAATAGACATGCAATCCGTAATTGGAAAAAAACTCTAACCATTTCTTACCAATCCAATTCAAAGGTCTTTCCTTTGTCTGCACATGAGCATCAACATGTGAATCATCCTGAGACACATCATTCATGGAAACTTCCTTTCCATTTCTGCAATGTTCTCTTTCCACCTTCTTCAGCTTTTGTGGAAGCATTGTTGGATTCAGAGTCCAACATTTTGTAGCAACATTGTTATAGACATATTTGGGAACTGCAACCCCAATCACATATGTCCATAAACCAAGGGCTCTAAAACCCCTAAAAGTGTTGTTTCATACCCTAAAGGATCAAGGTCAACTGATTACATCATTTCCCATAAGTTCTCCCTGAAAAACTACTCATAAATGGTCAAAATTGGACCATACAAGTTGCTCCATGTTGAGGGTGTGATGCATCTCACCTGTTACACATGGGGGGTGTGATGCATACTAAAAAGCCCTTTTGTAGGGTGCAATGAGCAAGAGCAGATAAATGGCAGAAGCAGTTTGCTAGGTGGAAACTCAAAGAATCTTCTAGAAACTGCTCATATGACACTTGCCTCTCTGAATTCACCCAGGGATCAGTAAGAGATCATGAAATCTCCAAGTGGAACTCAGAACTATCAGTGAAATGACACTAATCAAAATCCCAGAAGCTGACTCACTCTCCTGCAAACATCTATATATGGATCCCTCATCCTAGAGATCCGGAGGCTATAATTTTATATTTTGTAAGGAAGTGTTGTTGGTTTCTCTTTGAGACATTGTATTGTTGGGTGATCTTGCTTTGTATGAGGTGAAGAGGGCTTTCATGCTGGGAGGATGATGCTAGATCAGACAGCTTGGTTGTAATCCTCTCTTCTACTACTTCTATCAATAAAGCTATTTGAGTTTTCCTCCATATGTTTGTATATCTCTGAATCTTGTATTTGTATATGCATTGGTATGGTTAATATACATCTGATCCTATATTGTTTATGGTTATAGATCTCTATTCTTTGATGGTATTTTGCTTCTTTGACTCTACAAGTGTTCTTTGAAGCGAGACAAGTGAGAAAGGAGTGGCGAAAGCTCTATCAAAGGAGAGAGGAAACAAGAAAGGAGACTAGCGAAAGACTGAGGTTGGTACTCTTTGCTTCTCTCTCATCTATCTCTCATAAAGGAAAACACAAGTAACTTTGGTTTGTTTGTTTCTAAGATAGCTACCCGTCTTAGTGGGACTAGCAGCTCTGAATGGACACTAGTTTTCCCGATAACAAAATGGCGACTCCACTGGGGAGAAAATAGTTTGTTTGTTTTGTTACTGTTGTTTGCTTTATAAACTACAGACGGAGCCTGAAGTTAAGCTAGCTAGCCTTCGAACTGCTTTTGCTATGCAACTGCAAAGTAGATCAACGCTGCTTCAGTCAATCTCTGGGTTGGTTTATGAACTAAACATATGACTTGCAAACATCCTAAGTGCCCTGGTGGTAGCTCAAATAACCTCATTCGATCAGCCCCTATACTTTGTATTTATTGACAATCATTAGCTCAGCATAAATCCCTAAACTTAGCTGCAAACAGTGAGTGAAAACCAAGCTCAGTCTCGTCCCTGGACCATCGCACTGTCTCTCATTGGAAACCTGGATGCATCGCACCTCCCATGTGTTGCAGGTGAGATGCATCCCTGTTTCCCTGTGTTACAGGTGCGATGATTGAGTGAGACTGTTTTTGCCTCCAGATTTTGGTTTTTTCTTCATTGCCTTCACCTTTATTCAGTAGTTTTGTTGTCTATGATAAGTATATCACTGTTGAAACCTTATTCCTTTGCATTATTCAGCCTCCATTGATAAGGAATTGTGAATGTTTTTTATGTATTTTTCATCATTTACAGTTCTTCTTTGCAAATAGTAGCTTAATCGGACTGTCATCTTTTGATTTGAAAGGGTCGCAACTGTCGTTTTCAGTCAAGAAAAAGAGTGTCGTAAATCATTCCTCTTTTAGATAGTTGATTACACTTTTTCCATTGTACTTGATTTGAAATTATTAGTATTTCAAGTGTCGAAAGCAGTTTTAATTCAAAATCGCAAAGTGTCTTCTTAGTCTTCCTTTCGTTTTTTGAAGAGAAAATTGTTAGTATTGCTGCTTTGAAAGAAGATAGTTCAGATCTGTACTTAGTTTTCTTTTTATCATTCTCACATTAAGGAAACTGAAAAACAAATATATGCATGTGCATTTGCATTTGTACTGCATACAGAAATTGATTTAGGAAAAGTTTATCTAGTGTGTGCTCTCTGCTCTATGTTGAAAGAATTTTACTTCTCTTTCCTTAGTAGCTAGGATTTTCATTGCTGAAAGAAAGTAAACGATTGTTTATCATCTTAAATTGCACATTTAGGAATTGTATATCTACATCACGTGGTGAACCTTAAAGCAAACTTCTTAAGAAAGATCAACTATAAAATAAACCTCAATGAACATAAAAACGCTTTGGAACCTAACACACAACATTTAGAAGTCTAGGCTAGATATGTATTCTGACGTCGTAAAGCCTGGTAACTATCGTTTTCATCATAGGTTGGGTGATTCCTCCTCTTTGATACGACAAGTTCTAGTATGGACTTGTGCTCCCACGTACCGTCGAGTATATATTGGGAGACCACAATAGGGTATATCCTTTATCCTTAGGAAGTTGTGTCTGCTGCCCTATCGATCGCAATGCACTAAACACAACATTCGGGAAGATTGACTGTCGTACCATAAAAAATGTTCTGCAGTTTTGCGATTGGTTTGGTAATCCCTCTGTCTATATTTCCAAAGAAGTCACTTTCGTTCCTTTTCAGACTCCTTAAAAGAAAAGTTCCATCTGAGCACTTGTCACTTCAAGCTCATTAAAAATCGAAGGCGACTAGAGTCATCTTTAGCTTTTTCTTGACTCTTAAAAATTGAAAAATCAAGTTGTGTCAAAGCATCATAAAATTTATTTTAATCGGAATAACGTCATTGTTCCCTCATTGGTCTTAGGTTGAGAAAATGGAATCTACCAATCAAGGATTTCCCCTTGGGGGAAATCCTAGTCCTTTCTCCTCTTGGGGAGATGTTGGTGCTCCACACATGGCTACATTGTCCCTTCCAGGACTCACAATCGCCTGACAGTATGGCTTTTCTCGAACTCTGTCGTTCAAAACACTGCAATTCCTCAGCAATCAAATCAGCAACTAGATGATGCTAAAGTTGCTCCCCCACCTTCTACTTCGTTTGTTTCTCCCTCTCCTTCTTCCTCTTCGCTTGGTGAAGCTAGTAACGCTAAAAACCAAGTAACTGAGAAGAAAAAGAAAGATAAGGAGAAGAAGAAGAAGAAGCAAACAACAAAAGGGGGCAACCATGCATCATCTGGTGAAAATCCACACACTGCACCATCCAAACCTAAATCTCCCTGTGTCATTTGCAAGGGAGACCACTATCATTAAGATTGTCCCTGCATCCCACGGATCCTGAGGGACTGGTCTCCCCGCTTGCACAATCTGGTGTCTTCAACCTCTAACGATCATGTTGAGAGTACAGCATCAACTAGTGAAAAAGAAGACAATGGAAAGAAAGGAAGATCTAAATTTCCTTGTAGAGTGTGTGAAGGTGATCATGCCCTCCACCATTGTTCTTTCCTAGACAAAGCTAAAATAGTCTTGGATAACCATCCTGCTTCACCGCAGCGACTTCCTCCTGGATACAAGAAACTCTTGCCGAGTCCATCGCTACACACTGTTTTTGTCAGTCGAAGCACCTATCCTTGAAGATAGACCCTCTGAGTCCACACCGGACCAAAGTCAACAGGTCGAGATGGCAGTCAACCCAGTCTTGTCTTTAGAAGGTCCACCTTTAGATGATACAGTCACCAAAGAGGATGAGAATGACACCATTCAAATTCTTTTCGTTAACACAGAATCCGATGAACATGGGCGCAATCTACCCATTCCTTTACCACAGGAAAGAAGTTCGTTGGAGATTCATCCAACCGTTTATTTGATCCCTCTTCCAAGCAATCTATTCATTTCCTTCGATTGGAATCTACTAGGGAGACCCCACCTACCATCTAATGTACCATTCTGAATCATAATACAAGCTTACAGAATGATCATGGTTGGTATTATCATAGATGAAGGGGCTTCTGTGAGTATCCTTTCCTTAACTGCTTGGAAAGCGCTTGGTTCACCATCGCTTCTGCCTGAGATTCGAAATCTGACAGGCTTCAACAAAGGAACCAGTCAACCGTTAGGGATCCTTCCAAATTTGCCTATAACTTTGAGAAGGAAAACCATTCATCTAAACGTGATGGTAGTCCAAGGGCCTCTAGATTACAATCTACTCCTTGGACGTGATTACATTTATAGCATGGGAGCTATTGTTTCCTCACTCTTTCGAGTGATGTATTTTCCACATGAAGGCAGAGTGGTCCAACTAGTTGACCAGCTTTCATTCCATGGTTCAAACACAGCTATTAGTCAAATTCCATCCCTAACTAGTCTTTTTGCACAAGGAATGTCTCATTAATCTCCAGTCCATCTGCCTGATGAGCGCGAGTGATTCAGTGATTGTGACTGAAACCCAGGGGGCATGTGCCCTGGCCTTCTTCGGCAGGAAAAACCCCAGATATAAGATGTGTTTCCTCATATGATATATGACCAATCTGACACACCCGTCCGTTTAGGAAAATGGGATCAGTCTGGAAATATCATTTCCTTGTTGAAGATTATGTGATTGGAACTGACACCACTCACCTTTGTCCATTTCGATGGACAAAGCCAAGGAATTGTTTTGTCTGCTACGCAGATAGAACAATCTTGCTAATGCAAAAACTTCCGCATGGTAACCTAGAAACTTTACTCTTCTTTATACCTGGGGGCATGCAAACCTTTTGTACGCAAGTGAAAAGCGACCAACGTAACTCTAACCCCATAGTTTTACTAAATTCAACTACTTAAGTTAGGTGATTAGTCTGATCCACCATTCACCTTTGTTGGGACCAATGGAAACGGCAAAGCAAAGGAGATTGTTTCCCACCGAGAGACTATCCTACCTAACCTTAGTAGTTCTTTAACCCTTAGGACAGTAGTTGGTCGTTCCTAGCTTGCATACAAAAGGCTCCGGAGCAAAGTTTCGATGGGGCAAGCTCCCTAAAAAATGAACCTACTGATAAGAGGAATCCTTATTATACGACTGGCACGAGCAGGTTTACGCGAAGGTCAAGCTCGTTAAAAAATAAACCTAGCAATGAACACATGTTCCCCCAGAGTTTAAACTCATTAAAAAATGAACCCACCTTTGGTAAATAATCTTTGCGATCGCATAATTATCATCTTTTGAACCTTGGTCGTGTTCTTACCATCACCTCCACTCTTTTTTAGCCAATCATACGCCTCCATTTGACTGTTTACCCTTTTGAGGAACAGTTGCGACGAGTGATTCTATTAGCCACCTTCTTTACACTACCATGATTGAAAAAGTTCCAAACCTTACCTGGAACCAGCTGTTGGCTAAAAACATCACTCGTTCCTCAAAAACGAGTCTCCTTTAAGCTCTTTTCATCTAACTCGTAAAATATGAAAATATTGTCGAGCAATTGGCCTCTCCAGCTCGTTAAATTCATTGGAAGTGCCATCCCTCCTCTATATTTTAATCCTTTTGGACCTGAAGGATCATTACACAAAAATATCGAGAATTTTTCTAGTTCGGCTCGTTAAAACTATCAAAAAGGAATCCCTTTCGTATTATTTTATACTTTTCGGACTTAAGGGATTATATTACAAAAAAGAACTACTGGAGTTGCCTTTCCGTCTCTTTTTAGACTCTCTAAAATTGAAAAGGACGAAATTACCTTTGTCATTAAACTCGTTAAAGCAATAGCGACAAACCTGTCCATGCAGACAAGAACGAGTTTCACTGTCGCTAGGCTCGTTAAAACATAGCAATAGGTTTGCTCGAAGGGAAAATTATAGAATAAGCATATGTTATCCTCCTCAAGCTTGACAAAAATAAAGAGGTACTGGTCAGCAATGACTGGGGAAAAAGGGAAGAAAACTTGAATAACTTCATTGGTAGCAGGTCACTCTTGAACATGACACTTTCACTCCATCACCATGATTGAGTCAGGTTGGGTTATTCCGTTCACCAGTCATATCACCATTGGTCCTCCATACCATCCATCTTGGGGTTAACGCTACCAATCCATTTCAGTGTCACCGATATGTTCAAGAGAAGTCGCTCAAAGAATTCACCAACCCAGCTAATGCCTCATCCGCTGCAATACCTTCACGCTCCATTCTTTCATGACCGCCACCCTGAACCTTGTATCATCAGATTGTTTTCACCTCCACAAAATCATTTGCTTTGTTCCGTGTCGTAGATGTGGGATTCATTAAGGCCCTCCGACAATGGGTCACTTCTTGTCGACATCAGCACATTATCCAAGAAGTTGACTTAGGAACAACCCTTTCAGTACTTTGAAGCTTGCATGCCTCAATGGCAAGTTTCTCACTTCCGGTGACAGGTTTACATCAATGGCCTTCGACCGAAAGATTTTGCATGGTGTTCAACATCGTCTCATGTATTCACACCACGTGAATTGTACTACATTACCTTGAGGGTCATTATCATTATCGGTGATTCCTCTCGTGCATGTTAACAACTTACATCATTAGCTGGTAATCAGGTGACGTCTTTCCATGTTCAACATCAAAACATCTTTTAACATGGATTGAATTGTACTTCGGGCAAAGATTGAACAAGTTTGAAGACCCCGGATCTAGTTTCATCCATCCGGGCTGCGATTTATTCAGGAAAATAAAGACATCAAATGCACATCATTGTTGCACAGATAATCATCCAATCTAAGGGATGATGGCTCTACCAGAATCATCATTCTGCCACACAGACGGTTGTTTGTCCTATGTACATGAAAATGAATTTATAAAGCTGAGCATGGGAATGCCCGCCTCAGCTAGATCATGAAAATATTATGAAGATAATTTATTGTATTGTATCTTATTATGAAGATAATTTATTGTATTGTATCTTAAAACCTCAGATCCTCATGATAAAGCATTTCACCTGACATCAGAAGATTTACGACCTCATGCTTTAGGGGGCAACTGTTATAGACATATTTGGGCACTGCAACCCCAATCACATATGTCCATAAAACAAGGGCTCTAAAACCCCTAAAAGTGTCGTTTCATACCCTAAAGGATCAAGGTCAACTGATTACATCATTTCCCAGAAGTTCTCCCTGAAAAACTACTCATAATTGGTCAAAACTGGACCATACAGACTGCTCCATGTTGAGGGTGCGATGCATCTCACCTGTTACACACGGGGGGTGCGATGCATACTGAAAATCCATTTTGTAGGGTGCGATGAGCGAGAGCAGAAAAAAGGTAGAAGCAATTTGCTAGGTGGAAACTCAAAAAATCTTCTAGAAACTTCTCATATGACACTTGCCTCTCTGAATTCGCCCAGGGATGAGTAAGAGATCATGAAATCTCCAAGTGGAACTCAGAACTATCAGTGAAATGACACTAATCAAAATCCCAGAAGTTGACTCACTCTCCTGCAAACATCTATATATGGATCCCTCATCCCAGAGATCCAAAGGCTGGAATTTTGTATTTTGTAAGGAAGTGTTGTTGGTTTCTCTTTGAGACATTGTATTGTTGGGTGATCTTGCTTTGTATGAGGTGAAGAGGGCTTTCATGCTGGGAGGATGATGCTAGATCAAACATCTTGGTTGTAATCCTCTCTTTTACTACTTCTATCAATAAAGCTATTTGAGTTTTCCTCCATATGTTTGTATATCTCTGAATCTTGTATTTGTATATGCATTGGTATGGTTAATATACATCTGATCCTATATTGTTTATGGTTATAGATCTCTATGCTTTGATGGTATTTTGCTACTTTGACTCTACATGTGTTCTTTGAAGCGGGACAAGTGAGAAAGGAGTGGTGAAAGCTCTATCAAAGGAGAGAGGAAACAAGCAAGGAGACTAGTGAAAGACTGAGGTTGGTACTCTTTTCTTCTCTCTCATCTATCTCTCATAAAGGAAAACACAAGTAACTTTGGTTTGTTTGTTTCTAAGATAGCTACCCGTCTTAGTGGGACTAGCAGCTCTGAATGGACACTAGTTTTCCTGATAACAAACATGTCCTTGCTTATGGCAGTAAGTGCAACACATGTTCATCCTCTTGACAACATGATTTGCCTTGTCCAATGGACCTTTGGCTTCTTGCTTCTTTTCCTTCAAAATTTTCCTATATGTGGCCATTCTCTTCCAACATCTAGAAACATGATGGTTATCCAAACCACAAAAGGAACATGCAATTATTTTCCCATACCTATGTGGAAATTTACCATGCTTTTCAAAATCAAAAGGAAGATGTTTAGAACCAGATTTATACCTACCTCTTTCACCTTTATTGCCTTCATGATTAGGTGAAGCAAATGAAGTAGTGGCTCCCTTTGGAACACCATCAATCTCTTCAAGGCTTTCAGAGTTTGCACAACTCTCTGGTTCAAGTGTGTGCTTCTGAACACCTACATCCTACAAATGATTTTTCAAGCTCTTGCATTCCTCCCGGATACAATCTTCACACTCTGTGATGCAACTCCTTCTTGGAGCTATTTCAATGGCCTTCATGGCAGCTTTGGAACTCTCTCCATAAGATTGTCCATAGCCAAGACCCAAATATCTAGGCCTTTTCTCAACTATTATTGGTTCAACAATACCTTGTGCATGCTTTCCCAAGCCCTTTCCTTCATAGCCCATCTTGGACATTAGCTTGGTACCTATGCCTCTAGTATGTTTTTCAAAAGAACCAATATAAGCATTCTCAAAGGGATTTGAAGACAAACTGGAATGGTTTACCTATTCTTCAAGCTGATACTTGACCATGGCTTCTTTGGCAACAAAGAGTTGTGACTCCAACTCATGCATCCTTTTCAGGTTCATATTTGCAATATGAAGTTGCCTCTCCATTTCCTACAATTTGTCAGAAAGAAACTGCTTCTCTTCCTTCATGGAATTCAACTACTCTCTAAGTATGCTGCTCTTCCTTGCCTCCTCACACATTTCTCTCACCTTGTCCATCATAATGAACAAGTCTTGATCATGTCTTCATCAAAGAGTCTTGTGATGCAAGAGGATTTTGAGGACTCACTTGTAAAAATTTTCATTATACCAATGAAAAATTTAACTTCAAACAAGATTACTAAAGAGCTTATTTAAGAAACCTTTTGCAACAAACCTCTTGTGCTTCAAGGATTGCTTTGAGGTCCTTTGGGATAAGAAGAATGCCTTCAGTCCTTATTCCTTCTTGTCCTTCCTGGACTGAGCTATAAATAGCTTTCCCTTCACCTCTGCAAACTCAGAAAATAGTCAGTCTGCAAATAAGCACACATCAATCAGACAATCAATCAGTCAAGGATTCGATTGTCAAACACCCTTCAGACAAGCAATCTTTGTTGTGTCAATCAAGAATTATGAGCTGATACCACTTTCTCTGGTATACCCAGCTTTAATATCACCTTCTTGAAGGTGGTGCTAACCAATATTAAGCTCTGATACCACCTGATCTGAAAATGGGGCACTTAGGCTTCTTGTCTAACTTACAAGAACCTCTCCCACTTCCAAAGCTTAAATATTCCCAAGTCTTTACGATTAACCAAATGCGGAATTAATAATGCTTGGTGTTTATTTTTAAACTATTTATGTGCTTTAAAATTCTGTTGTTTATGTTGATATAACATACACATAATAGTAAACAATGCAGCAATAAAACAAACACACAGAACAACAATTTAATTAGGAGTTCACCCAAAACTCTTGGGCTACGTCTCCGTGAGCTCTAGTCAACTCCACTAGGCTCTCTAGGATTATTGTATTAGTCTCTTTACAAGCTCCTGGTCCAACTCCATTGGTTTATAGAGAAAACAATGGGTTTAGACACCATCTTATCCCTGGCTCTTGAAGCTCTCGACTTTCTGGCTCTGTGCTCTCGCTCTGGCTCTTGGCTCTCGGCTCTACACTCTCGCTCTGGCTCTTGGCTCTTGGCTCTGGATCTGGCTCTGGCTCTTGGCTCTCGCTCGTGGCTCTGGCTCTAGCTCTGGCTTCTCTGAGCTCTCAGAAGTCTACTTGACCTCCAAGCGACTGTCTCATCAACTTTCTACTCTCTAGTTTTCCACTTGACCTCCAAGTGACTCCAAGGCCCCCTCAGCTGCTCTGCACTTTAGCTTTCAGCTTTCTCTGGTTGTGCCCTTCTGCCCTCCATCGTGCTCTCTAGCTCCTTTGAGGCATTTTCCTAGCTTTTCAGCTACCTCAGCCATTTCTCTGTGTGCAATCATCTCTATGTGCCTCTGCGGCTTCCTTACTCCTTGTCAATTCGACTCGTCATCTGGCTCTACGGCTTTGTGGCTTCAAAATGCATCATTGGCTGTAAAAATTCCTGCTTGCAATGTGGCATGATGATCAGGGGTCGTTATAGAGGATTGGGGCCTTCCCTGAGGTGAAAACCTGAAAATGGAGAAAATTTCCATTACATAGAGATTTCTGGAAAATACACTATCGGACGTGAAATCCGAACATGAAATTCCATCCAATCACCCTAAAATCCCTATCGAGTCTGCCTTCGGTCGCAATATTGTTGTCACATAGGCGGGAGGTCTAAAAACCTCAATACACAGGAATACAAAGAAATCCTGTGTTTTCAGAATTCAAATCTTATACAATTGGGTCCATAATTCCTTTTGGGTCCGCCAACCATCGTAATATCGCAATCACATCATCGCATGGCCAAATGGCCAAAAAACCCATTTACACGGGAAATACATTGAAAATTTGAATTTCCGGATTTCAAATTTTATAGAATCACGTGGATAATCCTTATCATGTCCGGGTTTTGATCGCTAATCGCATATCGGAATTTCTAACGACTCGGGGGTTCTGTCTATTGACTATGCTGATTTCCGACGCCGATATCGGTGATCGCCATGTCGCATCGGCCCGGGATTTCCTTTCCTTTGCCTTGTGGCATCGCCGATGCCAATCCACCGATATTGGCGATCGCAATATCGCATTGGCCCGAGGTCCTTGCCTTTGTCCCATGCCATCGCCGATGCTAATCTGCCGATTTTGACGGTTGTAATGTTGTATCGGCCTGGGTCCTTACCTTATATTATTTCGCATATGTCTGCCTCCGATCCGATATGTCGGGGATCGGTGATTGGGGGTTTCTCCCCTTTCCGCTTAAGTCTACTCTTTTGGACCTCCTCCAATGCAATTTCCCTTTATAAGGGCTTTTTGCCCATTTTAGGGGATTTTGCTTCTTTTTCCAAAGAACACAGGGCAACTTCTTTCTGCGATAACTTCTGCATCCTAAGTCCATTTTTTCCCATTCAAGTTGCAATAGATTCAAAAGGAAAAGATCTCTGCAATGGGGCTATTTCCAGGAACTTCCTTGGACTTTCATTTTCCTCTATGAGGAACACTTAGACTTAGAAGTCTATCCAAAATCCATTTTGGATCAAATAACATGTTGGATTATTTACGTGTCATAAGTTTTGAGCTCTTCATACATCCACGCGAATACATATTGGTACTGCTTGAATAGGCGGATAAAGGCTTGTCACTCTTGAGGTGTGTAGCAAGTAGCGAGATTAACAAACTTTTGATCTTTCTTTGTTCCAAATTGATCTTCTGAAGCGACAATGTTGAACTATGATTTTTTACATTGGTTGGTCCTCTAAAGTGGTTCTACAAGTCATACATCCTCTCTAGTGATACCACACCCTTCGGCATGGGGTTCTCTTTGCTCATTCAAGCTACATCTTACAATTCTTTGTCGTTCTCTTCTTCGTCAATAGATGCATCTTTGAACACATCAACATTTTCCGTGAAATGAAATATCTGTTGATCATCATTAAAAACGTGTATATTAGTGACATTTTCAAGGATGGATGGCTTCTAAAGAATTTCAATAGAAAAACCATCCCTAAGCAATGACAACCTAGCAGAAGAATTTGCCAATGCATTTGTAGTTGTGTTACGCATTCTAGGAATAGAGACAATATTCAAATCTTGGAAATTAGAAATAAAATGGCATACCTCTTGTAGATAATTTTTCAAATTAGGTGACACAAGTGCATAGTATTTCATATCGGTCGTATGACGATATTAGAGTCACCTATTGCTTTAAGAGGCCCAACTTTGAGGCCAATGGATTTCTATAATCCCACAATGGGTGCTTCATATTATACAGTGTTATTATTGCACTCAAATTCCAAGTAGAAAGAGATCAAGTGTTTCCTCCATTGCGGGTCTACTAAAACACAATTGGCTCTGGAGCCCTCCCGTGCCTTGGAACCGTCAAAATACAAAATCCAAACATCATAAATACAAGACCTATGCCCTACACTAGTACTACTACTATCTACTATACATAGGTGATTTCCGCCAGTTAGACTAGGAAGGAGTTCCAGTTGCGTGTCTGGTGGGACTAGGGAAGGCTGAGCAAGGTAGTAAGGTTAGTCTCAAAAAACAATTTCCAAAAATTAAATCTACAAAGGCCACGGGTTCATTTTTTCCTTCAAAGGGTGTAACAGTGTGTTTCATGTAAGGTTTTGAATCCACCCAGATTTGGTTATTCATGCCCTTGTACGAAAGCCATAAATGTGACCAATCAGTTGCAAAATTCCCTTGTAGTTTTCTAGACCAGCCTCTACTTATCAATACACCGTAGGCTTCGGGAATGTCCACAATCACTATGTTTATGCACTAGTGAACTTTGTGATCACATGATAGGCAAACAAGAATTTTTTTGAGTTCACCAATAGCATGGACAAGAGTATTTACCAACTGAAATATTTGTGCATCATTCTTATCCCATTTAGAATTAATTTTCTTGGCAATGGATAATGGCATTATGTTTATAGATGCACCAGAATCAACTAAACAATTTTGAACAATGAAATTGAAATTTTTTAAATTCAATAAAAGCAGAGGGAAGAGAGTATTAGCTTCTAATGTCAATGTGTTAAGAACTAATTCCAAGGGACTAGAATACTTACCATATCCCTTATGTGAAGAGGAAGCATCATTACTTGAGGAAGGTTGTTCAAGGGCTTGGAGAAGTAGTTCTTGTTGGATGGCTATCCTTGTAAGCTCAAAGATCGAAATATTTGTGTGGGATTTCTTCATGTCATCCACTATATTATAATCCAATGTAACAGTCATTGTCGAAGTGTCTAGAGGAGAGGTTTTGTCTGACACTTCCGAAGTGGTGGACTTGCTTTTACTGTTGGCGGAAGTGTTCTTTGTGGTGTCAGCTTTTCCATACTTTTCTTGAGTGTTATGAGTCGAGTTGACATGTCTTGAGTGTTCTGAATCTAGTTGACAAGGTGGTGTGGTTTTTCTTCACAAGTGTTCCTTCAACTTTTTCCCAGTCAACTCGAGTTCAGGAACAAGCCCTTGGCTCCTCAACTTGTATCGACTATTCTATTTTTGAGTTGGGTCCTCACTCAGTGGTGGTTTTTCAGCATCCTTCTTGTTCTCAGTAGTGAGCACACAACTTAAAGTATTCACTATGTTCCTGATACCTGCAGTCTCTTCAGCCACAGCGGATTCTTACTTTTCTTTTGTCTGCTCATTCTGCTCATCTAAAAGTATTGTGTCAATAATGTGCGTAGCCAAAGAGTTCATGTTGTGATTCCATTGCAGGCATGTCTTTTCTGAATGATATTCTTGATGAAAAGATAAATATTGGTCCATGCACATGCTTTCAGCATTTAGCATGACATTCGAGCTATGTGAAAATTTAATCGGCTAACTACTATTGTTGTTGTTGTTTTTGGTCCTTCTTAGGAAGTTGAACTTTGGGGGCTTGATGTTGACAACAATATCACTTGTCCTTTGTTTTAACTCTACCAACTCATTGGATAGAGACTTGATGGTCTTGGACAAACTTTCCAGATCAGTAGCTTCATTTCCTTGGCCTTTTTTGAAGAGGCTTGAGACTTTTTTCCTGACTCGTTGGAATATTTAGATTATTCATTATTGACATTGACTCCAATTACACACAATTCATTTTCAACTGCAATAGCTTCTTCAAAATTTTGTACCAAATTTTTCTTTCGCAACTCTCTTTACAAACTACGAAATGATTTTGAGTAAGGCATAGGTGTAGTAATCGATTGTGATGGAGGCATCAGGGGTCGTATCCAAAGGAAATAGGTTCAATACCTGATTAAACCTCTAAATAAAATATTTTAACTTTTCTTTTTCCCCCAACTTCAAATTCCCTAACTCCTTTAATAACATGGATGGGGTTTTATCATCAGCGAACTTTTCAAGGAACGACATTTTAAATCCCCTCCAATTCTGAATTGAATTTGAGGGAAGACTATGATACCAAGTAGTCCTCTACCATCTAAGGTAAAATGAGAGAGTCGACATGCAACATCATCATAATGTACCTTGAGTGTCTACAGGTGTAGGTAGTTGTGCAAATGGTCTTCCACTTTAATTGCCTTGCCAGGTTCATATTTCATTAACAATTGTTTCGGGTGTCTTGGAATCTTATGTAAAATTCCCGGAAGGGAAAGTGGGCCCTAAGTCATCTAATCCAGACCTTGGTCTGTCATGTCTTCGTCTATGCACTCCTCTTATTTAGGATCTGAGGAATCCTCTTTGTGGCCACCTAACTTGTGGAAAGTGTCGTCTAAGAGAACAACGTTGTCTATGTCACCCCTGTTGAAATATGGAGGTTGCTCTGGTTTTTTTTTTGTTATCTGTGGATTCTGCTAACTCTTCAAGAGTAGCGAAAACCAAATATTACACTATAGAAACTACTATACCGATAGGGTTTGTTTCTTTCTTCTTTGAAAAATAAGGAATATTATGTTCTCCGAGAATCAATCCAAAAGCTTTTACAAACTAATGGGTTATGGTTCGAATTGCCCGAATATGCTCGTAAGCAACTTCACAACTATGTTCATGGACGAGCTGAGAAGATCCGTCTGTTTCAAGAATATGAGTCAGATAGGTGTTGGGAATGAATTTTCCTTGTCTAGAGGTAGTATGGTGTGGGTGGGTGGAGTTATCAGGCATAAAAATTTGCTTCACCTCCTTCTAGTACTTTAAATGTTGACATTGTTGGACCTGCCAACATTCAAGGGGGTCTCCCTAAAATAAGGTCCCAATTATACCTTAAACCGTTTGGTGTAGAAGCCCCATCCGGAATACGACCTGGTTGTCCTCTGTTTAAATATTTTCCTTGGCTTTAACTGTTAGAAATAGATAGAATCACATATGTGCCTTTGAAAAGCAAGTGTGTCTAGTGAATGTTCGGTTGCAAGTACATCAAGGTTCTTATATTGCAGATGGGAGAGGAAGTGAGCCTTTGAAAGAGAGGTAATAATACCACTCTATCATAAATATGAACACATAGAAAAGGTTCGTCTAACACCCACTGGAATAGTCCACAAAGACACGGTGAGAATTACAACCATTACGACACATTCTCAATATGTTAAGCACTAAAATAACTAGCATAGATAAACTAATTTAGTACAGGTGAAAAGAAAACATGAATCGTAAACATTTACAAAACATTCTTACAAATATTCACAATCCATGTATGAAAATTTGTTGGCCATCAGGCTTCAAATATTAAGTAAATGTCCCAAGATACATGTATAAAATGAACATCACATACTCCAATAGTGGAGCATTGGAGCCACTACTTGCTCCCCAAAAGTACTAACTTTGTCTCTCAAGTGCCTTATGGGAAAAGACAAGGTGAATAGTCTTTTTCATATACAATGAGGGTGTATATATAACCAATGGGGTGATCCTTCATCTCTCTTGTGACTCTTGGAATACCCTCATGATTTTTTGACTTACCTATGACTTTTCAGCTCTCACATGACTCTCTACATTCTGTACATGTCCTTTAGACTTCCATTTTACAATACATTTCGAATAATTTACATAATCCACAAAATGATGTGGCACATGGTGACTCATGACATGACATGACACAGATGGCATGTGTTGGGCAGCAGATCCCCCCACAACAAGTTTTTGGTGCCTAAAGCCCGAGTTTTGTTCAATGTAATGTAAAGACCCCGCAAAATGCAGGCGTGGAGCGCAAGATTCTAGGGTTGTCCGCCCTAAAATAATGTAATTTAATATAAAGTGTGTCGACCTACCCATGGTCCGCGAACCATGGGATTGTATAAATAGAGTGAGGCTCTAAGTGTGAAAGTCAGTCTTGAGTCTTTGGAGAGGTAATAGATAGATGCGAAGGCATGGTTAGAATATAGAAGTGAATCTGAAGTGTATTGGGTCGTAGTAGAGGGTAGAGGCTTTGCAGCTGAGTGCGCAGAGGCCTAATAGAGTCCGCAGCTGAGTGCGCAGGGTAGAGTCGAGTCTGTACTGGATCAAACGTTGAAGACATCATTAATAAAGATCAGTTGGTTGACATATTGTGCATCTGGTTCATAGATTTGTATTTAAATGTTATGTGTTAGTGATATTTGTTTATTTATCCACACGCACTTATATGTATGTTTATGATGGAGAATATTCTTAATAATTAACAAACAAACCCTAATTAAGGAAGACTTGGGTAATTAACATTGATCACACTATGACTGAAGCTGCGCGAAGACGGTTCCGCATAATGCAGAGGCTTGCTGGTACACGTAATCTAGTAAGCACAAAGGTACTGAGCTCCCACATCAAGACATCACTAGGGTGCGGAAACCTGGTTCCAGCACCCTCCCATACTACCTCGGGTGACAACTCAGTCTGCACTCTGCAGACTGTTGCTGAAATGGCCGGTAGTACCGAGATTTGCTTGGCTAAACACACTGCTGAACCTGGGTCAGTCCCCACATAGCCAACAAATGGTTCCGTTGCCGAGACCGGGATCTACCTAAGGGATGTCTAATGTCGTGCCACTAGAACCCAACAAAGAAGGAAATTGAAGAGTGGGTGGACAAAAACATTCATGAGTTCGCAACACAGGAAAATAGAACTCCGTGGTTATCTGAGAAAAGGTGGCTAGATCGCTACGTGTATACGGAAATCCACGAGATTTTCTTTGCATCCTTTCCTTCTGAGTTGTATGAGTGGATCGTGAGATTAGCTGACAGCCAGGGAAGGTGTAAGCTCGACCAACCCATAGTGTGGACTCCAGAATTAGTGCGCAAACTAGAGGCATCAGAAGACAAGATCGCGAGAGCTGTGGACCACTAGCTCGACCGGATAATAGGGGGATTCATCACTGAGTTCGTGATAGATACAGCCATGAGCTACAGCAAAGAAAAACGTCATTTTCTCAAGGGACTGCCAGGTAAGTACATTAAATCTTTGAATACCTGGATTAAGATGTTGTTATGTGAAAAGTTGTTAATTTTAGGTATGTTCTATGCTAGAGCAATTTATTTAAATTTTCACAGTTAGCATTCACATCAGCATTACGATAAACTGCAGATAGAACATAAATATAATATGCAGAAGACAAGCCAAGACAAGAGGACACAAGATATGGCACAAGCCAGGGAAAAACCCCACGATGTGTGGGGAAACCCTTTGATCAAATCTTCTTTTATCTTCAAAGTTCAGCAGAGAAAGAGAGAGAGAGTACATTTACAACAGAAGTCAATACTTTGACTCGTCTAGATCTGAGCATAGATCATCTCCTATAACGATGAGATCAGTTAAAGACATTCTGCTTCAACTGATCCTCCAAGGTGACTCCTTCACCTATCATCGTGTTGCATCTGGTTCTCTTGCTATACCACTCATACTGCACCATACTTCACTAATCACGTTGCTCATGTCCATGATCTTATCCATCATCATGCTGCCCTTCATTTCCATGATCTCATGCTGCCCTTCATTTCCATGATCTCATGCTGCCCATGTTACCCATGATCTCATCATGCTTCATGCTGCCCATGCATCATATCAAGCTTCATGTTGCCCATGCCTACATTCATCATGATGTTGTCCATGGTTCATGATACATTATGCTATCCATGATGCAAGTATCATTTACCTTTGACAACTGTCTTTATGTCTGTGTATATCATGTATAGTATCCATGCTTCTGAAGCTTATATCAGTACGTTACACATACATCATGTATAGAGAATTTTCTTATGACAGAGGATATGTTAGACAGCGTATATATTATGCATACTTTCCATGACTGTGTTATGACATCGTTACCCTTACTGCGGCTTTGACAACCTGACTGTGGCTTCACTATCTTGCCTGCAGCTTCATTCCCTTGACTGATTATTATAGTGGACGGACATTCATCCAATAACTGCTCTCCAAACAAATCAGGAGTATCCGAGACTGTGTCGCTTCATTTCCAAATATGCCGAGACTACGTCCTCCATGGGCGGTTGGTGAAGAGGGAACGGAACCGGCTGATTGCCCACTTGAATTAGAACGGATGAGCTAGGAAGAAGGAATGACCGCGCATCACTAACAGTTTCAGCAGTCAATGTGTGTTGGGCCTTGTGTAAACACAAGGCAAAAGGAGGCCGAAAGGGAGAAATGCCCTTATACGCAAAACCCATATTCGCCATCGTCACGCGCTCCCAACTACAGCTTGCTTTCTATGCCATAAAACTCCTCAAAGCAGAAACTCATTAGCATTACCCCAATGCCAAACAATAACAAGAATATATTTAATTCATAAAAAGCGGCGACTGAAGAGCTATGCCATCGAGCAAATGCTGCTGCCGAAATAGAAATCAAACAAAGCATTTAGAGTAGACGCGGAGTAATAGTCCTCAAGAAGTAAAGAGGGTCGTCGAATAAAAGAGTGAGATCATTCCATGAACTTGATGCGCATTCTGTCAGTCCCAATCTCTGAAATATTTGGATCTGAACTTGACGTGAGACCAAATCTCAACGTCCACCCAAATCATGGAGACCATTTTGCTGGACTCACATCAGCTCCTCAGGCCCCACGTCGAACCCGAGATACCTTCATAACCAAATCAAGTCTATGCTCAGAACCATTCCTTCAGTCATATTATTACTGTCACGCCTTATTATGTTCAATCCTTCACACTACAGGCAGAACATTAACACAGACATCGTTGTTTTTAGGACTGCTTAAAACAGCGAATCAGTTCATGACTGCATTCTCCATTTAGGGCATCATCATGCATTGGTAGGGCATCATCTTTGGGCCAGAGTGTGTTTCTCTTGATGTCTCACTCCTCCCAAAACCCAAGACATGGAGAGGAAGATATCACTCAAGAATGTGTGGTATTATATGACTGCGAGGTATGCCTTCTTGACTGCAGCTAGGGTAAGGCTAGATCAGCCTTTAGAGAAACGTATTCTCCTTTAGATCTCTCTGTCCACAAAACCCAAACACGTGGAGAGAGATCACAAGAGATGTGTGCAAATGATATCAAATCCTCATCTATTTATACTAAAACGAGGATGATTAATAGACACGTCGGTTGGGCTTCTAGAGCCTACATAAGAGCTGGTCGGCTTGATAATAATTACATAAACAAAATAAATTCATATCTCCATAAATACTTATCGGAATCAGATGATCTTTGGATCAATCCTACACCTCTCGACGAGAGGGATCCAATAAAATTATCAGCCGCCATAAATGAGCTGACCCACATGGAGTTTGGCCCTAGTTGCCAATTTAACACTCCCTCTCAACTAGGGAGAACTCCATTCGCTGATTCATATGTATGACTGTACTATCTCTGCCATTAGTGCCTTGCACTACTCTGCCTAGCTCTATTGGCTCTACTCAGCTCTGTTGGCTTTTCTCTGCTCTACTCAGCTCTGTTGGCTCGGCTCTGCTCTGCTCAGCGCTACTGGCTCTGCTAGCTCTACTCTGCTCAGTGCTGCTGGCTCTGCTAGCTCTGCTCTGCTCAGCGTTGCTGGCTCTACTCTGCTCAGCTCAGCTCTGCTAACTTCTGCTCAGCTCAGCTCTGCTAGCTTCTGCTATGTTGGATCTGCTCTGCTCTGCTCATCTTCGCTGAACTATGAAGAAGAAGAATTGATCGAGAATGAGTCATATCATTTTCCACTGACCTGAAGTCAGTCTCAGAGTGCATACCACTAGTCCCAGACCAGTCTCAACTGACCCGAAGTCAGCTTCATAGTAAGTACCACTCCTGCCACTGGTCCCAGATCAGTATCGCAGTCTCAGAGAGTGTACCACTTGTCCCAGACCAGTCTCAACCGACCCGAAGTCAGCGTCATAGTATGTACCACTCTCACTGGTCCCAGACCAGTACTGCACTGACACGAAGTCAGTCTCGGAGTATGTACCACTGGTCCCAGACCAGTCTCAGCCGACCCGAAGTCAGCGACATAGCATGTACAACTCCTACCACTGGTCCCAGACCAGTATCATTGATCCCAGATCAATGGAGGACATCCTAGAGTAGGGAGTACGGTAGATACAACGATGCGTCCATCGGTACTACTATGGTCCCTAACTTCATTTCCCTGCTCATTGATCAGATGAGAGGTACTTCCCATAAGTCCCAGACTGCATGGGTAGGATGCCTCGACAGGAGAACTTAATCAATTATGTCCTCACAGGAGAACACATCAATCCTGTTACAATCGCCATGGAGAACACATCAATCCAGGCTGCCATGGAGAACACATCAATCCAGGCCTCACATGAGAACACATCAATCCTGCTAAAATCGCCATGGAGAACACATCAATCCAGGCCTCACAGGAGAACACATCAATCCTGCTACAATCGCCATGGAGAACACATCAATCCAAGCCTCACAGGATAACTAATCATCCTGCTACACAAGAGAGCGAATCATCTTGTCCCACAAGAGAGCGAATCATCGTGTTTCATTGCGCACCACTAGGGGAGGGTGAGTCACCCTGTGGTCGAATTTTGCTCCAGTATAACTGCAAACCCTCCAGAGCTCCCAGAGCTCAATGTATGCAACATGCAGGACCCTTTTACAAAGGTCTCTTGATGACTCCAAGTCATTCGGGAAAATCACAAATTTGATCTTTCCCCCGGGGCTTTAGCAACCTGTATATCATCTCAGTGCGATGGAGCCTCCTTGCTCATCGACTTTCCATATCCCAGATAAGGCAGTATCTGATGTCAGTCTGCTGGAGCAATTGTTGAATACAAGATTCCTCAATAATCGAATCACACCTCTGGTTGTCACAGAGAAAAACAGCTAACATAAGAAATTCCGCAACCATGTAGCTTCATACGAGATCATACTCATAGCCATGTATTCGGTCTTGGCGGTGCTTATAGTGACCAACTTCTACTTCCTGCATCGAAGCAGAATCCAAAGAGAACCAACACTGAAAAGTGCTCTAGTGATCCTTCACACTGCCTGCCCACTCATCATTCGAATAATCATGTGGTTTCATATTTTCGGCAGTGTATCTCAATCCGTGAGAGATTGTGCCCCTGAAGATATCTCCGAAGATTCTTGGCACCAATCTAGTGAGGCTCAACCAAATATGAGCTCACCATGCTAACTGCAACACAGATGTCTGGACGGAGGTTCTCCAAGAACATCAACATGAATGAGTTTATGAAACTCAGAGGCACTTCTGGTCCGACATCATTACCATATAACTTCTGAAAGTTAAGATACAAGCTTGCAGCTTATCTTCCCACATTCAGAATCCAACTCCCTCTGTCTCCAATAAATGAGAGGGTCTGCACCTGTCAGACATAGGTGCTGGTATGAGAGGTTTATCATCCACAACCTTCGAGTAATGGTTTGGATCGGTTTCACTCCTAGTGAATCTCAGCTTCATCTGACAGCTATCAATCCTCTCATATTACACCCAGGGTGCTTTGCTTCAAGCCATAGAGAGCTTTCTTCCACCAGCATACATGAGATTCCTGATCATCAATCTCAAACCCCTCGGGTTGTTCCAAACCTGTGGACCTGCTACCTGAGGGGGAATGGTTCCCTTGAAAGATTTTCCTTTGGTACATCTCAGACATGTACCTTCATGCTCTTTTTGAATTTAGGCATCTCTGTCACCATCTGACTCACAGACCTCTGATGCTATGTCAATGGTCATGGTCCCTAGTGGACTTCCTGCAACTTGATACAACCCTGAACTCAAAAACATCTTTGAAAATTCAATTTTCAAACACGTACCTTTCCATTGACGAATGCCACCATAAAACCTTTGACTTCCATTCCCTTTTCAGGATAGGTGGCATCAGTTCCAAGTGTAATCCCACGATTGTTTCTATCTCTACCAAATTAGAGAGTGCACCCTTCTATCCGATGAAGTGCCTTGAAGCACTACAATCAATATGCCAGATTCCCAAAGAATCTGAAGGAGAGGGCCAATACAAGATAATATTTGATTCTTCTTACCTGGGGTTCCTTGCTTCCTTGAAGAGTTGGTTGTGTCTTTGATGACTTGCATCTCTGACATTTGGACACTCCTTCTCATAAGGGCCGAAATCATAACCAAGACATCTACCTTTCCATCCACCCTTAGGTATGCCATCATAAGTTGCCGCTGCGTCATTCTGATAACATTCTCTGCTTCAACTTCACTCTAGGTGAATTATGAGGAACCCATTGATCCTTCTGTCTTGTCCCAATTGTCTTCGGTGATTGCTCTTTCACTCTTGCTTGGGCATTGTCTTCACCTCAGCTCTGATACCATGTTAAGTTTAGGTATGTTCTATGCTAGAGCAATTTATTTAAATTTTCACAGTTAGAATTCACATCAGCATTACGATAAACTGCAGATAGAACATAAATATAATATGTAGAAGACAAGCCAAGACAAGAGGACACAAGATATGGCGCAAGCCACGGACAACCCCCACAATGTGTGGGGAAACCCTTTGATCAAATCTTCTTTTATCTTCAAAGTTCAGTAGAGAAAGAGAGAGAGAGTACATTTACAACAGAAGTCAATACTTTGACTTGTCTAGATCTGAGCATAGATCATCTCCTATAACGATGAGATCAGTTGAAGACATTCTGCTTCAACTGATCCTCCAAGGTGACTCCTTCACCTATCATCGTGTTGCATCTGGTTCTCTTAATGTACCACTCATACTGCACCATACTTCACTAATCATGTTGCTCATGTCCATGATCTTATCCATCATCATGCTGCCCTTCATTTACATGATCTCATGCTGCCCATGTTACCCATGATCTCATCATGCTTCATGCTGCCCATGCATCATATCAAGCTTCATGATGCCCATGCCTACATTCATCATGATGTTGTCCATGGTTCATGATACATTATGCTATCCATGATGCAAGTATCATTTGCCTTTGACAACTGTCTTTATGTCTGCGTATATCATGTATAGTATCCATGCTTCTGAAGCTTATATCAGTACATTACACATACATCATGTATAGAGAATTTTCTTATGACAGAGGATATGTTAGACAACGTATATATTATGCATACTTTCCATGACTGTGTTATGACATCGTTACCCTTACTGCGGCTTTCAAAACCTGACTGTGGCTTCACTATCTTGCCTGCAGCTTCATTCCCTTGACTGATTATTATAGTGGACGGACATTCATCCAATAACTGCTCTCCAAACAAATCAGGAGTATCCGAGACTGTGTCGCCTCATTTCCAGATATGTCGAGACTGCGTCCTCCATGAGCGGTTGGTGAAGAGGGAACGGAACCGGCTGATTGCCCACTTGAATTAGAACGGATGAGTTGGGAAGAAGGAATGACTGCAACATCACTAACAGTTTCAGCAGTCAATGTCTATTGGGCCTTGTGTAAACAAAAGGAAAAAGGAGGCCGAAAGGGAGAAATCCCCTTGTACGCAAAACCCATATTCGCCATAGTCACGCGCTCCCAACTGCAGCTTGCTTTCTATGCCATAAAACTCCTCGAAGCAGAAACTCATTAGCATTACCCCAATGCCAAACAATAACAAGAATATACTTAATTCATAAAAAGCGGTGACTGAAGAGCTATGCCATCGAGCAAATGCTATTGCCGAAATAGAAATCAAACAAAGCATTTAGAGTAGACGCGGAGTAATAGTCCTCAAGAAGTAAACAGGGTTGTCGGATAAAAGAGTGAGATCATTCCATGAACTTGATGCGAATTCTGTCAGTCCCAATCTCTGAAATATTTGGATCTAAACTTGACGTGAGACCAAATCTCAACGTCCACCCAAATCGTGGAGACCGTTTTGTTGGACTCAATCAGCTCCTCAGGCCCCACGTCGAACCCGAGATACCTTCATAACCAAATCAAGTCTATGCTCAGAACCATTCCTTCAGTCGTATTATTACGGTCATGCCTTATTATGTTCAACCCTTCACACTACAGGCAGAACATTAACACAGACATCGTTGTTTTTAGGACTGCTTAAAACAGTGAATCAGTTCATGACTGCGTTCTCCATTTAGGGCATCATCATGCATTGGTATGGCATCATCTTTGGGCCAACGTGTGTTTCTCTTGATGTCTCACTCCTCCCAAAACCCAAGACGTGGAGAGGAAGAGATCACTCAAGAATGTGTGGTATTATATGACTGCGAGGTATGCCTTCTTGACTGCAGGTAGGGTAAGGCTAGATCAGCCTTTAGAGAAACGTATTCTCCTTTAGATCTCTCTGTCCACAAAACCCAAACACGTGGAGAGAGATCACAAGAGATGTGTGCAAATGATATAAAATCCTCATCTATTTATACTAAAATTAGGATGATGAATAGACACGTCGGTTGGGCTTCTAGAGCCTACATAAGACCTGGTCGGCTTGATAATAATTACATAAACAAAATAAATTCATATCTCCATAAATACTTATCGGAATCGGATGATCTTTGGATCAATCCTACACCTCTCGACGAGAGGGATCCAATAAAATTATCAGCTGCCATAAATGAGCTGACCCACATGGAGTTTGGCCCTAGTTGCAAATTTAACAAAAGTGGGTCATGTGAATACATTAATGTTTGGAATGACGAGGTGCGGAAAAATTTACAAAGGTAGCGTGGAATTAGAAAACAATCCATTAATTTCACCATCGCGAGAGAGCAAGGACGAGCTCGCTCGGTTCTCTCCAAGATGTGCGGTCTGGTTGATAAAGCAGCGTATTCCGTAGTTACCACCTCCACCCACGCCACCACCCACTTCACCTCCCTCCTCTCCATCTCCACCCACTCCACCTCCACTAACCCCTCAGTTCAACATGGCAAACGCGATCAAGCTACCTGTATTCAGAGGAGTATGGAATGAGGATCTGGACAAGTTCTAATTCGTGGTAAGAGCAGTATGGGAAACGCAAGGGGTCACGGATGACAACATTAAGAAGGCTACATTGGTGAGCACGTTGCAATATCACGCCTTGACGTGGTATATTAAGCACTCTAACGACCAACCAAGCGCAAGAATACAAAGATCCAGAATGCTTTGAACAAAGAATTTAGCCGACCAAAGTCCCAGACACAGTCAATCATTGGGTTTAAAGAGATCACAATGCTCCTGGGTGAGACCCCCTGGGATCTAGATCAGCGACTGAAGAGTATGATCCACGAGGCTAATATGACACTCACAGATGCGCAGCACATGGTTTGTGGCATCCTTGACATCGCACTTAGGGATGACGTTGTCACAATGGAAGCTTTCAACCCAGGCCAAAGCGTTGGAAATGGCAATGAGGTTGCATGAGACCCTGATACAAGACCCTGGCTTGGGAGTTCAACAAATCCACGCGCAACTACAGAATCTATGCTTGGAGATGCAGAGTTTGAAGCAGGATAGGGCACCACGGCCAGAGGTGTGCGAGGAAGTATTGTGCATAAAATGAAAAGGCCAGGGCCACGACAAAGATCATTGTCTGGTATTTGCGAATTACTTGGCAGGAGGGGGAACCATTACATTGAGACCAGAAGCACAGGAAAGGCTGAGTACGACACCCGCATTATGGTGCGCAATCTGTCAGACAGGAGGAAAACACACGACAGACAATTGTCATCTATTACAGAAATATACACAGACTCCGCAGCAGTTGTTTTGTAATTTATGCAGGTCGATAGGCCACGATGAGCACACTTGTTGCAGTTACGAGTTAATGTTGGATCAAACTCCAGCCTATAGAATGCAAACAAAAACACAAGCCCTCGACCCAGCTGCGGGGATGATGCATGTTGGATTTTAGGGGCGAGGTCGAGGACAAGGAGGCATGGGACCAAGAAGGGGCAGTGGACAATTAATTTGCTACAATTGCGGGGGACCAAGGCACTACGCCCACGATTGTACCAACCCAACAAGAATATGTTGATCGTATTGTGCTCAATTTGATCATGAACCAATGGATTGTCCTACGTTGATCACATAGATGCATGTGAAAGGAGTACTCCAGCCTCCTCCGACTCAAAATATCCAAATGATGAGATCTGAACCCCGCGAAGAAGACCCCAACGTGAACATGATGCTCAGAAGTGGCGTGACCACAAGGGAAGATAAGGGGAAGCAACCTGAGGAAGATACATGGGTTCGCAAGGCTCCTGCAAAGGAACCTGAGTTTGACTTGGAACGCGCAAAGGAGACGTTTATGGAAGCTAAGAAGAGCTTCACGAAAGCCTCCACTTCAAGTAGTAAGGACCAACCAGAGCTGGAAATGGATCCTTCCATGCTTACTACATTTCTGGAGACATGCATGAAGTTGTTGCATGACAATAAGGCAGTTAAAGGACTACAAGAGATGATCACCTGGTGCGCGGGGTCGGGGGAACCACGCGTAGTGTGGAAACTGGGAAAGCATACATTACACACTGGGAGGGAAATGAGATTGACGGTGTAGATTGGTGAATACGAAATGGATTAGGTAATCCTAGACCTGGGGTTGGATGCGAATGTGTTACCCAAGAAAACCTGGGAATGCATGGGTAGGCCCACGTTGTAGTGGTCCCCTATTCAATTACGAATGGCGAACTAATAGAAGATCGTGTCCATGGGAAGGTTGCAAGGAATAATAGTTGATATCAAAGGCGCGAGCACACAGACAGACTTTGAAGTGATAGAGATTTTCGATGACAACAATCCTTATCCCGTGTTTTTAGGAATAGACTGGGCGACTGATATGAATGGAGTCATCAACCTGAACAAGAGGGAGATGATATTCGAGAAAAAGTCACTATGAATGGTAGTCCCGTTAGACCCATCCAAAGGAACACGCTACATTGAACCCGTGCGCGATGATGAGATGGATTGCATTTACCAGATAACTGCACAGAATCAGGATCAGGTGAATCCAACCATGGATGGAAGAATCTCGTGGGATCGTGACAACTCCTGCACTTTGGATTCAAACGAGGAAGTAGAACACTGGCAGAACTGGTTGCACGAGGTAGTGATGCTCAATTGCACATGATGATTAGATCACTCCATCGCGTGACGATAGATGCAAGGGAACTAGCAACACATGATGAAGTGATAGCGGTGTTAGCGCTTGAAATTTCACCTCAGGCTGAGAAAGGTAAACTTCAAGGCAACATCAAACCACTTAGCCTCGTAGCTAGCCCTACGGGGCAGGAGAGGGCTCTCTCCGGTCTATCTCGGTAAAGGTCTTCAACGGGTGATACAACCAATGAGGAAACACTAATTTTAGGCTAGTAAACTGATAAAAAGGTTTGATTTGGGATGTTTAGGGTTTTGGTGGAAAATTGGGAAAAGGCAATTTTGGGTGCGGGGATTGGACACAGTTTTTGCAGGGGGTTCTTTGGGGCAAGGTAGGAGACTGTACTGATGCCTTTAAATTAATTGAATGGATAGAAATGACCGGTGAGGAGCTAAAGAGAGCAAGAAACCTTCAAGAGTTCTCTTTAGACAGATGAAAACATAAATATTAAGCAAACTTAAAAGCAGAGCATGGCAATCATGAATTCTACTTTAACACTTCATTTGCCTAATTTGCAGAAGGAAAAGTAAGAAGATCAATCACATAAAAAATTTACAAGTACAAAGAGAAACACACCATCAATACATGTAACCATAGGAATCCCAAAAAGGACTACAAAACCCTGGTCTTTCTTCCTTTGCCAAAACTACAGAGATGCAATGAATAATACAATAGTAGCTTCTCCCTCAAGAGTCCAACCATGAAAATGACCAAGAAAGTACATAATATAGGCAATCTAACATCTTTCCTTGCCTCTAGGGGTCGATCTCACTATCCTAGGAGTTGTTTCAACCAATTCTAAACTGAGTACTAAAAACTAGGCAGTCAAAACAACTTGCCTCTATAAACTAGGAAACCAATTCATTCATTAAATTTTTGCCTATCACATGAATGAATCTTCTAGAAGAGATAAATAAGTGTCAAAATATCATAAAGTTACATCATTTACAACAAGGAGGATCAAAATTCACTCCAAAAAGTCAAATCCAGTCAAAACTGTGTTTTGCTGAGCTGTAGGTGAATTCCTGTGAAAACTGCCCAACAGGTCGCGCCCTCTTCCTGAACGGGTCGCGCTACTTTGGAGCTGCTTTCGAGGCACTTCCAGGTGTTCAAATAAGGAAAAGGTGGGCTTGTTGGAAAGGTCTAGATGTCTACGTTCCAACCCAAGTGGAATTTCTGAATTTGGTGGTCATTTGCCCCTCCAAAATTGCAATCTCCCAAGACTGCTTCATGTGTGTCAAAAAGGTGGCAGAAAGTCATTTTTTGCTTGTTTTTTGACTTTCTGGAGGCCCAAAACTTGGTGAAATTTCTTGGCAATTGCTGAGCAAGTGTATCTTTGCATGAAAAATCCAAAAATGCTGAGTTTTCCCAAAAATGAGTTTCCCAACAAAAAGGTCGCGCGCCGTTGGTGGAGAAAACCTGTTTTTTGCAAAAACAAAATCACAAATGACCAAAAATGCTCAAAATTTTTAGAATTTTGTACTGGAAGTGAGTTATTAGCACCATTCTCCTTCAAAGAAGCCTCAGCCAAGATGTGGAGGGGATCGGGCCTTTTCCTTCGTTTTAGTGCTTTGGTCAACCGCCCTTGGATCACCTTCATTTTCCCCTTGCATACATGCATTCGGGCCCAATAGTGGTTTTTCATGTTCTGGAGCAGGTCTTTATCTTTGTTGGCCTTGGCCAGCAGCCTCTCCAAATGAGCATTGACCCGGAGAAGCATAGCCTCTCGCTCAACGGGTACCAAGTCACCGGGTCTCTTGCGCGCCAAGTTTCGGTCTTCATGGATCCTCCGCAACTCATCAAGAGTGTGCTCCTCTTCAAGTTGCTTATTGCGCTGCTCTAAGTAGGTGATTGTCCAGTTTTCCATTTCCAATCTTTGCTGCAACGAGTCATTTTCAGCCCTTAGGTGCTGAATGATCTCCTCTGACTCTAGGCTAGGAGAAACGATGTCAAGATCAACAACCTCTATGCCTGGAACACCTGATGACCCCTCATCAATCTTGGGTTGTTTTCCTCTCTCTGGTACCTGTGCTGCTGTCGGAGACGAGGCCCCTTCCACCTGGTGTGGAGATAACACTCGTGGTTCTGATGAAGAAGGCGAGACCCCTTCCACCTGGTGTGGAGAAAATACTCGCCGAGCTGCTGCAAATAAGGCCCTGTGGCCTCTCTGATATGTGACCAATGGAGGAGAGCTGACATGTCTGGTCTCAGGAATATCATCATGCTGTGAAGGCCCTCTCTCCTCATGAACAACCTCAGGGGGTGATGATGCTGATGCTGTGAAACAATCCCGCGAGATAAAATCCTCCCATGGGATACCCTGCTGAGCCAACTGATGTATGACCACAAGCTGGATCAAACCATAATGATAGATGCTCCTGTGTTGCTGTGCTGGACTCCTTCTCTGCACCAAGGGCACCATCTTCTCAATATTCCGGCATATGAAAAATGGTATGTTCATCATCCGTACCCGTGTGAAATGCATCAACAAGCGAATATGGTACGAATACAAATATGCAAATCTGCCCTCACAGGTGAAATAGCGCATGATAAGCCTCATCATGGGAGCATACTCATCCCTCAAAAATCTGAAATGAAATACACCAGTCATGTGCCTCGTATAGGCAGGTTTAATGTAGGGCTCATACTGAAATCTGTCCAATAGTTTGCGCTTGTTCCACACTTCTCCAACATTAGGTATCCCTGTTGCTTGAGCAATCATCTCAGGTGTCAATGTAAAATCCACCCCTGCAAGGTTCACATGCCCATCATGCAAATGAAAAACAAACAAGCGGGCCGATTCCCTGTGATGCTGAATTTGAGAGATCCTCTCACAAAATTCATAACATGACTGATAGCGGAAACATGTGACTACAATTGGACAAGCCTGCAAATCGGTCAAAGAGGTGGGTTCCTCTCTCCTATGGTGACCACTCTTACCACCCCTGTGAGGCCTCCTTTGTACCTCAACCTCCGGAGTTGACTCACGGTCATCACTTTGCTCATAGTCGGTTTCGGTTTCTGACATGGTTTCGAGAGCAAAGTGGCTGGAATGTACTGTTGCTTCTGCTCAAAAATATGCTAGTTTAATTGTTGAAATGTTGTTTCAAGGGGACAAATAGCACAAGGGAAATGTTAGGGAAGGGAGACTTTTAAGGGAAATTGGGAAAAATATATGAAATAGGGAGTTTAAGGGAAGGAATCATGATATACCCCATCACACAATTATAATTTGCAAAGGTTTTATGAGAGGTAGGGTTTAGGGTTAGATTCTTGATTTTTAGGAATAGGGGTAGGGTTTTAGGGCTTTTGGTATTTTTGGTAGAGAGATTGAGTAAAAATGATGAGGGAGGTGGAAATGGGATGTAGGGAAAAAGTGGGGGTGAAAAGGATGACCTTGAAAACAGCAAGACAAACCCTAGCCTTACTAACACTTTGACATTCTTAAGCAAATATACATTGGACTCATTATTTCAAAATGATGACTTTAAAATACATTCTCATGCTTTTCAAGCTTTGGCAAACAATGTATTTTAATGATGGGAGGCCTACCTGCAACCTTGAAGCAATCCGGGGTTGTTTTGCAGCTTGCAGGCGAATTTTGGTGGAAGAATTCCCAACAGGTCGCGCGCAAGGCTGAACGGGTCGCGCGCGCCCAACAGGTCGCGCCTGTGCTTTTTTTGAACTGCGATGGGCACCCTGACAGGTCGCGCTCACCCAACAGGTCGCGCGCAAGCTTGAACGGGTCGCGCGCGGGCACTCTATGCAATTTCGCCCAATTTCTCTTCAATCATTCTTCACTATTGCTTTGAGGCGCAATGATGACTAAATGGAGGGAGAGAGGAGCTTTATAGGCTTTGATTTAAATTAATTTCCTTTCAAACCCTCTTTCTAATGTTTATATCATGACACTTTTTCAAAATTTGAATACTGCTGATTTTATGGTTTCCTTTTGTCCTGAAATTGGTTGAACTGATGTTTTTCTTGAAAATTTTTGCAGGGATAGCTTCTGAGGAATCTTGGCAAAGGGGACCAGGGCTGCATGCTGACTTTCAAAGAATTTTGAATTTTTACAATTTTTTATAAAAATTTGAGAAAATGACCTTGGGCTTTAAAAAACAAGGTTTTTAAATCCAAGGTAAAAATTAGCTGTACAAGATGAAATCTTTTGAAGAAACAGTTTGATAATCATCCCTCTGGCCTGCTGGGCATTTATTGACTTTTAAAGACATGACCTTAAAGACAAATTGGACCTAAACCCTAGACCTAGGACTTTTGACCTCAAGACAAGACCAGTAACCTTGAAAGAGTTTATTGATTGAAACAACTTGATCCAGCAGTGCCAAGAGGGGAATAAAGACACCAGCTCCTCCATCAGGGTTATGGCATGCCTAATGGAATGCAATGAGATGACACTGATGAGACACCTACTTATGCAAATGCAAAGAGCTTTGATTGCTGATGGAGGGCTACTAGACCGACTCTAACAAGCGGTAGAAGAATTCCTGGAAAAAGTTGAAAACACAGTACCAGAACAGCAACGATATGTTGCACTGAAAGGGATACTGTGCGTGACACCTGTACAGGGATGGAGTACATGTCAAGAGACCATGGTAAGCTGGCGCGAAGGTAAAAGGAGGATACGATTACGGGTTGGAAGCCCCCAGCACCGAACGAAAATCAGACAGCTAGGACAGCAAAGTTTGCACATTCACCTGCGTCGATGGGTACATACGTGGGCTAGGTCATCCACAACCAAACACCCTATACTAAGGATCGATAATCAAAACCAGTTGCAGCAGTAGGAAAAGTGACGCGCACCACAAACATTCCACTTAGAAGCATTCAAAAAGGTATGCAGGATCCTGAACAAGGTTCACCAGGCCAAATGGACTGATCGGGACCGGTGCATACCAGTGATTTGATGGGCCTCTAGGGCCATGTACAAGAATCTGAGTGCAGAGATGATCCTAAAGATAACGGGCAGAGACGAGGCAATAAGTTTGGGAGGAAGGAATCCTCACATAATTGGAACGATTTGTAAGGACCGGGACAAAGGAATTATGCAGTTGCACGAGGTCAAGCATATGCAAATTCAGGAAGCCATTTGGCAAGGGCACTTGAAAATTCGTGAACTTGAAGAAGATCGAGTACGGCTGAGGAAGAAAAGCAGGATCTTGGACAAAGAAATCAACAAACTGGAAACCGAAATCACACAGGCAGGCCGCGCCGAGAAACTAAGCCCGACAAAACAAAAGGTAGGCAGCCATACCACTATTTTTTTTGTGGCTTTGCTACCATGGCTATGGTCGCACCTCACTAGACAAAGGAATCGTGGGAGCGCACCGTGTAAAGAAGAACGCGAAGAAATGACTGACGTCAGGGTAATTGCGAGGTACCCGTGGACTAGGCTGGAAGGTGCAAGGAAGCCTCGTGCGGTTGGAGTAACCACCTGACTATCTGTAGAAAGCACAGTCTAAGTGTTCCAAGCAGTTGGACGAGAGCGTGAGACTATAAAAGAGTTTGTATGGAAGCGGTGCAATAGGAGGACTATGCTCAGGGTTAATCGGTCCCAAAGGTCGCGCCCGCACATGGGATGCCATGCTATCGCACAAATAAACCGGGAAGTGACCATTGGGGTCATTGTTCATGATAAGATATCCCATTTAAGACAACAAGGAGCGGGTGGCGGGCAATTAAGACACGGAGTCAGAACTAGATTTGAAACAATCTGCCGCCAATATGGCATTAATGAGCCTAAGGAAGGGTGAACAGTTGAATTTGAATTCTGGCAGGCCTATAAATCTTAGATGGTCATCCACTACCCTTGGCATCTTGAGAATTCAGTTATTCTGCTATCAATTGGGTATGGACCTTACGGCTTTAGAGGCTTTGAAATCAAGTTCAGTGTTTGAAGCATTGTCGAAAGAGACGCAATACCTTTTAAGCAGAGTGATGTCAACGGCCGAGGAAGCCGCGCTAAGCCCTATGTCACCGGTGGGGAATGCACCGGAAATTCCAAAATCACCTCGAATGCCAAGGCCTAAAAAGGAACCACAAGGAGCAGGATCGGTCAGTATGTCTCCGCGAAACTTGCGGTTTGCTAAGTTGTCTATGGAAGATAAGGGAAAAACAATTAATATTGAGAGTGATGATGAGGAGGAGGATCTCCAAGAATTCATAGAAGAGATTGAACCAGAGGTAGAAATGGAGGAAGATATTCAGCCAGTACGTGCTGCAGCAAAGCTGCCCAAGTATGTCCCTCCACGAAAAGGGAGAGTAAAAGTACCTAAAGATTTGGATGTCATTAAAAGCACACTCAAAACCTTGTTCCTCCCCGAGGGAATTCTGTTTGAAGGTTCAGCTTTGGGCCACGTACCCACGATGAAGTTTGAAGACTGGGACCTCGCAGATAGCGAAAAGTTCCCACATTTGGAAACTAGCCAACTGATGAAACAAAGCAAGGAGGGGGCAGTTACAGCGCTACAACCACGGAAATGGCTACACGGGATGGAGGAGGCCGAGGTACTCCACCTACTATGGATTCCACACTTTCATCGAGCACCAATCATGATATTTGTCATCAGGCAACTACTTTGCCTAGTGCACGATGGGTACTTGTGGCTGGAGGAGCCCATTCCCATCACAGTGGAGCTTATTCATAGGATTGCTTCCCTATACGGGAAGGGACCCCACAGATATAGTTGGCACAAGTAGAGATTTGGTGCTCGCAGAGGCCATGAAAAAGAAAGACAAGTTGGAGAAAATTCAGAGGGGTTACGTTATTACTAGCATTCAAGACAAAGGGGTCCACATAGCCACCCAGTTGCTAGTAGGAAAAGTGATGAGAAAATGCGTGGCAATGAGGTACCAGCAACGGTCATCGCGCTTGTCGAACAATGCGCAAAGGGGGTATGGTTCAACTGGGTGCAGTTCCTCTCCGAGGAGTTCCTGATGAATTGCAGGGAGTCCCAAGATCAAGGTAAGACCTTCCACTACGCGTTGCTGCTCTTATCCATCCTTTTGGTTGCAGGGGAATTGCTAGAGGACAGTCAGTTCCCTCCCCTTGACCATGACTTACTGGAGGTAGCCAAATATGCTTCGCTATGGACAACGAAGGACGCCACACGAATCCGCTAAACCAAGATCTTCTGGATACTTATGGAAGTGAGAGTATGAATGTGGATCAAAAAACGGCCACGCCTATCCCCCACGGTATATGACAGTCTGCAGAGCTTTGCAGACTTTAAGGCAGACATGCATAATGTGTATATCAGGGCACAGAAGGATCTAGAGCATAGATGGACCACACTCCCCTTCAACACAATTGATGACGTTGTTTTCTCGGTGCTCGACTCATGGCCATCGAAATGGTGTGCACCAGATCTGCGGCGCGCAATGAGACGGTGATTCAAAGACAGAAGGATGTCGCCAAGCTGCTAGCACAGTAGAAGCAAAACGAGCAGCTCGCTGAAGAAGTAAGGGCTTCTCGTGACTCAGCGAACGCTGCCGCGGAGCTAACTAAGGCCGTAGACAAGGCAATAGCAGCACCAGCATCTGGGGCAACCACAATGCAGGAAGAAAGAGGCCCAGACCTGACCACAAGACAAGGGACAGATGACACGGTGGCAGGTGCAGACCCACACACATCATCAACACAGCTAAAGCGACTGCACAGTACGGAACGGACAGGGCCCCGGAAAAAGACCAAGGCTTCCAAATTAGATGGGGAACCTATTACACTGACCGAGGGTGACCTATACGACATCAGCGACACAGTTCGCGAGGTCACCAAGGAGGCGCTCCAAGAAGCAATGACGAAGTAGAAAAATGTGTTGGGGGTGCTCAGGGCGCAACTCCAGGAACTTTAGGTGCGGCCCCCATAGCAGGGAACAGTAGCCGTCTACGAGGATACGAGTACATCAGCAACAGAGCAGTTGCTGCGGGCCAAAATGGCTAATACCGTCTTGATGCAGGAAGGAGCACTGACAACGGACAGCACGGAGGACAGAGCCACGATAGGCTGGATCAAGGGACTTGGCCTATACTTGGCTACCCTTCCACAAGAGATATTATACCAGCTGTAGGACGGAGCGACAACAGAGCTCTGAGCTAGGGAAGGAAGCGCAGTACAGATGCTCAATGAACAATAAATCAACATCGAGCAACTGAGCCTCCAACGCGATGAAGCAGTAATGCAGACTTAGCAGTTGGGGCAAATCGTCGAGGAAGCATGTCGTCGCGTCCCCAAGCTAGAGATTACGACAGGCTTACCAGTAGGTATGTGGATCCACAAATTGGCCAGTGGATTCCGAGAGGCAAAGGAGGAAGCAACAAGGATCCAGCTAGACCTCAACATGCAGATTGCAGAACTGCGACTGAAGGCACAGCCCTCTACACCCCCGAAAGTTAGAGAGCAATGCCACCGTGCCATTCAATCAGGGTTGGAAGCAATAGAGCATGCCATACATGATTGCATGGGCTTGTTAGATCAGTCACTCTTCATTTTCACTTCACTGCATGAAGACCCAACGATACAGCATTTAGAAACAGAAGCGCGAGAGTTGTAGCAAGCCTATGACAATGTCTGAGGGACTGCGCAGACGATCGCCCTTACTTAGCGACTGGCCAAGATGAAGGAGGCACGAGCTCTAAAGGAACAGGTGGACGTCGCGCGTTAGAAAGAAGCAGTGCTTAAAGCACGCATCTAGCCTTGGCTCGAGGAAGCATTCATAGTCACCGCCAAGATCGAGGGAAAGCTAGCACAGATGCAGGGCATATATGCATTAAGGCAAGAAATTTCCCCTGACAACGACACATCATAGATACACGCACAGCTGGTATAGTGGACAGTAGAAGAATGTGCTACAGACGTAAGTGAAGCGCAGAAGCTGTTGGATGGACTCCGCACGAAGATCACCGCACTAGCCGAGTGACTCGAGACAAGTCACGATGATTGTGTTGGGGGCCTGTTGGGCAACAGATCATCCCACAGCAAGTTTCTGGGGCCTAAAGCCTGAGTTTTGGTCAATGTAATGTAAAGACCTCGCAAAATGTGGGCGCAGAGTGTGAGAGTCTAGGGTTTTCCACCCTAAAATAATGTAATTTAATATGAAGTGCGTCGGCCTACACATGGTCCGCGGACCATGGGATTGTAAAAATAGAGCGAGGCTTTAAGTGTGAAAGTCAGTCTTGAGTCTTTGGAGAGGTAATAGATAGATGTGAAGGCATGGTTAGAATATAGAAGTGAATCTGAAGTGTATTGGGTTGTAGTAGAGGGTAGAGGCTCTGCAGTAGAGTCCAAAGTTGAGTGCCCGGACCCTTGCAGCTGAGTGCGCAGGGTAGAGTCAAGTATGTACTGGATCAAACGTTGAAGACATCATTAACAAAGATCAGTTGGTTGACATATTATGCATCTGGTTCATAGATATGTATTTCAATGTTATGTGTTGGTGATATTTGTTTATTTATCCGTGCGCACTTATATGTATGCTTATGATGGAGAATCTTCTTAGTGATTAACGAACAAACCCTAATTAAGGAAGACTTGGGTAATTAACATTTATTGCACTACGACTGAAGCTATGCGAAGACAATTCCGCAAAACGCAGAGCCTTGCTGGTACGCATAATATAGTAAGTGTGAAGGTACCGAGCTCCCACATCAAGACATCCCTAGGGTGCAGAAACCTGGTTCCAACACCCTCCCATACTACCTCGGGTGAGACCTCAGTCCGCGCTCCGTGGACTATTTCCGAAAGGGCCGGTAGTACCGGGATTTGCTTGGCTAAACTCACTGTTGAACCTGGGTCAGGCCCCACGTAGCCAACAACGTGGAAATATCAACCCATTATTTTTTGTTTCTTGTTTTGTGTCTTCTTGAATATGGAACATGATCTCCTCTTCCACCTTCATGTGGCAAAAGATGAGGAGTCTTCAGTGTTATTATATCTTGAGTTGTTATCGCAAACTCATGTCCCTTTTCTTCCTCCTGATTGATCAACTTGTATTTGCAGCTTTAGAGGTGTCTTCTAGCATGGTCTCCTTCTCCATATTCTTCTCCATCTCCTTCTTCATCATCCTATCACAACATGATAGAGTAAATGCATCTGTAATTCACTCATGACAAGACAACATCAATCTAATAAACCCCCTATTCTAAGATGTTGCATGATGATCCATTAATTGAGATGGAACTAGGTGGTAGGTTGAGGGAGAGACTCAGTGATTGCATAATTGCGCAAATTATGAATTCAAGGGTCAGGTATGATCCTTTCGACTATGGAATGCACAGTTCAGGCTAGATTGGGCTTGAGTATTATGCAATTGATGGATTCAAGGAGATAGGTTAAGGGCTTGAGCATTGAGAGTTCCCACTACACAGTGCTAGAAGGATAGGGAGGCCAATTGATTGAAAAATTGTGCAGTTCAGGAGCTCAAGGCTGAGGCTTTAGGACTAATATTGCATAACGCGCAGATCATGGCTAACTGGAGAGGAAAATTGTGCAGTTTTGGAGCTCAGGGGTTGGGCTTGAGCAGTGAGGTTTGATAGTGCGCAATCTTGGGAGGAAGGAATTGTGCATTGCACACTACCAAGGGGAAAGGTTATTGCTTGAGGGTTGAGACTACGCAATGCGTAGTTCACACTAGCTGAAACGGTTTGAGTGGCCCGGATAGGGATTTTTCCCAATTTTACTAATTGTCGGATCAGTGAGATAAATATGGGCAAAAGCATGACTCTAAACATGATCACACACTTATATTATTTGACGACACAACATGGAACATTCAGAACACATGAACAACATCCTCCCCTCAATGTGACAACTTTGTTATTGTGGTAGTGTATTTGGGACACAAGTGTACCAAAAAACACCTCCTTAGCAGTTGATTGTTCCCTACAAAGGATCACAGTCAGAATTGGTGTTGTTAGTGGACAGACTTAAATAAACACAACATTGTAAATAGTGGAAACAATGCATACATAAACATAAACTAAACAAAGAGGTAAATACACAAACAATGCTCAAATGGAGCAAACAAATAAATAATATAATGGAAAAATATCCCTTTATTGACTGTTGGTAGTAGAGTTTGAATACAATAGATGAACCTTATACACTTAAAGGGAATTTTTTCAGCTATGGAGCCCAAAAATCCTCAGCAAGGGGGTTTCTCTTCCTCAATCTCATTGTAAGTTTCTCCTCTCTCTCAAAGAAGTATGAAGACTCTCCAATGTTGGATTCATATTCTCTCACTATGATGATGGATTACTTAGAATAAATATGGCCAAAATGCTAGTGTTCTTCACTTCTTTGGCTTCAACAATGCAATGGTGGTTTGCTCAAATAGAAATTTGGCCAGCATAACAATGTCTCATGTTTTGGTTCTCCCATGGCCTGTTTATATAGAATTTTTTGAATCCTTCTTCCACCTCTTGGTTCATGCATGATAATGACACATGAGTAGCACAAGATGATTCCATTAATGGTTTCATATCTCCAAGGTGGCTCGAATTCGGTTGTACTGGACTAAGCTCATGTCATAGAATCGGCCCCAAGTGTGTAGAGTGGTCCTGAATCACTGAGTCATCATTTTCTGCAACTGCACTTCTTTCAAAGGATATTTCACATGCACGTGTTTATTGAAGAAATAAACGCGCGACCTTAATTTTTTTTTCTTTATAAACTTTGGACCTTAGGAGAACTTTGATTTTTTAAACTTCATGATGTATTTAGCTGGAAAATGTTCACTTGTGCATTATGTTGGACACTTTTTAGTGTCTTCTGGATTGTACTAACAAGTGTACAATTTTTTAGTGTTAACAGTTGCCCCCTGATGTATAAGGTTAGGAGGAACCGTATAGCCGAAATACATCACATTTTCTTTTCTGATGGAGAGTCTAATCAACTTTTTGAGAGAGAGGATAGCTTGTTGTGGAGATGAGTAGAGAAAAACCCCTTGACTGAGTATAAATGGTAACCATGCTCTAGTGAAAACCTACAATAAAAATGTGTCTATACGAGGTGGGCATGTCCCATGCTCATTATGATGGCTAATCGGAACTGATTACAATTGGACAAAGACTAGTTTTTTGTCCAGTCAACATTGTGGCAGTTGACGTGCTGATAGCTAACAATGATAAATTATTGATGCCCTCAAGGGTGATTTATGGTAAAATAGATGTAATATGGCCCCCTATACATAACAGAGGTGAAACATTATTGATTGGGGTGTTGCGGTATGCATAGGTCTTCGAATTCGGGTACCTCCCCGATATCATAATGTAAGCACTATTGAATGGCGTGTTTAGTGATGCAGGGGTCTTCAACTAAATGAAAGAATTGCAACGGTAGCTAAGTACATAACCACCTTGACATGGAATATTCTGTTGGCGTTGAATTTCAAGGGGATGATGACATCAGTGGGCGATAATTATTCCCATTGTGCCACCCAAGGATATCCCTTCGAGGTGGGGGAGTAACCAATGTACTACCCTTATCCTGGAATGCAAATGTTGAAGTCGATAGGAAATGAGCGTTAACCACCTAACATGCTGAGTTGATGAATCAATATGAGATATGAATATATTGTAATAACTTGGGTTAGATAAGCATGATAGTGATAGCTTTTGATATAAGAGGATATGGATAACTAGCCCGAGGTCGGAGCTTGATGTGCAAATGGTGACGGACAAAACATGTTTACTGATGGTGATGGTCTTGGAGTCGGTAGGATTTCCAAGATGGGTGTAAGTAGGTTTTGATAGGTGTAAAAAATGGAAAGTGATTGCTGGTGAGGTGTAAGCTTCGACCAAGGGTGACTGGAGACTTTCGCCAAGTAAAAAATATGAATAGTAAAAAAATGTGGATGGGAGTTTCTTTTTCTTTTTTAAATCTTTGTACACTTGCCAAAAGAACATGATGGTGGTTTGGATGTACAAACATGGAGACGGGTGCCCCATTATTATGGTAACCTGCATGGAGGTGTGGTGTTTTTGTTGAGGGTGGGGGCCCTATTTTTTGGTCTCCGTGTTGGGTTGGTGAAGCGGATGAAGTGACACAGATGGGATATGCAATACGGGTGAATTATAAGCCAAATGTAGGATGCAGAGGTGCATCCATCTAAATCTGTTGTAAAGTACCTAAGATGGCCCAGGAAATGGGGTGTATGTGTAATGAGTGTAGCATAATGAGGCTAAACTTCAAGGTATGTAAGTGAGATGGTTCCCGAGCCAGAGTGAGTGGTCATGGCTCCTGTTGGTGAAGAAGGGTCTACAAAGATAAATTGAGCCATGAGGGAGGGGGTTCTATAGACCACACAGATGTTTATCATATGTAAAGGTGAGATGGTGATAAACATGGTCGAGATGATGGACCTTATGGTTCATTTTGGAGAAATGATGTCAGGATATGCAAATATTTAGGAGGAAGTCTATCATGCTAAGTGGAGAATGATACATACTCTGTCATTTACTTGTCGGGATGTTGGTTGAAGTGGATCATGTACGATGTTCCTGCAATGGACACAATCAATATACCAAGTGAAAGAATTGTTCAAGACATACTTATAATGAATTTTATGAATCAAAGAACTAGAGCGCTACCTAACTATTGGGATCACGATTTCCATTACCCCAAAACCCGCAGGTGTTAGTAAACGGACGCATCACCAGAGTTAACGGATCCTCGAGAGGCGGTTAGTCCATGTCATGAAACACATGGGGAGCACTGGATTATCCAATGCCCAACAATATCCCCCCAGTGCGAGCTGGGTGTGATTCGAACTCGAGACCTTTGGCTTTGATACCACTTGTTTGGATCACGATTGTCGTTACACCAAAACCCACAGGTGTTAGTAAATGGACGCATTTCCATAGTTAACAGATCCTCGAGAGGCGGTTAGTCCATGTCACGAAACACACGGAGAGCGTTGGATTATCCAATGCCCAACACTAACATGAGTTTCTAAGTGTGCAATAGGCCCAAAAAATGAGTTTTTTCATTTACCAGGACGAAGGGTTCCATGATGAAGATTGTGTCATACTGATCCTTGCATCTCTTATGGTTTTGTCAATGGATATCACAAGCTTCTGTAATGGACACCAATAGATGGAAAAAGGGTCCATAGATAGGGCTAAGGGGCCCAAATATCACTCATTTGTATTGCTAAGTTGTGGAGGTCAGAGCGATCTTTTGGAGCTTTTCTTGCCATTGCGGTCAACCAAAGTACTGGGGATATGCCTAGAGAGAACTAGGTAAGAGCTTGTAACATAGTCTTCGTCAATTTTCTAGTTTCTAGGGTAGGTAGGATGTATAGGGGTCCACTGTACGGCCTTATAAGTTTTATTTCTCATAGTAGCGCGGCTAGCGCGTTTGGAGTCACGTGATCGCCCCGTAAAACCCCAAGTTTTGCGCGAAGAATTCATACAAAACGCCTACTCAAACGCACACATCATGATTCTGAGGGGATAAATGTCACAGCAGACCCTTGTGGGGTTTGTCGCAGCTTAAACAAGTTATTATGTTATGGTCATGCATCTGTGTAAGACACAAATGCATGAACCATGTACTTGTTTAAAAGATAAGCGTGTGGTCCTAGGTGCTTTGGATGTCGCGACTTAGTGGCCTAATAGATGTGCATACCCGCGTCTATTGAGAAAATCCATGCGCGAGATTGTGTTTGTAAGGCCTATAGGCACACGACTGTGAAAAACAAGGGTTTTTCATGGTTTTTTACCCTCTTTTTCCCTTTTTTAGATAACCTAGGGGGGTTATACTTGTTGTTTGACATATGGTATCTTGGGTGGCAGGATGATGTGGAGTGAGAGGGATTGGATGCAATTTTGTACAGTTGTGGCTCATAATCCTACAGCTAGCTACTTGGTGGTGTGGTTGGGTCTCTTGAAGTTCCTTCAGAACCCATAGATGAGGTCACAAAACAGGTTCCTACCTTTTCTGGTTAGATGTTAGGATGTGGACCATCAGGTGATGGTAATTCAGTTGACAGATTTGTTGATATAAGCTCATACGATACCTATTTTGTTACTGGCATTCTACCTCTTGGGGAGGTGTTACCTTATCCACTACCAGCTGGGCATGTGGATATTCGTCATTGGGCCGAGGTGGAGGGTGAGGCTCACTGTGGGCCTAAACCCTATGAAGAGGGTTGCATTAAGATTGCAACTATTTTGGATTTAGTCGAGCGAGCAACACTGGCTATGATTGTGAAACTAGTGGGGTTAGCATCCCCCAATCGATGCTCAGGACCCAATATAGCAGTATTGCAGCAGCTATAGGCATAGTACTTCTTTGGTTGGGCTCGGTTACTTCATCGGGGGATGTTGTCGCATCTTACGCAAGTGCAACATGGGAAACTCAAGAGTTTCTGCTATGGGAGTGTGCTCTGTAGCATTCTATATAAGCGGGTGGTCTTGCTTTGTCCGATTTTAGCAGTACCAGTAGGACCTGCTAGGGACCCATGCATGTGCTGTTGGGGAGGTGCAATGCTGAGAGTTGAGGGTGACATGGTGAGGCGTTACTAGAATTCCACTGTAGATAATGGGTTTGATACAATCCTCAGTTGATTATGGAGTTCCCTTATCATGGAGTGGACTTCCGAGGAGATTCGAACATGGGGCTTCCTCAGGGTGATGCCTTGGGACCAACAGGTATATTTTGATTTTTGCATTTGTATACATATGTGTGCTTTCATATATTTTTATGATATTTTATTTATGATGATGTTGACACCATGCTTGTTTACTTGCAGATGTGGGGTCACGGGGGTGACCACTAGCCTATTTGGTAGGCCATGATCCGAGGCATATGGGTGTTGCAGGGGATTCCCCTGTTCCACAGAGACCAAGGGTGATGAGGCCATTGGTTGTTCCTCTGGGTGGTCCAGAGTGACCGGCACAACAGCACTAGTTTGAGATAGGTGGGCCCTCCGGAGAGGGTAGAATTGTAGCAGCAGGTGAGGATGCAGAATGATGGCGCACATGTGCTGAGCATGCAGAGGCACACTTGGAAGCTATCGAGGTGGAGCTACGGAGCTACCATGATACCTGGGGGTAGGTGGAGCCCCTTACTATAGAGTTGTCTGTCAATGGATGGGATGGCTTGGTGGATATCATGGTTGAGACGATGATTTCATTGGAGCAAGTGCACCGACTAGTTTTGTGTCGTATTGCCATGGAAATGGCTACAGCTGGTCCGATTTTGGCTCCAGATCTAGATATTGGGCTGCCAGAGCCCTAGACAGATTTGATGGTTTTGCCTTTTTATGAGATTATGTATGTACCAGGGCAAGCACCCACTATGAGGATTCTCCCCTATATTTTGTTGACTTATTTTTCCAAGTCATGGGCCAGTGATATCTTTTGTACTCATATATTTTTTTATGTATATACGAGATCATTTTTTGGTGGCTCTCATGATGTGTTGGATGCGTCTATACTTATTCTATATTTCTGCATTTTATTTGAGATGTGTCTTTTGTTAATGTTTCATGTATCTTGATGGTGATATATATGTCATGCATGTCAGTCTAGGATTTGAGTAGCGATGCAATCAATTGTATGATTTTTATCCCTTGGTATATGTGTAAATGTGATATGATAAAAATAACTAGCTAACCTTTGTGCATGCAGATATTTCCAAAAGAGGCGTGAATCACGGATGTGAAAGGTCTTGTTTAACTATGATACAACAAGCTAGGCAGCATACTCTGCTTGATTGTTGGTGGCTGACCTGATACAGATTCCATTAAAGAGATGAGGTGTCTGGTCAGGAGAGTATATGGCCCAGGCTACAACAGCAAAGTTTTGTGACCATCGAGATGCACCGTCAGCGAATCCATGATGATAAGATGGCAGAAGATCCATCTATTGACACGTGATGAGAAAATGATTTTAGAGCCAATTCATGATGAGGTGGCCATTGTTGGACCTTGGAAGACAACCTTCGATTGAGGAGAGGTCAATACCCAAGACATTTATTCAAAACAATAAAAGAATACATTGGTTGTCCCATTGTTCAAACCCTAGAGATTATTTATTTAAAGGAAATGATTCTTAATATTCAATAAAAAGAGAAAATTTTCTTAAAATGGCCTTCTGATGTTGATTACAATTTTAATGAAAGAAATACTGAATGATAGTGGAAAGTTTACAACACAGGTTTCTTAATGCAGAATCTATGTTTCAACCTTAGAGGAAAAATATGATTAGCATAAGATGGTGTATAGAAAAGAGGAGCGCATCATTAAGGTATTTTTAACTTTAAATCACAGGAAACTGATTTACAGAACTGTAATATTAAAGACCAACATCTTCATTACTCTTTACTATGAAGAAGACACAAAATGGAAAAACAAGGAAAAAACATTTTGTACCCAACAAGTGTCTGGAATCACTTCAAACTTCTTTATTCAATTCCATGTGAAGATAAAAAGATACAAGTATTTATTGCTTCTGAGGTCCAGAACTCAGAACCCTCATTTCTCTTTCTGAAAAAGTTTTATACAAAATTTCAAAAGACAGTTATAAAATTGTCAACTACCAAAAATTTCATAACTTCCTAACTACTTCAAAACTAATAGTTCTTTCGAACTCTAAAATATTTCTTAAGAACTTTTACAATAGTGGAAAAAAAATATTGATATGATCCAAAAATGTATGACATGATTTTGTATGAAAAGTGGTGTTGTTTTATTTGGTGATTTGAGATTGGGTTGCGGATGAAGGTCTTTCTTTTGTAGTAGTTGTTGATGGTGACATCCATTACCTTCTCTTTCTCTATATGGTTGTATTAGGACTGGGAATTTTGTTAAACTTTTAATGTTCCATCTTGAAATTTGTAACTCTACTATATGTTGGCTTTTCCACAAAAAGAGTTCTCATCAACCATAACAACTGAAAATCCCTCTGCAAATAGTTGACAATAGTTGTTCCTTTCAACATTGTTGTTCTTTCATGAGTTGATCCATTTTTTATTTTTGCCTCCACCAAAAAAGTTTCATAAGTTTCCCAGGGTAATAAATTACCTTATTGGTCCCAGCATGAAGGCAAACCTACTCTTGTTCTCTTATCAAAATCAGTGTTGAATTTCATTACAGATTCCTTGACCTCTGTTAACTTTGTCTATGTTGTTTTCCTATAGAGGTTCTTCATAATCATTTTGTTTATCTCTAATACATATTCAGTTGTCTTCAACTCCTAATTCCCTTAACTGTTGAGAAGAGCGTGAATTAAGGAAATCTATCATTTTCTTTGTGAACTAAGCTCTTTGTTGTAACTTTTGTTTATTTGCAACAATCAGATTTTTTAGGTCCTTGATGATGATCTTTTCTTCTTCCATTATGGATAATGATTCCCATATATCTCTAACAATATGAATGATGTCATTCTATAGAATTTCCCTAGCTTTAATAAGGGAATTGTTTCCCTTCACCTTCTCTTTCAATTCTTTGATTTCCTCAAAAACAGATTGAAATAATCTTTGTATTTGTATGTAGTCTCCTTAGCCATGGTTATTTCTCTTTCATTTCATTCTAAAAAATCTTCATTTCAGTCATGACCCTGGTCAATTTCTCAGCTGGGTCTTCCAAATCAGCTGGTATTATAGTAGTACAAAAATGTGAGTCAATCTTCGGTTGTAGAACGTGTTTATTTCTTTCAACTTAGGAATTTCATCATTTATTTTAATCATCTCTTCAGTCAAATCTTCTTTCTCCTTTTCTACCTATGCTACTTCTGGTGCCATTATGTGTTCTATTGCAGGCATCTTCAATTTCTTCCTCAATACCTAAACCTTTGTTTCTGCTCCCTACAACAACTTCTGAACAACACTTCTATCTTCTGGATTCACCCCAATTTTAATGACAATATTCTTAAATTCTTGATTTTGAGTGACTAAGTCTCTTGAATTAGCCTTTTCCAACTTTAATTGGCTCACCACCTTTTCCAATAAATTTTTTGCTCTGCTGGAAGCCAAGGAGGTTTTCTTCAAATCACTGTAAATTAATTCCCTAGTTTTCCTATGTAGATTAATTTTATCAAGCAGAGGAATTTCCCTAGCATCCACTGTCAAGTTGACAGTCTTGAAACCAGAAGAAGAAGATACACTTAAAGCAGAAGGGTGAGAGAAATCTAACTTAAGTTGGTTTCTTTCCAAATCCATAGCTAAAAGCAATCTGGTTTGATAGTCTGAAACAAATTGTGCTTCCACCTGTGACTCCATATTTTCTCTGAATTTTTGTTTCTTTCCTCAATCTGGGAGTACATATGTTTAATCATGGAGACTGAACTTTGGTCAGCTTCTTCTAGAACAAGAGAAGAAGGTGTGCAGAAAACTTCTCCTAATTGTAGCTGAAATGATGATGAGATGCCACCTTCAGAAAGCTTAGCCTTCTTTGAACTTCTCTCAGTTTCTTCTTCTAAGTCTATGACATCCTCACTACATCTTTTCAAACTTTTCTCACTCTGATGAGGAGTCTCAATTTCCATATCTCTTGATAAGGTAGATTGGCCTCCATTGGCCAGTTTCTCAATTTCTGGTCTAGCTTCATGAATAAAGGGAGCATAAGCATTTTCTACCCTCCTGTTTGAAATAATGTGATGTGGTTCATATGCCTATTTTTCACCCAATTGTAAATCCATCTCCTCATGTAATTTATGTACTTCTTCTGCAGCGTGTTTGTTTTTTACAATGAAAGGTCCCACTGAATTTGGAAATTTAAACAAATACCCATTATTTGTTGGCACAAAGTGTATATGATCTACATTCAAGTTCTTCCTAATGAACTCTAGCACAAACAACCTCATAGGTACAATAATTGGAAGTCTAAAAGGGGCAAATTCTGCTCCATATAATTTGATTTCTGAATAATCTTGAAATTGAAACCAATAACCCACTTTGACATCTTTGTTGAGTTGAAGTAAAGACTAAGCATTTGGAAAGAAACAAGGTGAAGGATAACTGTTCAAAATTGAATAAACAATTGATAGGAAAGAAGAAGCAAAATACATCAATCCTTGCCCATTACCAGTGTCTCTTATCACATCACACCAAAACACTATTGATTGCTTATTTTTATTAGGGTCCTTGATATTCATCCGTAAAGGCATGAATATTTCCACATGGGTATATAAAAAGAGATATGTGACCAGAGATGGAAATCTAAAGCAACTAGTGAGAGGGAGATCTGATTATTGAGAATTTATCATTTTTTCCCAGAAAGAAGGTATATCAAAAACTATTTATGGGTTCATCATTAGACTGAACATTCCTAAAATGGCCTTATCCACAATGTTTGTATCTTCCTTTCCTAAGATTTTGGCCAGAATTTGTAGCACAGGTCTGACTTCTTCAACAAAAGTATCTCGAGGAAATTGAGGAGGTTCCATAGGCAATTTTTTTCCAGCAAGCATTAAAAAGAAACTGAGATGAGAATAATTAGAAGCAGACAAGTCTTGAAAAGTTGAAAGTAGATATTATTCTGAGAATGCAGTGTAAGAATTTGCAATTGGGAAGCATAGAGCTTTCCGAATTAACAAAGTTGACACCTAAAATACATTTCCCCCTAATTTGTTCATGACAAAACATTTTTGTGGGTAAAGGGCAAATGACAAGCCAATTTATAAACTCAGGAAAATTATAGGTCTGTGGAATTATGGTAGCTAGGACACTAGACCTAATAACATCAACATACATAGGGGATTCGGCTTGTTTCAGCAAAATTTGATGATAGATTTCTATATAATTAAGTGAACAAATTGGGTCAAAAATATCTCTTTCTGTGTCCATCAAGGGAATATGAAAGGTAGAACCTATAATGGCAGCTTTCTTCAACATTTTCCCCAAATTCTGAATGTTGAGGCTCTGTGCAGATGATAGAACAATAGCTGGTGATGAAAACTGACTTTTGCAACCGGTACAATTCAATTTTTACAGCAGGAATGGAAACCACAGTGAGGGAAATGCAGAAAAAAAAATAAGATTTTATGGGAAATGAAGTAACAGGTATCTAAATAGCATTAATGGTAATTTTGAGAAAATCGAGAAAAATGAGTTGGCGAAGTGATGGATGAAAGGATAGATGACATGGAGGATGAGGTGGCAGAAGTAGAATAGTAATAATGCAACAGAAAATTTGAATGGAAAAATCCCCCCTCGCTTGTTGACGGAATGCATTCCCCTTGCTGACATCATACAGGGGCAGACTCCAGTACGAGAGAAACCTGAAGGAGTCCCCCTGCAACCATCCTCAACCATAGATATGTTGATCTACCTGCGCATTGAAAAGTCATATGGGGGGACGAGGAGAGCTAACCATTGGGCATGTAGTGTCATCGGGTTTGCTCCATCCTCAAGGCCCCACTCCTTTATTTCATCGTGCCTATGAATTTACCCGACCTTTAAACTCTGACGTGGTGACGTTGACTTTGGGCCCCACCTATTTTCTTTAACACTTGCACAACACTTGATTAACGTTTAATCAATCATAACATAAAATATTTGTCTTGCTTTCTTTTCTTTTATTATTATTATTATTATTATTATTATTATTATTATATATATATATATATATAGATATCTTTTTTTAATTTTTTTAAACACTGATACATATTCATTCATCTCTACATACATATGAAATTAAACCGAGCTACCAAAGTCATCATCAAAAAATAAGTCATGGTGCATACATGTCTACTCTAGCATTTTACGGGTGAAATTTTTTGAGGTAGAGACCATTTATGGGATTATTTAGGAAATTCCCATCGGCCACTAACAGTATGTATGCCCCCTTGAGGAGGCAATGTTTAATGATGTATGGGCCCTTCCAAAGAGTTGCAAACATTGTAGGTCCTATTTCTTCCTGGGTGAGCGGAGGATTAACTCCCCCCCATTAAATGTCCTAGGGGTGATGTTGCGATCGAATGAGGCTTTGATAGATTTTCCACATACTGGTATGGAACTAACCGAATAGATTGTGTGGGAGGTGATACTACTCATAGTATGGGATGTTTATGCCTCGTTAACGTCATGAGACGGGATATCCTATGGCAGTATCCATCGTCGGGTCATGGTATTAGTGTGGTGTGGCCTCCTTATATGAATTAGTTTCAGCGCTGCCCTTTTTTTATAGAACCGTGGAATATATTGACAATTCCTTGTGTGGTGGAACAGAGAGCAAATGCGACAATAAAAACATGTGATTTTCTCTTGGTTGGAGAGATGCTTGTGGGGGATTTGGGCCACTAAGCGGAAGATGTCATTGAACTTACTCATTTCACAACACTTATTTATCAAATGGTTGGGTTTATCACATAGGGCGCATGTGATGGATGATTTTCTTTTCCATATAGTTTTGGATTGCTTTTGGCATGTTCTGGATCGGTGGTGGTGATGGGAGGTGAAATGATGGGGGCCCAGTTTTGTTGTTAGATGTCGTTTCTCCTCAAACACACATAAGACATATAGAGGTTCTTCTTCTCCAAGTGGGGGAATGGGTTATGTGGATTCTATGTCTGAGTCCAACAGGTAAGAGATTTTTTTCATGAATTGACATACAAAACCCAATTATTTGAAGAATTTAGGAAGGTCGAGGCACCTTCTCTTATGATGGTTTTCCGCATAGATAATGCATGTATGGTGTTTAGGTTTGCTTCTATGAGAAACTTGGGTGATTGGGAGGTTTTGGTAATGTGTCCATAGTTCTTGGCAGAGGTTTACTGGGTGAGTAGGGTCATCACATGGTAAAGCAGAGGAGGGGTTTGGTTGTTTATGTTTCTTTTGCTTGTTGCATGAAGTTTTTTGAGAGCATGAAGTTACTTCTTCTTGAATGTAGAATATGTTCTTACATCCATTGTCTATTTGAGGTTGGGTTGGTGCTATTGTCTCATTAAGGTTGGTTTGAATGAGTGTGCTTAATGACTCTTTGTATCGAAGCATGACAGTGATGAGTGTAGTGACCATGTTTTTCACATATAGCACATGCATGGTTGGTGCATAATTATTTATTAATTAAAGGCAAAGTTTTCGCTCTTTTTGGTGGAGTTGACGTTATTGATGTTTTAGAGGCGTGCATGCAGGTTTTCAACTCATCTAACTCGAGGCATATGTGGGTTGGGTGCCCAAATTCTTCACATAGCGCACAAGGTTACAGGGCCCTGGAGGAGGCTGAGGGTTCTCCTCCTTTACCATTTTGTTTATCCTTTTTGTCGGCCCTAGTTGGTGTCGATGCAAGATGGTATCGAGTAGGGGTGGTTTCTTGAGATAAAGGTATAGGGATATTACCTACCGGAATGTGTCCTGGATTAGTTCACATGGTCATGGGGACCAGATACCAAACCAGTATCGTGAGAGACATATTTGGTAATGTAAAGGATTCCATGGCTTGGTACGAGACAATGTCGGGTGGGGGGAATAAAAATGGGGTTTGCGTAAGGGTGTGAGGTAGAGTCATGGAATCAATAGTTGCAGGGTGTGTGGTGTCTGGCACTAGTTCCGAGTTTTGGGTGGTGTTTGATGAAGTCATCATGGACACTGTTGCTCTGGTGTTTGGTGTTAATACACTTGTTAGTACAATCCATATGGCACTAAAAGTGTCCAACAAAATGTACAGGTGGACATTTTCCAGCCAATTACATTATGAAGTTTAAAAAATAAAAGTTCCCCTAAGTTCCAAAGATTAAAAAGGAAAAACAATTAAGGTCGCGCGTTTATTTCTTCGATAAGCACGCGCGTGCGGGATAACCTCCAAAAGTTGTGCGGTTGCAAAAAAGGATGACTCAGTGATTCGAGACCACTTTACACAATTGGGTCCAATCCTCTTACATGAGTTCAATCCAGTACAGCCGAATTCGAGTTGCCTTGGAGATATGCATCCCTCAATGGAATCATATTGTCCTACTCGTGTCTTTATCATACATGTACCAAGAGAGGGAAGAAGGATTCAAAAATTTTCTATATAAACGGGCCATGGGAGAACCAAAACATGAGACATTGTTATGCTAGCCAAATTGTTGTTTGAGAAAACCACCATTGCATTGTTGAAGCCAAGGAAGTGAAGAGCACTAGCATGTTGGTCATATTGCTTCTAAGCAAACCAACATCTTAGTGAGAGAAGAGGAATCCACCATTAGAGAGTCTTCCCACTTCTTTGAGAGAGAGGAGAAAATTTCAAAGAGATTGAGGAAAGAAACCACCTTGCTGAGGATTTTTTAGCTCCATAGCTCAAAGAATTCTCTTCAAGTGTATGAGATTCATCTATTATATTCAACCTCTACCAATAGCAATCAATAAAGGGATATTTTTCCATATATTGTTGATGTGTTTGCTCCATTTGAGCATTGTTTTTTTATGTATCTCTTTGTTTAGTTTATGTTTATGTATGCATTGTTTCCACTATTAACAATGTTGTGTTTATTTAAGTTTGTCCACTAATACCACCAATTTTGACTATGATCCTTTGCAGGGAACAATTCACGGCTAAGGGGGTTTCTTTTGGTACGCTTGTTCTCCAAAAACACTACTGCAAGAATGGAGACCATACTACTCTCTTTTCATTAATCTATAGATTGTTTTTGCAAGACCTCCTCTCTGCACAACCATCATACAAGGCGCTCTTGTTATAGATCTGACCCAAAGATATTATGATAATAGAAATAACCCAAGAATAACAAGATAGAAATAGATAGAAATGCTTCTTTATTAATCAAACCCTTAAGGTAGGGCAACACCATACATTCACTCCTTAAGGAAGGAGAACACTCCACAAGCCATATGCCTGTTCATACAATAATCCTTGACTATTCCTTGACATGGAGTCTCTAGCCTCTATATAGGCCTCATACATACAATACCATGGGTCATTACCATGGTTCCCTCATACCATCAACTAATACCATGGGCCCATTACATTATTATTAACTGCTTGTGGTCCCTTACATGATATGGGTTAGCCACCTTATTTATTACTATGGCCCATCCCATTATTACATTATTACCTTGGGTACCTCCCTTGGTACCCCATATTATCCCCCCTAGATATATAGAATTCCACCCCCCTAAGCATGTTTCGTCCCCGAAACATGGGAAGAACAGTCCACTGGTACCATGCACGTGAATCTAGCCATCCAAGAGAAAGGTGAACCCTCGATCTCGCTGGTGCCTCGCTTGCTTGGGATGGAAGTTGACCATGGCAGCTCTTCTGTGTTGATGTGTAGTAGGTGGATCTTCGCTCCTCGCTATCTGTCATACGGGGGTTGTTGTCCTTGTGGCTAATTGGTTGCCATCTTGTTGGTTGTTTTCTTGCGGGGTGATGTGGGTGATGATATGTTGAAGTTTTAACCCACTGTGTCTTTTTCTTTAATTCACCCTGTTGTGGTGCCTGTTGTGGTGTCTTCTTTTCCAATATGACTTCAACCACTGAGCCCTCCTCTGATGTATCAGCACCTGGAACCTTTTCTGCTTCCGCCTCTGTTTGTGTTTGATAGTCTATCATCACTGGCTCATCATCTAATATGTCAGACCCTGGAACATCTTCTGCTTCAGCCTCCTTGCACTCTACCTGTTTATTAATGGAAATATCCTGTAATGTTATTTTCTTCTTTTTATACCAGAGCTTCAGGAATTTCTTCCGTACATTAATATTGATAGTACCCACTGATTCCATCCAAGGGTATCCCAAAACAACATCTATGTTATCCATATTTGAAGCATAAAAATCACTATGCAACACATACTTATCCATAGAAATCTTCAAATCCTTGTACACTTGAACATTCTCATCATCAACCTTTTTATTTTCAATGTGTTTTGTTGGAACTTGCAATTTTTTTGCCAAATTAACATTGATGAAATTATGCTTGCAACTAGGATTTATAGAAACCATGATTTTCTCTTTCTGAATCAATCCATGAACCTGCAGTAAGGAGACACCCGTAGCAATTAACCCCTTATGTGTCTCATTCTCCTTTTTTCTAGCCCGAGACCATTTGTCTAAAAAGACTTTTTCAAATTCTGCATCTGAAAGTTTGATCAACTGTTTGTAGTCAAGTGATAGATTCCATTTTTGAACCCCATCTGTCATATTAATCAGCATTGGAATCTTCCAATGTGTCCCATGTGTGGACTTGTATCTCTGTATGAATTCTTCAATAGTAGGACCATCATCTTTCCCTGTAAAATATAGCTTCTCCATGAAGAGGGTTTGAGAAAAATTCACTTACTTGGCGAAAATTTGAAATTGTCATAGTTCCATCAATCTTGCTCAGAATCCTTATTATGACCTATTTTCAGAAATGGAACAATCATTCTACATCTGCCCATGTGATAGAAATCTTGATCCCGACACTTAAAATTTCAGATCTATGCTGCAACTCTCCTGCCGTCACCAAAATTTCTGCAAAAAAGAGCTGATTTTAAATCAGTGATATCTCCCTCATCCGGACTCCGATTCGACTGATTTTTTTTTGAAATTAGGTATTTTTTCACAAAAATTCCAGATCTATAATTAGATTTTGCAGATCATGCACCAGGACGTCCAGATCTGCGCCGCAAACTCGTTGCCCTGAAAAATTGTCTGCAACCCCACTGATTTTTAGATCAGCGATATCTCCTTCATCCGGACTCTGATTCAACCGAATTTTATTTTTTTTTGAAATCGGCTATTTTTTCACAAAGAATACAAATCTGCAATTAGATTTTGCAAATCTTGCACCAAAACATACAGATCTGATATGCAAACTCGCCGCCCTCGAAATCCTGCAAAAAAAAAAAAAAAAAAATCTCCACTTTTGTGCCCAAGAAAGTGCTCTGATACCACTTGTTATAGATCTGACCCAAAGATATTATGATAATAGAAATAACCCAAAAATAACAAGATAGAAATAGATAGAAATGCTTCTTTATTAATCAAACCCTTAAGGTAGGGCAACACCATACATTCACTCCTTAAGGAAGGAGAACACTCCACAAGCCATATGCCTGTTCATACAATAATCCTTGATTATTCCTTGACATGGAGTCTCTAGCCTCTATATAGGCCTCATACATACAATACCACGGGTCATTACCATGGTTCCCTCATACCATCAACTAATACCATGGGCCCATTACATTATTATTAACTACTTGTGGTCCCTTACATGATATGGGTTAACCACCTTATTTATTACTATGGCCCATCCCATTATTACATTATTACCTTGGGTACCTCCCTTGGTACCCCATATTATCCCCCCTAGATATATAACATCTCTTCAGCTCTCTAGATTTTTTACAGTCCCCCAGCACCTGTTTTGAGCCCGTGGAAGTGAAATTTTTTCAGTTTTTGATCGCTGGTGGGCCTCGTCGCGGCCCGTGCGCCTTTTTCTCTAACAGATGGGAGCACATTTTCGTGTCTACAAAAACCACGCGAACAACAGAAAGCACAAAAAGCCTTGGATTTTTTTCCCTTTTCTCAGGTGATTGGAAGCCTTTAGTGAATTGTCTTCACCTCTGCATTTAGTACTTTCTATTTAATACCTCTAGTTTCTTTACGAACCATAATTGGTGAAGCAATTAGAGTATTTTTCATTATCTATTTGCAAATAACCACATATCTTAATTAGGGAAAAATGTAAGTGGCCAAATTCCACATAGGTTTTTCAAAGTATTTTTCTTAAATTTTTGCAAATCACATAGCTTAATTAGTGAAGAAGTAAGTGGCCCATTATCCACGAATATTTCTACTAACCAAAGCATTTTTTGGTACTAGCAGCGAATGTTACTAGAGAAAGTAAGTAATCTCTTCTTCCCTTGCATCTTTTAGACAAACTTGGGATTGCATATGAAAACCTTCTCGAAAACATTTGAATTTTCATCTTCCTTATTACACTCCACATAGTTTAATAAGAAAAAGTAAGCGGCCCATAATCCACAAATATATTATTTTTTCCATGCTAGGAACAATCAAAACTTAGCATAATTAGAAGGATATCGAAAGGGATCATCGCATATCCACATATTATCACACTTTCTATGTTCACTTTTATCACACACTAAGCCTTCATACGCTTTGTACTCAAGAAGCCTCCAGGGTTTTGGAGCTTTGGGTACTTAGTCTATTTGGCTTACAAAATCACTTCATAAGTGAATTAAGACTCCTTAAAAACAACCATAACTTGAACTCGTTAAATTTTCCCACAGGAGCCACCAAAAAAATTATAGTTCAGATTAGGACCATTTGGGGTAGGCATCCCATAAGTCGCCATGGTCATGTTACACAATTGAAACATAGTTGTTGACTTTTTAAGGAGCTTAAAATCCTTCAATCCTCCCACAGAAAATAATACCCGAGCATGGCAGAGACCCCATTCAGAGGGGGTTTGGCTTAGGTCCAGTGCATGTGGTACTCCTTGGGGATACCTAACCCATCTAGTGCTCAGTACAGGTCACTAACTACCAAGAATCTAAAGACTTGAATGCTCACGTGGGAAGAAGGTACTTAGTGACCAAATCTAGGGCATCCTTTCCCTATAGGAAACGGTGCAGGCAGTACTTGAACCTCATTACCCTTACCTTGGTTTATTCTTCGGTTGTTGGAAGGCGTCACCAGTTCTTTCGGGACGTTGCCGCAGGATCCATAAAAATATATCTCCGCAAGGCCAAGTTACTTTGAGAGTAGATAGGTCAATTAAGTGTACATAGGGATTTTCATCATACGTAACAAACAAAAACCTTTTTGTTTGCTTGATCACATAGTTTAAATTAAAGGAAAATAAACCATTTATATTTTTGCTTTGTTTTATGTATGTGATCCAAATTGCATTGATATTTATCTCCTTCCCTCACCAAACACAAAGTAGCACACACCTTTAAATCGACACAATAGGGGACCCCATGTCTCCCCATCAATCTAGACATTTTTTAAACCTCCTCCCATTATCGAGAGGTGTGCCAGGACTCCCACCATTTAGGCGGAGAGGACTTCACTTGGCCACCATTATTGGATCTTCCTTTATTGGTGCATCTTTGCTCAGAAATCTTCCTCGTCAAATTACACCCTTCACCACTCCAGAAGGATCTCCACAAGATAGCCCCTTTAGGAGCACACACACCTCTCCTCCGGACAATCCCTGAGATACCCATCGAGGTAATTCTCCCGTGACATCCCCACAGAGGACTCTATTGCATATAGCTGTCTAGAATCATTTCATGATGGTAGGTAATGCACAGATCCCATTCTTAGCTTCGCTAATATACCAGATTTAATCAAGCTAACCAATGACTTAATCGCCCATGGCCAAAATTGGCTAGCTATGCCCACCAAGCTCCCTTCAGACATTCCAAAGTTTGAAGGAAAATAGGGCAAAGACCTAGGAAACCATGTCATGACATTTCACCTGTGGTGTTCGTCTAATAATATCACTGAAGATATTATTAGATTACGACTATTTCAATGCACCCTAACTGGGCCTGCCGCGAAATGGTATGTGGACCAGCCCTCTGTGTCACACGAGAAATTTAGCTCATTAGCTACTTCTTTCCTCACATTTTTCAGCTCTCGGTCCTCCACGATTCGGGGCTATAACTCCTCACCAACTTTAAACAAACACCCGCTATGCACATCTCAAACCATCTCCATGAATGGCGAAAGCACCGTAAGCTATGCAAAACCCAGTTTGAAGATAAAGTCCTCTTGGACATATTCCTCAGATCCCTCATATCTGAAATTTCTAAGGACGTGGAAAATTCATCCCCGCAAACCGAGGAAGAAGCCATTAGTAAAGCCCAGCAGCTGGAGCTTATCTATACCCATTCTAGGTACATTTATTATGTGTTTCGAGACGCCCTGCACCTTCAAACTTATAAATAGATCCTAAGCGCATCTAATAGTTCTAACAGATTAATTGGGTCCCTATCCCAAAATCACCACAGCAACCACTACCAAAACCTTGGGTATTCGTTCAATGGCCAAGCATATGATGCTACCCACAACGCACCACCATTGCAACATTCAGGGTACTATAATGGTCAACCTGCACCTATGCAGAACATAGTCAACAGGGTTAACCAATACCAGCTCCTACAAGGAGGCTCATACCTCCTCCCTCAGGGGAATCAATACTCCTATAGGAATACATACATGATCGTTCGCTCCCTCTAGTCAGTACATTATCCAGGGACAAAAAAACTAGTATTCCCCTTTCCCAGCGCAACAATAGTGTTGGAAATACTGAGAGGGGGGGGTGAATCAGTATTTCTTTTCAATTGTTATTTTTACCAATTAGATCACTTATTTTTAGAACACAAAATGAACAATTAGAATAAATGTTTTTATTAATATAATCTTTACAATGAATCAAGTACAATTTATATAGGGCTCCAACCCTAGATGAAGACACCGATCTTCAATCTTCTAGGCTCCAACCTGTTGCCAAGCACCAACTTGAACTTTCCAAGGCACCAACCCCAAGGACTCCAATCCTATATCTGCTTCAGGCACCGACCTAGTTTCTTGAGGACTCTGATCCTCTAGGGCTCCAACCCTATCCTTCAAGGCACCAACCCTGTCAGTTTTGGGGCACCGACCCCAAGGACTCCAATCCTTTATCTTCTTCAGGCACCAACCTGGATTCTTGAGGACTTCGATCCTCTAGGGCTCCAACCCTATTCTCCAAGGCACCGACCTTGTTGTTCGAGGCTCCAACCTCCGGGCACCAACCCTCTAGGCTCCAACCCACTCTCGTACTTCATCTAGATGTGTTTGATAGTATCTCACGGCTCCCAAAATCTTCTTCACTGAGCCCTATCAATCTTCAACTTCATGGTAGTCTTCCATGTTACATTATCAATAACAACCTTGTCAATTAGAATGTATCGCCACTGCATTTCATTGTACCCAAGCAACTTCTCTAAGTCGCCTCATGATGACTAATGCATCATGGTCTTCAATGATCTCCACAAATCTTCAATGTGACTTCAATGAGAAGCCCTAGTTCTGCACCTGCTCTGAGCCTCTTCAAAGGGCTTTTTCAAGATCTTCTAGAATTGTTTCACGATGGTAGGTAATGCACAGATCCCATTCTTAGCTTCGCAAAATATACCAGATTTAATCAAGCTAACCAATGACTCAAACGCCCATGGCCAAAATTGGCTAAATATGCCCACCAAGCTCCCTTTAGACATTCCAAAGTTTGAACGAAAATAGGGCGAAGGCCCAGGAAACCATGTCATGACATTTCACCTGTGGTGTTCGTCTAATAATATCATAGAAGATATTATTAGATTACAACTATTTCAATGCACCCTAACTAGGCCTGTCGTGAAATGGTATGTGGACCAACCCTCTGCGTCACATGAGAAATTTAGCTCATTAGCTACTGCTTTCCTCACCTTTTTTCAGCACCCGGTCTACCATGATTCAGGTCTAGAACTCCTCACCATCTTTAAACAAACACCCGCTATGCACATTTCTGACTATCTCCATGAATGGTGAAAGCATTGTAGCCTATGCAAAACCTAGTTTGAAGATCCCTCATATCTGAAATTTCTAAGGACGTGGAAAATTCATCCCCGCAAACTAAGGAAGAAGCCATTAGTAAAGCCCAGCAGCTGGAGCTTATCTATACCCATTCTAAGTACATTTATCATGTCTTTCCAGATGCCCTACACCGTCAAACTTATAAAGAGACCCTAGGTGCATCCAATCGTTCTAACGGATTAATTAGGTCCCTATCCCAAAATCACCACAACAACAACTACCAAAACCCTGGGTATTCGTTCAATGGCCAAGCATATGATGCTACCCACAATGCACCACCATTGCAATATTCAGGGTACTATAATGGTCAACCCACACCTATGCAGAACATAGTCAACAGGGTTAACCAATACCAGCTCTTGCAAGGAGGTTCATACCTCCTCGCTCAGGGGAATCAATACTCCTATAGGAATACATACATGATGTTCACTCCCTCAAGTCAGTACATTATCCAAGGACAAGAAAACTAGTATTCTCCTTTCCCAGCACAACAACAGTGTTGGAAATACTGAGAGGGGGGATGAATCAGTATTTCTTTTCAATTGTTATTTTTACCAGTTAGATCACTTATTTTTAGAACACAAAATGAACAATAATAATAAATGTTTTTATTAATATAATATTTACAATGAATCAAGTACAATTTATATAGGGTCAACCCTAGATGAAGACACCGATCTTCAATTTTCCAGGCTCCAACCTGTTGCCAAGCACCAACTTGGACTTTCCAAGGCATCGACCTTGTCAATTCTAAGGCACCGACCCCAAGGACTCCAATCCTATATCTGCTTCAGGAACCGACCTAGTTTCTTGAGGACTCTGATCCTCTAGGGCTCCAACCCTATCCTTTGAGGCACCAACCCTGTTAGTTTTGGGGTACCGACCCAAGGACTCCAATCCTTTATCTTTTTCAGGCACCAACCTGGATTCTTGAGGACTTCGATCCTCTAGGGCTCCAACCCTATTCTCCAAGGCACCGACCTTTTTGTTCAAGGCTTCAACCTCCAGGCACCAACCCTCTGGGCTCCAACCCACTCCCATACTTCATCTAGATGTGTTTGATAGTATCTCACCGCTCCCAAAATCTTCTTCACCGAGCCCTATCAATCTTCAGCTTCACTGTAGTCTTCCATGCTACATTATCAATGACAACCTTGTCAATTAGAACATATCGCCACTGCATTTCATCCTACCCAAGCAACTTCTCTAAGTCACCTCATGATGACTAATGCATCATGGTCTTCAACGATCTCCACAAATCTTCAATGTGACTTCAATGAGAAGACCTAGTTTTGCAGCGTCTCTAAGCCTCTTCAAAGGGCTTTTTCAAGATCTTCTAGAATCATTTCATGATGGTAGGTAATGCACAAATCCCATTCTTAGCTTCACTAAATATACCAGATTTAATCAAGCTAACCAATGACTCAATCGCCCATTGCCAAAATTGGCTAGCTATGACCACCAAGCTCCCTTCAGACATTCTGAAGTTTGAAGGAAAATAGGGCAAAGGCCCAAGAAACCATGTCATGACATTTCACCTGTGGTGTTCGTCTAATAATATCAGAGAAGATATTACTAGATTACGACTATTTCAATGCACCCTAACTGGGCCTGCCGCGAAATGGTATGTGGACCAGCCCTCTGCGTCACACGAGAAATTTAGCTTATTAGCCACTGATTTCCTCACCCTTTTTCAACTCCCAATTCATCAAGATTCGGGTCTAGAACTCCTCACCAACTTTAAACAAACACCTGCTATGCACATCTCGGACCATCTCCATGAATGGAAAAAGCATCGTAGCCTATGCAAAACCCAATTTGAAGATAAAGTCCTCCTGGACATATTCCTCAAATCCCTCATATCTGAAATTTCTAAGGACGTGGAAAATTCATCCATTATGGGTACATTTATCATGTGTTTCCAGACGCCCTGTGCCTTTAAACTTATAAAGAGATCCTAGGGGCATCCAATAGTTCTAACGGATTAATTGGGTCCCTATCCCAAAATCACCACAGCGACAACTACCAAAACCCTGGGTATTCGTTCAATGGCCAAATATATGATTCTACCCACAACGCACCACCATTGCAACATTCAGGGTACTATAATGGTCAACCTGCACCTATGCAGGACATAGTCAACAGGGTTAACTAATACCAACTCCCGCAAGGAGGTTCATACCTCCTCCCTCAGGGGAATCAATACTCCTATAGGAATACATACATGATGTTCGCTCCCTCAAGTCAGTATATTATCCAGGGACAAGAAAACTAGTATTGTTCTTTCCCAGCACAACAACAGTGTTGGAAACACTGAAAGGGGGGTGAGTTAGTGTTTATTTTCAAGTGTTATTTTTACCAGTTAGGTAACTTATTTTTAGAACACAAAATGAACAATAAAAATAAATGCTTTTATTAATATAATCTTTACAATGAATCAAGTACAGTTTATATAGGGCTCCAACCCTAGATGAAGACACCGATCTTGAATATTCCAGGCTCCAACGTGTTGCCAAGCACCAACTTGGACTTTCCAAGGCACCGACCTTGTCAATTCTGAGACACTAACCCCAAGGACTCCAATCCTATATCTGCTTCAAGCTCCAACCTAGTTTCTTGAGGACTCTGATCCTCTAGGGCTCCAACCCTATCCTTCAAGGCACCAATCCTGTCAGTTTTGGGGCACCGACCCAAGGACTCCAATCCTTTATCTTCTTCAAGCACCAACCTGGATTCTCGAGGACTTCGGTCCTCTAGGGCTCCAACCCTATTCTCCAAGGCACCGACCTTGTTGTTCGAGGCTCCAACCTCCATGCACCAACCCTCTGGGCTCCAACCCACTCTTGTACTTCGTCTAAATGTGTTTGATAGTATCTCACCACTCCCAAAATCTTGTTCACGGAGCCCATGTCAATCTTCAGCTTCATTGTAATCTTCCACGCTACATTATCAATGACAACCTTGTCAGTTAGAACATATCGCCACTGCATTTCATCGTACCCAAGCAACTTCTCTAAGTCACCTCATGATGACTAATGCATCATGGTCTTCAACAATCTCCACAAATCTTCAATGTGACTTCAATGAGAAGCCCCAGTTCTGCACCAGCTCTAAGCCTCTTCAAAGGGCTTTTTCAAGATCTTCTCACAAGGGCCCAAAAAGGTATGTCTTCAAGGTACTCCAAGGTGTCTTCAACACAATTGCATTTTTGTTGCACAGATTCTTCAAGATGCTCCAACGAGAGCGCTTCTCCCTGGTCCTGGGTGTTTGTGAAGACAGTTCTTCAAGCACCGAGCCCTTATTTCTCCACAGGCTAAGTGATCAATCCGAGCCAAAAGAAATATGATTGTCCTCCTTGATACGAGCTAGAAAGTTACACGTAGTTGCCGATGTTTCAAGATTTCTAATCCAAAAAAAATGCCCACACAATAAACCTCGGCCTGCTGTTCCAGATTATCACCAATCCAAAAAATGCGTTCCTTGTGAGTTCACGAAATGTGAACTGTTTTCAAGTGCTCCTCGCTGTTTTTTCTTCTCTTTATAAATATATTTTTCAGATCTGCATATATATCCTCTTTTTATATGTGCGTCTATCTTTTTTTCTAATCTGCGTATATACATGATGGTTGGCATATAGGGGGCCGACATCAAAGGAGCTGAAGCCGACCAATGTCCAGCATAATTCTTTCAGCGTATTATATAGTTTGAAATATGGCAAGTCGATATATATTATGTAATATGGAGCTGACATGTAGGTTAATGAATTAATTTTAATTTATACGATTTGTAATGGGTAAGAGCTAACGAACTTGTCATAGGGTATTAAATATGGTTACATGTGTTTTTGATAGTCCAATAACACGCGCGACTAGATAAATAAAAAATAATGACGTGTGTTATCCACTATCGAAAATACATGTAGCCAAGCATTTAATGCCTCTTTAGCTTTTGCCATTTCTAATGGAGGAGTTGTGATAATTAAAAACCAATTTATATAATGAGAAATATTTATATATAGTGTTCCCTTTTTAATTTGAAAAAATATGCATGCCGTGGAGTGGATATGACTTATATAAAAGTTTTATTAATGTATTAAATTAATAATTTGTTATGGTATCACTTTAAGGAGTGGATAGTATATGTTGGAAGGAATTCATGTACTTGGAGTATTATAAGATTTTATCATAAAGTTTTTATATTTTTAATAATGTATGGTAGTGTAAATGTGTAGTTAGGTTTAGGGATTTTATGGGAAGGTTTAGAATTTAGGATTTTTATAAGGGAAATGGGATTAGGATTTTGTTATTATATTAGGGTATACATAAAGTTTCATCATGTGTTAGGGTTTTTTAATAAGTAATAATGAACAAGGACAAGAATTAGGGTATAAGGGTATTTAAAGATTTTCATCTTATTAGGGAATAGGATTCAAACATTTTAGAGCTAAGATTTGTCATGTACCTAGGGAATGTGCTTAGGGTTTGTTTCTCCATAAGTCAAGGCTAGGGTTTTCAATCACTTAGGGTTAGGACATTTATTAGGGTTTTATCCATCTTCAACAATGCCATATTGACATCAATGACAGCCTTGACCAACAAACAAAACATCCCACCAACGCAAAATAATGCATGAGTGAATCTAGTGCAACATTCTTTCGCTTCATAGCAACAATCGAACGAGAAACAGAATTCAATTAATCCTTCCAACATTGCTAACAAAAAACTAAAAAGTAATCCAAAGGGAGAACCCGAGCAGGGGGTCAGTAATCAATAGCAACCCCCAAGGGCACCAAGAAGGGACAATCCCAACCAGAATCAAAACCAGAGAATGACCAACAATAACTCACAAAAACAAGGCAAGAACACAAGTCTTTGGACTAATCATGCATGCACTATATGTGGGGAGTGCGATCATTATACCCACCACTGTCCTCAACTTCCTGATTTAAAAAGGATACAAGATAGTAGGGGGCAAGGCGATAAAAAATTCGTAGTGATGTTGGACACCTTCCCCCCATCAGAGAATTGTTAACACCCAGTAACAAACTCCCCAAACTCATCCATGTGGAGGGAACCTCCATAGTACTCTTAATCATGATATTTTCATGACATGGAAAGAAATCGTTTTGAAAAAAAGGAATCGAAGTTATGAAGCTCCCCCAGATCCCAATCCATCCACCTCGGCTATGGAAATACCTATAGGGTCATTGACCATCCCTCGACCTTCTATAGAATCCATGCCTAAAATAGTCAAAGGACCCTTACAACACACAGGACACAACTTGAAAGTTGCTCATAGCTACAGCATAATCAATGACTTAGCACAATCACTGTCATCTATGTCATCATTAGAGATCCTGCAAACATGCACAACCTAACGAAAAGCCTCACTTTCTGCTCGAGGCATCATTGACCCAGTCAATTTCCACCTAATGGTCTTCGACTTGGATAAAGTTGTCTGCTCATCATTTTTTGGTGTCGAGACCGCAAAATCCACCTCATTAGTGGTAACACCATCGATGGTGTAGCCCCATACCATCTACACTTCATCAATCTCACTTGTTTCTACGGCATCAACCAACGAATCATATTCTTTCTTGTCACCCAACACAACTAGGTCTGCACCTCAACTTCAAGACCTGGCGCAACCCAATTCAACACTAGATAATATTTTTCACTAAGGTAAAGATATTCGAGAAGCCATGAAGGAACCTAAATGTCCTCGGGATGCCATACACCATCATTCGTTTTCTACCCGAAAAAACATTTGTTCTTGATAACGCACAAAGTCACGATATTCGCGCCATTGAATCAGAATATTTCCTCTCACCAAGGAAGGTCGATTGGTTCAAAAATGTTATGAAACTAGCTCACAAAAAGATAGAAAAAATAGATAAACGCCTTATAATTCAGCCTCTTCGAGGGGGCAACCTCCTTTACATTACACAAATGAATCATTCTTTTATGATTCAAATGACAAAACCTCCTTTCTATATATAGGAGTCTAAGGAGTCACAATATAACCCAGCTGACCTAACAATAATAATATAAAGGCACAAAAATAACAATATGAGGATTCTATGGGGCATAGTAATAACAACATGGGGACAATAGAGGCACAACAATATTAATAAGGGATATAACTACAATAGTAATGGGGTAATCACTAGTATTATAGGGACCTAACAAAAACTACCATCCTGGTACCTGATTCATTTGAGTAAGGGAACATGTCCAACATTTTACCTATTATCAAGGTGAATATTTCAATCAAACCTGGCATTGTTGAGGAGATCTCATTGGGGGCGGAAAGCTCCCTAGAAGAGGTAACCCTTTACAAAGCCATGTCACCATAATATAGGGACATTCCCGCATGGCCATATTCTAAGATGCCCAGTATCATCCCTTTGATCATGTAGCACCAAACCGACACATCGCCTGTATGCCCAGTTAGGCAAAAGAAACGTCAGCTTCACTCATTCAGAGAACCCATCAGGTGCAACTTCCTATGTTTTTGATACATCCTTCTTTCTAGTTTTCATATTTTGATAGATGGATGTTTTCACTTGGGGTATTGGCTTTCGAAGTTGCAGGATATCAACACCTTGACAGCAAGTTCATTCCCTCAGTGTAAACCTACAATTAAGGTATCATCCTCCACTCACCATGATAGGATTCCTCCACTGCCTTCAATATCTTGTCATCACATCTATGAAATTAACCATAGGATTCACCATCTCGACCACGCTTACCATCACCCTCTATCTACACATGGTAAGCATCCACGTCGGTCGATAGAGCCTCACCTGCATGGATCACCCCAGTTCATAATCCCCTTCACACTATTGGTATCTATTTTCATCCCCCCAAGCCCAGGAGTCATTTTTCACACATGTTATCAAAGATCAACCTCATACTTCTCTTCTTTGCACTGTGATTTCCTCCCCTATTCCCAAGCTAGCATCCTTGATTACAGACGGATTGAACCACATGCTACATTGGGCATACCATCCACCTATATTATATTATACCATTTGTATCACTACATCTGCCTCATCAAACCAAACATAAAGACCAACCAATGGGGCCCTTGCCCTCAGCATATACACCACACCTCTATGCAGGTCATTGTCATCACGGGGCACCTATCTCCATGGTTGTACATCCAAACCACCCTCATATTCCTTTGGAAATTGTACAAAGATTTTTTCAAAAGAAGAAAAAAAAAATCTCTCATCCACATTTTCTGCTTACAATTCATGAATTACACCTAGCAACAGTCTCTAGTCACCTTTGGTCGCAACTTACATCTCACCTAAAAAACACATCCTATTTTTGTACGCTTGTCAAAACTTGCTCACCCCCATCCTGGTACTCCCATTGACTCTAGGACCATCACCATCAACAATCATGTTTTGACCGTCGCCATTGGCACACCAAGCTCCAACCTCAGGATATCTATCCATATCTTCCTATATCGACAACCTCGCTACCATACCTATCTAACCCAAGTTATTACAACCTATTCATATCTCACATTGATTTCCTGACTCACCATGTTGGGCAGTTAATGCCCCTTTTCCTATCGACTTCAACAAATGTATTCCAGGAAGGAGGTAGTACCTTGGATACTCTCTCCATCAAATGGGATATCCCCGGGTGGCACAATGGGAACTTGTATCACCCACTGATGTCATCGGTCCCCTTGACATTCAATACCAACTCAACCATTCATGTCAAGGTCGTGCCTTACTTAGTTATTGTTGTAGTTTCATCCATATAGTCGAAGACCCCAACATCACTAAGCACCTCATTCAACAGTGCTTACATTATCATATGGGGAGGTACCCGCAACCGAAGACCTATGCATACCACAACACCCCATTTAATAGTTATTTACCTTGGTTATGCATAAGGAAACCATATTATGCCTATTGGACCAGAAAATTCCCTTGAGGGTGTCACCAATTATCATCGTAAGATATCAGCACATCAGTAACCACAATGTTGACTAGACCACCATTGGTATTTTTCCATATTATAATCACATCCAATTAGCCATCATAACAAGCATGGGACATGCCTGCCTTACCATTGATACTCAAGGAGTTTTTCTCTACTCACCTCCAGAACAAGTTATCCTCTCTCTCAAAAAGTCGATCAACCTTTCCATCAGAAAAGAAAATGTAATGTATTCTGGCTATATGGTTCCTCCTAAACTCATACATCATGGGGCAACTGCTAACACCAAAAAATCATACACCTATTAGTACAATCCAGAAGGCATTAAAAGTGTCCAGCAGAATGCACAGGTGGACATTTTCTAGCCAAATACATTACGAAGTTTAAAAAATAAAAATTCTCCTAAGGTCCAAAGTTTACAAAGGAAAAAAAAAATTAAGGTCATGTATTTATTTCTTCGATAAACGCACGCGCATGGGATAACCTCCAAAACCCGCATGGTTTCATAATAGGATGACTCAGTGAACCAGGACCACTTTACACACTTGGGGCTGATCCTCGGACATGAGTTCAGTCTAGCACAGACGAATTCAAGTTGCCTTGGAGATATGTAGCCCTCAATGGAATCATTTTGTCCTACTCATGTGTCTTTATCATACATGTACCAAGAGAGGGAAGAAGGATTTTAAAAATTTCTATATAAACAGGCCATGGGAGAACCAAAACATGAGACATTGTTATGCTGGCCAAATTGATGTTTGAAAAAACCACCATTGCATTGTTGAAGCCAAGGAAGTGAAGAGCACTAGCATGTTGGTCATATTGCTTCTAAGCAACCCAACATCTGAGAAGAGGAATCCACCATTGGAGAGTCTTCACACTGCTTTGAGAGAGAGGAGGAACTTGCAAAGATATTGAGGAAAGAAACCCACTTGCTAAGGATTTTTGAGCTCCATAGCTCAAAGAATTCTCTTCAAGTGTCTGAGATTCATCTATTGTATTCAACCTCTACCACCAGCAATCAATAAAGGGAGATTTTTCCATATATTATTGATGTGTTTGCTCCATTTGAGCATTGTTTTGTTTATGTACCTCTTTGTTTAGTTTATTCTTATGTATGCATTGTTTCAACTATTTACAATGTTGTGTTTATTTAAGTTTTTCCACTAACAGCACCAATTTTGATGGTGATCCTTTGCAGGGAACAATCCACTGCTAAGGAGTGTCTTTTGGTACACTTCTGCTCCAAAAACACTACAACATTTGGGAAAATTTCTTGTAGCACCGGAGGATCCCCTGGGGATGTCCCTAGGGGTGTTGATATCTTAAAATGGCGTAGGTTGAGCTCAGTGTAAGTAGTGATCAACTCGTGGGAGGACGAGGCTAAGGGCAGTACGTCGTCTGGTGTGGGTATGGTTTCCTTCTCTTATTATGTGAGTTGATCAATAGTAATGATTTTTCCATCGTGGGGGAACATCATTATTCTGATCACCAATGAGGCGACTATGAGCATCTCGTACATATAGCTTTGGCCTAGTAAGATGTTGTAATCCAAATGGGAATCTAGTACTTTGATGTTTATTAACACATTTTTCCAAGCCAACTTAACTAGCATGCTATGGTATAGCCCAACGGGATCAGAGGAGCACACGTCGTATGCTTTAAGCGTAATGTCAGAAGGTTTGAGTTCAGGGGATCCTAGTTTCTGCCAAACGGATTTGGACATGATACATGTGGAATCCCCTTCTTCGATGATGCAACGTTGAATGTTGATATTTTGAACTAAGACTGGGATTTAGAAAGAAACTTTACATGGTAGTCGTGGAGTAGCTTTGGCCAAGTTGAAGACCATTAGGTGAGAATCAGATGGGTTGATTGTGCCTAAAGCGAAAATTAAGGCTTTCTGTTGGGTTGGGCATGTTTGCAGCACTTCTAATGCTGACATAGCTGACAATGATTGTGCTAAGTCGTCGACTATGTTGTAGCTATTTGCAGATTTCGAGTTGTGTCCAGCACGTTGTAAAAGTCCTTTGACCATTTACTCATAGATTCTACAGAAGGTTGAGGGATGGTCAATGACCATGTAATTATCGCGGTAGTTGAGGTGGACGGTTTGGGCTTTGGGGGAGCTTCATAACTTTAGTTTCAAGTCTGCAAGAGGATATCCTCTCCTATCATGAAAATATCATGATTAGGATTATTATGGGGGTTCCCTCCAGAGGGATGAGAGTGGGGAGTTTGTTGTTGTATGTTAACTACTCCCTGATGGGGGAAGGGGTCTTGCATCACTGTTTTTGGTTGACCTCCTTTCCCCTACTTCCTTGTATCCTTTTTAAATCAGGAAGTTGAGGACAGTGGTGGGTATAAAGATCGTATTCCCCATAGATAGCACATGAAGGATTAGTATGTAGACTTTTGTTCTTACCTTGTTTCTGTGGGTTATTGTTGGTCATTCACTAGTTTTGATTCTGGTTGTGGATTCCCCTTCCTGGTGCTCGTGGGGGTTTTTTTTGGTTGCTTCCCCCCTGCTTGGGTTCTCCCTTTGGCTTACTTTTTGATTTTTTCTTAGCAACATTTGAAGGATTAGCCAAATTTAGTTGTTCCTCCGATATTTTTTGTTGCACTAGATTCACCCTTGCATTGCTTTACGTTGGTGGGAAAGGAGAATATTGGTTTCCTTGTCCCTAGTTAATGTATGGATTCTGGGAAGAGGACATCATGTTTGTATTCCTAGAGGAGTATTAGTTTCCCTATGGGGTAGGATATGGGCCTCCTTGGGGGGGCTAATATTGGTTAACCCTGTTAACTTTATTCTACATTGGTGTGGGTTGACCATGATAATATCCTGTATGTTGCAATGGTGGTGTGTTTTTCATAGCATCAAATTCTTGGTCATTGAATGAATATCTAGGGTATTGGTAGTTATTTTTGTGTTGATTTTGGGATATGGACCCAATTAATCCATCAACAGCATTGGATGTGCCTGGGATCTCTTTGTAAGTTGCAGGCACGGGGCATCTGGGAGCATATGATAAATGTACCCGGACTGGGTATAGATAAGCTCCAGTTGTTGGGCTTTACTAATGGCTTCTTCCTCGGTCTTCGGGATGAATTTTCCACATCCTTAAATATTTCAGATTTGAGGGATCTCAGGAATAAGTCCAAGAGGACTTTATCTTCAAATTGGGTTTTGCACAGGCTACACCATTTTCGCCATTCATGGATATGGTTCGAGATGTGAGTAGCGGGTGTTTGTTTGAAGTGGGTGAGGAGTTCCAAACCTGAATCATGGTAGACCGGGAGTTGGAAGAAGGTGAGGAAAGGTGTAGCTAATGAGCTAAAGTCTTCGTGTGAGGCAGAAGACTAGTCGACATACCATTTCGTTGGAGGCCCTCTTATGGTGCATTGAAATAGTCATAATCTAATAGTATTGTCGGTGATACTATTAGACTAACACAATAGGTGAAAAGTCATGACATGGTTCCCTGGGTATTCACCCTATTTTCCTTCAAACTTTGGAATATTCGAAGGGAGCTTGGTGGCCATAGCTAGCCAATTTTGTCCATTAGCGATCAAGTCATTGGTTAGCTTGCTTAAATCTGGTAGGTTTAGTGAAGTTAAAAATCATATCTGCACATTCCCTGCCATCGAAAAGTGATTCTGGATAGCTATGTCCAAAGGGGTCCTCTATGGGGAGGTCTTGGGAGAACTACCTTGATGGGTGTCTCAGGGACTGTCTGGAGGAGTGGAGTGTGCACTCCCTAAGGGGCTCGCATGTGGGGATCCTTCTGGAGTGGTGAAGGGTGTACTTTTCCAAGGAGGAGTTCCGAGAAAATATGCACCAATAAAGGAATATCCAATAATGGTGGTTGTGTGATGTCCTCTACGCCTAAATGACGGGAGTCCCGACACACATCCCGGTAATGGGGGGAGGTTTAGAAAACATCTATATTGAGGGGGAGTCGTGGGGTCCCCTATGGTGTCAATTAGAGTGTGTGTTACTATGTGTATCGTCAAGGAAGGAAATAAGTATCAATGAAATATGATCACATACATAAGAGAAAGTGAAAATATAAATGGTTTATTTTCCTTTAATAATTAAACTATGTGATCAAGAAAACAAGAAAAAGGTTTTTGTTTGTTGCATATGATTAAAATCCTATGTAAACTTAATCATTATGTCCACTCTCAAAGTAACTGAGCCTTGCGAAGATATCTTATGATGGGTCTTGGGGCAATGTCCCGAAAGAACTGGCGATGCCTTCTAGCAGCCAAAGAATCAACCAAGGTAATGGTAATGAGGCTCAAGTGTTTCTTGCACCATCACCTATAGGGAAAGGATGCCCTATATTTTTTCCACTAAAGTACCTTCGTCCCACGTGAGCATTCGAGTCTTTAGCTTCTTGGTAGTTAGTTACTAGTATCAAGCACTAGATGGGTCAAGTAGCCCCAAAGAGTACCGCACGCACTGGACCTAAGTTGAACCCCCTCTGAATCGGGTCTTTGCCATGCTCGGGTATTCTTTTCCATGGGATGATTGAAGGATTTTAAGCTCCCTAAAAAGTCAACAACTATGTTTCAAAGGTGTAACATGACCATGGCGGCTTATGGGATGCCTACCCCCAATGGTCCTAACCTGAACTATAAATTTTTTGGTGGCCCCTATGGGGAAACTTAGTTTGTTCAAGTTATGGTTGTTTTTAAGAAGTCTTAATTCAATTATGGAGTGATTTTGTAATCCAAAGTAGATTAAGTACCCAAAGCTCTAAAAACTGGATGCCCTTGAGTACAAAGTGTATGGAAGCTTAGTGTGTGATGCAAGTGAACATATAAAGTGTGATAAGATGCGGATATGTGGTGATCCTTTACAATTTACTTCTAATTAAAATAAGTTTTGATTGTTACTTGCATGGAAAAAAGAAATATATTGTGGATTATGGGCCACTTACTCTTTTCCTATTAAACAATGTGGAGTTTAACAAGGGAGATGGAAACTCAAATGCTTTCGAGAAATTTTTCATGTGAAATCTCAGTTTCGTCTCAGAGACACAAGGAAAGCACAGATTACTTACTTTCTCTAATAACATTTGCTTCTAGTCCCCAAAAATGATGAATGAAATGCTTTGGTTAGTATAAATATTAGCAGATGATGGGTCACTTACTCCTTTACTAATTTAAGCTATGTGATTTGCAGAAAATTTAAGCAAAATAGGTTATAAAAAAAGTGGAATTTGGCCACTTACTTTTCTCCCTAATTAATCTATGTGTGCATTTTCAAATTTCAAAATAAAAATATTCTAATTTATTCACCAATTGAGGTTAGTAAAGCAATCAGGGGTATTAAAAAAAAAGTACGGAATGTTGAGGTGAAGACAATTGATTAAAGATTGTCAATCACCAAAGTAAAAAGACTAATACAAGTTTTTTGCTTTTTGTTGACTGCGCATCTGTTAGACAAAGATTCACACGGGCAAGAAAGAAAAAGAAATATTTCACTTTTGTGGTCTCAAAACAGATCCTTGGGGTCTATAAAAATTCCAGAGAGGTGTTGAGCACCATGTAGAAAGGCAGTGTAGAGAGGCCCTGAAAAAAAAAAAAAAAATAATAAATAATAAATAATAAAAAAATAAAAAATAAAAAATAAAAAATAAAAATAAAATAAAAAATAAAATAAAATAAAATAAATAAAAAATAAAATAAAAAATAAAATAAAAAATAAAAAATAAAAACAAAAAATAAAAAATGAAAAATGAAAAATAAAAATAAAAAATAAAAGAATAATAAAATAATAATAATAATAAAAAAAATAAAAAAATAAAAAATAAAATAAAAATAAAATAAATAAATAAAATAAATAAATCTTTAGATTAATGAAAAGATAACAGTGGAGTCGCCATTCTTGTGGTAGTGTATTTGGGACACACGTGTACCAAAAGACACCTCCTTAGCATTTGATTGCTCCCTGCAAAAGATCACAGACAAAATTGGTGTTGTTAGTGGACAGACTTAAATAACCACACAATTGTAAAAATTGGAAATAATGCATACATAAACATAAACTAAACAAAGAGGTAAATACACAAACAATGCTCAAATGGACCAAACAAATCAAAATATAATGGAAAAATCTCCCTGTATTGACTGTTGGTAGTAGAGGTTGAGTACAATAGATGAATCTTAGACACTTGAAGAGAATTCTTTGAGCTATGGAGCCCAAAAATCCTCAACAAGGGGGTTTTTCTTTCTCAATCTCTTTGCAAGTTTATCCTCTCTCTAAAATAAGTATGAAGACTCTCCAATGGTGGATTCCTCTTCTCTCACTAAGATGATGGATTGCTTAGAAGCAATATGGCCAACATGCTAGTGTTCTTCCCTTATTTGGCTTCAACAGTGCAATGGTGGTTTGCTCAAACAACAATTTGGCCAACATAACAATGTCTCATGTTTTGGTTCTCCCATGGCCTGTTTATATAGAATTTTTTGAATCCTTCTTCCCCCTCTTGGTTCATGCATGATAATGACACATGAGTAAGACAAGATGATTCCATTGAGGGTTGAACATCTCCAAGGTGGCTCAAATTTGGTTGCACTGTATTGTGCTCATGTCATAGAATCGGCCACAAGTGTGTAGAGTGATACTGGATCGTTGAGTCATCCTTTTCTGCAATCGCGTGGCTTTCGAAGGATATTTTGCGCGTGCATGTTTATAGAATAAATAGACACATGACCCTAATTATTTTTTATTTATAAACTTTTGACCTTATTAGAACTTTGATTTTTAAACTTCATGATGTATTTAGTTGCAAAATGTTCACTTGTGCATTCTTCTAGACACTATTTAGTGTCTTCTGGATTGTACTAACAGGCGTACAATTTTCTGGTGTTAACAGTGATGACTTACACTAAAGATACACTTTGCGAAGACCATGAAGACACTTGTGCGATAGTGCTTGAAACTTTGGAAATGAGTGTGACACATGTTTACATGGTAAGGACAACTCATTTGCACAAAGAATACCCCTTGAAACCACCAAAACTAGCTTTTGTGCATTGTGCGACAACCCACGTGCTAAAAGAAGACACTTTGATTTTCTTGCAAATTGGACAAGGACACTTAGATAAAACATATGCAATAACTCTTAGTGCTTGTGATGACAACATGCAAAGTCAAATTAGGCTCCAAAATTTGGTTGTGGGCCAAAATTTTGGAGATTGTTGTAGTAGCAACAACAGAACATCAAACAAACCTAGTTCGACTCAAAGAATCAAATTTTCAACCTTATATTCAAGATGTGTTTGGTTGATTTACTTGGATAGAGTTGCACATATGCGAAAGAAGAAGTGAAACAATCCTGGGAGAAGAGTGTGGAGGAGCATGATTCAACAATGTGTGCCTTCTTGTTGTTATGAAATGGAGAATGAAGCCTAGAGATTATGATCTATTTATTTCGATACACAAAATCTCTTCCAAAAAATAATACCTCCCTTCCAAACTGGAACATCAAAGTTCATCACAACCTTTATATAATTTTACAGAATATTTCTTTCCTCATATCTATTTTATTATTGTAAATATTATTATTTTCATAATTATGCAAATGTTAAAATGCTAAAAGTCATCCAAGAGTCATTTGCAATATGAAAAGCACATAGGATCCAATAGATCACGATGTATTTGAAAGGTCATAGGAAAAGTGAAGAGTCGCCTACCACTTGTATAAATGTATCCTCATGCCTATAAACTCTAGGCTTTTAGCACTTGAAGTATTTTAACATTTAGATTGTTGTTTTCACTTGAGGTAGCTTGGATCACTTGCTCTTAGCAAACCTTACACTGAGTTGTGGTGAGATAAGGAGCTTATGTTGGAGATGATATGAGCAGCCCACCTCACTATTGGATTTTGATGGAATTGTTGGACATGTATTTGAGTTTGTGGCATTATCGATGAAGAGATCTTATCTTTTGGCATCGATTCACCTGAACTTTCATGGTGGTTGTAATCACTATCTGATACTTAATATTGGTCATACGTTGATGAACTAATTCATAACTATTTCTCATATGTTTTCTTTTGAATATTTTCTCTTTTATTCCACACTAATTCTAGTAACCTATTGTTAACTGATTTGTAATTAACTTCTGGTACTTCCTTATTTACGTATGTACTATCTAACCACAAGATTTGCATTATATATGGTTTACATACAACTTTACCATCTAAGCTAGAAGGAAGTACACGACTCTCCAATGGTTTCTAAGGAGTTTACAGATATAATATGAAGGGATCTTCAATCCCCTAGTGAAAATCAACTCCCCTATTACACGCTTCAACCTTTGCTTCCCATTGAACCTGTTGTCACCATTGTTGTACCCACTACTACCTCATTTTGTTGCCACGCCTCCTTCTATTGTTGATTCCACCACTCTCATTGTCATTTTTGTTGCTATAAATCTCCCTGTCTATGATGTTTCTATCATTGTTTCCAGTCTTGTTGCCTCTCCTTCTACACCAATTACAAAATTTATTTTGGTCGATCAAATATTTGTACTACAAACCCTAGATCCAATCAATTTTTCTTATGTTTATCACATTAGGCATCTAGCCAAATAATACTACAATCCCTGGTATTTATCAGCTTCTCTTACATGCAAATGACCCTCCACAATTGATAATTCAACCACTAGTGTACCAGCCCCCTTTGCATCATGTATAAAAATAATTGCAGTCATTCATTTTGAATATGACCTTTAGGCTTGTATCATAAATTTTCTAATGGTCCTAGATAATACATAATTAGGACAACAATCTATTATTGTTGTTTCATACCTCTGAGATAAGTTCTTCACTATGACCTCCTACAACAATTCATCAAGGGCAATACATTATAGTTCCATAAAGATTTAGTTAACCTCTCCTCATATTCAAAACTTTCGCAACATATTGGTCAATGTAATGATGGTAATTACTTCACAAATTTTCTTCACTACTTAATAAGATTCACTGTCATAGATCTTTGCTTATCAAATTTTCAAGCCATACTACAATTCTACATCATAACTATATGTGCAATCCTTTATTGTTTGTTTTAATTTATATAACTTTCCAGACTGCTACACATTGAAACCATAATGAAATTATGCCTCAAATGTATGATGAAATATTGATATCAATTATCTTGTTGCAAATATATGATAGTGAGATTGGCCACAGAGTTTATATGTCCTCTCACTGTGCTTTCTTAGTCCGACTCGATAGATTAATATATATAATAACTCCTTCAAGGGACTGTGAGTTATGGACCACAACATGCACAAGGGTGTGTATGTCAACTTGATGTCCTTAAATACTTCATATGCCTCCTTTGGCACTCCACAGGAGCCTAGACATATTTGCTCAGAAGTTGTGCCTTCCAACGAAGCGTTACAATGATTCTTTAAGGCCACAACAAAAGGTTAAATTTTCTACTTAATATGGGATCAACATCATCCAAGAAATTCTTCAAGATAATATGAGATCACCTTATTTAAGAACAGTCATGGATGCTAAGAGGTAGACCAATCAAATCATAGAGAAATAGCCGCAAATCATCACGTAAGTGCCTAACAATTTTTGTACGTAAAGTTGTAATTGTATTTCCCAGCAAGTGTACTTCAAACAGCTCCAAAGCAAGTATACATGACTGTTGAGGACTATAATTATTGTGTCATTGGATTACTGCCTAGAAGTTAAAATCCTCTACTAGAAGAGTCACTATATGATCTATCTTGCTTCAGTTTCATGTGAGACAATGAAGCCTACAAGAAGAACTTGAGGAATTCAGTGAAAACCTTCTTGAATGCCACAAGGCCGAGATATCCATTTCATCATAAGGCTGATATGTTCCTTGTATCCTAGTGCCAAGATATTTCTCACATCACAGGGTCACATATTTGAGGGCTTCCACAAGATTGAACTTTTGTTCCTCAGAAATTTGAACTTATCTATAGAGATCTGACCCTCTAATATTTGCAAAATTAGCCGAAACTGCAAGGATAACCTTAAAAACTGGCATTGAAATACCGGAGAAATCCCACTAATTTTCACATATCTTGTCTCAAATTAAGGGTCATATGTCCTCAGAAAGAAGAGCCAAAAATGCCTTAAGGAATCTGTGGATTAACCTCAATTGAAACCCAATCACAAAGATATAACCCAAAACCAGTGAGAGACCTTAAGCCCAAAACATATCTTCAAATATTAACTAGGCCACAAGGAATGAGATGGTCAGATGCAGAGAAACATCCTCAAAATAACCTGCCTCATAGATTGAGAGGAGCTCAGAAAATAGACTCGCTCTTGCTTCAGAAAGCTCGCATCTATCTTAGGAAAATTCTCACTTTTGACTTCAGAAAAGATCCAAATTACTTCCCCACTAAGTGCCCTTAGATGCCAATTTATAATTGTATGGTGGTGCAAAGGATCATGACCCTTAGAGTGACCCGACTTGAGTTTTTGGAGGGGGCCGACATGAAGGACGAAAATTTTGAAATTTAAATTTAAAAATTTAATTTTATAGCCAATTTTGAGGTTGAATTAGGGAAAAAATCATATTTTGTCTTCAAAACCCAACTTCCCAAAGTAGGAGGAAAATATTTGTGATTTTAATTTAATTTTGGTTCAAATATTATTTGGCGCCAAAATTTCTAACATTGTGGATCATGAAGACTTAAGTGTGCCATAACCCTTCAATGAAGGTGCTTTTCAGTCTAAGTGTGGTCCACAACCAAGCTACTTATGCACTGCTACACCATTAACTTTGGAGGCAAAGAAATTCTACCACATCATCCATGCTTTGTGGTTTTTGCCCAAAAATTGGGTTTCAACTTTGACAGGGTGTATCTCTCAAATCGTGAAGACCCACTAAACACTCCACGTGTCAATGAAATCAGCATGATGGATATAATCTAATGGTGAGGGTCTTTGAGGTAAAATCACTAATATCCTACTACAAAAACTTCAACAAACGCAAGGTATGTCCAACCTTCAAGGAAACCAAATCATAGAGCTAGGGTTTCATCACTACATCATCAAGTCGCATCATCTTGAACATAAGGCTACATCATCCTATGGACATCATCAAACCTACAACTAACTTTCACATCAATGACAATATCTATGCTCACTCTATATCCTGCACATGCCTACACTTGTTGCACTTGCATCTGCACCTGCTTTGACATCAATGACAACATATTCAACAATATATTCCTCATTATTTTGTTTTTATATTCTTGTACCTTTTTCTAAAAGTTATCAAATGTATGTTGATTTCATCCTCATTTTTTAAGTATCTCATTCTTACCCTCACATTAAAATATTTTCATTTGAACTCCAAGAGGAAACACACATGTTGGCAGTCGAGCCACACATCAGATGGGACTCCTACCCCAAATCATGTGAGGTTTAATTGGGACTTTGCATCGAGGAGATCCCCTTACTATTGTGGGTACATATTTCCCCATCAATAGAATCCTTCAATGCATTTAGCTTTGGCCTTATTAGTAGCATTTGATAATATTGGAATGCCTCTATAATACAACAAGATGGTGTGCCACAATGGTGAAATTTTTTAAAACCATTATTTCATTGTTAAATAGTTATTCTCTTGATATACAAAGTGCATAGCCACACAACAAAAGTATTTATGTTGGAATCATGATTGTCATTACACCAAAACCCTCAGGTGTTAATCAACGATCATATCGCCAGAGAGGTATTTATTACATGTCATGCAACACACGAGGAGCATTGCTTTATCCAATGTCTTATAATCTCCCCCTCAACACGAGCCAGGTGTGTATCGAACTCGTAACCTATGCTCTAATACCACTTGTTCGAGCCTCTAAAATGAGCTTCCACGGGTATATTGACCACAGGTCCGAGATACCATAGATAGATCTTAAATCTAAATTGTGATTATCCTTGATCTGGTCTTGAAAGAGTCACGTTCGATCCTCTTATATGATTGTTCCACTAGTCTGAAGTATGGGCCTTCTAGATCATAGATCTGAGCTTCCAATCACAGAAGATTAGGTTCCACATGTGATTTTCACTATTAATTTGAATTTCTTAGCACAGTGTTATCTTTCCATAGATAATTGTCTGAATTTCTTTTGCAATCTCAAGTTCAAGGCTTGTGTCTTGTTACCATAGATTTACCATGGGTATGACCCTCCGATTTGTAGAATTTTAATTCCAAGCCTCTCTATGTGACTATTCACTAGTTTTATTACTGATTTGAAGTATAATATCTCCACAACTAGCAGTCTCAGACTTGATAATGTAGTTGTCACAGGTGGCTTTCCTCCACAGATGGTTGTCAAGGATCCGAGCCTTTGCAATTCTGAGGTGAGTTACAAGTCTGAGTGATTGTGCTTATCGCAAGTAGTTGTTTGAGTTGTTAGCCTCTTATCCACATATATAAGCCCTCTATTCACCCACAGGAGACTGTAAAATAGATATATGTAGTCCAACATAGAAATATTAAAATAGGAATTAGCCCAAACTATAGTCGTTTATGTTCTCCTCGACCTCCTTTCTTCTTCTATCCCTTTTCTCTGAATTCTTCACCGAAATTGATGCCTGGAATGAGAAGTTCAAACTTGTATTTATACTAGTTTAGACCTTTGACGAAGAGACACGTCCCTTGGACATGGAGCCGACTTGTTCATGTAGGTTCATGTCGGCTAGAATTAAAAAATTATTTATTTCAACTTGAAAAATCATTTTCTCTTCGACAATGAGGAATTAGAGGACAACTAATAACTTGTTGGAAAGAGGGAAAAGTCCTTTACAAGCCTATCTAAATCCCATCCTTAAGTAAGGTCATTTTACCATCAAGAAACTTAAATTGTGAGGTTTTCATTATAATTTTATTCATGGAAGCTCTTAATATTTTATGCCTAGGGCTCCTTCAAGGCTTGACATTAATGGGCCTATTAGGATTAGGCTTTCATCATCATGATTCAAGGTATAAAGGATTAGGGCGTCTTCATCAAGAGAAAGGATACCATTTAGTTGGGGTTTCATTAGGCTAAGGTCTTCTTCATTAGGATTAGGGCTTCATTCATGTATGTGAAGGTCTTCTTCATAGGTTTAGAGTTCCATCCACATAGGCTTCCATTCATGTATCTTAAGGGCATCATAAGCATCTTCAACAAGGCTAGAACATCATATTTTCATTATTATGCATGGATGTGCCTAGGAGGGTTTTATGGTAAGGAATTCTTCCATTATTAGATCATGCATCATATTCATGCTTAAGGTTTTCTCCTAGGGTTTGAAAGAGGTTAGGGCATGTATCAGAAGAATATTTTCCATCACAAACAATGCCATATTGATATCAATGACAAACTTGACCAATAGTCTCAACCTTTTTCATTGATGGAAATATTCTTTCCCTTTCAACAATTTCTCCCCCTTTGACATCAATGGAAAATGGGGTGCCCAAGTACTCCCCCTAACAAGTTTCTTCTCCTCATCGTATTTTCTTCATTAATGATAGTTCTCCATGATAGATATGTTGCTCCCCTTGTCATGGTACTCTTCCTTCTAGAAATGTGGTCCCTGATAGATGTGTTTTCATTTCTTCATGTGATGAACCAACTCCCCCTACCTGCAGAAACTCCTCTAACTCTTCTTTTTTCTCAAGATAGGAAAGATTGTTGCCTTGTGATCAAGTGGAAGACATCTTCATAATATCATGATTTGTTTTCAATGGAGTTACTCTTGGTAGATGATATATCAAGATATGATTATTCATGTGTGACTCATCACAGATTTCATAGGGCTCTTCATGGATAGATTCTACAAGAATAGTAAAGAATCACAAGCTACCCCTAACAATATGCATGGTCTTCTTCTTGGCATTTTTCATCATCAAAACTTGAAATCTATACGCCAAACATGTCCTTATCATATCAACAACATGGGTTGATGCTTTGAGTGTTCAAGACATTTTCTGATCCAATTTGCTTCCTTCTCCATACTTGTTTGACTTTCTTTTCTTACTTGGTAGACATGTTTTTAGCTTGTTTAGGGACCCAAATGTTACAATCACGAGCCATATGTCAAATGTTATGGAAATTGAAGCATTCCATTCTATATGACGATGCATGATTTCTTCTTGCAAAGTTGCTTCTAGGAGACTAATGGGGACCATTTCCCTGCAATCCTTTGCCATGTGCCCAGAATTTGTAAAATAATAGAAATAAACAAAAAAATATACTTTGGTACCTAGAGGATGGAGATTTCCTTGAAGTACTTCCAAAGTCATTTTGTATTGAGATTCATTTTCAAATTTATTGCTTCTTGCATTCTTGACACCATCTGCATATCTTCTTGAAGTAGGGTTTCTTCCAATGTCATCTTGACTCTTCTCCTTACCTTTGTTGGAACTGGGGGCATCAATATTTCTTCCAAGCTTCTCCATATTCTTGTTGTTTGAAGTATTAAGGTTTGCATCATTACTATTTGAGAGTTCACCTGCTTCACCAAGACATGATTTATCAAGAAGAGATCTTTGATGATTTAGGATGTCATCTAGGTTTTGAGATATCTTAATTCTTGCTCTTGTGATCAACTTCTTTCTTTAGGAGATCAATTTCTTCTTTCATTTTCTCACATTATTCATCCTTCTTTTCTAGATTGATCTCCATTTATTCCTTCATCCTTGTTGCTTCACATGTTTTGGCCTTCAGAGAGATGATATATTATTTTAGTTTGAAGATGTCGTCATCATTTTCTTCTAGTTGGCATGTCATGGTATTTCTTTCCTTTTCAGCTTCATTGACTTATACCTCCAAGGGGGCCAAAACTTTCATCACCCTTTCAGCTCCTTATGCTTGTTTCTTTTCTTTTTCCAACTGAGATTTAGGGGGGGAGACATCTTCCTTGTATTTACCAATTATTCCTTCAAGTTTGTTCAAGTCCTCGTGCCTTTTTTCAATATGGCTTGACAAAGTGTCTTCCCTTTTCCTTGCTTTATCCAACTGATTTGTCATGGATATGACTTATTCATGATCCCTTTTCTTGTTTTGATGAAATTCCTCCTTAAGCTTGGTGAGCTCCTCATCCTTTTATTGTACTTGAAGCTTGAAAAGATCAACTTCTTTCTAGTCTTTTCTAAGTCATAATCACCCTATTGTGCTTGCTTCTTGAGCTCCTCATTTTCCCTATTTAATCTTCTTATCTCTTCTAGGGCGGCTACAAGTTTTTCCTTGAGATCTTCTTTGGGATCATCTTCAAGTTATTCATCTTCTAGGTCCTCCTTGGTCTTGATGTCTCCATTCTTGTTTTCAGCTTCCTTTATGGGTTCTAGTTTTCCTTCTTTCTTTCCATCATCTTCTTGATTATTGGTCATGGTCAATGCTCCTTTTGAGTGAATATCTTGAATTTTGTCCCACATACCTTTTGTCGATGAACATTTTTCCACTTTGGCCTTTATAGGATCCGGTAGCCCACTCAAGATTGTTTTTATCGCTCTTGCATTATATTCATTAGATTCTTCTTCCATCGAGTATTCAATAATCACTTATTCCCAAACTTAAAAGCCTTGATCCATTAAGAAATTCTTCATTTTTGTCGTCCATATTTCAAAGTTTCCATTGAACAATGGAGCTTTCCCAATTTGATTATCCATTGAGGAGGTGACATCTTTGACGGGTTTTCAAGTATTATTCCTTGACTTTACCATATGTGTTCTAAGGATTTACCTTCAAGCTATTAGGATTTGAGTGAAAGTACTAGCTCTGATTCCAATTGTTGGAAATACTGAGATGGGGGGTGAATCATTATTTCTTTCCAATTGTTATTTTTACTGGCTAAGATCACTTTTAATTAGAACACAAAATGAACAATGATAGAATAATAATTTTATTAATCAATGACGAGGACTCCAATCCTCTTTTTAATGAATCAAGTACAATAATAATTAGGGCTCCAACCCTAGATGAAGGCACCAATCTTTAATCTCCTAGGTTGCAACCTGTATTTTTCCAAGCACCAACTTGGACTTCACGTGGCTCCAAACTCTAGGGATCCAACCCTATATATAGTACAGGATCCAACCTGGTCTTCTTGAGGACTCCTGTTCTCGAGCGATCTAACACACTGCTTCAATTTTTCAATATAATTTTAAATATTCTTCACAGCTCCTAATATCTTTTGCAATGAGCCCTGACAATATCTTCACCTGCAGCACTGCCCTCAAACATTCTCTAATTCACTAACTCATCAATGATAACTATGTCTTCACATGAAGGTGTCACCGCAGCTTCTCATGGTACCCAAAAAAAATATTCAAGCTTACCTCATGATGACTAGTGCATCATGGTCTTCAAGTATATCCATGAATCTTCAAAGTTAGATCCAAGGATGTATACTTTAAGACTGCTCCAAAAGAGTCTTCACAATCAACCCTCTTTCAATAGTACTTCAAACTGGTTCAAACCCAAGGCCTGCTCCAATATAGTTCAACAAGGCTCTTCAAATTACTTCTTCAACAAGTCTGCAATGAATTCTTCAAAGGTAAGTCATCTCTTCAAGATATATCAATCATAGCCCAAACTGTCTCAAAAAGAAACTTCTCCAAACTATGCCTAGTATGTTGCTTCAAGATGCTCACAAATATTTCTTCACAAGATGTCTTTCCAAATGGTAATTGTTCATAGGTCTGAGGTATCTACACCACATTTTGAGCTAATATAAGAGATTTTCCTTCTGCGATACCTTCACTGGATTGTTCTTAAACTATACCACTAGTCTGAGCCTCTGAAATGAGCTTCCACGGGTCTACTGACCACAGGTCTGAGATACCATAGACAAATCTGCAATTTGAGTTGTGGTTGTCCTTGACCAAAGATTGAAAGAGTCGAGTCTGAGCCTCTTATATGATTGTTCCACTAGTCTGAAGTCTGAGCCTTCTAGATCATAGATATGAGCTTCCAATCACAAAAGACTGGGTTCCACAGGTGACTGCCATTGTTAATCTGATCCTCTTCAAATATTGAGCACAGGTCTGTCTTTCCACAAATAATTGTCTAAATTTCTTTTTCTATCACAAGTTCAAGGGTTGTGTCTTGTTACTACGGGTTTACCACGGTTCTGACCCTCTGAACTGCAGAAGTTTAAGTCCAAGCCTCTCTATGTGACAATTCACTAGTTTTATTATTGATCTGAAGTATAATTTCTCCACATCTAGTAGTCTGAGCCTTGACAATGTACCTATCACAAGTGGCTTTCCTCCACAGATGGTTGTCAAGGATCCGAGCCTTTGTAATTCTGAGGTGAGTTATAGGTCAAAGTGATTGTTCCTATCACGATTAGTTGTTTGCATTGCTAGCCTCTTATCCACATATTCGATCCCTCTATTCACCCACAGGAGACTGTAAAACCGAGATCTGTAGTCCAACGCAAAAATCTTAAGAGATGAATTAGCCCAAACTATAGTTTTTTATGTTCTCCGCTGCCTCCTTTCTTCCTCTACCATTTTTCTTTGAATTCTTCACTGAAATTGATGCTTGGAATGAGAAGTCCAAACTTTTATTTATACTAGTTTTAACCTTTGATGAAGAGACACGTCCCTTGGACATGGATCCGACTTGTGCATGTCATCTCATGTCAGCCAAAATTAAAAATTATGTATTTCAACTTGAAAAAACATTTTCTCTTATACTAGGGAATTAGAGGACAAGTAATAGCTTTTTGGAAAGAGGAAAAAGTCCTCTACAAGCCTATGCCAATCCCATCCTTAAGTAATGTCCTTTTACCATCAAGAAACGTAAATCTGTGAGGCTATCATTCTAATTTTATTCATGGAAGCTCTTAATATTTTATGTCTAGGGATCCTTCAAGGCTTGACATTAATGGATCTCTTAGGATAAGGCTTTCGTCATCATGAGTCAAGGTATAAAGGATTAGGGCTTCTTCATCAAGATAAAGGACACCATTTAGCTGGGGTTTCATTAGAGCAAGGGATTCTTCACTAGGATTAGGGTTTCATTCATGTATGTGAAGGTCTTCTTCATAGGCTTTCCATTCATGTATCTTAAGAGCATAATAAGCATCTTCAATAAGGCTAGAACATTATATTGTCATTATTATGCATGCATGTTCCTAAGAGGGTTTTATGGTAAGAAATTCTTCATCCATCATTACATCATGCATCATCTTCATGCTTAGGGTTTTCTCCTCGGGTTTTCATGAGGTTAGGGAATGTATCACAAGAATATTTTCCATCAAAAACAATTCCATATTTAAATCAATGACATCCTTAACCAAAACTTTCTACAAGGGAGGACACCCTGGGTTTTGAATGGGATTGTTTGTGTTAGGTAAACAAGTAGGTGCACGTGTGTGAGAGAGAGAGAGAGAGAGATAAAAAAAATACTTAAACTAACATGATCTTCAAGGATTAAAGTTCGTAACAATGTTGAATAAATAGGATTTTAATAACATTGCCTTATTTTTAGATAAAAATTGTTGTACTTAGCAACAAACTGATACAATAATATTTATATCTATATTCATTATTTGTTATTGATTTGTTGAATTGAATTGCTAAGGATAAGACCTAGGAGTTGCACTTCAACACTATCCATGTCCTCGTCATTTGTAGACCTTGTGAAAGTCATCGTTCTAGAGGATCCCACTACGGTCGAGGGCTCAGCTCTAGTCGTCGAGGGTGAAAATCAAAGTGAATATGCACCCCCCATTGAAAATAGTATTATCATTGTTGACAAATCTAGAACTCCATACTACCCATAAGCCTAAACATAGGATGGAGAAGGTAATGAAGCTAAATACGATGGTGACATAACTACTAGAGCTTCCCCTAAGTAGGTTTTGATCATGAATGGCATCACTATTTGTAATGGAGAAGCCACGAATATTGAACAAGAGGCCTATAACAAAGAAGCTATGCCTATTGAGCAAGAACCCCATAATGAAGAAGATGTAGCTGCTAAGAAAAATCCCTATAACACAGAAGCTACGTATGTTGAGAAAGATCCCTTAACTTTTCCTAAAACCCCTAAAGATGCAGAGCTCTATTTCAAAATGGTTGTGATGCATTGAAGGTCGATGACCTTGTCAAGGTTGTTGACTCTTTGAGTCGTGCACTAGAAATCAAAAAAATATATGCGTTGGAATTCTCCCTTTGTTACCCTCGGATCGGAGCATATCTAATTGAAAAAACCCCTTGGTATCCTTCATTAAGGTTGGAGGGAAATATAGAAGAAATGGACCTAGTCAATGATGAGCATAACAAGGTAAAATTTTTCTAGATTTTTGTAAAGACTTTGAACGGGACCTCGATCCTGTTTTAGGTCTTGGAAGAGGGGTACATGGAAAATCTAATCCAGATCTTAGAGAAATGGTTGGGAATCCCAATATCCATGCAGTATCTTCTATGAGATGGGAAGCATCCACAATTTTTTCTCAGACGTGTGATTATGGCATAACTAGGAACTCCACTATTGTATTGCTTTTGAGGTTGAGTGGAGGTGTTCTAGGAACCCAACTGCTTTAGTTTCTTATAAGGATGTGGTTGGGGGGAAAGGTCTTGTTGGGTCCCTATAATACTAGTGATTACCCCATTACTATTGTAATTGTACCCCTTATTAATATTGGTGTGCCCCTATTATCCCCATATTCTTACTACTGTGCCCCATAGAATCCCTCTATTTTTATTTCTGTGGCTTTATATTATTATTGTTAGGTCGGTTGGGTTATATTGTGACTCCTTAGACTCCTATATATAGAAAGGAGGTTTTGTCATTTGTATCATCGAAGAATTGTTCATTTATGTAATGTAAAGGAGGTTGCCCCCTGGAAGAGGCTGAATTCTAAGGCGTTGATGTATCTTTTCTATCTTTTTCTTGAGCTGGTTCATAACATTTGGTATCAGAGCTTTGGATTCTAAGGTTTTGCTGCTCCAAACAGGTCATCGTGGAATTTTCGCTATAACGTTTGTTCTGCGATGTTTCAGAAGTTACAAAAAAAACCCATTTGAGCATAAATCACGTTGAAGCTCGGATCCGAATTTCAGAGCTTTTCGTGCTATATTTTCGGAGATATGATCTGAGGAAGTTGGTCTTTTTGCAGACTCCTGAATTACCTTCCAAACAGGTGACCTGGGGAAAATCACCATAACTTTCTCTTTGGGGATCGGATTGAAATTTCGTAAGAAGGTATAGAAAGAGGACAGAATTTAGTTTCTTGTATGCATTTTTCAGATCCAAAGGTCGAAACAGTGACTTGTGCCACGTCGTACAAGTTCGCTCTACTGAACTAGTCTATAATCAAGTCATTGTGGGAGATTTCGCATAACTCTTCCTTGGAGAATCCAATTTGGGTCACACTTGTGGCATTGGAAAGAGGACACAGAGGGATACTGTAGGTCACAAATTAGGAACTAGATGATTGGAAAGTACAGAGTTACATCAGAGGAAATATCGAGCTCCTACAAAGTGAAAAAAGGTGTGTAGATTTTCTTAAATTTTTGCTTAAGCTTGATTTGAAAATTTGTTTTGAAGGAATTCAATGGGCATAGTAGAGAATTATTATCGGTAACTGATGCCCCAAGGAAAGAAAATTCAAACACCTAGTAAGGAACCTGAAAGCTCTAGCATGACTCATGAAGAAGAGGAAGAAATGCAGCATGATATATCAAAATTACAAGACCAAGTGCAACAACTGTCCCTTGCACAAAAAGGAACAGAATCTAAGATGGATGGTTTAAAGAAAGGTGTATAAGCTAAGATGGATTGTTTAAAGAAAGGCGTAGAAGCTAATATGATTGATGTGGAAGCTAAGATGGATGATTTGAAGATAGATTTGAAGACAAACATGGAAGATTTGAAGACAGGCACGGAAGATTTGAAGACAGATTTGAAGACAGATTTAACAAAGTTTCTACAAGAAATGTTTACTAATGGTGAAAGGGTAGTAAAGGAAACTCATGATGAGAACAAAAGAAATGTTAATCATGATTTCATAGACTCTAATGTTGGATCAAAGACCCACCATATTCCAAAAATCAATATGAGGAAGTTTGATGGCAAGGATCCTGCAACATGGATATTGCAGATGGAGCAATTTTTCGATCTCAATAATGTGCAAAACACACAAAAGGTACGTATTGCAACTTTATATTTGGAACCAAATCAGTTTGTATGGTATCAATGGCTTTTCTCTTGTAAACAATTTATCACTTGGGCAATTTTTACGGAAGAATTGATAGCACATTATGAAGATACAAAAAGCAACACTTTTTTTAGCCAATTGATAAGTCTCAAACAAAAGGGTTCAATAATGGAGCACATTGAGGAGTTCCAAAAATTGAACATAAGGGTAAAAAATATTCGAGAGGAGCATAGTATTGATGTGTTCATAGGGTCTTTAAAGGATAATGTCCAACATGATGTTCGCCTTTGGGAACCTGATTCATTAGAGAAGGCATTCAGGTTAGCAAGAAAAATGGAAAGCAAAATTATGGCAACCAGGAAGCATACCACTCACAACTATAAAGATGGAAGTGTTGTTTCCCCTAGTCTTCCACAACCTATAAGGTTGACACCACAAAAATTGGAAGAAAAAAGAGCAAAAGGGCTTTGTTACAGTTGTGATAGAAAATACACTAAAGGTCATAAGTGTGCTGAGAAGAAATTATTCTACATAGATTGTGAAGAGGAAGAAGAAAAGGAGCAAGAAAGGTCAAAAGAAGAGGATATACTCCGAGAACAAAGCCTAGATAAAGAAGAAATGAATCCGACCATATCTTGTAATGCATTGGCGGGAATTACCACTCCTCAAACCATCAAGATAGAAGGACAAATCAAGAAGAAAAGGGTAATAGTGTGTATTGATTCAAGAAGCACCCACAATTTTATTCATTGTAAGGTAGCAAAAGAATTGAATTGCTTCTTATATCCAGCACCAGAGTGTCAAGTGATGGTTGCAAATGGAGGAACAATAAATTGCTCTGGAAAGTGCCATAATATCAAGCTATCCATGGGAGAATATGTATTGACTAGCCCAATGCTTTCCATTCCAATGGGAGGTGCTGATGTTGTACTAGGAGTCCAATGGCTACAATCCTTGGGTACAATAGCTTTTAATTTTCAAGAACTTTTCATCAAATTTTCTACGGAAGGAAAGGAAGTTGAATTAAGGGTATTGCAGGGAAACCAGGAAAGATAATCAGCTCTAATGGTATGACAAAGCTTCTAAAAAAGGAACAAAGAGGTGTAATTGCACAATTATGTTCGCTAGATGTTTCCACATCGGAATCATCTATTTCTCCAGATCTCCAAAAAATCCTGGACAATCATTCCAAGGTATTTGAGACTCCCAAAGGTCTCCCACCTATGCGTGATCATGATCATGCTATTCATCTGATTCCAGGAAGTGTTCCTCCAAACATCAGGCCGTACAGATATCCCTATGCCCAAAAGAGTGAAATTGAACGTATGGTTGCAGAAATGCTAGAGGCTGGTATAATTCAACCGAGTCAAAGTTCTTTCTCTGCTCCAGTAGTATTGGTGCACAAGAAGGATGGATCATGGCGCATGTGTCCGGATTATAGGGAGCTCAACAAGCTCACTATTAAAGATAAGTTTCCCATTCCTGTCATTGATGAATTACTGGATGAATTGCATGGATCAATTTACTTCACCAAGTTGGATCTTCGTTCAGGATATCATCAAATCAGAATGAAGATTGAAGACATTCCGAAAACAACATTTAGAACTCATGAGGGTCATTATGAATTTTTGGTCATGCCTTTTGGCCTTACCAATGCACCTTCAACATTTCAAGGTTTGATGAATTCAATTTTCAAACCATTCCTTAGAAAATTTGTGTTAGTATTTTTTGATGATATACTAATCTACAGCAAGTCTTGGAAGGATCATGTTGAACATGTTGACAGGGTGCTACAACTATTGGAGGAAAAACAATTATATGCAAAAAGATCCAAATGTTTCTTTGGAGTCCAAGAGGTGGAATATCTGGGTCATATTGTATCTCATGAAGGGGTTAAGGTAGACCCTAGCAAAATTAAAGCCATTAAGGAATGGAAAATCCCCACATCCATAAAGCATCTGCGAGGATTTCTTGGTTGACAGGGTATTATCGCAAGTTTGTTAAGAATTATGGGAGAATAGCAGCACCTCTAACAACATTATTGAAGAAAGATGCATTTTCATGGACTCCGGAAGCAACAAAGGCCTTCGAACATCTTAAAGAGGCAATGTGCCAAGCACCGGTCTTAGCTACACCGGACTTCACAAAAACCTTTATTGTGGAATGTGATGCTTCAGGAAATGGAATTGGTGCTGTTCTAATGCAAGATGAAAGACCCATTGCTTTTGAAAGTCGTCCAATCAAGGGAAAGTTTTTACACAAAGCTATTTATGAGAAGGAAATGTTGGCAATACTCCATGCACTTAAGAAATGGAGACCCTACCTAATGGGAAGACACTTCAAGGTAAAAACGGATCATGATAGCCTTAAATACTTTTAGAACAAAGATTATCCTCTGAAGAGCAACAAAAGTGGGTCACAAAGATGTTGGGTTATGACTTTGAAATCATCTACAAAAAAGGGAAGCAAAATGTGGTGGCAGATGCACTCTCAAGAAAGGATGAGGATGTGGAAGCATTGTTGTGCGCCATTTCTATTATCCAACCAGATTGGATAAACGAAGCAAGGGAGGAATGGAAGAATGACGAAGAAGTGTGGGCACTTATTCGAAAGTTACAACAAGATTCCAGTACTTCTGATACATTTAGCTGGAAAAATGATTCGTTATGGTACAAAGATCGCTTATACCTCTGTAAGAATTCCCAGCTAAAACAAAAGATTCTTATGGAATTGCACACTTCTCCCTTAGGAGGGCACTCAGGATTTTTAAAAACTTACCACAGGGTTAAGAAGGAATTTTTTTGGGATGGCCTTAAATCAGATATTCAAAAGTTTGTGGCGGAATGTTTGGTTTGCCAACAAAATAAAGTTGAAACAATTAAGACACCGGGTCTATTACAACCTTTATCCATTCCAAGCCAACGTTGGGAGGAGGTTTCAATGGATTTTATCACAGGTTTACCCAAGTCTGAGGGAAAGAGTGTCATCATGGTGGTAGTTGACAGACTTACCAAGTATGCACACTTTTGTGCATTATCACATCCATTTAAATCCAGTACAGTTTCTACTGCATTTATGGAAACAATTCAAAAGCTACATGGAAACCCAAAGATTATTGTAAGTGACAGAGATCCCATTTTCACTGGAAATTTTTAGACAGAATTATTTTCTTGTCTTGGTACTCATTTAGCTCATAGCTCATCTTATCATCCTCAATCTGATGGGCAAACTGAGATAGTAAACAAATGTTTGGAAGGATATCTTCGTTGCTTTGTATCTGATAAACAGACACAATGGGTCAAATGGTTGCCTCTAGCTGAATGGTGGTATAACACTTCCTTCCATACAGCAACAAAAATGACCCCATTTATGGCACTTTATGGGTATCAGCCACAATCTGTCACATCATATTTAAGAGAAAATTCTAAGGTTCAGGCAGTGGAACATCACATCAAACATCAACAACAAGTCCTCCAACTCTTAAATCATAACCTCGTGTTGGCACAGAATAGAATGAAACAACAGGGAAATCAACATCGCAGTGAAAGAAGTTTTGACATAGGTGATTGGGTATTCCTACGGCTACAACCATATAAGCAAATGTCCCTCAAGCAAGCTAAGAAGGATAATAAATTATCACCAAAGTATTATGGTCCACACAGGGTGTTGCAAAAGATTGGTACTATGGCATATAAATCGAAGCTTCCTGCAGCTTTTCGATTGCACCCAGTTTTCCATGTTTCATGTTTAAAGAAGGTTATAGGGGACAAGTTCCCAGTTCAAACAATATTGCCAGAACTTGACGAGGAAGGAAAAATTATATTGGAACCGGAAGCAGTCACAGAAACAAGAACTTGACAGCTACGAAATCGATCAATTTTGAAGTATCTTATCAAGTGGAAAAACTTATTCGTTGAAGATTCCACATGGGAGGATGAGAATTTTATACAGAAGTATCCAGAACTACTCAAGCGTTGAGGACAACACTTTTTTTGAAGGAGAGGGGCATGTTGGGTCCCTATAATACTAGTGATTACCCCATTACTATTGTAATTGTACCCCTTATTAATATTGTTGTGCCCCTATTATCCCCATATTGTTATTATTGTGCCCCATAGAATCCCTCTATTGTTATTTATGTGGCTTTATATTATTATTGTTAGGTAGGTTGGTTATATTGTGACTCCTTAGACTCCTATATATAAAAAGGAGGTTTTGTCATTTGTATCATCCAAGAATTGTTCATTTATGTAATGTAAAGGAGGTTTCCCCCTCGAAGAGGCTGAATTATAAGGCGTTGATCTTTTTCTTGAGTTGGTTCATAACAGTTCTCCTTACAATGGAACAACCCACAGTTGAGTCCAGGACCTTACAATGTTGAACAATCGGAACAAGTGTCATCTCTGGAATTAAATCTAAAAAGGTAAATCAACTCTTTTTTGGTTCTTCAATCAAAGGTTGCGATTTGCAAATTTAACAATTGTTTTCCAAGGTTTGAAGCTTTACATCAATGATTTTTTACAACATGGTCCAAAAATTGTGATATTTGCCTAATCAAAAGATTTTTTTATTGTTTAGTTTGACTCCCAAGAAGATTTGCAGAATGTTTTGAAGGAAGGGCCTTGGTTCTAGGGAAGAGCATAGATTTTCACCACCCCTTTGTTTCCAGAGTTTGACTTTACAATAATTGTGATAATAAAGATGTCAGTTTGGGTACAGTTTCCAAACCTCCCTCTTCCCTTTTGGCATCATAAGGTTCTAGAGGATGTTGGGAACACTTTGGGTTCCTTTATAAATATGGATGCTAAAAGAACGGAAAAAATTTATTCACCTTTGCCCTGTTGGTCAATAATTGTCATTGATGGAAATATAAGCACACTTGATGGATGTTGCACTATTGGAGGATTATAATTGATGACATACCTGATGACATATATTATCGTGTGACTTTAATATTTTTATATTAAACAAAAGTTAAATCGGGACTTTGAATAATAATCCATTATCAGAGTAATAAACTTTGGAAACCTTTTAACCAAAGTTCACAAATGAAAATATATCACAACGCATATAATAAAACCCTATCAGAGAAATATCATATCAGCGTTTTTATTGTGTGTCACCACTCAAAACCTTCGATCTCTGATATGCAATATCATATAACCTCTGATTTGCTCTGATTTCCGATATGTGGACCCGACTTGATTTAAGTTAACGATTTAATTATCAAATTACATCCGCCACTTTATCAGAACTTTTGAAATGGCACCTCCAATAAGACCTAATCTCTGATTGTCGATATGGTTGTGGATCTGATTGGATTTATCATAATGTTTTCAATATAATATCGTGTATGTTGCATTGGAACTTTCCTATATCGCAAGTTTCACAGGTCGTGTCATGTTAAAGCTCTGATACCCATACCTATGATACCCATCTACGTACACCACTTATGACACTTGATGAAGGATTTGATGACATAGATGATGTGGATAGTAGTTGAGGGCACTCTTATTTCAAGAACAGTCACAAAGAAAAATATTTTTTGACATCTAGTCGACCTATACCCTATCTCTCATGTCGGCCTCCCCCCAAGGGTCACATCCCTTCATTTTCATACTGTAATGTATATAAATAAGACCTCAAACCTTCATTTCTAATCATCCAACTCAGTTATCCAACAAAGAAAACGAGATACACATCACAACTCATGAACTTGGAGGAATAAAGGATAGAATACTTAGAAGCTAAGGAAGATTTGTGATTGGGTTAGAAAAAGGACGAGTTTACTTGATATCTGAAGAAAACAAGGTTGTAGGAGCTCGAACAGACAGCCATACTTAGGAATGCATAACTTGAATCAAGTGCATTCCTTTTATGGCTCAGACCTTTTGTAAAAGCTCGGATTTCTTACACTGAACCACAGTAATTCTCACCACAATAGCAACAAAATTCCCTTTTCGTATAGTGCTTAAACACTCAGACCCTATGACCTTTTCTACACTTGACTGTGGCTCGGATGTGAAGAACAGTCCTATAGATATTTGGAGGAGAGCTCGGACTCCACGTCATTCAGACCCACTATAATACACATTTTCAGGCTCGGGTATAAGAAGGACGGTATCCATCACAGAGCTCGAATATCACAGACAGTTTGGAGAACTAAACTCACACACCACAGGAAACTACTCTCAGCAACAGATTTCAGAAACTACAATTTTTTGTTGGGTTAAGTGTTACACCTCAGCTATCTTAAATTTTTGGAACAATGGAATAAAACAAGACCAAAAGTAGGACTCGGTCCTAACCAATGATGGAGGCCTAAGGCTCAGTCCTTTATGTACATGTGTATATCTATACCAGACCAGTGAAGGAGGAGAAAGTTACAAGGATAGCACTCAGATACAGTCCAACACCTTAAGGTAATTGTGGTGGCATCATCAAGGCAAATGGATTCAATGGTGGAGACCTAAAGATTGAAGAAAGTTGGACAGACAAGCTCTAATTGTTTTTGGAACTAGTTGGACATATGAAGCATTGAACGGTGCAAAATCTTGTGAAGATATTCAAGTAAGTTAATTACTCATTTTTATTAAGAAGATTGAAGGCTTGGTGCCCTAGGGGTTAGAACCTCTAAAAATCAAGGTTGGAGCCTTGAGAAGGATAGGGTTCAAGCTCTAGATGCTGGAGCCTCAAAAAAGTCTAATTTGGTGCTTGGAAACAGGTTAGAGCCGAGAAGAATGAAGGGTCGGTGCCCTCAAACATCATTGTACTCAATTTTTTGTAAAAGAGGATTGGTGTCCTCACTTGTTTATAATAAAATTCTTATTGTTTATTTGTCTAATTATCATTGTGAATAATTTTAACTAGTAATATTAACAATTGAAAATAACTATTGGTTCTCCTCCCTCTCAATATTTCCAACAATTGGTTTTAGAGCCAGCTTCTTCATAATCATCCTCACAGCTTGAAAAAGGATTCTTAAGTCACAATGAAGAATCAGGATTCAAGAAAATTTCCCCAATTTGATGGAACAAACTTTGGCTTTTTGAAGTGTAGGATGACATTCTATTTAATGTCTCTTGGACCAGAAGTATGGAAATTAGTTACTGATAGGTATAAAGTTCCAGCTACTCCACCAACATATTAGGACAGTCGGAAAGTTTATATAGCAAATGCCAAAGTACTAAACTCCATAACAAGTGGAATTACTTATTCAGAATTTACACAATTTAGAAATGTGATTATGCCAAGGAAATGTGGGACAAACTTATTGTTATCTATGATAGAGACCCCAAGATCAAAAAGTAAAAACTCCAAGCACATAGAAGACAATTTGAGTCTTAAGATGGATGACGAAGAAGATATTACATCCTTTTTCCTTCAAGTAGATGAATTTGTCAACTCACTGTTACAGAGTATTTTGTCATGTCTCTTATTCACTTCCTGTGCCATATCTCAAAGTGCCAAAACATTGACTACTGTGTAGAATATCCATCATGATATGCAGACCAAAAAATCCCCGATGAATCAAAGGAAAGTTGCCCTGAAATCATTCTGCAGAAAGTTGCCTTAAAACCTAATTTCTGGCATCAACGCATTTTTCTCCACAACCTGCTCATGTTGATGACAGGTTCCTCAGTTATACACTCATGCTACCAGTGCAAGTTTTCATAGGAAAACTCATGTTGGCCTCCTTCTGGCAGGTTTTCCCAAACTAGAGGAGAATCTTCTCTCACTAGAACCTTCGGGAACAGCGAGCTAGATATTGGTTGTTGATATGATCGAGATATCTCATTTCAGCCTCTTGATCTTATCATCATGGGATTTCCCTTTGAGATGTGGACCTTCCTCCCTCTTTTGTGGATCCCTAACTCTCTCTCCCTTCCTATAAATTCACCCCCTTCCATTCCCAAATGGTTGGTCATTAATTGTTGCATCCCTATGTTGAGATTATGCTTACATGCTTCCCATTTATAGCTTGGAGAAGGAGTGATTGAAGAGTGTTTGCTTGGACTTGGCCATCCACCCAAAGGAAAGCCTCAACATCAAGGCATAGGTTGTATGCTTCCCTTTTTACTTTCTTAATATATACATATGATGTTCACTCTCCATAATTGTGTAAACATTTATGTTATTAGCCTAATGTTCCTTGATCTATTAAATAGTTAATGCTTGATACATGTTATATATGTTCTCGTGTCTTGTATAGTACTTTTATCTCTCTTGCAAGTTTCTGGATATGAAGGACGAATTCGGAGCGAGGCCTGGAGCGAAAGATTCAAATCCATCTCTCAAGAACGAGTGATTAGCATCAGAACGAGGTAGGGTCCTCTTTCTCATTACATTTGTCAAGCATAAGCTAGGAAAGTGAGTATTAGATTGTTTTGTTTGTTGCTAGACCCACTCATTGGGTTAGAGGGATCATGTTATGAAACCAGCTCAAGAAAAGATAGAAAAGATAGATAAACGCCTTAGAATTCAGCCTCTTCGAGGGGGCAACCTCCTTTACATTACATAAATGAACAATTCTTGGATGATTCAAATGACAAAACCTCCTTTCTATATATAGGAGTCTAAGGAGTCACAATATAATCCAGCCGACCTAACAATAATAATATAAAGCCACAAAAATAACAATAGAGGGATTCTATGGGGCACAGTAATAACAATATGGGGGCAATAGGGGCACAACAATATTAATAAGGGGTATAACTACAATAGTAATGGGGAAATCACTAGTATTATAGGGACCCAACATGCCCCTCTCCTTCAAAAAAGTGTTGTCCTCAACGCTTGAGTAGTTCTGGATACTTCTGCATAAAATTCTCATCCTCCCATGTGGAATCTTCAGCGGATAAGTTCTTCCACTTGATAAGATACTCTGAAATTGATCGATTTCGTAGCTGTCGAGTTCTTGTTTCTGTGACTGCTTCCGGTTCCAATATAATTTTTCCTTCCTCGTCAAGTTCTGGCAATATTGTTTGAACTGGGAGCTTGTCGCCTATAACCTTCTTTAAACATGAAACATGGAAAACTGGGTGCAATCGAGAAGCTGCAGGAAGCTCCAATTTGTATGCCATAGTACCAATCTTTTGCAACACCTTGTACGGACCATAATACTTTGGTGATAATTTATTATCCTTCTTAGCTTGCTTGAGGGACATTTGCTTATATGGTTGTAGCCGTAGGAATACCCAATCACCTACATCAAAACTTCTTTCACTGCGATGTTGATCTGCCTGTTGTTTCATTCTATTCTGTGCCAACACGAGGTTATCCTTTAAGAGTTGGAGGACTTGTTGTTGATGTTCGATGTGATGTTCCACTGCCTGAACCTTAGAATTTTCTCTTAAATATGATGTGATGGATGGTGGTTGATACCCATAAAGTGCCATAAATGGGGTCATTTTTGTTGCTGTATGGAAGGAAGTGTTATACCACCATTCAGCCAGAGGCAACCATTTGACCCATTGTGTCTGTTTATCAGATACAAAGCAACGAAGATATCCTTCCAAACATTTGTTTACTATCTCAGTTTGCCCATCAGATTGAGGATGATAAGATGAGCTATGAGCTAACTGAGTACCAAGACAAGAAAATAATTCTGTCCAAAAATTTTCAGTGAAAATGGGATCTCTGTCACTTACAATAATCTTTGGGTTTCCATGTAGCTTTTGAATTGTTTCCATAAATGCAGTAGAAACTGTACTGGCTTTAAATGGATGTGATAATGCACAAAAGTGTGCATACTTGGTAAGTCTGTCAACTACCACCATGATGACACTCTTTCCCTCAGACTTGGGTAAACCTGTGATAAAATCCATTGAAACCTCCTCCCAACGTTGGCTTGGAATGGATAAAGGTTGTAATAGACCCGGTGTCTTAATTGTTTCAACTTTATTTTGTTGGCAAACCAAACATTCCACCACAAACTTTTGAATATCTGATTTAAGGCCATCCCAAAAAAATTCCTTCTTAACCCTGTGGTAAGTTTTTAAAAATCCTGAGTGCCCTCCTAAGGGAGAAGTGTGCAATTCCATAAGAATCTTTTGTTTTAGCTGGGAATTCTTACAGAGGTATAAGCGATCTTTGTACCATAACGAATCATTTTGCCAGCTAAATGTATCAGACATACTGGAATCTTGTTGTAACTTTCGAATAAGTGCCCACACTTCTTCATCATTCTTCCATTCCTCCCTTGCTTCGTTTATCCAATCTGGTTGGATAATAGAAATGGCGCACAACAATGCTTCCACATCCTCATCCTTTCTTGAGAGTGCATCTGCCACCACATTTTGCTTCCCTTTTTTGTAGATGATTTCAAAGTCATAACCCAACATCTTTGTGACCCACTTTTGTTGCTCTTCAGAGGATAATCTTTGTTCTAAAAAGTATTTAAGGCTATCATGATCCATTTTTACCTTGAAGTGTCTTCCCATTAGGTAGGGTCGCCATTTCTTAAGTGCATGGAGTATTGCCAACATTTCCTTCTCATAAATAGCTTTGTGTAAAAACTTTCCCTTGATTGGACGACTTTCAAAAGCAATGGGTCTTTCATCTTGCATTAAAACAGCACCAATTCCATTTCCTGAAGCATCACATTCCACAATAAAGGTTTTTGTGAAGTCCGGTGTAGCTAAGACCGGTGCTTGGCACATTGCCTCTTTAAGATGTTCGAAGGCCTTTGTTGCTTCTGGGTCCATGAAAATGCATCTTTCTTCAATAATGTTGTTAGAGGTGCTGCTATTCTCCCATAATTCTTAACAAACTTGCGATAATACCCTGTCAACCCGAGAAATCCTCGCAGATGCTTTATGGATGTGGGGATTTTCCATTCCTTAATGGCTTTAATTTTGCTAGGGTCTACCTTAACTCCTTCATGAGATACAATATGACCCAGATATTCCACCTCTTGTACTCCAAAGAAACATTTGGATCTTTTTGCATATAATTGTTTCTCCTCCAATAGTTGTAGCACCCTGTCAACATGTTCAACATGATCCTTCCAAGACTTGTTGTAGATTAGTATATCATCAAAAAATACTAACACAAATTTTCTAAGGAATGGTTTGAAAATTGAATTCATCAAACCTTGAAATGTTGAAGGTGCATTGGTAAGGCCAAAAGGCATGACCAAAAATTCATAATGACCCTCATGAGTTCTAAATGTTGTTTTCGGAATGTCTTCAATCTTCATTCTGATTTGATGATATCCTGAACGAAGATCCAACTTGGTGAAGTAAATTGATCCATGCAATTCATCCAGTAATTCATCAATGACAGGAATGGGGAACTTATCTTTAATAGTGAGCTTGTTGAGCTCCCTATAATCTGGACACATGCGCCATGATCCATCCTTCTTGTGCACCAATACTACTGGAGCAGAGAAAGAACTTTGACTCGGTTGAATTATACCAGCCTCTAGCATTTCTGCAACCATACGTTCAATTTCACTCTTTTGGACATAGGGATATCTGTACGGCCTGATGTTTGGAGGAACACTTCCTGGAATCAGATGAATAGCATGATCATGATCACGCATAGGTGGGAGACCTTTGGGAGTCTCAAATACCTTGGAATGATTGTCCAGGACTTTTTGGAGATCTGGAGAAATAGATGATTCCGATGTGGAAACATCTAGCGAACATAATTGTGCAATTACACCTCTTTCTCCTTTTTTAGAAGCTTTGTCATACCATTAGAGCTGATTATCTTTCCTTGTTTCCCTGCAATACCCCTTAATTCAACTTCCTTTCCTTCCGTAGAAAATTTGATGAAAAGTTCTTGAAAATTAAAAGCTATTGTACCCAAGGATTGTAGCCATTGGACTCCTAGTACAACATCAGCACCTCCCATTGGAATGGAAAGCATTGGGCTAGTCAATACATATTCTCCCATGGATAGCTTGATATTATGGCACTTTCCAGAGCAATTTATTGTTCCTCCATTTGCAATCATCACTTGACACTCTGGTGCTGGATATAGGAAGCAATTCAATTCTTTTGCTACCTTACAATGAATAAAATTGTGGGTGCTTCCTGATCAATCAACACTATTACCTTTTTCTTCTTGATTTGTCCTTCTATCTTGATGGTTTGAGGGGTGGTAATTCCCGCCAATGCATTACAAGATATGGTCGGATTTATTTGTTCTTCATCTAGGCTTTGTTCCTGGAGTATATCCTCTTCTTTTGACCTTTCTTGCTCCTTTTCTTCTTCCTCTTCACAATCTATGTAGAATAATTTCTTCTCAGCACACTTATGACCTTTAGTGTATTTGCTATCACAACTGTAACAAAGCCCTTTTGCTCTTTTTTCTTCCAATTGTTGTGGTGTCAACCTTATAGGTTGTGGAAGACTAGGGCAACAACACTTCCGTCTTTATAGTTGTGAGTGGTATGCTTCCTGGTTGCCATAATTTTCTTTCCATTTTTCTTGCTAACCTGAATGCCTTCTCTAATGAATCAGGTTCCCAAAGGCGAACATCATGTTGGATATTATCCTTTAAAGACCCTATGAACACATCAATCCTATGCTCCTCTGGAATATCTTTTACCCTTATGTTCAATTTTTGGAACTCCTCAATGTGCTCCATTATTGAACCCTTTTGTTTGAGACTTATCAATTGGCTAAAAAAAGTGTTGCTTTTTGTATCCTCATAATGTGCTATCAATTCTTCCGTAAAAATTGCCCAAGTGATAAATTGTTTACGAGAGCAAAGCCATTGATACCATACAAACTGATTTGGTTCCAAATATAAAGTTGCCATACGTACCTTTTGTGTGTTTTACACATTATTGAGATCGAAGAATTGCTCCATCTGTAATATCCATGTGGCGGGATCCTTGCCATCAAACTTCCTCATATCGATTTTTGGAACATGGTGAGTCTTTAATCCAACATTAGAGTCTATGGAATCATGATTAACATTTCTTTTGTTCTCATCATGAGTTTCCTTTAGCGACCATTTCTTGTAGCAACTTATTCATATTTATCTTCAATTCTTCCATCTTATCATCCATGCCATCAATTTTAGCGTCCATGCCAATCACCTTAGCTTCCATTCCATCCATATTAGCTTCTACACCTTTCTTTAAACCATCCATCTTAGCTTCTACATCTTTCTTTAAACCATCCAATTTAGATTCTGTTGTTTTTTGTGCAAGTGACACTTGTTGCACTTGTTCTTGTAATTTTGATATATCATATAGCATTTCTTCTTCTTCTTCATGAGTCATGCTAGAGATTTTAGGTTCCTTACTAGGTGTTTGCATTTTCTTTCCTCGGGGCATCAGTTACCGATAATAATGCTCTATTATGCCCTTTGAATTCCTTCAAAATAAATTTTCAAACCAACCTTAAGCAAAAATTTAAGAAAATCTACACACCTTTTTTCACTTTGTAGGAGCTCGATATTGCCTCTGATGTATCTCTGTACTTTTCAATCATCTAGTTCTAAATTTGTGACCTGCAGTAGCCCTCTGTGTCCTCTTTCCAATGCCACAAGTCTGACCCAAATTGGATTCTCGAAGGAAGAGTTATGTGAAATCTCTCACAGTGACTTGATTATAGAATAGTTCAGTAGAGCGAACTTGTACGACATGCCACGACTCACTGTTTTGACCTTTGGATATGAAAAATTCGTACAACAAACTACAGTCCGTCCTCTTTCTGTACCTTCTTACAAAATTTCAATCCGATCCTCAGAGAGAAAGTTATGACGATTTTACCCAGGTCACCTGTTTTGAATGTAATTCAGGAGTCTGCAAAAAGACCAACTTCCTCAGATTATATCTCCGCAAATATCGCGCGAAAAGTTCTGAAATTTGGATCCAAGGTTCAGCGAGGTTTCTTCTCAAATGGGTTTTTTTTACGACTTCTAAAACGTCACAGAAAAAAGTTATAGAGAAAATGCCACGATGACCTGTTTGGAGCAGCAAAACCCTAGAATCCAAAGCTCTGATACCAAATGTTATGAAACTAGCTCAAGAAAAGATAGAAAAGATAGATCAACGCCTTAGAATTCAGCCTCTTCGAGGGGGTAACCTCCTTTACATTACATAAATGAACAATTCTTGGATGATAAGATGAGCTATGAGCTAACTGAGTACCAAGACAAGAAAATAATTTTGTCCAAAAATTTCCAGTGAAAATGGGATCTCTGTCACTTACAATAATCTTTGGGTTTCCATGTAGCTTTTGAATAGTTTCCATAAATGCAGTAGAAACTGTACTGGCTTTAAATGGATGTTATAATGCACAAAAGTGTGCATACTTGGTAAGTCTGTCAACTACCACCATGATGACACTCTTTCCCTCAAACTTTGATAAACCTGTGATAAAATCCATTGAAACCTCCTCCCAACATTGGCTTGGAATGGATAAAGGTTGTAATAGACCTGGTGTCTTAATTGTTTAAAATTTATTTTGTTGCCAAACCAAACATTCCGCCACAAACTTTTGAATATCTGATTTAAGGCCATCCCAAAAAAATTCCTTCTTAACCCTGTGGTAAGTTTTTAAAAATCCTGAGTGTCCTCCTAAGGTAGAAGTGTGCAATTCCATGAGAATCTTTTGTTTTGGCTGGGAATTCTTACAGAGGTATAAGCGATCTTTGTACCATAACAAATCATTTTTCCAGATAAATGTATTAGACATACTGGAATCTTTTTGTAACTTTCGAATAAGTGCCCACACTTCTTCGTCATTCTTCCATTCCTCCCTTGCTTCGTTTATCCAATCTGGTTGGATAATAGAAATGGCGCACAACAATGCTTCCACATCCTCATCCTTTCTTGAGAGTGCATCTGCCACCACATTTTTCTTCCCTTTTATGTAGATGATTTCAAAGTCATAACCCAACATCTTTGTGACCCATTTTTGTTCCTCTTCAGAGGATAATCTTTGTTCTAAAAAGTATTTAAGGCTATCATGATCCGTTTTTACCTTGAAGTGTCTTCCCATTAGGTAGGGTCGCTATTTCTTAAGTGCATGGAGTATTGCCAACATTTCCTTCTCATAAATAGCTTTGTGTAAAAACTTTCCCTTGATTGGACGACTTTCAAAAGCAATGGGTCTTTCATCTTGCATTAAAACAGCACCAATTCCATTTCCTGAAGCATCACATTCCACAATAAAGGTTTTGTGAAGTCCAGTGTAGCTAAGACCGGTGCTTGGCACATTTCCTTTTTAAGATGTTCGAATGCCTTTGTTGCTTCTGGGGTCCATGAAAATGCATCTTTCTTCAATAATGTTGTTAGAGGTGCTGCTATTCTCCCATAATTCTTAACAAACTTGCGATAATACCCTGTCAACCCGAGAAATCCTCGCAGATGCTTTATGGATGTGGGAATTTTCCATTCCTTAATGGCTTTAATTTTGCTAGGGTCTACCTTAACTCCTTCATGACATACAGTATGGCCCAGATATTCCACCTCTTGTACTGCAAAGAAACATTTGGATCTTTTTGCATATAACTGTTTCTCCTCCAATAGTTGTAACACCTTGTCAACATGTTCAACATGATCCTTCCAAGACTTGTTGTAGATTAGTATATCATCAAAAATTACTAACACAAATTTTCTAAGGAATGGTTTGAAAATTGAATTCATCAAACCTTGAAATGTTGAAGGTGCACTGGTAAGGCCAAAAGGCATGACCAAAAATTCATAATGACCCTCATGAGTTCTAAATGTTGTTTTCAGAATGTCTTCAACCTTCATTCTGATTTGATGATATCCGAAAAAAGATCCAACTTGGTGAAGTAAATTGATCCATGCAATTCATCCAGTAATTCATCAATGACAGGAATGGGAAACTTATCTTTAATAGTGAGCTTGTTGAGCTCCCTATAATCCGGACACATGCGCCATGATCCATCCTTCTTGTGCACCAATACGACTGGAGCAGAGAAAGAACTTTGACTTGGTTGAATTATACCAGCCTCTAGCATTTCTGCAACCATACGTTCAATTTCACTCTTTTGGGCATAGGGATATCTGTACGGCCTAATGTTTGGAGGAACACTTCCTAGAATCAGATGAATAGCATGATCATGATCATGAATAGGTGGGAGACATTTGGGAGTCTCAAATACCTTGGAATGATTTTCCAAGACTTTTTGGAGATCTGGAGAAATAGATGATTCCACTGTGGACACATCTAGTGAACATAATTGTGCAATTACACCTCTTTGTTCCTTTTTTAGAAGCTTTGTCATACCGTCAGAGCTGATTATCTTTCCCGGTTTCCCTGCAATACCCCTTAATTCAACTTCCTTTCCTTCCACTGAAAATTTCTTGAAAATTAAAAGCTATTGTACCCAAGGATTGTAGCCATTGGACTCCTAGTACAACATCAGCACCTCCCATTAGAATGGAAAACATTGGGCTAGTCAATACATATTCTCCCATGGATAGCTTGATATTATGGCACTTTCCCGAGCAATTTATTGTTCCTCCATTTGAAACCATCACTTGACACTCTGGTGCTAGATATAAGAAGCAATTCAATTCTCTTGCTACCTTACAATGAATAAAATTGTGGGTACTTCCTGAATCAATCAACACTATTACCTTTTTCTTCTTGATTTGTCCTTCTATCTTGATGGTTTGAGGAGTGGTAATTCCCGCCAATGCATTACAATATATGGTCGGATTCATTTCTTCTTTATCTAGGCTTTGTTCCTGGAGTATATCCTCTTCTTTTGACCTTTCTTGCTCCTTTTCTTCTTCCTCTTCACAATCTATGTAGAATAATTTCTTCTCAGCACACTTATGACATTTATTGTATTTGCTATCACAACTTTAACAAAGCCATTTTGCTCTTTTTTCTTCCAATTGTTGTGGTGTCAACCTTATAGGTTGTGGAAGACTAGCGGCAACAACACTTCCGTCTTTATAGTTGTGAGTGGTATGCTTCCTGGTTGCCATAATTTTGCTTTCCATTTTTCTTGCTAACCTGAATGCCTTCTCTAATGAATCAGATTCCCAAAGGCGAACACCATGTTGGATATTATCCTTTAAAGACCCTATGAACACATCAATCCTATGCTCCTCTGGAATATCTTTTACCCTTATGTTCAATTTTTGGAACTCCTCAATGTGCTCCATTATTGAACCCTTTTGTTTGAGACTTATCAATTGGCTAAAAAAAGTGTTGCTTTTTGTATCCTCATAATGTGCTATCAATTCTTCCGGATATGAAGGACGAATTCAGAGCGAGGCCTGGAGCAAAAGATTCAAATCCATCTCTAAAGAACGAGTGATTATCATCAAAACGAGGTAGGGTCCTCTTTCTCATTACATTTGTCAAGCATAATCTAGGAAAGTGAGTATTAGATTGTTTTGTTTGTTGCTAGACCCACTCATTGGGCTAGAGGGATTGCATATGTTCGTAGAGGGGATTTACCTTCACAACAAAATGGCTACTCCACTAATTTTGGAAATGATCAGTAACGATGGCTTGAGGGACACCAAATCAGGTTATGACATGGTTAAATAGAAATTGAGCAACAATTTTACAGTCATTTTCACGTGTGGGCATCGCCTCAGCCCATTTAGTAAAATAATAAATTGTGGCTATGATATAACCATGCCCCACAGCTGGGTGAGGAGTACATGTCATGAAATCAATCCCCCATTTAGCAAAGGGTATAACTGTAATAACTGGGTAGAGGAGTATGGGTGGGGCATGCTGTTTACGGTTGTAAATCTGAAAATCATGACATTTTTGGACTGCTAAGATGCAATATTTAAAGATGAATGGCTAGAAATAACCGACACAAAGGATTTTTTGAGCAATAGCATACCCAGACATGTGACCACCACAAGCCCCAGAGTGGCAGTTATTGAGAACTCTCTCAGCTTCTTCAAGTGTCAAACATCGACAAACGATAGAATCAACACCAACACGGTACTATCGCCAATGATTCGATAGGGTTGGGATTGATGTCGAACGCGACGAAGTTTAGAATTAGACAACTCTAATCGAAAATTTTGGGTCTAGAGATAGAGAATAATATCCCAATACCATGGGTCAAGAGTGTTGATGAGAAACAGATTCTCGTTAGGAATGTACTCATGAGAAGAAGTAGATGTGGGTTTAGAGGGAAGCTCACAAATCAATTCAATGAAAACCAACGATTTCTTTGATTTGGTTGTATCAAACTCCAAATCAAATTCTTGAAGGATAACAATCCACTTATAGTATTCCCCCCCCAGCAACTGATGAGTCAATCAGAAATCACATTAGTTTTTCGTAAAAGAATATAGTGGTGAAAGCGCTGAACAACGTGAATGGTAGCTAAAGCAAGCTTCTTGACATGGGCATCTCGAGTCCCGGTATCAATAAGATTTTGGCTTAAGTAGTAGATCATGTGTTCATTTCCATCATTATCGTCTTGCACTAGTACCATGGAAATAGTACTATCGGTTGCGGCCATGTACAAGAAGTAATCACAGTGATAGTAAGGGGGATGCAGCAAAGGAGCACTAATGAGAGTGTTCTTTAATGCATCAAAGGATCGTTGAGAGATTTCATCCCAAATAAACGGGATCCCCTTTTTCAGCAAGTGAGTAAATCCCTAGGAAAGCTCAGCATAGTTAAGTACAAAATGACGAAATAAATTAGCTTTCCCTTGAAAACTTTGCAACTGATGTAAGGATGACGGAGGGGCTAAGTTTACAATAGCATCAACTTTGAGGGGATCAATCTGGATGCTTTCCTTCGATACTACAAACCCTAGGAGACGATTAGATTCAACACAGAAGACACACTCATGTGGATTTAAACGAATATTGTAATGTCTGCAACGAATAAAAATCACTTATAGGTGGTCAACATGATCTTCACTCTTGGCAGAATGAGCTGGTAAGTCATCAGGATATGGTTGAACGATGTGTTTGATATCAAGAAAAGCATAAGACATCACTCATTGGAAGGTAGCACCAGCATTTTTCAGACCGAAAGGGAGTTTCTTATAGGCAAAGGTCACCCATGGACAGATAAAAACAGTTTTATGTTGATTAGCGGGGAGAACGTTGATTTGGTTGTAGCCAAAAAAACTGTCCATAAAATCTCACTCCCAGAACATTCATCAATGATCTAAACGATAAAAGGAGTTGGATAATTGTTTTTGGGACACGCCCGAATGATATCATGGTAATCAACAAAAACATGGATAGTCCCTTGTTTCTTAGTTACCAGGACTATGTTTGAAACCCAATCTGTCAATGGAATGGGGTAGATGAAACCAGCCTTTAGAAATTTTTCAACCTCTCCCTTAATACCGAATTCCTTTCTAGGGTGCACTAGACATAGTCATTGACAAATAGGCTTCACATCTGGATAAGTAGGAATTTCATGCACAACTATAATCGGATCAATGTCAGGCATTTCTTGATATGACTAGGCAAAGACATCACATAATTCCTTAAAAAGGGCAGTGTAAATCTTGATCTCATCAGGAGAACAAGAAACCCCGACATGAATGTTCTCGAAAATTCCTGGTTTAACAGAAATTTCGATAGGCATGGTAGTAGTGATGTTTCCCATGTTTCCTTCAGACAAAACTTCATGCACCAATATGGGTGTTTGAAGTGGATGGATAAGTGTACGAGAAACAAACGTATCTAGACACGATGAAATCTCATCAAGGCTAGGAAGAAACGAGGAACGATGATGAGCATTATTCGAGAGAATTTCCTCAAAAGTCATAACCTCAGTGATACTCTCGTCAGTAGAAAATGTCTCGTTCGAAGGATCCAGAGAATCCCAAGAACCAAGCCAAGAAGACGATGAATACGCATCTAGGTTCATACTAAGAGTAGTATGACTTTCAGAAGCATCCATTGTAGCCAAAACAACAGCTTGGTAAGCTTGTTCTACAAGGTTGAGCGGCATAACATCGCCGAAACAATCAACCTAATCGGGAGATGGAACGATCCAAGGATCGTAAATAGTAGAGATCATGTTGACAGAAGTGACATGAGGAGGTGGGAGGGAAAGCATTCCCATAAGAGAATAATCTTTAAAAAGACATGTCCCCACGCTCTCATAAGGAATGTCGGTATTTCCCACATATGACACATTTCCATTCGAATAAATGGAGGAGAAAAAGGCCAATTGGTCAACGGTAACTATTTTTCATTCATGAGGAAAACGGAGCACGCAGAACAAGGAAGAAACCACACAAAACATATCATGGGTCCAACTTTGTCTGAGCAAAAGGTTGTAATTCAAATTCACATCCACGACTTCTACTTCCAATTCGATAGTATTCCCTTCCAATGTGATTGGAAAACTCATGAGAATACCAGAAGGATGATATCCTCTACCATCAAAGGCTTCTAAGGTGTTTGGATATTGGTTGAGGGGCGGTAAGCTGATGGCTTTCCAGCATGAAACAGACATGATGCACGTGGAGGCACCCTCATCAATCACAGTTCGATGAATCTTCTTCCCTTTAATAATGACTTGGATAAAAAACATAATTTGATGGGAAAGACGAGGAACATGATTTTCTAGGAAAAAAGTGATAAAATTTGAATCCATAGGGTAAATCCCTCCTATAGCGGACGGTAATGCTTTCCGCTGCGTTGGACAAGTTTGGAGAACTTCCAAGGCAGACATCATCGAAGGCGCTTGAGCCAAATCTTCGACAATATTTTAATTTTGGGAAGCTCGTGCGTTCAAATTATAAGATGATTTCCGAAGAACACCTTTGGGAGGTGCTCAGATAACGGAGTCATTACTGGGTCTCTCAATGTGAAGAGGACCGAAACTGGGTGGAGTAGAAGTAGAAGGTGTATCAGTGGCTTCTTTCTCCACCGTCTTCTTTTGAGGAGTTTGATAATATTTCGACCGCGTGGAAAAATAAATAGGCATTTTCCCACTCATGTAAACCTAAGAACCTGAAGAGGCAGAAGATTATGGTTGTTCTACCAGTTGTGTCTGTTGTGATGGAAAATTCTCCTTCAATATAATCGGTGTCCCTTAAGTGCCTTTTAACAAGCAACTAAATTCCGCACGATGGGGAAAATCCTTGGTATAATGATCTTCCTCACAAATGAGGTAAGGATATTTAGGCTTATGTTTGGAGGCATCATCAGCATATGAATTTGGAGGATCCTGTTTTGGGGTATCAAATTTTGATTTTCCTTTACCCTTATTTTTACCTTTGGAGGCTTTGTCTGTCGTGGTAGACTGAATGGCATTAACCTCAGAGGTTTTACCAGGATTTGAAGAAGACTTAGAAGGAGGATTGGATGCAGTATTTGAAACAAATTTTTGCCTCGAAGAAGCTTTATTGACAGTTTGAGACACTGATCCAATAATACCATCGACAGTTGGTACGTCCGGGGATTTAGAAGATTCTGGATCCATGAACGGTCTCATAGCATTAGGAAAGAGATCATATAACGTGCCATATTGGGAATATATGTCTGCAGCAATTTTGTTGATAAACAATTTGGTAAACAATTCAATTAACAACTCATCAGGTATTTCAAACTTGATGAGGCAACGCCAACGTCTCCATTCATGGATGTGATCAAAGATGTGGGTAGCAGTATCATGTTTCAAAGACGTAAGAAAATGGGTACCATTTTCATAACAAACTCGTAAGTTATATCATCGTCGTTGTTGATTATTTTACTAAATGGGCCGAAGCGATGCCCACACGTTTAGCTGACGGTAAAACTGCCGCTCAATTTCTATTTAACCATGTCATAACCCAATTTGGTGTCCCTCAAGCCATCGTTACTAATCATGGATCTCATTTCTAAAACCACATGATGGAAGAGCTTACTGCTCGGTTGGGTTTGCATCATGACAACTCAACCCCTTATTATCCATAGGCCAATGGCCAAGTTGAGGCAGTCAATAAAGTCCTGGTTACTATGCTTCAACACACCATTGGGATGCATAAATCGAATTGGCATCTTATGCTATTTTCAGCTCTTTGGGCTTACCGAATTGCGGCTAAGACTGCCACTGGATTCACACCCTTTCAGTTGGTGTATGGTCTGGAGGAAACTCTTCCAATTGAGTGTGAAATTCCTTCATTAAAACTAGCCATCGAATTACTCCCGGATACCTCACCTAAAGAGGAACATTTACTTTACCTCGAAAGGCTCGATGAAACCTGTCGCTTCGCAGCATTAGTAATTGAAGCCCAGAAAAAACGAGTTAAGGCTCAATACGATAAAATTGTTTCTCCTCGTTTTTTTGTTGAAGGTGACTTGGTCTTACTTTATGATCAAACTAATGACAAATTGGGAGATTTTGAATTCAAACCAATGTGGCATGGGCCATATATTATCAAGCGAGTTCTACAAAAAGGCGCCTACGAGTTAGTGGATTATGAAGGAAATTATTTGGCTAAGCCCCGAAACGGGCTTTATTTGAAAATTTATTATGCATGATCATCTGTGTAAATACTTATGTACATTAGTGTGTGTTTTCATTAGTGTGCAGTGTGATTTTGGTGTGTTATTTTTATTTTTCAAATATTTTCCTCTGCTTACCTAGTGTTCTACTTAGTTTGCAGATGTCATCCAACCATTATGTCGGTTTTGCTCATGGTGCTTGTCGTAGTACATGGAATCTATCTTCTATTGCATGGGAAATATATGACCCTAATGGTGAGTTAGTAAATTTTCAAGGTATATGTTTAGGTCGAACAACTAATAACATTTCTGAATATAGTTCAGTCATCGAACTTTTGTCAGAAGCTATCGCTCTTGGCATTAGGCAATTAATCGTAAAACTTGATTCGCAACTCATTATACTACAGCTTAATGGACAATATTCATTTAGAAACCCTCAAACTTTGAGAATGTATTTGCGAGTTCGTTTATTAGAACGAGAATTTTATTTTATTACTTATCATCACATTCTGAGACGCATGAACACATTAACAGATGCACTGGCTAACTATGTGTTAGATAGACATTTGTGAAACTTGTAAATCATAGAACATAACACATTTAATATGGTACACAGGAAAATTATGTGTGTGTATATATATATATATATACACACATATAGATAGATAGATAGATAGATAGTGAATGTTTTCAAATGAGTTTTCTACATAAAAATAACAAAACTTGTGTTCTAAGACACATGGATTTACAAGCCTATATAGTGTAGAAAATAAACAAGAATTTGGATATTTGCCCACATGATGCTCATGATAGCATGAGACATCCCTAATCACTCGGCCGAGCAGCCGACACAGTCTGGAAGATACTCCTACTATGTGCCTCTGATAGCGCAATGGCACCTCATCAATCGAGGCATACTCTGGAATTCCCCATGTTTCTTTCCAGGTTCTCTCAACCTCTATGATGGGATCTTCTCCTTCTACATATGGGGGCGAATCCTCGATTTGGCGTGCCACTCACCTAGCTATTGGAGAAACCCCTAGAGGTCTCTCTAGTCCCATATCTGCACAACATTACAAATCGAATCTTAGTACACATAAAAAAAATTGATATAAACTTAAAAAACTTCAAAAAATAGTTTTTTTACCTGAATCAGTCCATTGTTCCCCTGGAGGAAGTGGAAGATCTGGATCTCCTCAGAATTTTGTCCCTGCGTACGTCCAATCGTCAACGATGATTAGCTGTTGACGCAGCCATCCAAATAATGTTGGAGGGAAAGACATTTGTTGACCGCCCCCATGTCGCAGCATCAACTCTCCCCATCTAAGCAAATGTGGATCTTTGGGTGCTAGTGGATCCACTTCCAGCCACTGGTAACGAAATAATGGCACACGTTCCAGGATGAACGTCACAAGAATAGATCTGAAACCAAATTGTTTCAGATTTCCCCTCTTACACTTGGTTAATTGGTGTTTCATGCATGCAAATAAACCTTCACACTGGTTGAATATCGTGGGGTTTAGGCATTCGATCACGTACTGGAAGTGAGACTTTGATGCCTCATGCAATGCTTGCACCCTTGTTGTTCGAGCCACAGTGTGTAGGATCATTTGCAATGGAAGATTGTCAATGGTTTCTATGTTAATCTTCCTGCTATTACCCTTTTTGGCTCCCAGACAATGTCTCGCAATGAGCATGTTCGTGCTCTCTTCTCTGGATTGTGACCTAGATAGTTGTACTCGTTGTCCCCTTATGGACAACCTAGTAATGAAGTAGATTTCGACGACCTCTATTTCAAGCTCTTGGTCCCCAAACATAAACAGTTGGTGATCTACATCCCACCAACTGATTAAATGCTGCAATAATTCAGGTTGTGCTCTGATCCCAGGAATCATGAAAAATTGGAGAAAACCACATGCTCAAAGGGCTTTGATACAGTCATCATCCTACACTTCCTGATGGTCCTTAGCTTCCTGACCTCTCTTTGTCCACTTGATCACCATTTTGGATTGGTTTTTCTACAAAACATCAACAAACCAACATTTTATGAGCATCCATGGAGAGAAAAATCAAGATTGACTATTTTTCATGGAGGATTTCATTTCAAATTTTTTACCTCAGCACCAACGCGTCTATTTCATAATTTTTTCGCGCTGCCAGCGCAAGTGCCTAATTGGCCTCAGGGTGAGCAACACGACCCTGATGGGTGAAACCCACACTGGTCACCCACGATGTACATTTTTGAAAAATCCTCCTTACAACCTACCCTATGGATGAAAGTGCTTAAAATGACTGCCAAAATGAAGAGGAAGGACAGATCTATTACCTGTAACAAGTGGCTCGACAAATGGTGTCCCGGATTGCTCGTGCTCCTTACCTGAAATTCGAGGTAAAATGAGGTAAAAATGCTTCCACAAGTGCAAATTGGTAAAATGGTAAAAATGATTTACTTTTTTCCTTATTTATAGTTTTTAAATAATATTTTTACTGAATTAGGGCATATTTCACTCATTTTTTTATATTTTTCCTTGAAATCGGTAATATGTGTTTCCTTGTGTAGCAACAAGTCATATCTTCTAGATGACGGTGATTTACTTTGACTGATTCAACGAGTTTTATTTTATCACTTTTTTGGACTCATCAAAAATAAACGAGAAAGCAACCCCCTGGAGTCATCTTTAAGCTCTTTTCTGACTCTTGAAAAATGAAAAGATTGTTGAGTACTTGTCTTTTCGAATTCGTTAAATTAAATGAATTGACGTCGTCTCAATATACGTTTACCCATTTTTTGGGATTGACTATTTATGAAAAAGGAACACCTTAATCGACTTGTTCAAGAGGTTATCTCGAATATTGTTTTCGCAGTTGTCTATAACGCGACTTTTTGAAAGTCTTTCCGATGGTTTTTTCCGGTCGAAATCCGGTAGGAATTTATTGGAATCGCAAGTTTGATAGCTAGTTTCTGCACAGTCAAACCGCTCCAAGGGTTTTTCAGGGTGCTGAATCCAAATATGCAGTTAAAAAACCATTTTAACTGCAAGAAATAAAGATTTAACCTCAATTTCTTCCGCCGGATTCTGTCACCGGAATCTCCAAAAAATCGCATTATAGACAACTCCATTGTTTTCTACCTTTCAAGTTCGAGAGACAAATTATGAAAAGGGCCCTGATGGAGTTTTCTTTTTTGTCTCTTTTCAAACTCTCTAAATATGAAAAAAACACCAAGTTACTCCTCCGTCAGACTCGTAAAAATTAAATGACGAAAGACTTGTCACCATGATGAGACTGAGTTCCTCCTTCCTAGGGCTCATAAAACTTACTACGATGGATTCATCCGAAAGGTGAACTTATATGGAAAGCATATGCTATCCCTTTCAAGCTTGTTATAAAAAATATCTAGGGTACTTGCCAGAAATGGTGGGGCAAAAAGTGAAAGTGTCCATCTTTTGTATCTTGTAAAGGTAGCATGTCACTCTTGAACATGACACTCATCTGTTATTCGTGTCAAGTTTGGGATATCCTCACTTCGTCATTTGCCTTCCTAGGTTTGGGAAATCCTTTTTTCCTCTCCTCTAATCATACCATTATATCATCATGACCTCCAATCCTATGTTGAGTCCAATGCTATCAAGCTCCGGAGTCGTGTCGTTGATATGTTCAAGAGAAGTCCTATCTGCGGTTCTTTACTGCTTGTACACTTCTAACTTTCTTCCACATTCTTGAATTGTACTTGTTCACTCCACTACATCCTTTGTTTCATGTTGATGATGTGGGATTTATTATGGCCCTCCTTCGACATATCACTTCCCGTCGACTTCAGCTCATTATCCAGGAAGATGATCTAGAAACTCCCTTCCAGTACCTTAGAGCTTGCATGCATCAATGGCAAGTTCTTCTCATTCGACGACATATTTACATCATTGACCTTCGATCGAGTGACTTCACGGGTGTTCGACTCCAATCCCATTATTCACATTCGTGGATTGTGTTGATTGTACCTTCAAAGGCATTGTCATTGGTGGTTTCTCTCGTACCTGTTAACAGTTTACATCATTGAACATTAATCAAGTGGTTTTCTATCATGTTCGACTTCGATACATCTATTCACATGTTAGAATTCATACATTGATCAGGTCGAGATGGAGCACAAGACCCTGGATTTTGTCTAATAGAATCTAGGTTGCGTGGATTTATGAGTCATTCATGATTGTATACATGTTTCTGCTAGACGGATGGTTGTGACCATACCGTGGGTCCATATTTATGATCCTTTCTATTTGGATGGTTGCAACCATACCGAGGATCCTTACACATGATCCCTCTTATTCAGATGGGTGTGTCCATACCACGGGTTCATGTATCATTAGATTCTTATTCCTGTATTTTTAGGCATGATCATCAGGGAGTTCATATATGTATATGTATGTGATTTATTTGTAGGTATCATGACGGTGTTGTTCTCGTCCTTGCACTAAATTGTAAAGCACCTCAACCATCATTCCCTGTTCTGCCTTCATGCTTTAGGGGTCATCTGTTACACAGTATTTTGTCATGTCTCCTATTCACTTCTTATGCCATATATCAGAGTACCAAAACATTGACTATTGTGTTGAATATCCATCATGATATACATACCAAAACCTCCCTGAAGAATCAAAGGAAAGATGCGCTGAAATCATTCTAGAGAAAGTTGCCTTAAAACCTAATTTTTGGCATCAGCGCGTTTTTCTCCACTGTCTTCCTGTGCTGATGGCAAGCTTCTCAGTTATACAGTTGCATTGCCATTGCATGTTTTCATAGGAAAACTCGCACTAGCCTCGTTCTAGCAGGTTTCCCCAAATAGGAGGAGAAGCTTCGCTCACTAGAACCTTTGGGAATAGCGAGCTGGATCTTGGTTGTTTTTTATATGGTCGAGATCTCTCATTTGGGCCTCTTTATCTTATCATCATGGTCTTTCCCCTTGAGATGTGGACCTTCCTCCCTCTTTTGTGGATCCCTAACTCCCTCTACCTTCCTATAAATTCACCCCCTTCCATTCCCAAATGGTTGGTCATTCATTGTTGCATCCCTATGCTGAGATTATGCTTACATGCTTCCCATTTCTAGCTTGGAGAAGGAGTGCTTTAAGATTATTTGCTTGGACTTGGACATCCACCCAAAGGAATGCCTCAACATCAAGGCATAGGTTGTATGCTTCCCTTTTCAGTTTCATAATATATACATCTGATGTTCATTTTCCATAATTTTGTAAATATTTATGCAATTAGCTTAATGTTCCTTGATCTGTTAAGTAGTTAATGCTTGATACATTTTATATATGCTCTCGTGTCTTATATAGTACTTTGATCTCTCTTTCAGGTTTCTGTACGTGAAGGACAACTAAGGAGCTAGTCCTGGAGCGAAAGATTCATAGCCATCTCTAAAGAACGAGCGATTAGCATCAGAATGAGGTAGGGTCCTCTTTCTCATTACATTTGTCAAGGATAATCTAGGAAAGTGAGTATTAGATTGTTTTGTTTGTTTCTAGGCCCACTCATTAGGCTAGAGGGATCACCTCTGTCTACAGAGGGGATTTGCCTTCACAACACTCACTTAAAGGTTTAGGTGAAACCATTGAAGAAAGCACAGTTGTCCAAAAGGTTTTGGGATCGCTTCCAGAACATTTTGATTCCAAATTCAATGCCATAGAAGAAATGAAGGACTTGTATAACCTAAAAATGGACGAACTTCATGGGATTCTCATTGCATATGAAATGAGAAAAGGAATCCCTAACTCCAATTAAGTTGCATTTAAAGCTTAGAGGTCATCAAAGAAAGGGAGAAATTATAATTATAGCAGTGATGATTTCGACACTCGATTTGAACTAGCTCAATTCGTAAGGAAACTAAGGAAAGGATCCAAGCTCAAAGGTAAGTATCCTCTCATCTGTTTTAAATGTGGAAGAATAGGACATTATGTTGCAAAATTCCCTCATAAACATGATATTGATGATGAAGATGAATATAAAAAGAAGATGTTCAAAAATAAAGGGTTTAACAAGAAGAATTTCTTCTCCAAACAAGATGACTCTAATGAAGAAGAATATGTGATTACTAAGAAGAAATTATTTATGGAATTTACAAATGAAGTTGATTATGAACAAGAAGAAGAAGGAAATGTGGATGATTTTCTAATTAATTTTATTGAATAAAATGAGAAATTACGAAAGAAGGTCATTTCTCTCAAAGTGGAAAAAGAGGAAGCAAAAAGGAAGGAAGAATTATTGAACAATAAACTAAAAGAAAGGGAAGAAATCTACGAAAAATGTGAAGTTGAAATTGTTTCCCTAAGAAAAGAGTTGGATCAATTTAAAAAGAGTTGGAAAAGCTCTCAAACTCTTGATAACATCCTTAATACTCAAAGACCTCAACATGACAAGTCTGGAATTGGTTTGACATCCTTTGCAATCATCAAAAAGAGGAGAAGCCATCCCATCAAGAGAAAATGTCCACCTTTAACAACCCAAGGAATGAAGGAAGGTTGCCTCCAAGGAAGAATACTACATCAATTCAAGGCTATCCTAACAAGTATCAAACAATATTTCTTGGTTATTGCTTTCATTGTAAAACTTTGGTCATCAAGCTAAGCATTGCAAAGCTCATAAGGATAATATTTCAAGATATAATATCAATCATCAAAGCAAGCCACATAGCCTAAAAGCACAAGGAAAAATCAAGAGTTACAATTCATTTGATCCTTTGGATAAGTACGATCTTGTTTGCTCAAAATGCAATGATTATGGTCATGATACACAAAATTGTTCATTCAAAAGAGAAGAATTGAAGGGAACCCACTACTTATAAATGTGGTCTAGCTTTACGTGCACATAGTGATGGAAATCAATGGTTTGTGGATAGTGGTTGTTCAAGACACATGACAGGTGACCAAAAGAAGTTAATCTCGTTAAATAAGAAGGAGGGAAATGTATCTTTTGGAAGTGGATCTGCTAAAATTGTTTGAAAAGGGATTGTTTCTCTTGTTAATGGAAAGGGAAAAGCTCAAAATGCACTACTGTTGGAAGGGTTCAAACACAATATTTTAAGTGTTAGCCAGATTTGTGACCAAGGACATAATGTTGTCTTCAGTACTAAAGATTGTGAGGTAAGGAATTCCTCCTTAGGATAACTTGTGGAAAAAGGAGTAAGAACACTAGACAATGTATATATTTTGAGTAAAATTCAAGAAGATAAATGTTATTTGAGTCGAGCAAATGAAAACTAGTTATGGAACAAACGATTGGGGCATCTAAACTTTGAGAAATTGGTTAATATCAGCAAAACATATGTAGTAAGGGACATTCCAAACATTTTCAAGCCAGATCAAGTTGTGTGTAGCCCATGTCAACATGGAAAGCAAACTAGAACTTGCTTCAAGACTAAGGATCTCTCAACATCAAAACCTTTGGAGATCATACATGCAGATTTATGTGGACCAACTAGAACTCCAGCTCTACAAGGCGAAAGGTAATTTTCTCTATTTGTTGATGACTATACTAGAATGATATGGGTATTCTTTATAAATTTTAAATCTGAAGCATTTAAATGTTTTAATAATTTCAAAGCTCTTGTGGAAAATGAAAAAGAATCAAAAATCAAGTGTCTTATAATAGATAGAGGAGAAGAATTTACTTCAAAGGAATTCAATGATTTATGTGATCTACATGGAATCAAAAGAGAACTTTCCATAGCTAGAACTCCTCAACAAAATGGAGTAGTGGAAAGAAGAAACAGAACCATGCAAGAAATGGCAAGAACAATGTTACTAGCAGCTAATTTACAAGCCAACATTTGGAGAGAAGCAGTTGGAGCGGCAGTGTATACCTTGAATAGAGCCCAACTAAGACAAAATAGTGACAAGACTCTCTATGAATTATGGAAGGGAAGACCTGCTTCAGTAAAATACTTCAAAAATTTTGGAAGTAAATGCTTTATGAAGATAAATGATGACTCACCAAGTAAGTTTGATTCTCAAGTTGATGAAGGAATATTTCTTAGATATTCTACAACGAGAAAATCATACAAATGCTACAATAATCGACTACAAAAGATAGTAGAAAGAAATGATGTGAAGATTGATGAGGCACTCCCAGAAAAGGAGATTGAAATTTGTGAAGAAGATTCTATTCTTGAATATTTTGAAGAAGATACAACAAAGGAATAAAAGGATCAAGAAAATCAAAAGGAACCATCTCAGACTCCATCAAAAGTAAAATTTGTTCAAATACACCATTCGGAAGAACAAATTAATGGGAATACAGATGATGGAATACAGACCCGAAGAAGGATGACTAATACACCAAGAAAAGATAATGTTGTCTTACTATCCATGGTACAACCAAAAACTTTGCTCAAGCTAGTAAGGACCCTCATTGGGTGGAAGCAATGGAAGAAGAAATGTTCCAAATCGAAAAGAATGAAACATGGGAACTTGTACCTCGTCCAAAAGATAAAAATATAATTGGAACCAAGTTGGTGTTCAAAAACAAAATGAATGAAGATGGACAAATCATCAAAAATAAGGCAAGGCTTGTTTGTAAAGCTTATTCACAAATAAAAGGAATCATCTTTGAAGAAACCTTTGCACCGGTAGCTCATATGGAAGCTATAAGGATGTTTTTGGCATTTTCTTGTTCAAAAGGATTCAAATTTTATCAAATGGACGTGAAATCAGCATTTCTAAATGGTGATATAAAAGAAGAAGTTTACATGGAGCAACCAGAAGGGTTTGACCCAGCAAAACGAAAATACTTTGTATGCAAGTTGAAAAAGACGTTATATGGATTGAAACAAGCTCCTAGAGTTTGGTACGCAAGATTGGATCATTATCTAAAACAACAAGGCTTCAAAAAGGGAGTGGCGGGAAGCAATCTCTACATGAAGATGGACAAAGACAAATTGTTAGTCACTCTTGTATATGTTGATGATCTTATTTTTTCCAGCAATGATGATGGGATGAGCCATGAATTTGCTCAAAATATGTCGAAAGAGTTTGAAATGTCGATGATTGGTGAGTTATATTACTTCCTTGGACTACAAGTAACTCAAACTAAAGCAGGTATGTTTATATCCCAAGAAAAATACCTTAAAGGCATGTTTAAGAGATATGGGATGGAAGAATATGCACCTTTGAGCACACAAATGACCACAGATTGCAAATTAAGCAAAGATGATGAATCCCCCTCGGTAGATGCAACTATTTACAAGTCAACAATTAGAGCTCTTCTATACTTAACTGCTTCAAGACGTGATATTATGCAAGCAGTAGGAATGGTGGCAAGATTTCAATTAGCTCCTAAGAAATCCCATTTGTTGGTTGTGAAAAGAATTCTTAGATAGCTTACATCGATGTTGATTGGGATCGAAGCATAGATGATCAAAAAAGTACCAGCGGAAGTGCATTCTTCATTGGAGATTGTCTAGTATCTTGGCTCCGCGAAAAACAATCTTCTATATCTCTCTCCATAGTTGAACTTGAATATATAACTATTGCATATTGTTGTACAAAAATATTGTGGATGAAGGAAGTATTGAAAGATGTCAACATAGAGACTAATCAAACAATCACCATCTATTGTGACAACACCAGTGCCATCAATATTTCAAAGAATCTAGTAATGTACTCAAAGATGAAACATATTCCAATCAAATACCACTTTCTCCGTGAACAAGTTGTTGAACAGAATATCAAGCTGGAATATGTAAATACAAAGGAGAAAATTGCAGATATATTCACAAAACCTATACCAAGAAAAGCATATGAATATCTTCGCCAAAATATGGGGGTCATTGCTCTTGCATCACATTAAGAAAACACATTGACAAGGGTAGAAGCACCATGATAGGGGGAGCAACATGACAAGAAGCAGCTTGATAGGGGGAGTACTTGGGCACCCCATTTTCCATTGATGTCAAAGGGGGAGAGAATGTTGGAAGAAAGAAGATTTCCATCAATGACAAAGGGGGAGATTGTTGGTCAATAATTGTCATTGATGAAAATATAAGCACGCTTGATGGATGTTGCACTATTGGAGGATTATAATTGATGACATATATTATCATGTGACTTTAATCTTTTTATATTAAACCAAAGTTAATTCGGTTCTTTGAATAATAATCCATTATAGGAGTAATAAACTTTGGAAAACTTTTATCCAAAGTTCACAAATGAAAATATATCACAATGCATATAATAAAACCCTATCGGAGAAATATCATATCGGTGTTTTTATTGTGTGTCACCACTCAAAACCTCCGATCTTCGATATGCGATATCATATAGCCTCTGATTTGCTATGTTTTCTTATATGTGGACCCGCCTTGATTTAAGTTAACGATTTAATTATCAAATCGCATCTCCCACTTTATTGGAACTTTTGAAATGGCATCCGATAAGACATAATCTTGGATTGCTGATATGGTTACTGATCCGATTGGCTTTATCATAATGTTTTTAAAATAATATTGTGTCCCATGCATCGGAACTTTCCTATATCGCAAGTTTTGGAGGTTGTGTCATGTTTAAGCTCTGATACCCATCCACGTCTACCACTGATGACACTTGATGAAGGATTTGATGACATAGATGATGTGGATAGTAGTTGAGGGAACTCTTATTTCAAGAACAGTCACAAAGAAAAATATTTTTTGACATCTAGCAAACCTATACCCTATCTCTCATGTTGGCCTCCCTCCAAGGGTCATGTCCCTTCATTTTCATAACATAATGTATATAAATAAGACCACAAACCTTAATTTTTTATCATCCAACTCAATTATCCAACACAGAAAGCGAGATACAGTTCACAACTAGTGAACTTGGGGGAATAAAGGACAAAAGACTTAGAAGCTAAGGAAGATTTGTGATTGGGTTAGAAAAAGGATGAGTTTACTTGATATCTGAAGTAGACAAGGTTGTGAGAGCTCAATAGAAAGCCACACTTAGCAACACATAACTCGGATTAGGTGGATTCCTTTTATGGTTTGGACCTTTTGTAAAATCTCATATTTCTTGCACTGAACCACAGTCATTCTCACTGCATGTAGCAACAGAAAGCACTTAGACCCTATGACCTGTTCTACACTTTATTGTGGCTCGGATGTGGAGAAAATTCTTGTAGATATTTGGAGGAGAGCTCGGACTCCACAGCATTCAGACCCACTATAATACACATTTTGAGGCTTAGGTATGAGAAGGACTGTCTCCACCATAGAGCTCGGATATCACAAATAGTTTGGAGAACTAAACTCGGACACCACAGGCAGTTACTCTTAGCAAACGAGCTCGGACACTACAATTGTTTGTTGGGTTAAGTGTTACACCTCATATATCTTAAAGTTTTGGAACAGTGGAGTAAAACAAGACCAAAAGTCGAACCTGGTGCTAACCAGTGATGGAGGCCTAAGGCTGGGTCCTTTATATACATGTGTATATCTATACTAGACCAGTGAAGGAGGAGATAGCTACAAGGATAGCACTCAGATACAATCCATCACCTTAAGGTAATTCTGGTGGCATCATCAAGGCATATGCATTCAATAGTGGAGGACTAAAGATTGAAGAATGTTGGACAGTTAAACTCTAATTGTTTTTGGAACTGATTGGACATATGAAGCATTGAACAGTGTAGAACCTTGTGAAGATATTCAAGTTAATTACTCATGTTTATTAAGAAGATTGAAGGGTTGGTGCCATAGGGGTTGGAGCCTCTACAAATCAAGGTTGGAGCATAGAGAAGGATAGGGTTGAAGTTGTAGAGGTTGGAGCCTCACAAAATTCCAAGTTGGTGCTTGGAAACAAGTTGGACCCTTGATGATTGAAGGGTTGGTGCCCTCAAACATCATTGTACTCATTTTTTGTAAAAGAGGATTGGTGTCCTCACTTGTTTATGATAAAATCCTTATTGTTTATTTTTCGAATTATCATTATGAAGAATCTTAATTTGTAATCTTAACAAGTGAAAATAAAAATTGATTCACCCCCCTCTGAGTATTTCCAACATGCCCGTATGTGTATAAATAGACCTAAACAAGGGTCTACCTAACTGCATCATGCTTAAACATGAATCCTTCCAATGGATTCAAATGTTGGACTATGAAAACACAACATTCAAATGACACACATGTTTTCAAACATGACATATTTATGACTCATGCCCTCTCGCAAAAAAAGCCTCCAAAAAAGAAAAAGGGGGAAAACACTTAAAAAAGGTTGGCAACCTTGTAATTCTATTGTTCCGAAGGAAGAAGGGCAAATCAAGGAGGTTTATTTAAAACAAGAAGATAGGAATACCCATGTCATTATGGACATGCACCTCGTATTCAAAACAACTCAGAAATAGATCCAATCCATGCAGAGGAACATCATGAAGCGGTGGTCGAAAAAGAAGATAGAATGACAAGGACAAAGAGAGTTCATGTTTCAAAAAACTCAAATTCTGACAAAGAACATCCACTAGAGGTGACCAAGAATGATTTGGAAATGGTCCTTGTTGACCATCCTCCAGGGGGGTGGCAAAAGGTTTAGAGAAAGAAAGGAAAGAAAGAGAAGATAGGTGATTTTTATATCACTACATATTCTCCTTTTAACATTTGCAAAATATATTTTTTGTTCCTTTTTTCAACAATTGAAATCAAATTACGGCTTTTTCTTGTGTTAAAAATTATAAAAATAAAATAAAAATTGTTATTGATTTGTTTCCATTGGACTTAGTGGTTGGAATAGAGCTCCTTATTAATTGATCAACCTATGGCCAACTTGATTTGCCAATATAGACCCTTACATTAAACTTTAAATGTTTGTTATTTTATTTATTATTTGTTGTGTAATTATCCATGACTGCTTTTTTTATCAATAGCTAAATGCAAGTAAACATCACCTACATGGTAAAAACAAAAGATTTACCTTAGAGAACCGAATGTGGCAAAAATCCAACATTGAAATGGCTTATGCCTAACTTTTAACTAATCTCAAGTAATGGAAAATACAAAGGCTCAATAAAGCTTTATGCTAATGAGAAATCCCAAGAATGAGCAAGATTATCTTGCTCCAATGCATTGTTCTACCACAAACCAATTGACCATTAGTATCAATCTATTTTTTATCTCTCCCCTTGTATAGGCTAGGTGCGCATGTGGCCATTGATATGACCCACAATAGATCTTTGACATCCCCAAACTCATATCTAGTGGCCAAACAATAAAACCCCCCATCCGTTTTCTATTTCCCTTTTTATCTCCTCCTTCATCAGTAAGAAAGCTAATAACAACATATCAATTTTGATGGCCTTATCTCTACATGTGGGTTTCATTCATTTGTTTCCCCTTTATCAAAATGTTAAACAACACCATAACATAGTGATGGGAGTCTTTTCCAACATCCAAGCTCTAATTGTGAATGCAAATGACTTTTGGGCCCATTTGATCTTGCCATGTAGCAAGTGGTCATTGGCCATGGGGCATAAGGAACCCCCTTCATTCCTCATATAAATCTATTTTGTTGGAATAGGAGAAAAAGGGAGGAGAGGTAGCGCCTATCTATTGTATACTTTTAGTTTCCCCCCACATTGAGTCCCACTTAGCATACAAGCTCTACCCACATTGAGTCTCACTTAGCTTATAAGCTCTGCCGACATTGAGTACCACTTGCTTTAATTGTGACAAAGGACAGACATATCATCACCTCTTTTTTCCAAAGTCCAAGTCTTCCCATGCCCTTTGCTTAATCATATATAATTTTCCTCGAGGTTGAAGACAAATGTATCAATCTTCCTTCCAAACTTAATTGAAGCCTCTAAATTTTGTTTCCTATACCTTTCACATAAATTAACCCAACAATGTTCCACTAAGGTCAGAAGATAAGCTTTAATGAAGATTCAAAAAGGAGCTTCAACCATTATATAATAATAGCCTTAAGCCAATATATAAAAATAAGCAAGAGACTTAACTATCAATATTTTAAAAAATCTAGCTTGAGGATTAATCTACCCCTTAGAGTGTTTCGAAGTTGAACCCATAGAGCTTTCATTTTCTTTAGATTATCCATTTGGACCAATGTCACAATGTAAATAACATAGGTTTATACCCCATAAAGTATAGAGGTTTTGTGTATGTGCGTGTCTATGAGGGAAGGTGTTTTACCTCTCATAGTTAACTCCCTTTGTGGGGTTTAACATATGTCTAACATGCCAAATTGGTCTTTGTGGATCTTAATATCATAGTTTGTCCTTTTTATTTAATAAACATTACGTAACCAATCTTGTAATAATTGTGGTTTAAATTCATAATTGGGTCTAACACATCTACATCTTTGAAGTTATTAATGATAATCGATCCATAACTCCTTGTACAAGTGAAAACGAATCATGTTTGAACCCTCCAAATGGAAGCTTTGAATGGTGCATTCATATTTTTTTTTATCTATTATTAAATGTTGATCCCTGGCACAAAGAGGCAAAGCATCACCATTTTGACAAAAAGGGTCACGTGGTGGAAACATTTATCTATGTTTTAATTGTAGAGATGGGGTATAAAGAGGTAGAGCATGGATAAATAACATTGTGATAAAAAGAGCCACATACACAGGAAAAATATCTATTACAAACCCTGATAACCATATTGCTCATTAGTTAATTTGTGAAATTGAATAAATATAATCTTTATTTTGATACATATTTGAAACCAAGTCATGTGAAAAATGTTTATTTTAAAATTCTTATATTTTAATCAAGACAACCAGTCTCAAAAGAGAATGAAAGTATGTTGATTTGGGGTAGCATCGGATGTGCTCTAGCCACGAAAATTGGTGGAAAGACTAAAGCACATGAGATCTCCAAGACCCAAAAATGGTTTGGGCAGAATATAACTAGTTTGGGAGATATTAAAATAAATAATATTTTTAATGGAGTCCCTAAGTCTAAACTTAGAGAGAATAAAATATTAATGTGAGTTAATATAAAACTGATTTAGAATGGTCCAAAAGTCATGGATCAAGCCATCAAGCCAGATCTAATCTTAGCCATTGATTAGGGACTTAATCTTGGCCGTTGAAATGTCAACAAGAAAAGTATAAGAGGAGGCTTGAGGGTCACTTGGAGAACACGTCAAGTTGATCAAGGTTTCGATTTTCTAGGGCAAGGTTTGCTGAGGAAGTCGAAAGAGTGATCAGAGATTGCAGCTGAGGGGAAATGAATACAGAAGCAGAGAGGCAAAGATAGTACTAGGAGGATCAGCGCAGAAGTTGGGAGAGATGGAAGCAGAGCCAGCCAGAGGTTCACGCAAAGCCATCCAGGGCTCACGCAGAGGCAGCCAGGAGTTGCGCAATGCCTCATAGAGCCAGCTTGGGTGACGCAGAGGCTCTAAGGGATGACACAGGGAAAGCCAAGGTGACAATGGGAAGATGTTGGGCCAGAAAGGGCTGATGCAATCCCTAGAGGCTAACGTTGGCATTCTCGTGGGGCAGAATGGAGCTGGGAGTTGTCGGAGTGTTTATCCAGGATTTCAGCAGGAATATCTACTTCTAAGTAGAGAGGTACTACTGCCGAGATTATTATCTGTTGGGTGAGCCGGTTTTGGCACCCAGATTGTATTCAAAAACTGCATAATAATAATACCCTTAGATAGTTGCACCGTTTTCCCGCATTGGGTTTTTCCAGGGACATTGGTCCAAAAACAATAGTGTCACTTGTGTGCTTGTTTTTGTTTCCTTCAATTGATGATCTGTAATGTGTTGAGCATGTACTTGTATTTATTTTCAGTATTTACATGGTAAATAACTTGTTAATTAATCAAAACAAGTAGGCAGAAATAAATCAGAAAAGTACATGAAGGGTAATTCTAACAGTTAGACTTAGAAATTCCAACAAAGTACATACATCGTATCAAGAAAAAAAACTTGAGAGATGAACAGCAAAGTTCCTTAGACAATGATTTGGGATATTTTCTTTGGTGATGTTAGCCTAATTGCATAAAGGAAACATGTAAAACCATAAATGTGACACTTTAAGAAGAAGAAACACATAAAGAGACCATAAAGACGTGTTGACATAGATTTTCATTGATGTCAATATGGCAATATTCGAGGAGCCAAGAGGATCAAACAGAGCTATCGGAGGAGCCAAGAGGAGCAGACAAAGCCATCAGAGGAGCAAACAGAGCCATTTGAGGAAGCAATCAGAGCTATCGGAGCCATTGGAGGAAGCAAACAGAGCTATCGGAGAAAGAATGCCAAAGAATATTCTATCGGAGGCGGAAGACTTGGGTGTATTGCAAATACACTATTGGAGGCGGAAGTTTTAACGCTATCAGGTCCGTAGAACCCATATAGCATCACTCCTATGTATTTACTTGTTTATCGCCGAATGCCTTTTATACAGAGAAATCACGCTAAGCACTTAGCGGATTCGGAAAAGCAGACTTGAAATTTTATGCACGGGAGTGTTGAGTCTTATTGGGTCCGGCACATATTGTCACATCGCTATAAGTGAGAGGTCTACGTTAAGGTCTAGACCTAAACCTTTGCGATTTGCGATTTCCGATGTATATCACATCAGCACTTCAGGAGCGGGAGTTATAAAGTGTTAAGCGGCCCATTGCAATCGCCGATAGTGATTAGCGATATCGCATCAGACCTCCACCAAGGGCAAGCGCCAATTGCAATGAATGTTGCGGATCTGATGCAACATTACACTTGACTTAATGCTATATCGCGTCTGCCATGTCGAAAGTGACCATTGCAAGTTATAAAGGGATGGCGCAATATGCTGCGAATGCCGATTGTGATTTCACTGCGGACCTGATGCAAGAAAAAATGCATTAAGAAATTCTCCCGATATTTCAGGACGCTGAGCTAAAGCCGATTGCGATTGCGATCAGGACGTGGCATGTCCGTTAAACAATACAGTCTCTGTGTATGCCTATTATCATTGAAAAAATAGGGTTGTGTTACAGTTTTTTAACATACAGCGACCAAAAATCCAGGAAGCCAAATGGAAAGCTAGCGCAAAGGAAACAAAAAAGCCAAATTCATGAAGAAGAGAGAAGCCAAAGGACAAGCCAGCAGAGAGGAAGTTGAAGTGAGTGTTGAATAAGTTGAAGAGTTAGTGGGAAGCGGAAACGAACGGTCAAGGGCATCAAGAATACAAAAACAGGAAAAAACAAGGAAGTGTGTGCGAATAATCAGTGTCAGAGGAAGTCGAAGTTCAGGCAGAGGCAGCAGAGGCAGGAGAAGCAGAAGAACAGGAGTGAAGCAGAAGCTCAGTAGGCTTGGAGCAGAGAACTACAGCAAAATAATTTCTACCAGGTTAGGGTTGGAGCCCATGGGGTTGGAGCATTAAAACTGAAAGGATTGGAATTCTTGGGAGTTGGTGCTCTTAAGTGCAGAACTATTGTCTTGGCAAAATAGAGTTGGTGCTCTGGAAGTTGGAGCCTCATAAAATTCCAAGTTGGTGCTTGGCAACTGATTGCAACCATTTATATATTGTATTTGTTTCATTACACTATTTGTGTTAATAAAAACATTTATTCCAGCTATCTATTTCTGTGTTCCATATATATATATATGTGTGTGTGTGTGTGTGTGTGTGTGTGTGTGTGTGTGTTTTGGTGATAAAAAGAACAATTAAAAAGAAATACTGATTCACCCCCCCAAGTATTTCCAATAATTGGTATCAGAGCAGGCTTCTTCACATTAGCCTAACAGCTTGAAGAAGGATTCATAGCCATGATGAGAAATCACGAAGCATCAGGAAGACCTCCTCTGTTCAATGGCACTAACTTTGGTTTCTGGAAAAAGAGAATGACCTACTACTTAATGTCCCTTGGACCTGAAGTCTGGCATTCGGTTCTAAATGAGTACCCAATTCCTTCCACTCTTCCAACAGATCTAGACGAGAGGAAAGCCTACATTGCAAATGCAAAAGCTTTGAACTCCATCACTAGTGGAATCACTGATTCTGAGTTTACAAAAGTCATGAACTGCAACTCTGCCAAAGAAATGTGGGATAAGATAATTGGCTTATACGATGGGGACTCAAAAGTCAAGAAAGCTAAGCTTCAAACTCATAGAAGGCAGTTTGAAAGTCTGAAAATGGAAGATGAAGAAGATATTGCAGCATACTTTCTCCGAGTAGCTGAAGTGGTCAACTCTCTTAAAGGATTGGGCGAAAACATTGAAGAAAGTACCATTGTTCAAAAGGTATTAAGATCTCTTCCAGACAGGTTTGACTCCAAAATAAGCGCCATAGAAGAAATAAAGGATCTGGATACTCTCAAGATGGATGAACTCCATGGAATCCTCACTGCCTATGAGATGAGAAAAGGTGGCCCAAGCTCCAAAGATGCAGCATTCAAGGCTACAAAACCAAAGAAGGGGAAAGAAAGAAATGATTGTAGTGATGAATCCGATGTGGAATCCGAATTAGCTCAATTTGTACGAAATCGAAAGAAAGGATCTAAGCTAAAAGGTAAGTACTCTCTTATCTGTTTCAAATGTGGAAAAATAGGTCATTATGCTGCAAAATGTCCTCATAAACATGATAGTGATGATGAAGGAAATTATAAAAGAATGGTATACAAGAAGAAAGGTTTCAATAAGAAGAACTTCTTCTCTAAGCAAGATGAGTCTGATGAGGATGAATTTGTAGTCATCAAAAAGAAATCAGATAAGGAAAGTGACCATGATGAAAGCCAAGAAACATTATTCATGGCATTCACAAATGATGATGACTCAGGGCTAGAAGGAAATGTAGATGAACTGTTAATAAGTGCCATTGAAGAAAATGAAAAATTGCAGAATAAAATCATTTCTCTCAAGGTAGAAAACAAGGAAACAAGAAGAAGAGAAGATCTCTTGGAAACAAAGCTAAAAGAAAAAGAAGAGACTTGCAAAGAACATGAAGCCGAAATAGTATCTCTAAGGAAGGAATTGGAGCAAGTCAAAAAGGGTTGGAAAAGCTCTCAAATACTTGAGACTATCCTAAAAAGTCAAAAACCTCAACATGACAAGTCTGGAATAGGTTTTAAAGGAGAATCATCAAGCACTAAGAACAGTGCGAAAAGCTATGCCGATGCACTTTCCAGCAACCCAAAAGAAGAAAAAGTATGTCATCAAAGGCGCATCCCAGATCCAAAGAATGAAGAGAGAATAACTCCAAAGAAAATTGTGGATTCGAATCATGGATGCTACAGCAAATACAAACCAGTATTCCATCAAAGGCCAATCTCAAATCCAAAGAATGAAGTGGGAGTAATTCCAAGGAAGGAAATTGACCCAAACCATGGCTACTACAACAGGTACAAAACTATCTTTCTTGGACATTGTTTTCATTGTAAAAACTTTGGTCATCAAGCCAGACATTGCATGGCTCGCAAGAGTGAAACACCAAAGCTAAAGGATCAAATAATCAAACCATATGGCCCCAAAAGGCAGGGACAAATCAAAACCTTCAATTTGTTTGATCCCTTGACCAAATTTGCTCTGATTTGCTCATTATGCTACAATGATGGACACTATGAACGAAACTGCCCACTCAAAAGGAGAAAAGAAAGTAGTGAGAATCCCAACATGGATAAATGTGGCCTGGCTCTATATGCTCAAAATAATGAAAATCATTGGTTTGTGGATAGTGGGTGCTCCAGACACATGACAGGGGACAAAACGAAGTTTTTCTCATTAAGCAAAAAGGAAGGAAATGTGTCCTTTGGAAGTGGATCTAGTAGAATTGCGGGAAAATGAACTATTACCCTCATCAGTGGAAAAGGAAAATCTCAAGATGCTCTGCTAGTAGACAGGCTCAAACACAACCTTCTGAGTGTCAGCCAAATCTGTGATCAAGGACATAATGTTGTCTTTAGCACCAAAGACTGTGAAATAAGGAACTCTTCCTCAAGGGAACTTATGGTGAAATGGGTTAGAACACTAGACAACATTTAGATTCTGAACAAGATTCAAGAAAATAAATGCTACCTGAGTCAGACAAATGAAAGTTGGTTGTGGCACAAGCGACTTGGACATACAAGCTTCGAAAATCTAATCAATATCAGCAAGATTAAAGTTGTACGAGACATCCCAAGGCTATTCAAACCAAATCAAGGAGTATGTGGTCCCTATCAACATGGAAAGCAAACCAGAACCAGCCACAAGATCAAGGAGCTCTCTACATCAAAGCCCTTGGAGATCATCCATGCTGATTTATGTGGACCAACTAGAAATCAGGCACTCCAAGGAGAAAGGTACTTTGTTTTATTTGTTGATGACTATACTAGAATGATGTGGATATATTTTATAAAATATAAATCTGAAACATTTGAGTGTTTTAAGAATCTAAAAGCACTTGTAGAAAATGAAAAGGACTCAAAAATTAAGTGCCTCAGAACAGATAGAGGGGGAGAATTCACATCAAAAGAATTTAATGAGTTCTGTAACATACATGGAATTAAAAGAGAATTCTCTACTGCCATAACACCCCAGCAAAATGGGGTAGTTGAAAGAAGAAACCGGACAGTTCAAGAGATGGCAAGAACAATGTTATTAGCAGCAGACTTGCAGCCAAAATTCTGGAGAGAAGCAGTGGGGATAGTTGTCTATACCTTGAATCAAACTCAATTAAGACCAAATTGTGAAAAAACTACTTATGAATAATGGAAAGGAAGACCTAGTTCAATAAAGTACTTCAAGGTTTTTGGAAGCAAATGCTTCATAAAAATCAATGATGGCTCACCAGAAAAGTTTGATTCTCGAGTTGATGAAGGGATATTCCTTGGATACTCTACACGGAGCAAAGCCTACAAGTGCTACAATTTTCGACTAAAGAAAATAGTAGAAAGGATTGATGTAAAGATTGATGAAGACCTTCCAAAAAAAGAAATTGAAGAACATGAAGACGATCCTCTCATTGAAGAAGAAGAACCTAAAGAAGAAGAAGAGGAAAAGGAAGAGGAAGCAGAGGAAAAAGAACCACCTCATACCCCTTCAAAGATGAAGTTTCTCCAGAAATATCATCTAGAAGAGCAGATTATTGGCGATAGAGATGAAGGGATGCAAACCCGAAAAAGGATGATAATTACACCAAAGAGAAACGTTATTGCTCTTCTATCCATGATAGAACCAGAAAGATTTGCACAAGCAAGTAAGGATCCTCATTGGATAAAAGCCATGGAAGAAGAAATGTCCCAAATTAAGAAGAACGAGACATGGGAGCTAGTACCTCATCCGAAGGACAAAAACATAATAGGAACCAAGTGGGTATTCAAAAATAAAATGAATGAAGAAGGACAAATTATCATAAACAAGGCAAGGCTTGTCTGCAAAGGCTATTCACAAATTGAAGGAATTGACTTTGAAGAGACATTTGCACCAGTAGCTCATATGGAAGCTATCAGGATGTTCTTGGCATTTGCTTGCTCAAAAGGATTCAAAATCTATCAAATGGACATAAAATTAGCATTTCTGAATGGGAACTCAAGGAAGAAGTCTACATGGAGCAACCAGAAGGGTTTGATCTAACGGAAGGAAAAGACTTAGTCTGTAAGTTGAAAAAGGCATTATATGGGTTGAAACAAGCTCCCAGAGTTTGGTATGCAAGATTGGATCACTATCTACAACAACAAGGCTTCAAGAAGGGAGTGGTAGGGAGTAATTTCTACATAAAACAGATGAAGGCAAGCTACTAATCACACTTGTTTATGTTGATGATCTGATTTTTGCTAGCAATAATGATGAAATGAGCCATGAATTTTATCAAAACATGTCAAGAGAATTCGAGATGTCAATGATAGGAGAGTTATCTCACTTCCTTGGACTACAAGTATCTCAAACCAGAGCAGGATTGCTTATATCTCAAGCCAAATATCTTAAAGACATGCTTAAAAGATGTGGAATGGAAGACTGTGCACCCATGAGCACACCTATGACCACAAATTGCAAATTAAGCAAAGATGATGACTCCCCTCCAGCAAATGCAACTCATTACAGGTCAATAATTGAAGCCCTTCTGTACTTAACTACTACAACACCCGACATAATGCAAGTAGTAGGAATGGTGGGAAGATTTCAATCTGCTCCTAAATAATCCCATTTGTTAGTTGTAAAAAGAATTCTCGGATATCTGAAAGGAACTCCTGATTTCGGTCTTTGGTACCCTAAGAGCTCAACACTGACTGTAACTACATACACCGATGCTGATTGGGCCGGAAGTGTAGATGATCGGAAAAGTACTAGTGGAAATGCATTCTTCCTAGGAGAATGTTTAGTATCTTGGCTCAACAAAAAACAGACATCCATATCATTATCCACAGTCGAAGCCGATTATATAGCTACAGCAGACTGTTGTACTCAAATACTATGGATGAAGGAAGCTCTAAAAGATGTCAACATAGGTACAAATCAACCAATTACCATCTATTGTGATAACAAAAGTGCTATCAGTCTCAGCAAAAATCCAGTGATGCACTCAAAGACCAAACATATACCAATCAAGTATCATTTCCTTTGTGAACAAGTCGCTGAACAAAACATCAGCTTGGAATATATCAACACGAAGGAGCAGATCGTTGATATTTTCACAAAACCTCTTCCTCGAGAAGAATTTGAACATCTTCGTCAAAAGATGGGGGTTATTTCTTTAGCATCACTCAAGTTCATTCATAAAGATGTTGTAGGACAGGGGGAGCAATTCTACAAGGGGAGCAATTCGACAGGGGGAGCCCATATGCATTCCTTTGCCATTGATGTCAAAGGGGGAGAGAAGAAGAATATTGCCATCAATAACAAAAGGGGAGATTGTTGACATAGATTGTCATTGATGTCAATATGGCAATATTCGAGGAGCCAAGAGGAGAAAATAGAGCCACCAGAGGAGCAAACAGAGCTATCAAAGGAGCCAAGAGAAGCAGACAGAGCCATCAGAGGAGCAAACAAAGCAAAGAACAAACAGAGCCATTTGAGGAAGCAATCAGAGCTATCGGAGCCATCGAAGGAAGCAGACAGAGCTATCGGAGCAAGAATGCCAAAGAATACTCTATCGGAGGCGGAATACTTGGGTGTATTGCAAATACACTATCGGAGGCGGAAGTTTTAACGTTATCGGGTTCGTAGAACCCATATAGCATCACTCCTATGTATTGACTTGTTTATCGTCGAATGCCTTTTACACAGAGAAATCACGCTAAACACTTAGCGGATTTGGGAAAGCGGACTTGAAATTTTATGCACGGGAGTGTTGAGTCTTATCGGATCCGGCACATATTATCGCAGCACTATAAGTGAGTGATCTACGTTAAGGTCTAGACCTGACCCTTTGCGATTTGTGATTGCCAACGTATATCGCATCGGCACTTCGGGAGCAGGGGTTATAAAGTGTTAAGCGGCCCATTGAAATCGTTGATAGCGATTAGCGATATCGCATCAGACCTCTGCCAAGAGCAAGCGCTGATTGCGATGAATGTTGCGGATCCAATGCAACATTACACTTGACTTAATGTTATATCACGTCTGCCATGTCAGAAGTGACCATTGCAAGTTATAAATGGATGGTGCGATATGCTGTGGCTGCCGATTGCGATTTCACTGCGGATCTGATGCAGGAAAAAATGCATTAAGAAATGCTCTCGATAGTTTAAGAGGCTGAACTAAAGCCGATTGTGATTGCGATCGAGACGTGGCATGTCCATTAAACAATAAAGTCTCTGTGTATGCTTATTATCATTGAAAAAACAGGGCTCTATTACAGTTTTTTAACATACAGCGATCGAAAAGCCAGGAAGCCGAATGGAAAGCCAGCGCAGAGGAAACCAAAAAGCCAAATTCATGAAGAAGAGGGAAGCCAAAGGACAAGCCAGCGGAGAGGAAGCTGAAGCGAGTGTTGAAGAAGCTGAAGAGTCAGTGGGAAGCGGAAACGAACAGTTAGAGGCATCAGGAATACAAAAATAGGAAAAAACAAGGAAGTGTGTGTGAATAATCAGTGTGATAGGAAGCCAAAGTTCAGGCAAAGGTAGGAGAAGCAGGAGAATAGGAGTGAAGCAGAAGCTTAGCAGTCTTGAAGCAGAGAACTACAACAAAACAGTTTCTACCAGGTTAGGGTTGGATCCCACGGGGTTGGAGCCTCAGAACTGAAAGGATTGGAATTCTTGGGAGTAGGTGCTCCTAAGTGCAGAACTATTTCCTTGGCAAAACAGAGTTGGTGCTCTCGAGGTTGTGATGAGGCCAATTCACACAGGTGGCAGCATTAGACCCCAAGAGAAACTGCGCAAGGAAATAGGAGGCTTGGAGGGCTAAGGGAAGGCATATCTTGTGTCTATTCGGTCTGTGAGCTGTATTGTTGGATTGTACTGAGAGCAGGATAGCTTGTGAGCTAAAGCTTTGTGTAATCCGGACATATTTCCACTTGTATGATAATACAGAGATCAAGGTTTTTAGCTGAGGCTTTTCCCATAGTATTCTTCTGTGTTCATGTGTGATTGCTTTCTCATTCTCAGTTATATGTGTTCTATTTGATCTTGCTCAAAATCGATTAAGCTTCCACAAGTTTGTTGTAGAAATAGATCTTGTATTTTACTTTAGTATATTGCATAATCTATTGATCTACAGTGGGAAATTCTACATGGTATCAAAGCAAAGGTGATCAAAGCGAAAAACAATATACAAAGAAGGGAGAAGTTCGAAGTTTCAAGTTCCTGATTATAGAATTTGAATTCTTATCACATCTCAAATTTCACCAATGGCGTTCAACAGTTTAAGACTCGAGTATGCTCTTGATGGCAGCTCGAATTATATAGCTTGGAAGGATCGCATGGAAGAAGTATTAGAGGACAACGGTCTAAAGGACTTCATTGATCAAGAAGTCCCCAAGCCAGCAGTAGCTAATGCTATAGAATTTACGGAATGGAAGAAATGTGTGGCTAGAGCAAGGAGAATCCTCCTAGAGGGAGTTTGAGACCACATTGTCTCGAGCCTCCATGGGAAAGAGACATCGTTTTCAATGTGGAAAACATTGAAAGATCTATATCGTAACCGCAGCAATCAGAGGAAGTTGGCACTAAAAGACAAGCTTCGGAAAATCAAGTGTGAAAAGGGCGACATGATCTCAACATATCTGAACAAGCTCACCACCTGCAGGGATGAGCTTGGAAGTGTAGGGATCACGACAGCCAATGATGACATGGTGATTCTTGCTCTCCTCGATCTTCCTAAGAGCTGGTATAGCTACCAAGACTCGTTAATGGAAGAGAGAAACTGCCAGATTGGGAACGACTTTGGTTGGATCTGATGCAGGGGGAGATAAGAAGAAGCACCAAACATGGATCTTCATCAAAGCAAGATGATGATGAAAATCTAGCCTTAGCGAGTAAGGCGAGGAAAGGGAAAGGGAAGGCGTCCCATCCCAAATCCAGTGCTTCCCATGGTGGGAATAAGTTTGATAAATCAAAAGTGTGATGCTTTCATTGTCATGAGGTGGTCCATTATGCTACGAATTGTCCAAAGAAGAAATCCAAGAAGGTACCCTATAAGGGATCAGATGGTGAGGCGTTGGCCTCACAGTTCGAATTGGATTTCTCTCTCATCGCATGCATGGTTTCATCCATGGTGGGATGTGTTTGGGACCTGGACATTGGAGCCTCTTTCCACATGTCCGGCGACAAGAATCTTTTCAGTACCCTGGAGGAGAAGGATCTCGAGATGCGGATCGAGATGGGTGGTGATGGAAAGTACCATGTTTCAAGTGAAGGTACTATTGTGTTTCAGAGGGAGCATTGAGCTCCTCTCACCCTGACTGATGTAAAGTATGTACCAAGTCTGAAGAAAAATCTTGTGTATGTCGCTATGCTAGAAGACAAAGGCTATGATGTAGTCTTTAGTAAAGGAAAGGTATTCCTGAGGCATATCGGTACTGGACAGACCAAGAGGATTGGTATTCAAGTAAAGAATCTTTACAAACTAGAGGTAGACGACTGCCCTGCATTGAGTTCCAAAGCAGAGGTGGTGCAAAGCCAAGATGTTGGCGAGCTATGGCACAGAAGATTGGGCCACTTGCACCATGGGGCCTTGAAGATCATGCAACAGATTTCTACCGGACTTTCCAAGGGAAAACTGGAGTAGATGGATACATGCAAAGGTTGTACCTTGGGTAAGTATGTGAAATCTTCCTTTCAGGATTGAGATAGTAGAGCTGGAGCAATCCTGGAGCAAGTTCACACAGATGTTTGTGGACCATTCTCTACAACCTCCACCGCTAAACAAAGGTACTATGTCATTTTTATTGATGATTTTTCTCGTAAATGGTTGGATCTAATTTATGTGAAAGAAGGATCAGACCACCTTGAGGTTTTGTGAGTTTAAAGCCTTGGCAGAAAAAAAATATGGTAAGAAAATAAAAGCCTTGCGTAGCGACAATGGTGGAGAGTATGTCTCCCAACAGTTTAAGGACTTCTACGCAGCAGAAGGAATTAAACGGGAGTTGACGGCACCCCATAACCCACAGCAGAATGGGGTGGCCGAAAGGAAGAACAAATCGATTGTGGGAGCAGCTCAAGCGATGTTGCATGACCAAATCCTACCACTTCATTTGTGGGTTGAGTCATGCAATACAGCAGTATACTTGCAGAACAGAAGCCCGCACCGTATACTGGGAATGAAAACACCTATGGAGGCCTTTTCCGGGAAGCGACCAGATGTGAATCACTTCAGGATCTTTGGATCATCGATTTATTTCCATGTGACCAAAGATGCCCGGAAGAAGCTAGATCAAACAGCTGAGTTGGGGATACTTGTGGGGTATACTAATACACCCCACAACTGTCAGGTGTTCCTACCTACTAGTGAGAGGACAATGGTATGCAAAGATTTGAAGTTTGACGAGCAGAAAGCCATGCGAGTATCACTTGAGAGGAGCTCAAGTTGCATGCAGAGGAGGAACTTTCAGTGCCTAAGGAGGAGGAGCCTCAGATTGATGCGGAGCAGCAGCATGCAGAGGATCTGGGAGTGGAGAAATCCACTCATGCTGAGTCTTCCAGAGATGGGCGGAAAAGCTCAAGGGAAGCTAACACGTTGATGTTGGATGCGCGAAAAAATGTGGGACAGCGATCTTATCACCACAGACAGAGGAGGTCACCCGAGCAGTACACTGGTTACATGGCCCTGGTTGGGGAGTGTGTAGAGACCGAACCTTCTTCATTCGAAGAAGCAGTGCAGCAACCAATCTGGCCAATCTGGGTTGATGCTATGGTAGAGGAGTACGACTCTATCATTTAGAACAGTGTGTGGGATATTGTCCCAAGACCTCAGGACAAGTCAGTGGTTAGTTCCCGATGGCTTTACAATGTAAAGCAGGCAGTTGATGGTAGTGTTGAGAAACATAAGGCGAGGTTTGTTGCTCGTGGTTTCTCACAGATCGATGGGATCGACTACGATGAGACCTTTGCTCCTGTAGCAAGGTACTCATCTATCAGATCGATGTTGGCACTATCAGCTCAGATGGGTTGGAAGATCCATCAGATGGATGTGAAGACAGCGTTCCTCAATGGGAAGATTGAGGAAGAGGTGTACATTGAGCAGCCGGAAGGTTTTGAGACCTTCGATCGTGAGTTGCATGTGTGCCGACTCAAGAGGGCTTTGTACGGGCTGAAGCAAGCACCTCGTGCTTGGTACACCAGGATCGATAGCCATTTCACCGGGTTGGGCTTCACCAAGAGTGAAGAAAATGCGAACCTTTACCACATCATGGTAGAAGGTAAGCCATTGATCATTGTTCTTTATGTCGATGATCTGATTTTGACAGGTGATGATCAGTTGATCAAGTCTTGCAAGGAGGACCTTGCAAGAGGGTTCGAGATGAAAGACATGAGTCTTATGCACTACTTTCCAGGCATGGAAGTGTGGCAGAAAGATGGGGAAGTATTTGTGTCTCAAGGAAAGTATGCCAATGAGATACTCAGGCGGTTCCACATGGAGAAGTGCAAGCCCATGCAGACTCCTCTAGCTGGTAACTAGAGGAAGGAGGATGCTACTTCGGGTGAGGTAGTAGCTACTACTGTTTATCGGCAGCTTGTGGGTTCACTTATGTATCTAGTGAAAACATGACCAGACTTATGCTTTGCAGTGAACCAGCTAAGTCAAGCTATGGTTCAACCTACCAAGCTATTTTGGAAGGCAGCAAAGCATGTGTTGAGATACCTCAGAGGCACATCTCAGTATGGATTATGGTACAGACGGACAGAGGGAGTGAAGCTTCAGGGCTTCACAGATGTGGATTGGGCAGGGAGTCCATCAGACCGGAAGAGAACTTCTGGAGGAATCTTCAACCTTGGTTCAGCTGCAGTTTCCTGGTACAGCAGGAAACAGAGGTCAGTTGCACTTAGCTCAGAAAATGTTGAATACATGGCTGCCAGTCAGGCAGCATGTAAGGCCATTTGGATGCGGAAGATTCTAGTGGGATTATTTGGTCAAAGGATGGATCCAACTTTGATCTACTACGATAATCAAAGTTGTATCAAACTCTCTAAGAATCCAGGTTTTCATGACAGGTCCAAGCACATTGATATCTGGTATCACCATCTTCAACACTGTGTGGTCAAGAGGATCATGTTATTGTTGTATGTTTCGATCGAGGAATAGGACGCGGATATTTTGACTAAGGCATTGTCAAAATGTAAGTTCGAGTCCCACAAAGACAGGAATGGGGTTACTGATAATCCCTTTCTTGTTGAGAGGGAGTGTTGAAAATAGCAACAAGAAATGCTAAAAATATCACTGCTATAAATAGCATTTCAGGATAGATTCCAATTTTAGTTAGTCCCTGAACTAAAATTGAGAATTAAAATTCGAATTTGATCTTAGCAGTTGTTTGTAAAATAATTACTTAATTCATCTTGAGTTAATTAGTTGTAAAAAATCAAACATGAAGTCTATGTGAAGACATGCAACAGTTTCTCCATTGATTGAGGAAGTTATCCCTTGATTAAGGAGATCAGGATGAGTTGTAATTAGTTAGCTCAATGATCTGAGTTAAGTCCAGTTAGATTAGTTCCAACAGTTTGTGGAACTGATTGTGAGTTCAGTTAGTTAATGCATGCATGCATGTAACTGTTGCACTTCATATCACTGAATATTCTCTCATAAATAACTCATGCATGTCAGTTCAGTCAGAGACCCAATTGAGATCAGATGATGGGACAGTGTACTATCAGTTGCAGGAATATTCCATGGAGGATATCTCTTGCATGCAGAAGTAATTCATTCCTTGGAGATTGCACAGTTACTTTTCAGTTTGATGAGTGTGTGATGAGGCCAATTCACACAGGTGGCAGCATTGGACCCCAAGATAAACTGCACAAGGAAATAGGAGGCTTGGAGGGTTGAGGGAAGGCATATCTTGTCTCTATTCAGTCTGTGAGTTGTATTGTTGGATTGTACTGAGAGCAGGATAGCTTGTGAGATATAGCTTTGTGTAATCCGGACATATTTCCACTTGTATGATAATACAGAGATCGGGGTTTTTAGCTGAGGCTTTCCCCATAGTATTCTTATGTGTTCATGTGCGATTGCTTTCTCATTCTCAGTTATATGTGTTCTATTTGATCTTGCTCAAAATCGATTAAGCTTCCACAAATTTGTTGTAGAAGTAGATCTTGTATTTTGCTTTAGTATATTGCATAATCTGTTGATCTACAGTGGAAAATTCTACATTTTTAACCATAACTAATTTTGTTGCCAAGTTTATCTAACCGTCATTAAATTCAGCTACCCAAACTGCCAAATTTGGTTGGACCGCCAATTTTGGTGTGGGTCCAAATTTCTCTGGCGCTAACTAAAACTTTGTCATTTGGCCAAGTTTGATTTGATTGAGCATAACTTTTGCATATGAACTTTGATTGAGGCATCATTTGCATTGTTGAATTCTTTGCAACAAAATCTTCGATTTGATATTGGCTTCACTATGAGTCGAGGAATTTGAGTTTTAGGCCTTTTAGGATCCTCTTGGATCATTCCTTCCCACTGAGAATCTTTTGGTCCTCCAAAAGTATAAGGAGGAACTACAAGATAATGTACTCCCCATTTTCTTGATATGCGTAACAAATGTATTTGACAGGCCACACTTTCCTTTCCTTCACCTTCATACTTCGAAACTAGAATGATGAAGCTGACACATTTATTCATATGCAAATCTATAGTTTCCAATGTTATAAAACACTCATGGTCAAGTTTTACACTAATTTAAAATTGAAACCATATCCTTTGCTATCCAACTAAAGGCCAAAATATCACTATGTTGCATACTCAAGTGATGTTATACACTTCATCACTTTTACAAGTTTTTGCCCATCAATGGGGTCTTTAAAAAGAAACATGTCATTTGTAATTGTGGTCATACTCAACTACTTAAAAATGTTACCCATCTCTTATCTAACCAGGCTAATGGGCTCTCTTCCTTGTTGAATTGTTTCATCAGTAGATTCCTTCACAGGTGCTTTCATAGGTTTTTGGTCCTTCTTTAGGCATAGTTATGGATGGATCTTCCAACATATGGCTTTTTGATGTCCATCCTTGTCATAATGGTTGCAATGGTTTTCCTCCCTCCATACTTTCTTGACCTTCTTTTGTATCTCCTTGGGCAACATATCCTTCCTTGAATGGTTGTCTTTGGTGCAGCTCTGGCAAGGCAAACTTGACTTACCTCTTCCTTTGAAATGCTCATTATCACTGGAAGGTTGTGATGTGCTCTTAGCATCCTGCATTGACTCAAATGTGTCGCTTGAAGACTCTTGTCTCCATGGGTTTGGAGTCTCCTCCAACTTCCTCTCTGACATTACGCAATCATGCATATCGAGGTAGTTCCACCACTTGGATGGGATTCACAATGCCTTGGGCATTAACTCCTAAGCCATTTCCTTCATATCCCATCTTCTTCATTAGTTTTGAACCAATGCCCTTGGTGTGCCTTTCAAATGTACCAAAATCATCATCATAATGAGAATATGAAACTGAAAAATCACTGACACAATTTACCTCAATTGTCGATTTTGAAGCGAGTGATGATAACTTCACTAAGCCTTCACTACACTTCAACTTTTCCAAGGCCTCTTCGGTGTCTTGTAACTGAAGTTGCAATCTTTGGTTCTCTTATTCTGCTTCTTGTAGTAGTCTTCTCAGTTTAGCATTTTCTACTTGAATGCTCTACTTGATTTCCTCAAATTCTTGTAGCCACACATTCGTTGATGTTCTCATCAGTGGTCCAACACCTGCAGTCTCAACAATAGTGATCTTCATCTCATTGCCTAAATCAGAACCCATGTCATGTTGCACTGTAGCAACAGTTTTTTGCTTTCCTTTGCCACCATACTTCCTAGGCTTTAACTCTAGATGTAGTTTTTAGCAATGCTCTTCATCATGCCCTTCTTTCTTGCAATGAGCGCAAGAGGGTTTTTTTTCTTTTTCTTTGTTGTCATTGTCTTCTTTGCATGGTCATCTTGTTCATGCTTTCCCTTGTTTCCAAGGTGAATAACTTTCACACTAGCTTCATCAAGAGTAGTGGTATCAAACAACAATGAATGTCGAAGATATTTGTGTAAAGCGCCAATATATTTCATCAAATAACAAGTGAATCTAAAGGAATACTCAACATCAATGCTTGCTTCCTAAACTCCTTTGTAAAACTTTAAACATTTTGACCTTGTCCTTGTCTCATATTTTGCCATTCCATCATGGTTTTTCGTCAATAACCCAATGGATAAAATTGTCCTCTTAATACAGATGTAAATTCAGACCATGAAGAAAGGGGTTTACCATTATGCTTGTTGCCTTTGTAAAGTTTTCTCTCCCACCATGCAAGAGTTGTCTCTCCCAATTGAAGAGATGTTAATTGGATCTTTGCCTCATCCTCTTTGATCTGTTGTATGCGGCAATACACTTCTATCTGTCTAATCCAATTGTTTAGCTTTTATGCATTAGCTTCTCCATTAAACATAGTCGAATCAAATTTCACATCTAACTTTAAAAAAGGTTTTTTAGAAGCATCTCTATGATGACTATTGGAATGATGAGAAGATGAAGAAGAAGAACATTCACTTGAAGATAGAGATGGAGGTTCAGGTGGGTCCCTTCCACTTCTTTGATTTACTGAAGCATTGTCCTCTGCTTTCTCTTTCTTCTTCTTGTCCTTCTTTGTTATTCTCTTCTCATACTCTGCAAACAATTTATCTACCATGCATATCATCATGTAGAAGGTTTTGTGGAAAGTTTTGTCATTCTCAGAGCGAACATCGTCATTCTCCATTTTTTCTGTGTTGCACATCCAATCTCGAAGTCAAAAGACTTGAGTTTTCCTTCACCCTCTTTGAGTTTGGTCGTGGTTATCATCCACACTAGCAATTCACGTCAGCAAGAAGACCGCTTTGATACCCACAATAGCTGGGATCTTTTCTTTGGTGATGTTAGCAGAATTGCATTAAAAAAAAGCATGTAAAACCATATATCTGACACTTGAAGAAGAATAAACACATAAAGTGACCATAAAGACAATGCACTACTATTTGATAACAGAGTTCACTCACAATGTGTGAGCTACATCTCCAGGCCCACCTGCAAAGTGGAGAGGTCTCTATATTATCTCGGCGAAACAGAAAGAGAGGTACATGGCAAAATAATTCATTATACCTCACTTTTGGGAGTGACTTGAAAATGTGTTGCTCAAATCCCTAATTTGACTACACTAGTGAAATCATTGTGAAATTTAGAGTAAAATTAGTCTAAACTTGACTAGATTCAAACACTGTCAACGCCGGATCCCCAAAGAATCTCCAAGATTCCACAATAGAATCTTTTGGGAATATTCCCTAAGAATATTCTTCTCAGTATGGATGCCACCTGGTTCTACTGCAGGGTTCTACTGCGCCCCTAGTTCCCTTGGCCCACACGCAATACTGCTCCGGCCTCCACCCGTTTGTTGTTGGTTGAACGATATGACAAGTGTTTAAATATTATTGTGTCGGCGGACTTAACAATGCCCTGTCAGATCGCAAGTTGGCTGGCACGTTGAATTTAGAGTGTTTGGTCCGACGGGGTCGCAAGTTCAAAACCCCTACGAACTCATTTTATATATAAAACCAAACATTCAATTTTAATTTTTAAAGCATTGTTATAACCTCTGCCAAATTTGGTAGGATGCTATTAGTTTTGGCGGCTCTGCCATTTTTAACCATAACTAAGTCTCTTGCCAAGTTTACCTAACCGTTGCTAAGTTTAGCCCCCAAACTGCCAACTTTGGTCAAACTGTCAATTTTGGCAAGGGTCCAAATTTGTCTGGCTCCAACTAAAACTTTGACATTTTGCCAACTTTTACTATAACTATCATTGAGCATAACTTTTGCATATGAACTCCAATTGAAGCACCATTGGATTCTTTGCGACGAAATTTTTGATTTGATGTTTGGTTTCGCTGAGAGTCGAGCCTTTTGATTTTTAGGCCTTCTAGGTTCCTCTTGGATCAGATAATAAGGGTTAAGGTCTTATAATAAGGAGACCATTGGAAATAACAATCTAATGATATACATACCTCATAACTTTGTCCTTGTATTATAATGACATATCTTCATTTTGAATGAACAATCATAATATATCTGCAAGGACCTATTAGTCTCCCATTTACTAGATTTATGTTTGGCATGGTGATTACCATTTCTAATGCAAAATTTGACTAGAAAGTTAGTACAAATCTTTTTAAATGGAAAAGTTCATGATATTCAAATCTCATAAACATTTTAGCCCCCACGGGGGCAGCTTGTTGGCCAACAAACACATTTATAAGGCGTTTGTGTCAATGTGCAAGTCACAAGTTCAAACCTCGACTTACCCGTGTGTCGTGCTTAGGGTGGTGTGGTTGCACTTAGAGGTTATAGTGGCAATGGTTGGGGATTGACCCCATGTCACAGCAAGCTAAGATGTGAAGATTTGATAGTTCTAATTCTCTTATTATTGATCCTATGTTATTATACTTGACTCATGTCCATGTGTTTGTGTTGAACAATAGAATAGAAGATTTTGTTAGTCCTAGTTCACTTATTGTTGTTGTAAAATGTTTCCTTATAAACCTTTTTGTTGATTTTGGATAGCACCGAATGTGCTCTAGCTCCGAAATTTTGTGGAGGGGCTAGAACACATGAGATCTCCAAAACCCAGAAATCATTTAGAGATATTCCACCCGGATGAGGAGTTATTAAAATAATTAATATTTTTTAATGGGTTCCTAAGTTTACGAAATTTTGTGGAGGGGCTAGAACACATGAGATCTCCAAAACCTAGAAATCATTTAGAGAAATTCCACCCGGATGAGGAGTTATTGAAATAATTAATATTTTTAATGGGTTCCTAAGTGTAAACTTAGGAAAATAAAAATATCAATGGGTATTAATAAGAATATGGGTGACCCGGATGCAGGTGTCCTTAAGAGGTGTTAATGCTAGAGCACGCGGAGTCGGCAACTGGCGAGTAATTAAGAGAGGTAAGGCGGTTCGTGGCAGATAATTAATTCTCATTAATGGAGGTCCAAGCTCGAGGTACGCAGATGGATGTTATCAGGATGGCGAGCATTCTACAGGGTTCATTTGTTCAGGGCTTTTTAGGCATCAATGTAGTGTTTCTGGTTTCTTCTAGCAGAGGTCTCCTCTGGTGGTCATGGTCGCAGAGTCTTAGTGCAACTCAGCAAATTTGGAAGCCTCATTACTGCTCCCATTTGGTCGGCTTCAGGTATACAGCTCTGCCTCTTTCAGAAAGTGTCGGGTGTATTAAGTTTTTTTTCTTCATTTGCGTCTGGTGTCTTAAGTCATTCCTCTGGTTCATTTCGGGAAGGGACTTGGTTTTTATCCTTGTTAAAGGTGTCTGGGTTGGGTTCTGGTCTTTCTCGGTCGTTGTTGGGTACTTTCTTGCCGCCGAGTCTAGATTATGTGCACTGGGCTTCTGGATCTCTCATTCAAGGGTCTGGTTTACATTTTGGTTACAATTGGCCTGTGCGTTGTTTCTCCCTCACACCCAGTCCTTTAGCATCCTCATTCTGCTGCGGTATTTTGTTATGGCCCGTCGTCGGGGTATTCCAAGGTGAGGGAGCAACTCGGGATCCCGTGGGGGATCTGGAGGGCGTGGTAGCTCGGCGCCTCGTCGTATATCCCCGTTAGCTACTGTTTCACCTTCCTCTCCGCCCTCAGACAATTCAGGTCCCTCCCTAAACAGTTCACTGCATACCTCAAGGTTTAAGTTCAAAAGTAGACTTAACAGACCGCTCATCTCTGCTATAATTACTGTCATCTTTTCGGAGGAAGAAGATGAGCTCACAAGCTCAAACGAAATTTCCAAGGAACAATCGCTTTCTCAGAATTCTAGTGGCTCTCAGAGCAGCTTGGCTGGTGTTGTCCTCAATGTTGCTGCTGCGGTGTACGAAGAAGGTCAACAGGAGGCTTCTCGCCCTCCGACGGACCCTCCTCAAGAACAGACCATTGTTTGTGAGTCGGCGCGCCTCTTTGGCAGTGTACTACACCTTGTGCCTCCTACAGAAGGCAACTTGATGGAAGCTGAAGATGAGGTGATGGTAACCTGGGCAAGCTCCCCTACTCAAGTTAATGAAAATGCTACGAATGCGCCACGGCAAGTTTAACTACCTTTGGTTTCAGCTACAGGACAGTAAGTCCGTTTTGGTTTTCTGGATCTCGTGTGTCATTTTCAGTGTGCATGGCTTCTGATACCAACATTATGAATGTGTTCATTCTCCAGGGTACAATTTTGGATTTCCTTTTTTGTAATTATGCCAAAGAACAGTTTTTTGTAATAGGGCAGCGCACTCTGGAGCGTTTAGCTCTGTTTAGTCTTGGACCATATAGTTATGTTCGGTGTTGCGGCAATGATTATAAGTTTTGTAAACAGAAGGCAAAAAGATACCTGCAATGCTTCTTTGACAGAGGGCAGGCTACGGCCCCCTCAGAGATTCAAACCTCTATGTAAATATTTTTTTTCTTTTTAATCCTAATAGAATAGTCTTTACTCAGAAAAAAAACATAAGAATATGGGTGAGAACTTCTAAGTAGCGAGGATCAAGTCTGTTTTAATCTTAGCCGTTGATTAGGGACTTAACCTCAGTTGTTGATTCATCAACAAGAAAAATATAAGAGTAGACTTGAGAGTCAGTTGGAGATACACTTGAGAGATCAGTGATTTCGATTTTTCTGGGGCATGGTTTGCTTTGAAAATTGAACAAGTGATACGCTGCAATGAAAGGGGCGGTAGCAAAGGGTTTGATCGGAAGGATGTTCTGAGCCGAGTACCAAACAGAGAGGCAGCACATAGGCCTACGCAGCCCAGAGAAGGGGCTCACGCAAAGCTGACGCAGGCCAAGAGGGTTCTTGCAGTGGCAATGCGAGATAACCAAGGGAAGTTCAAGATTTCGCTGGGAGTTCGATGTTCTGAGCTAGGAGGGCTAAAGTCGAAGCTTCTAAGGGCGAATCGATCCAGTAGAGAAGTGACGCGGTCTCCCAGAGGCAAGACGCTGGCCCACACAGAGCAGAGTGTGCTGGGATTTCGCAGTGCTCGCTGGAGTCAGCGATTCAGTGGATCAGTTGAGACTTGAAGAACAAGGTAAACCCTCGTATGTATTTCTTCTTGTTGTAATATCTACGAAAGGTTAGCCTATGTGAGAGACAACCTGTTATACTCAGATTTTGCTTCTTTAATAATACAAACCCTCTATATGCTGCATTGGTTTTCCCTAATTGTGTTTTTCCGAAGACGATTGTCCAAAAATAACAGTGTCCCTTGTGTATTTGTCTCGTTATATTTCAGTTCATGATCTATATGTATGTGTCGTATGCAATAGTGTTTTCATCGCTCTTTAAGTAATTAAATAAACTTATTGAATGTAAAAACAAGAGATGATAAACCAGTGATAAAGGTAGGATTTTTGATGTGTAAATTCAGAAATTTTCACACTTTTATGATTAAAATTTATATAAAATACTTTTTCATATACAATCTCAGTCAAAATGTAAAGAATTTAATAATTCTAGTTCTCTTGTTGTTCCTCACTAAAATGTGTTCTCAATAAATCTTTTATTATTGAAATTTAATACAAGATATTTTTCCCATTGAAATTTAATACAATATTTTTCCCATACATGATTTCAGTCAAGATGTCCAAGCAGCACATTCACCAATATGTGAATTTTTGGAAATAAAGTTAGCACGTCTTACAACTTACCGAAAGAATCATTCGACTAAAATGTCACAGTTGGGAATTTATTTATTCCTCCATATCCACCCAGGATATTGCAAATGGCCCCAACCACATGACCTGCCCACTTGCAGGGACAAGACTTCCTACAACCGGAAAGCATGTCTCTAGGTATAGAGAACTCTAGTGGGAGATCGCAACAACACAACGTTACCAAACAAGCCAGCCACCATTGAGTATGTAAAATGATTAAAATGTATTTACATGTCTTTAAAACAATTTAAAATCAATATGAAAACTAGGATTATTATATTCCATTTTTAATTAAAAAAATATAGTACTTCTATAAACACCCATATATAATGTCATTCCATTTTACATGTCCATGACAGGATGCAGCTGAGGACCATATGATTTTTAATTAAAAAATATAGTACTTCTATAAACACCCATATATAATGTCATTCCATTTTACATGTCCATGAAGCGACGAGGACCATATGATGAAACTAATTATTTCCCTGTGAAATTGAAAAACAAAGCATCTCTGGTTTCCATGAATAATTGGAACAGTACAGAAATCATTTTCATTTGAAATAATATATTTTTCATGCTTCTATTCAATGAAAGAATTCCAGTGATACAGAACATCCCAACTTGAATTAATTAAATGCAGAGAAGCACTAAAGAATTTTTCATGTCCTTGCAACTTTCGGAAAAGAAAAGGAAAAAATATCTCAACAATTTTCCTTCGGCAAATATCTTGCAACCTGTTAATGTCAATTTTGTTAAATACTTACCATCTAATGAAAATAGTACACAGGAAAAAACAGTGGTCTGCATCATTTGGGCACAATTCATCAACCCTGGAAAGCTGTTTACATCTCTCAATGTGCGTGACAATCAGTTTTGAACACTAGACCAAAGAATGCGATAGTATAGCAAAAATCATATTTTACAAAATGCCTCTTTCCAACACTCGTTGATAAAAGACTGAAAGAACCCACAAGATTGAGACCTCCGCTGAAAAAATGGGCAAACAAGATGGTATGCAGTATGTATGTAGTATGAAAAAATAAACAGATAGACAGTTCATTGCATAAGCAAAGATGGTATGCAGTTTGTCTGTAGTATGAAAAAATAAACAGATAGACAGTTCATTGCATAAGCAAAGATGGTATGCAGTTTGTCTGTAGTATGAAAAAATAAACAGATAGACAGTTCATTGTATAAGCAAATAACATTTGTAGGCGTATAAACATATACTCCATATACAATGGAGAAAAACTTTGGCCGATGATGGTTAGTTTTCAAGCCTTTCGGGAAAATATTTAGCTAACTAAACTCGCATCGCAAGATTACAAAAATTGGAGGGCATGATTAGGTTCCAGCCGCTTGATAAGAGGGTCAGTGTTAATTGAAGTTAGAGATGGAAGAGTTCTGCTAAATTTAGCAGTGCACTACATTTGGGAGAAGAACCGGAGAATGAAGCTAAGGCACAGTCTTACTTTCTCTTAGTGTTGACTTGGGAAAATTCTCTAATTTTTCCTATAGTCAAAAATAGTAAATCTAACTGAGCATGCATGGAAATTTTATTTCAGTTCGACTTCTGTTCAGTGAGCAGTTTGACTTGAGTTCAAAAAGCCAGTTCACGTGAGTTCAAGATGTCAATTAGACTTGAGTTCAGTGAGGCAGTTTGACTTGGGTTCAAGGAGCCAGTTTCACTTGAGTTGAAGAGCAGTTCAATCCTATAAAGAGAAGAGTGCAGACTTGGTGAAACACATGATTATGACTTGAGTTCAGTGAGGCAGTGCAACTTGGGTTCAAGGAGCCAGTTCACTTGAGTTGAAGAGCAGTTCGATCTTATAAAGAGGAGTGCAGACTTGATGAAACACATGATTATGCACTAGCAAGAATTTGTGTTTTGAGCTCAAAAAAGTAGTTCCAAACCAATACGTGAGGTCAAGGAGTGCGCATCGCTTAAGGAGGCCAAGATAGCTTGCGCAAAGAGGCAGTTCAGTCAGCACAGTTGGTAAAGCTGCAGAAGAGAGAGACCGAATTGGTCAAGAGTGTGTCGGATATTGTGTGAGGAACAGAGAGTAAGAAGGGATTTTTTCCCAAGTGATTTGTAATTAATTACTGAGATTTTTCTAAGCAGATCAATAAAAACACAAATTAACAGGTTTTCCCCGGGTGGGGTTTCCTGGGTATTTCTGTTGTTTTGTTAATTGTGAACTTATTTTCTGCTGCAAATTAAATGAATACCCGCCGATGTATTTGATCAGTGAATTTCACAGTTCAGTTTCTAGTTCTTGCATCTCAGAATACTGTTCAAATTAGTTGCTGGGTATAAGAAAACTTACAGTCAGGATGTCCACTTTAGTTTCAAATTTCCAAGGAATCTATGACTATGTCCTTTCTAAACATGCAAGTATGAGCACACTAAAGATTTCTGACCGATGATTTTTTCTAAGAAAATTCAGGAAATCCATCTCATTTCTAAACACACAAATACAAACAGTCTCAACATTTTTTACCAATGGTCATTTATAAATAATGCCCCACCTCTACTGCCTAAGCAGCAGCACTGCTGCAAAATTTTCTTAGCTTGAAGTTAAAATAGCACAACTTATGCATAGGAATCTTCCTCTTAACCAAAAGAATAAAAATAGTAATGAAATATATCCAGATAATCTAGAACATGCTAATTATAGTAGAACTTTATTAGAGCCCTTCTGAGATGGAAGAATTATGGCAAGGTTTGCTACAGTTTCATCTAGGGTTCAAAAGAACCTAAAATCATGGAAGACAATATGAACACTTTTGGGCCATAATTTGTTTTCTTCCAAAGTGCTAATCCATAAGATATTTTTAACCAAAAAACAAACTTTGCTACTTAGCTGCTAAGATTTCATCCAAGATTGAGTTCATTTATGGGCTACAGGATCCAGATGTTAAAAATATCTCACAGATATGAAACATGACAGTTGTGACAAAATACCTTGTACAGGTTGTTAAATAGCCATTGAATCAGCTATACATGTTATCCGTTTTTGCACCCATATATCCAAGGCCACATGGCACCTTTCCTATTCAAACCCTATGTAGTATTAATCCTAACACAATACAATGTGTTGATGTGTGCCAAGGCTTATTCCTTTGAGGAATGAATTCAAGTGCTTGTACCAACTTGCTAATCAAGACAATCCTCCTAAATGCACTGCACCTATCACCTATCTAACAAAGATTTGCAATTGACATACTATGCTCAATTCTTGAAAACATGCGATAGCCACTCACCTAAAAATACAAGAAACAACGCTTTGTTTTGGAAAAAAATGAAAGGTTTAGCCAATGCAATTACTACTTTCACTAGAAATAATCTATACTTATGTCCTTTTCAACACGTATAACAAAAAGATATCTGTAAATAAATGGTATGATTTCAGGCCCAAAGCTGGGGCAATCAAATACATCCATCACATATCAATCTCAGCTGCAAGAATCCTGTTATAATCAAGGAAACCTAATGAAAATTAGGCCAGTTACCTAGAGCCATCATGTCAGCTGCTCGATTATGTGATCATGGCTATTCTCTTTTGTCCTCTTCAGTGTCATCATCTAAGCTGAAAACATCAGTATTTACTGCCTTCCTTTCTTTCATTTCTTGCTTAACATCGGCGTCAACCACTGATGTTGATGTTGTCAAGGCCAAAGCTTCCTCTTCATCAAAATCTTCTCCAACTTCTTCTGAGTAAGCATACCTGTTTACCGGCAATGGTTTGAAAACATTCATCAAAATGGATTCCCTTTGCTTGCTTCCCCTCGTAAATAAATAAGTTTGAATTGCTTCAATTTGTTTCTGCTGACACATGAAAAATATAAAAGGGATGCAAAACATATAATATTTATTAACTGTGAACCTCAATTGATCTTACCGTGTAGAACTTTGAGATGGTGCCCACAGCACACAGAGGACGCAGAGCAGAGCAAAGGATAGCATGTGCCAAAATCCAGTTATGATCCATGCACTCTGCCAACGCTCGCTAAAAGGATCCGTTGCCTTGAAATACAGCTGCATCAGAGAATTCACAGTTGCAATCAAATAGCATATAACCAGGAAAAGGGAATGTTCTAACAGAAAGGCTGATAGAGATTAAGAATATACATATGAAGTTTAAGAAAATGTGAACAGTGCTAAAATTTTCCAACTAGGACATTCCACAACTGGACTTGGAACATAAAGAAGAAATATTACTTTTGATGAACATCTCAAATGAGAATATGAATGAAATCTTAAATTGCATGATAAACGAGTTCGAGGATGTAAGACTCAATCTCATTTTCAAAAAAAATCCCAAGGGTATTTTGGCAGAAAATAGAGAAAGCCAAGCTGATAATGAAACAGCTCACTAAATGAGCATTTGAATAGCATCCGTTAATCAGATAGGAAGCTTGACATTCTTTTTCGAAAAGAAATGGAATTTCTGTTTCTTTCTATATTCACCTAAAACATAAAAGTAAACAGAATAGAATAAAATAAATAAACAACATACTATATGCAAAAGTTAGAAGATTCCATAAACCAGATAAGTTTATAACTAAAATCATAATAATGTGACAATATCATGTATGGTGCTAGAAAATACAGCAGAGTGTGCTTATATAACAAAATATTGGCAATTGGATTTATCTCAGGTGGTTGGGAGTAATGATTGTTATTCTCCCCATACAAGTTCAATTCCCACAAGTGACATGATGAGCTCATATTGAGTATATGGTTGTAATGGCTTTGAGCCTTCTTGTTAAATGGCCTTGAGCCAATATCATAACAATGTGATATCTGATCAATCATGTTGAATGTAATATATGTCATAATTTTGGACATGTTGCAGCGAGTTGCAGAAGTAGAATGTTTAAAGCTAATAACCATCTCACAAAAAGATCATCGACTTCCAGGTACTTTAATGGATATTGTTTTGCTTGCAATATGTTTGGTCATAAAGTCATTGGTTGCAATAGAAGGAATATGAAACATATAAGATGTTATGCTTGTAACAAGTTTGGGCATGTAACAAAAGAATGCAGGAACAAGTCTATGGATCGCCACAGACAATATGGTAAGAAACCAAATAAGAACATTGATATCAGAAAATCTGAAAAAGATGGATCCACCAATAAGCAAGAAAAGGAAGAACAGATAAGATGTGGTTTTGCTCTCTGCTCATTCGAAAACGAAGATGAATGGTACATAGATAGTGGATGTTCTCATCACATGACTGGAGATAAGAGTAAAATGGAGTCTCTCCGTAAAAACCATCGTGGTAATGTTATTCTTGAAACTGATGTTTCAGCAAATGTTCTAGGACAAGGTAAAGCCAGAATTAATAAAACTAGAGCAGCAGTTGATGCTTTGTTAGTGCAAGGGCTAAAGAAGAATATCCTAAGCGTAGGACAAATGGCAGATACTGGAAATATAATAGTAAGGTTATGAATGAAGTAACTGGAAAAGTCATAATAAGAGGATACATAAATCGAGACAAATTGTATGTGTTTGAAGATCAGAATTCTCATAGATATGAGAAAGGATCAGACTTAGAGTAAAAGAAGATTTTGCCTATTGCAATCTCTTATTCTTAAATGAATATTTCTAACATTGACTGCAGAAGTGGTGAGAGGTACTTGACCTCATGAAAAACAAAAGATGGTTATCAGGTCCTCAGGATCAGTGATGTGTAATCTCAGGGGGAGTAATACATATTAATTCCCATGGTTATTTTTTATTTTCATGTTGCTTATACTACTGACAGTGTCTCTAGTGAAGTAACAATAAACAGGTACAGACAAAACAGACTCAGGGGGAGTTGAAAGTGTGAAATTTCAGTATTTCACTTTCTGTATGCAGATCTTATGAAGACAAGTCCCGTTGTATACACGAGATCTAGACTGCACAGTGGTGTACATTTTGGTTTGATGAAGAAACAGTGGGGCAGACTCAGGAAAAGGGTCTGATATGGTTCAATCAATTATCAATTGGCCTTTTTGTTTTGATGTTTGATGGTTACAATCTGTTAATGCTATTTAGAAGTGTTTTTGGCCCTCATAAGTCGTTGATGACTTGATGGATAACTGGTTGATGATGATGCCTTGATGATTGTTACTGATATATGAAATGATATAATTAGATCTGACAGTTGACAGTTGGCACAGGGTCAGGGGGAGCAATTGCTAGGCTTCTAATAATGCGTTGTTGGCATTATGTTTGCTTTAAAAGTCCTTCGTATGTAATGATGCTTATCAATGGTAACAATACTTATGTCGCTAAAGTGTTTAAATGATGCATCATGCTATGCTGCGGTCATGGGTTGCCTATGATGAAATAACGTATGATACTCATATATTACTTGGGCCACATAATTGTTTTGATGTTACTGATCAGATTTTTGGATGATTCTTTTAATGATGCATATGCCACATATGTTATGTTGCTGACATAGTGATCTTCATAAGTTCAAGGAGATAAACAAAGCTTGAGTACACAACTTCATTATTTGATGATGATAAGTGTCACTCATTACTTTATGCTGTTGTCATCATGCCTTCAAAGATGCATAAATTGCATATGGTACAGTTATGGACGAGGATTTGTTAAAATTGGCAACTGGGGCCAAACTCCATGTAGGTCACCTCATTTATGGCAGCTGATATTTTTCTTGGATTCCTCTCATCAAGAGGTGTAGGATTGATCTAACGATCATCCGATTCCGACATGTATTTATGGAGATATGAATTTATTTGTATTTCTTGACAATCTGTCAAGGTCGGCCAGCAAGTAAAATAGTGTTTTACACCCCCAGCTTATCCTCAAACGTGGCATATAAGAAGAGGAGACCTTGAGGCATTATGATACTCATCTCACCATCTCATTCCTCTCTCTCCTGGTCTCTTGGGTATGTGTAAGAGGAGGAAGGCACTCACACGTGGGAGAAAGAAGGACGCATGTTTGTTTTAGGGCAGTGTTGACCTAGGGTTGACCGAGGAGCAGCGGGATTGTTTTATGCATGTGTTGACCAGCGAAGAGGAGGTTTGGCTGCGTTCTTGGGTTGGGCAGCCTCTCCTAGGCTAGCCGCATTGTTGGGCAGCCAAACGTTGGCCTGTTTGACCACAGATTTGACCGGCGTTGACTGGTTAGGGCTGACAGCAGGATTGCTGATATGTTGAGTGTTGTTTGACGATGTTTTGAGGACTGTTTTGGGCTGTTATCTATTGTTGTTGGAGGCTGAGTTCTCCTAGGTTGACTTGAGGTCATTTGGGAGTTGTTTGACCAGCTTTGACCTTGCTGATCAAGATTGTATTGCTGCTGTTGTAAAATCACAGATTTGTGATATTGTACTATCTCTCTCTCTGCTGAATTATTGAAGAATATAGAAGAATTGATCAAAGGGTTTCCCCGCATTGGGGTTTGTCCCTGGCTGGTGCCACATCTTGTGTCTCTTGTCTTGGCTTGTCTTCTGTTGTTTACATTTATGTTCTATCTGCATTTTACTATCATGTTGATGTGATTGCAATACTGGAAATTGATATTGGGCTAATAAGAAGATTTGAAGTAAATTTCTCTTAAGCATAGAACATACCATAATTTAACATGGTATCAAAGTTGAGGTGAAGACAAAGCCCAAGCAAGAGTAAGAGCAATCACCGAAGATAGTTGGAAAAGTCAAAAGGCTTCATGGGTTCCTCATCACACTTCCCCGCCAAAGACAAGCTCCGTGAGAAGTCTAACTATCACGAATGGAAGATGTCTCTTGATCTGACATTGGAAGAGTAGGAAGGGTTGGAATCATGGGCAGCATGATGGAGCTACACGGTAAGGTGCAGCAAATGGACGAAAGGTAGCACTACGATAGGTGAAACCATCACCTTGGAGAATCAGTTGAAGCAGAATGTCTTCAACTGATCTCATCGTCATAGGAGATGATCTATGCTCAGATCTAGATAAGTCAAAGTGTTGATTTCTGTCGTAAATGTACTATCTCTCTCTCTCTGTTGAACTTTGAAGAACATAAAAGAAGAATTGATCACGGGTTTCCCCACAATGGTAGAATTATAGAGCCTCCATCAAATGCACCGACTACTACAAGAAACAAATACACTAGGGGTGAAGTCAAAGCGAAGAAGATCATCCGACATTCAATTGACAAGTGTTTGGTGGCCTACATTTCCGAGTTGAACATCTCCAAGGAGATCTACGATAGACTAGTAAGCTTGTTTAAAGTTAGTGATGCAAATCAAGTTTTGGAGGACTCCCATCCGAATGGTATATATTTAGAACCACTATTCTCAACAATGATCGAATACTGAGATTTGAAGAATTGATGTCGAGATGCATTCAAGAAGAGACAAGGATGGTAGAGCAAGAAATGCCTTCAAGCAAAGGCAACCCCACTGCTTTCTCCTCTCACGCCAAAAGGAGAAATAATTCTAGGTCCAAAGGTCACTTCAAAGGAAACCCTGCATCAAAGGTTGGAAGGAAAGGAAGATGCTTTGTTTGCAATAAATTTGGCCACTATGCGAAGGAGTGCCCAAATAGAAAGTATTCATCACATGATGATGATCAAAATCAATTATGGGGAAACTCCAACCACAATCAAAGGAATGGCAGGTTCAATGGCAAAGGAAAGAGGAATGCGGGAAATCAAGGAAGTAGTCAACCCTCCAAGAAAGCTAGGAACTTCAAGTATGAATCAAATGTTGTTAACAATAAGCAAGATGAGTATTATTTGATATCGACCCTCTCCACTACCTCTGCTCCGGACTCGTTGGGAAACTGGCTTATTGATAGTGGTTACAAGGAAGCTCTCTCTAATCTAATAGAGAAGGAGACAAACTTGGAAGTTATTCTTGGAGACAATTCCACCTATCCAGTAAAAGGTGTAGGAAATGTTACTTTTCAATTAAATCAAGGTAACACAATTCATTTGCAAGAAGTCTTATATGTACCTAATCTCAAGAAGAACCTGGTGTCCATTTCGGCAATGGAAGACAAAGGTGGCCTTCATCGATGGCAAGGTACATGTATGGAAAAAGAATTTTTAAGATCCTTTTACTCTTGGGTTCTGGGTTGACTCTTTATATCAAGTTGGAGGAAGTCCGTTGGGAGTCATGTCTTGTGACACATCTCTTCAGTCTCAACTATGGCACCGAAGGTTTGCCCACCTTCATTATAAGGCTCTACCCGATGTAAGACAGATGGTGACAGCGATGCCCAAATTCAAAGTAGAGCATGAAGGTGTATGCCCGGGATGTGCCGAAGGAAAGCTCAAAAGGGGACCATTCCCCTCAAGCCATAGCAAGACCTCCGACATTTTGCAATTGGTTCACTCCGACATATCTAGTATGATGCCCGTGAACTCGTTGGGAGGATATCTATATTATCTCACTTTTACAGATTATTATTCTCACAAGACTTGGATATACTTCTTGAAAAAGAAGGATGAAGTGTTCTCCTGGTTTCGTCACTTCAAAGCCTTGATAGAAAATCAAACCAAGAAAAGGATCAAGATTTTAAAGACTAATAATGGGACCGAGTATGAATCCAATGAGTTCCATGACTCTTGCAAAGATGCTGGCATTAAGAGGGAGACCACAACACCATACACTCCTAAGCAGAATGGTGTGGCGGAAAGATAGAATCGTACGATTGTGGAAGCCGTTCGTGCAATGCTCCATGATCAAAGGCTTCCAAAGTTTCTATGGGCCAAAGCTGCGAATATCACCGTATATGTTCAAAACCGATGCCCTCATCAAGCATTGGATTCCAAGACTCCCGAAGAAATGTTCACTAGTAAGAAACCCGATGTCTCTCATTTTAAAATTTTTGGAAGTCCCGTATATTTTCATGTGCTGAAAGAGAAAAGAAGCAAATTGAGTGCATCTGGAAAGAAGGGAATCTTTGTAGGCTATAGCAAAAATTCTAAGGGCTATAGAATTTGTGGTTGGTCAAAGGGAAGTCGAGATAAGCCATGATGTCACCTTTGACGAAGATATGGCTCTTAGCAAGGTTGACAATCTTCCTATTCTAAGGAAAGATAAAGAAGTTAACACCAGGAAGCCAAAAGAGAAGGAAAATGAGACGATGCCTGATGTGGAAGAACCTATGGATCCTATTGATCCCCCTCCGCAAGAGCCTTCCTCTTTTAGGAAGAAGCCCTCATGGTGTAGGGGGACTCTTAAAGATGTCGAGAGACATATTGCACCCAGAGGGACTTTCCGTGAAAGCAAGAAGTCGACAAGGTATTAGGGATACTTGACTATTATGAGCACCATCAGTGAAAATGAGCCTTCATCGTTCGAAGAAGCCGTGAAGCATCAAGTATGGAAGGATGCTATGAATGAAGAATACAAGTCCATCATGAAGAGCAATGTCTGGGATGTGGTTCCCAGACCCCAGGACAAAATAGTTGTCACCTTGAAATGGCTTTACAAAATCAAGCATGGCGCTGATGCATAGTTGCAGGAAGCGTCCCCCACCCCCCCCGGTTCCAAGGCACGAAGTGCATCCCGTGCGGATGCATCCACGAAGCATCCCCAAAAGCACGCTTCCAAAATTAAGCACGTTTCCGCCTGTTTTGGACGCTTCTACCTGTTTTGGACGCTTCCGCCTGTTTGGGATGTTTGTTTTGAGTATAAATGCAAAAAAATATAAATATATATATATATATATAGTAGATGCTTTGCTTCCTAGATTTTTGGAAAATGACGCTTCTGCGTCCCTGCTTCCAAAAAAACGTCCCCGCTTCGTGCAACATTGAGCTGATGGGAGTGCTGAAAAGTACAAGGCTTGCTTTGTTGCCCGAGGTTTCTCTCAAAAGGAAGGTGTAGATTATGATAAGATATTTGCACCTGTTGCCTGATACACCACCATCTGCTCAATCATAGCCCTTGTCGTTTCCCAAGGATGGAACCTACATCAGATGGATGTCAAGACCGCATTCATGCATGGTTCGATTAAAGAGGAAGTCTATGTGGAACAACCCGACGGGTTTGAGATCCATAATCGAGAATCTCATGTATGCAGGTTGAAGAAAGCTCTCTATGGGCTGAAGCAAGCATCCCGAGCTTGGTATGAGAGGATCAATACCTACTTGATGAAGCTGGGATTCACTAGGAGTCAAACCTTTACTTTAAGGTTGAAGATGATAAGCCTCTCATACTGGGGTTGTATGTTGACGACCTCTTTATGACATGTGCATACCCTCTCATTCACAAATGTAAGAGGGAGTTGGCTTCCGAATTTGAGATGAAGGACCTAGGACTGATGCACTATTTCCTAGGGCTAGAGGTCTAGCAAAAGCCATGAGAAATTTTCCTATCTCAAGGAAAATACGTGGTGAAGATATTGGAAAGATTTGGTATGGTAGATTGCAAGCCTGTGACTACCTCGATGTAGCTCAACTTCAAGAAGTTAAGCGGTAGTGTTGCCGGACCTGTTTTGGGAAATGCTTCTGAGTATCGTCAACTCATAGGAGCATTGATGTTCTTGGTGAACTCCTGTCTAGATATATGTTTTGCAGTCAACACGTTGAGCCAATATATGGTTGGGCCTCATCACTCACATTGGATTGGTGCCAAGAATCTACTGAGACATCTTCGGGGCACAATCACTCATGGGTTGAGATACACTGCCAGAGATGTGAGGCTACATGGATATTCTGTTGCTGATTGGGTAGGCAGTGTGGTGGACCGAAAGAGCACTTCCTGGCGTTGTTTCTCTTTGGGTTCTGCTTCGATATCCTAGATGAGCAGGAAGCAGAAGTCGGTGGCTTTGAGCACCGCTAAGGCAAGGTACATTGTTGTGAGTATGGCCTCCTGTGAGGCTGTCTGGTTGAGGAAGCTCTTCAGTGAGTTGTTTGGGCATACGCTAGATACTACCGTGATCCTCTGTGACAACCAGAGTGGGATTCGTTTATCAGAGAATCTTGCGTTTCATGATCGCTCCAATCACATTGATTTCAAGTACCACTTTATCTGGGATATGGTAAACGAGGAGCAATAAGGCTCCATCATATTGGGACCAATGAGCAAGTCGTCAACATTCTGATGAAGCCCCTAGGAAAGGTCAAATTTCTGACTTTCCAAGAACAACTAGGAGTTGTTGAAAGACCCTCTTATGAGGGGTTCTGTAAGATGCATACATTCAGCTTTGAGAGCTCCGGGGGACTTGGGGTACTTCTTGGAGCGACAAGCAACCATAGTGTGACTCACCCTCCCCTAGTGGTGTGCTATGTACAGGGTGAATGATTCAACCTTCCCCTGTGATACCTCGTGGCGACATGTAGGTAGGAAGAATGGTTCATCCTTCTCCTGCTGAGACATCCTACCCATGCAGTCTGGGACGCATGGGAAGTACCTCTCATCTGGCCAATGAGTAGGGAAATGAGGATAGGGACAATAGTAGTATCGATGGACGCATCGTGTATCTACCGTACTCCCTGTGCTAGGATGACATTGATCTAGGATCAATTGGCACTGACTTCGGGTCAGTAAGAGTGATATAGCTCACTCTCTTTTTGGAACTGACTTCGGGTCAGTAAGAGTGGTATGAGACACTCTTTATTTGGAACTAACTTCGGGTCAGTAAGAGTGGTATGACACACTCTCTTCATTGGGACTAACTTCGAGTCAGTAAGAGTGCTATTGGACACTCTTTTATCTGGAACCAACTTCGAGTTAGTATAGGATGGTATGAAACATTCTCGATCATTTCTTCTTCTTCATAGTTCAGCAGATCAGAGCAGAGTCGAGCAGTGAAGGGCAGTGCATTTGATGGCAACGATGGTACCAACAGACAAATGGATTAGCAGATGGAATTCTCCCTAGTTGAGAGGGAGTGTTAAAATTGGCAACTAGGCCCAAGCTCCATGTGGGTCACCTCATTTATGGCAGCTGATATTTTTCTTGGATTCCTCTCATCGAGAGGTGTAAGATTGATTTGACGATCATCCGATTCCGACATGTATTCATGGAGATATGGATTTATTTGTATTCTTGACAATTTGTCAAGGTCGGCCAGTAAGTAAAATAGTGTTTTACACCTCTAGCTTATCCTCAACGTGGCATATAAAAAGAAGAGACTTTGCGGCATTATGACGCTCGTCTCACCATCTCATTCCTCTCTCTCCTAGTCTCTTGGGTATGCGTAGGAGGAGGAAGGCACTCACACGTGGGAGAAGGAAGGACACAGGTCTGTTCCAGGGTAGCGTTGACCTAGGGTTGACCGAGGAGCAACAGGATTGTTTTATGCATGCGTTGACCAACGAAGAGGAGGTTTGACTGCGTTCTTGGATTGGGCAGCCTCTCCTAGGCTAGCCGCATTGTTGGGCAACGAAACGCTGGCCTGTTTGACCACAGATTTGACCAGCGTTGACTGGTTAGGGATGACTGCAGGATTGTTGATATGTTGACTGCCGTTTGACCATGTTTTGAGGACTGTTTTGCGCTGTTATCTATTGCTGTTGGAGGCCAAGTTCTCCTAGGTTGACTCGAGGTCATTTGGCAGTTGTTTGACCAGCTTTGACCTCGCTAATCAAGATTGTATTGTTTCTGTTGTAAAATCACATATTTGTGATATTGTACTATCTCTCTCTCTCTATTGAATTATTGAAGAATATAAAAGAATTTATCAAAGGGTTTCCCCACATTGGGGTTTGTCCCTCGCTGGTGCCACATCTTGTGTCTCTTGTCTTGGCTTGTCTCTTGTTGTTTACATTTATGTTCTATCTGCATTTTACTATCATGTTGATGTGATTGCAATACCATAATTTAATAGGATTCCTATAGTTCTTGGCTCTCACATGGTATAATGTTTTTGCTTTTGATGGTATCAAGGAGATGAGTTACTAACAAAGTTTGACAAATGATTGTGAGCTCATGGCTTGCTTTTCTCATCGAGGAGAAGCTAGATACATACTGCTCTCTATGATGGGTGAACTACAGATAAGGATCTTATGAATGATTTGCATATTGATGAAGTGATAGTTCTTCTTGGATGAAGAAAATGGGCCAAGAGAATGGTGTTACTACAGGTTTCATGAAGACATGGCTATTTGGAGACATGGCTTACTTAGTCACATAGTGATGATGATAAGGAATGATGAATACTTCTCCCTATCTTACTTTATGATGATAGGCTTGGTTCTCACATATGTTGATTAACATGATTGATGCTTATCAGATGTGGGATGTTAGAAAACTCCCTAGTGATGATACATGTTTGATATGTTGGGGATTTTTGTGGAAAGAACATGCAGTTCTTGCTATGATTATTTAATGATGATGTTGTGGTCATGGATGATGACTATGGTGCTTACACATGTACATGATATGATGTGAATGGTTTTGTGAATATATGGTCAGTACTGCTTGGAGATATGGCATATGCTTAGTTAATGCATGAAAGGCTATGTTTTTATGAACATACATCAAGGCTTTTTCTATCAAGGGAAAAGAGCAAGTTGATCCTGATGAGGTCAAGAGGATGAGTTGATAACAGATATCTATGGAAAACCTTATGTGGAATATCAGGTCATGCGTTGATGATATTGAAGCTACATTGATAATGGACATATACAGGTTGTTGTTCTTAGTGTTGATGTCAAATGCTCATGGTGCATAGTGTATGATAGTTGTTGATGACTATCATGGTCTTATTAGAGTCTTTTGGTCTTAGTTACGAATGTCTAATCTATCATTTGATGTAAAGGTCATGTAAATACCTATGACGTAATCATTGTAAAATTCATTCATGTATGGACTATTGTGGTCAAGTCGTTTGGACATGTCATGTAATTTGTAACCCCACTATGTTTGGGAAGTTGATGTAATAATGATGTCAAATATGTAAACCCATTGTGATTGGGTGATTGATGTAAGTTTGAGTCCTTGGTGATAGGACATGTCATATGAGTCATAGAGTCATGTACTTCACTGTACATTTGTCAAAAACTTCAACATGTGCTCAGGGGGAGCATGATCAGTGTTCATACTCAACAGTTCAGATATAAAAGTCTTCATTCAGCATTGTCAGCCGTTTGCCCTTGATGTCAAAGGGGGAGACTAGCTTGGTGTTTGGCGAGTAGCTTGGTATTTGACAAGCTTGTTGTTTGGCTTGATGTATTTACAGGTTGTGGTGACCAAACACCAAAGTGGTTGCCATCAAGTCCAAAGGGGGAAATTGTTGGCATTATGAATTAGGTGTTGTCCTTGATGGCAACCTACCTGATGAGTTGTCCTTGATGACAACCTACCTGATGAATGGCAACCTACTTGATGAGTTGTCTCTTGATGGAAACCTACTTGTTGAAGATGTAAACAGGATGTGACAGAGTATTTTACAGATGTGACAGAGTGTTTTGTAAAAGGCATAGTAGTTCAGAGATAGAGGTATGATACAGTTGAAAGTTCAAGTATACGTGGGTTCTGTTAAGCAAAGTCGCGTATACATGTGGGTTCTATTAAGCAAAGTCGCATATACACGCGAGTATGAAGAAGCAAAGACACATACAATTTCCACACCATGGTATTCCAAATACCAAGGGTACTTACCATGGTATTGCCCTGTGGTATTGAGCCCAGCGACGATTGTTTTGATCCGTCTAAGAAAAGCATCGGCAGGACTATGGTTTTCACCTATGGTATTGGATAAAAGCTAAACTATATAAGGTGATGAAGATCAAAGTGTGTATTGTGTGCAAGTGACGAAAATCTTATGAATACTTAAATCTAAAGCAAATATGCATGTTATGGGCTATTGATGCTTTGCTTGATCTAAACTAAGCATGCACCCGGGAGTTTGATGATGGACCAGATCCAATAGATCTAAGATGACAATCATGATTATGGGACGATTTGATTTGTGTTGATGGCATCTTAACACATGATTTGTCCATGTATGTCGAGATCTGGGTATGTCTGAAGTTTTGTGTTGCAACGAAGATTTGACTCAAACTTTGCAGATCTATACACGTGTTTTATAACCTACAAGGCGTGTACACATGCAGACATGTTTTTGGTAAGTCGCGTACACGCGGGTTTGGTTCCTGAAAAAAATGTTTGACCAGTTAATCAACTTTTGATGTGTTTCTGTTGTCTGTCAATGAAGTCTTCTTAATGATCTGTGCTTAAACAATGATGGTCTGATTGTGAATTGATTAATTGAAGAATGTTGAAGTTACTTGTTGATTGAAATTGAAGATCAGAGAAAGTTTTGTGATTGGTTCAAAATGTTGCAGTAGATCTGAGTATGATTCAGTGTTTGTTTCAGAATGGCAATTGTTCAATTTTCAGTTTTCAAAGGTTTAAGATCTGTACGCGGGTATGATTCATGAAAGGCGCATACACACGTGGGTTTGCTACTATAAAGTAGCGTATACATTTTGACAGATGGTTGATCAAGGTTTACAGTAACAAGATCTGGTTTCTGTGATGTGCAGTATGATGTTTGATATTCTGGTTACAATGATCTAACCAATTGGTTGAGTTTTGATTAGTTTCAATTGATTGAGTTTCAACGATTGGTTGATTCAGTTGTGTCAGAAATTGATGATTGAGTTATAGTTTGATGATTGATATTGAGCTTAAATGTTGGTAGTGGGTCCAGTCTGAAAATTTGATGAAACGTAACCTACAAGTTATGATGTGTTGTAGCTGGTGGATCCAATATGAAAATTTATGAAATGTGGTCCTCGGAGTTTCCTTCCAATAGTAGTTGGTAATCAGATCAAGAGGTTGGAGCTCCCTTCTAGTAACAGTTGGAGAACGAGTGAAGGTTGTAGCCTTCAGCAAGTTGGTGTCTGCGTACTGGTACAAGTTTATGCCAATACAAGAGCCAAGGGTTTGGATCTCCCTTTCAGTGGACGCTGGAGAACGAGCGCAGATTGTACTCTTTTGTAGGTAGGTGTTGCGTACTGGTATGAGTTTGCACCAGTAAAAGATTGTAAAAATATTTTCTTTATATTAAAAGAAGACAGAGACGACAGCAGCAAATGGTTTGTTTTCCCGCATTGAGTTTCCACCTTAAATCCTGGTGTTCACGTGTGTTGCTTATGTGTGATGGTTTATTTTGTTCTTTTTGCACATGGTTACTGTCTATCTAATCTTTAATAAAGTACTAATGCACTAGTTGAAGATAAACAGATGATGAACTAACTGAAACAAGTTTACTGGATGTACACTAGTTGTCTTTAGAACAGTGGCTTACACACGCGGGTTCCTTTTAGTAAAGTCGCGTACAGAAATCAGAATATGAAATGAAAAGTTTGTAATTTTGAAAACACTGATTCACCCCCCCCCCCTCTTAGTATTTTTCCCAACAGCGATCAACATCGGACCGGTCATTGAATCGATAGACCCCCTGAACCAGGGACCAATCAGAACTGGATAGAAACCGATAAGAAATGTTGAAAATGCAACAAGATGATGGAGCTTAGTGGAAAGGAGTCGCCTTCACTAAGTGGTCCGGCAGGCTATTTTTAGACTATGTCTATTTTTAGACATATGGATCATGGTCTATGAGTCGTAGGATGCTGTTTATGGATGATTGGTCATATTGGGAAAAATAGATGGACTTCTATTTTTGGTTCACAGCGGAGTGATCAAAGTCTATTTTTAGGTTGTCAGGCTAAAAATAGAAACAGTCAAATATTATTAGCCTTCAGTAATATTTGGACTATAAACTTTATCTTATTCTCTTGGAGCACTTCAGTTCGAGCTACGGATGTGGCACATGCAGCTGACAAAAGGAATCACGTGGTTTCTTATGTGTTAGTTGAGCTATTGCATGGAGGACTTCACTTAGAACTCATACCTGTGAGTTCTGTGGAGTTGGATGTGGAGTTGATGGAGTTGTGTTCAGTTTGACTTAGTTGAACTAGTTGTATTTAGTCTAACTAAATAATACACTAGTGATGAGTTGTGTGAATTGATTGTTAATTAATTCACTAATTATTAACTCATAAAGAAACTAAAGAATACATCAGTTAACTCAGTGCATGGACAGTTCAACAGAGACAGGTGTTAGAGGTAAGTGAAAGGGTGAGTTGTGACTATCAGTTGTGCATGAGATTTGCACATGCATGGATTGAGTAATGCCAATGAGGATTGCGCAGTGTGGGCCAATATCAAGGCAATTGTAGCTTGTGCTCACGTGATTTCTCACGCAGGATTGTGCAGTGGAGGCAGGCAAAGCAGCAGAGGAGATTTGAACCTGTGACTTGTTCGGATCTGAGCTAGTTTTGTGTGTAACAGGTGGAGATAGTGTTGAGTACTTGAGAGGAGTATTGTACTATGTATTGTTACATGTTCTCAATCATTATAATATACAGATAGTGTGGGGTTTTCAGCTGTATGCTTTCCCCGGGTTACATACTGTGTTAATGTGCGCATGCGATTGATGTTTCATTGTTTTTGAATACTGCAAATTAGTGATCAACGTAGAGGAGGTTATGTATTATGCATGTATTCCGCAATAGTGTATAATCGGGATAATCTCTGTGAATAAGTGTCATATTATTCAAAATTTCTACATGGTATCAGAGCAGAGTTGATCATCAGATCTATTATTCAGAAAGTGTTTACATTTTATTTCTTCAGGCAGAGTCTGTAATCGGACCAGGTAGCCTCTGGATTCATCCTTCCTTTGGAAGGTGAGATATCTGATAAAAGCCAATACAGTCAATCTCTGTACGAGAAATACTTTGTTCTCACAAATTTTAGATCAGAAGCGGTTGAGTTTGGAGCTGGTGGAATTAGAATTTGCAGCAGTGTTTTCTTGGTATCAACGTGGCAATGTCTTTCAACGGATTGCGATTGGAGTATGCTCTTGAGGGCAGCTCGAACTATATTGCATGGAAGGACAGGATGGAGGCGGTGTTGGATGATAATGGGTTGAAGGAGTTCATAGAGGCTGAGGTCCCAAAGCCTACTGATACTGCCAAGTTGATGCTTGGAAAAATAAGACAGCAAAGTGTCGAAGGATTCTGTTGGACGGCGTGAAGGATCACATTGTGTCCAGCCTGCATGGAAAGGCTTCTCCATATTTGATGTGGAAAGCGTTGACAGATCTATTCCAAAGCAAGAGCGACCAGAGGAAGTTGGCGCTCAAGGATAAACTTAGAAACATTAAGTGTGAGAATGAAGACAGTATGCCCAAGTATCTCACGAAGTTCACCCAATACCGAGATGAGTTGGGAAGTGTGGGGGTGACTGTCGATGATGAGGACTTGGTGAGCTTGGCTCTCCTTGGTCTTCCGAAGAGTTGGCATTCCTATCAGGACTCTGTCAATGGTCGACAGAAATTGCCAGGATGGGAGAGACTTTGGTCGGATCTTGTACAAGAGGAGATCAGACGGAGCACCAGAGACAGTTCTTCATGCATGCATGATGAGGAGAACTGTGTCTTAGCGAGTAAAGCGAAGAAGGGGAAGGAGAAGGTTTCTCTTTCCGAATCCAGTTCTTCCAATGATGGGAAGAAGGTTGACAAGTCGAAGGTGAGATGCTTTCGTTGTCATGAGTTGGGCCATTATGCTACTAATTGCCCAAAGAAGAAATCCAAGAAGGGATCCGGGGAAGAATCTGAAGGTGAGGCACTTGCTTCACAGTTCGAGTTGGATTTCACACTTTTCGCATGCATGGTTTCATCCATGGTAGGAAGTGGTTGGTTTCTTGACAGTGGAGCTTCTTTCCACATGACCGGTGACAAGAGTTTGTTCAGTACTTTGGAGGAGAAAGATCTCCAGATACTCATAGCGATGGCTAATGATGAGAAGTATAGTGTCTCAGGTATAGGCACGGTTATTTTTCAGAGGGAGTATGGAGCTCGCCTTACCTTGACCGATGTCAAGTATGTACCAGGACTGAAGAAAAACTTGGTGTCGATCGCGATGCTGGAAGACAGATGGTATGTAGTCTTCAGTAAAAGAAAGGTTTTCCTTAGACACATCATCACTAGACAAGGGAAGCAGATTGGTTCACGGGTCAAGAACCTGTATGCTCTTGAGGTTCAAGATGCATGCAAAGCCTTGAGCAGCGAGGCAACTGATGGAGACTTGGTGGTTGAGAGGGAGCGTATATTACCTCTCAACATGCAGAGCCAGAAGAAGTCTCAGATGACTGTGGAGGAGCCACGATTGGTGCAGCAGCTTCAGGAGGTTGTGGAGCAGCCACAACAAGGGAAGCTGAGAGGAGATCGAGTAGAGACATTTACTCATACAGAGACCTCCAGTAGGGGGAAACTTCGAGCCAGGTGGGCAGAGGGATCGCATGCAACCATACCTCCAGGTAGGAGGTGGGGTGATGTGGATTGATCGTCCTAAGGAGGAAGGGCAGGATCCTTGAGGTACCCAACCTCTTGGATGAGACCTTGCTATGGGAGCCCCGATGTGGAGTAGCTGGAACTGATTGATTGGGTAGAGACAGATGCGGATGGAACGGCAGAGAGAGCGACAGTGTAGGGAATCCCAAGATAGCGCATAGCTAGCAGGTTGCAGCAATGCGAGAGGCACAAGTGTTTTGCACAGTGCTAGGTGGCACAGAGAGGTGTGCAATGGTGCGAGATGCATGGAGATATTGCAGTAGCGCAGATGTCAGAGAGGGAGCACTTGTCAGCAGCAGGTAGAGCTTCAGCATCAGAGTATGTTCCTAGCCCAACAGAGTGGTCAGTTGGGAGTGTTTTTGTTCCAAGTGTTGTTGGAGAAAGTAGACCAAGCAAATGTGTTGCATGCAGAACATTCCAGAGTTGCAAGATAGGGGTTGCAGATAATCCATATCTTGTTGAGAGGGAGTGTTGAAAATGCAACAAGATGATGGAGCTTAGTGGAAAGGAGTCGCCTTCACTAAGTGGTCCCGCAGGCTATTTTTAGACATATGGATCATGGTCTATGAGTTGCAGGGTGTTGTTTATGGATGATTGGTCATGTTGGGAAAAATAGATGGACTTCTATTTTTGGTTCACAGCGGAGTGATCAAAGTCTATTTTTAGACTGCCAGGCTAAAAATAGAAACAGTCAAATATTATTAGCCCTTAGTGATATTTGGACTATAAACTTTATCTTATTCAATATCACCCTTTATAAACTTTATCAATATCACCCTTTATAAACTTTATCAATATCACCCTCTACGCATTAAAAGAAGATGGAAAAAGCATAGCATGTCAAGTCAAGATTTTGCTTGAGTGATGGATAATTTTTTTAGTAGGCTCATGAAGAGGAGTTTGACAACCAATGCCACTAACATTAAGGTACATAGAGGGTTTGGTGCTCTTGATTAAATACTAGTTCCATACCCACATACATGACAAAATCCAATGTAGCGTTGTAATCCCCCCAATCTTGAAATCTTGGAAAACTATTAAGTCTGATGTATTTTGAATGAGATTTAAAATTCTACTTTCTTCATATGAAAACCAATGAGGTCATAACCACTCTCAAACATTGTGAGACATTTCATGATAATGTTAAAATGTCAGTTTTTGTAGCAATAGAGGTGTTCTAGTCTCGAAACTTTGTGGAGAGACTAAAACATAGTTCTCCAAACCCAGAAATCGTTTTTGGAAATTCCACCTAGAGATGGCTCAATTAAATTAATTGACCATAATTAAAATTTCCTACTTAGGAAAATGCTTAATTAATAGTAATTAATTGAGAAAGGTGAGAATTCTCTAGAAACTCACACGGTAGATGGAGAACACACCAATGCAGATACTCAGTGGTATGGGCAGTTCAATTTTCCAGTGCAAGTCATTCAACAGGAGAAGTTGAGCCAGTAGATCGAGTAGCAGGTGGCAGAAGAGGTCAGCAATCATCCGAAGGAAGTTTTCCAGTTCCAAAGAGTCAGAAAGAAGAGGCCGAAATTTATCTCCAAGATGTTGTGAAGAGCCTCGAGAAGACAATTCGATTTGGCTGAAGGGAAGGTAATTTTCAGTTGTAAAGGCCAAGAGGAATTTTCCAGAGTGAGAAGCATTTTCCCAGTTAGCAACAGGTAGGACGGCTTGATTTGCAAGCAGTGTTCGACGGGGACGCGTCCCCCAGCGTTGGGTGCGCGCACCCCTCCCACCCTACGCACCCGGGACAGGGGGACGTCTGGGGAAACGTTTCCCCACGTCCCCCTTTTGGGGAGACGTGGGGAGACGCAAGGGGGGATGTTTCCCTAGTGTGGGGGGCGCAACTCCCCAGGCATCCCCCCTCAAAATGCTCTATGCGTCCCCCCTAAATTTGCTTGTAAACAATGATTTATGACAGGGGAAACCTAGTATTTGATCATATTGCCCTACTAATGCTACGTAATTCATGGTAATGTTAAATTCTTAAAGTAAAATTGACATTCTCCTTTATCTTTCATTTTCATCATTTTACTTAAATTTTTAACATTACCATGAAATGACTCAGGATGTTTGAGAGTGGTTCCGACCTCTTTGGATTTCATATGCAGAAAGTAGAATTTTGGATCTCACTCAAAATCCAACAAACTTAACAGTTTTTCAAGAATTTAGGATTCGATGGATTGCAATGTTTCCATTGCATTTTGTCATGTACAAGGGTATGGAATTAGTATTTAATCAAGAGCACCAAGCCCTTTGTGTACTTTAGAGTGACTTTTAGACTCATCACTCCACTGTTTATGAGTCTAGTTATATCAATTTACTATTCCAGTGTTTAGATTTCAGTATCTATTATAGTCTATTTTGCTTTAGTACTAATTAGATTCTAGAATGATGAATGATGAATTTTAATTTTAAATCAATTTAGAATCTAGAATGATGAATGATGAATTTAATTTTTAAATCAATGTAGATTCTATAATGGTGAATAATGAATGATGAATATGTATCAGAGTATTTCATTATTGAATCTCGTGGTCTACAGATGAATCATTTATGTATTAGCAAGAATGATGAGTATGGATCAATGTATTTCATTACTTAATTCAATTATGTATGTATCATTGTATTTATGCTTTTATTATTGAATATGAATTTGAAATATATATATATATATATATATATTAAAAAAACTATATACCCCGACGTCCCCCCTAAATTTCCCTAAGAATTGAGGGTACTCCCACACGTCCCCCCTTGTGCGTCTCCCCGCACCCACGTCTCCCCGTCCCAGAGTCTTGGTGGAACATTGTTTGCAGGAGTTTTGGGTTGAGCGTATAGCAAAATACGCAGGGGTGACGCAAAAGTTGCACAGAGCAAGTTGGACGACTTGCTTTTCAGAGAGAGTTAGGTGTCAGGATTGCTTGGAGAGGGGTTAAAATCCCTCAGTTTATTTTTGCTAGTATTTCTCTTGGATAGAGTCGCCAATTTGGCTACAATTGATTGTACTCATAATTCTTACTGCAAATAATAATATAAACCCTCAGTGGTTGCACCGGTTTTCCCACAATGGGTTTTTCCAAGGACTTTTGGCCAAATATAACGGTGTCATTTTTATGTGTGTACTAGTATTTCTTAGTTCCTTGTTTTTGCTTCCACAATATTTAATTTGGTGAAGAAATTGCAGTGTGAATATTTCATTATTTTGTCGCAAACAAAATAAACTGCATAATTAAATTTACAACTAAAAGAAATATTTCTAGTTGTTGCATTTCAAGGAATTTTCATATGGTATCGGAGCATATTTGAAGGACGGGAAGCTCAGAGGCAGATGAGAGAAAATTTTGTTGTTCAGAGGGAGCAGTAGGGTGAAATCTTCAAAGATCGTGTAGTGCCTAGCCAAGCAGTGCAAATTGTTGGGAAAGGGTTTGATTTTCAGTTGCAGGGTGGTAGAAAATTTGATTTTTCCAGAGTAGCGATTCCAACGGGCAGAGGGAGCAGCAACAGCTCAGATTTTTGCAAAGCAGATTTTTTATCTAGGCACAAAGGTTTTTGCAGCAATTTGCAGTAGCGAAATTAGTGCCAGAAGGAAGAGGAATTGCACAAACAGAGGGAGTTTTTCTCAAAGGGTTTCAAGTTTCAAAAATCCAAATTTCTAGTTGTAGTTGGCAATAGTGACAGGTAGTTTTTCTCACTTCAGAAGGTAGTGCGAATAGAAGCCAAGCAGGTGAAAGAGGGAGATTTCCATCTCAGTTCGAGTTTTTTGTAGTAATGGCCATGGTTGAGCTTAGAGATCAAGACAAGTTGGAAGGAGCATCCAACTATATCATCTAGATGGCTAGGATGTCATTCCTACTGGATGAATACAGCCTAAACATCTACGCAGAAAACGTAGTGGCAGAACCTACCGATGCAGATTAGCAAAAAGAATTCAAGAAGGAAATGGCCAAGGCGAAGAGGTTGATCCTAGATGTATTCTGGGACCATATAGTCTCGCATATATCTTGCAAGAACACTGGAAAGGAGATGTTGGATGCCCTCGTGGGGCTATATCAAAATCCTTCTGAGCAGCAAAAGATGTTCTTGAAGGAAAAACTGAGGAAGGTTAGGTTGCATAAGGGTGAAGGCATTGATCCCTTACTCACTAGACTTCAGGGTATCCGAGACAAGCTAGCAGTTGTAGGAGAGACGCCTCCACCTACATATAAATGGGGAGGTTATCCCTCAACAGTGTCATCGAGGATTGGGAGAATTTCGTCCAAAGAAATCTAGGAAGAAATACATTCACTGGGTGGGACCATGCGTGGGGTGATCTTGCTCAGGAGGAGATGAGGCGAGCTCTAGTAAAGAGCTCCATCAGCAGCAGTAGCAGCAAGGGATCGAAGGGTGTGAAGGAGGAAGACAATGTGGCCCTTGCATCAAAAGGGAAAGCAAAAGGTCCCAGTCAAGGACAAGGCTCGCAGGGAGAGAAGAAGAAAAAGAAGGATCTATCACAGATCGAGTGCTTCAGGTGTGGCGAGTTTGGCCACTACAGTACTCAATGTCCTCAGAGGGCAAGAAGGAGAAGCAAGATCAGGCGACAGCACCCGCAGAGATTGAGAAACTTTCCTCTAGGCTAGAGGAATATTTTACCATGTTTGCAGCTATACCTCGAGGAGTTAGGTGGGGCGACTTCGAGCTATAGTCCCAGAGTTGCGTAGAGTTTTGGGCAAGGTCCATCGAGGTAAGCATTGGATGGTGTTTCCTCATGGATCATTACCTTGCTATAGGGGCCCATGGTATTCAATAACCAAAGGATCAATGTCAGTTGGGGCAGTCAGTTCCGGAGTAACATTTGCAGACTAGTTGCAATCAAATGCTAAGGAGCGTAGAGCAAAATTGACAGTAGAGCAAGAGACTCACTAGCAGAGTCATCGGCAGTGTAGATTTCCCAACAAACAATGCAGAGGCTAGTAGTAGTCAGAGATTCAGGAGACAATTGCAACACAGAGACAATTGATTCACTGTTTTAGATGTTTCTCACTTGTTATAGTTGTAATAGCAACAACAAGAGTTGAAAGGGAGTTCCAATGCAAATGCAGAGTTGGCAACAGTACAGGTTGTACAGTGTAGTGTCAGCAATAGCACAGATGCAACATCAAAGTATCACATTAGTTTGTGGGCAATGGCCAACAATCATAGTTGCCAGACATCATCAGTGTGTATGGGAGGATGTTACAAAGGCAAGGTGTTGTGACAGCAAGTGCAGTACTAGAGTTGGAGAACACCTTCTTCCTTAAGAGGGAGTGTTAGTTTTTGTAGCATCAGAGGTATTCTAGTCTCGAAACTTTGTGGAGTCTAAAACACGGGAGGTCTCCAAAACCCAAAAATCATTTCTGGAAATTCCACCTAAAGGTGGCCCAATTTAATTAATTGACCATAATTAAAAATTTCCTAAGTCTTGCTTAGGAAAAATGGTTAATTGATAGTAATTAATTGAGAAAGGTGAGAATTCTCTAGAAACTCATACGAATTCTTGGAAATGATCTCAGCAATCAATTAAGTTTTAATCTTAGTCGTTGGAGTCGCAACTGGAGATTATAAGAAGAGGTCGATGGGTAGAGATAGAGAACACACCAGTGCAGATACTCAGTTGTCTGGACAGTTCAATTTTCCAATGCGATTGATTCAGCAGGAGAAGTCGAATCAGTAGATCAAGTAGCACGCACTTTCACACAAATATGAAGACACAACAAGATGTGTTGCATTAGCAGTAGTTCCCGACTGGTTAGATGAGATTCGAATTAAATATGCCAAAGATTTAGACTCATGCTCTATAATTGAAAATGTGAATCAAAATCCAAAATTTGAATGGAAAAGTTATTATATATTATGGTATAAAGGTAGAATTTATCTAATACCTTCCTCCAAATTTAAAATGAAGGTTTTAAGGGAAACACAGTTCGCTAACAGCAAGACATGTATTATTCAAAACTACTATAATACTCATCAATCATTCTATTGAAAGGGAATAAGTAAGGAGATTCAAAAACGCGTCAATGAATGTGATGTCTATCAAAGAAAAAAAATGAGAACGTTCTAACTCCAGGATTGCTTCACCCTTTGCATATCCCAAATCAGAAATGGGAGGAAATCTTGATGGATTTCATCAAAGGGTTGCCTATGTCTGATGGAAAGGACAAAATATTCGTTGTAGTGGATAAAATAGCCAAATATGCACAAGTCATGGCAATTATGAACACAGATTCAACAAAACAAATTGCAGAAGTCTTCTGCAAAAAACATCCATAAATTACATGGCCTCCCAAAGGTCATCGTGAATAATAAAGATGCAAAATTTAAAGGGAATTTCTGGAAGGATTTTTGTTACCAAGCTGGAATAAACCTTATCATGGGTTCAGCTTATCATCCACAAACAAATGGACAGACAGAAATAGTGAATAAATGTTTGGAAACATATCTTTGTTGTTTTGTAACAAATAAGCAAAATAAATGGTCTCAATGGTTGCATCTATCCGAATGGTGGTACAATTCCACCTACCATACATCAACTAAAATTACCCCTTTTCAAGCCTTATATGGTTATGAACCTCCAAAATGGAAAGACTTCAAGGTTCGAGCAGTGAAAAACCAATTGGAGGAAAATCAAAAAATCATTAATAATAAATATTGAAAGAAAATTTAACAGCTAGTAATCGGATGAAACAAGCAGCAGATTAGCACTGTTCAGAGAGAAAATTTGAATAAGGAAATTGGGTCTTCGTAAGACTTCAACACTCCAAGCAATTATCTTTTAAACAACAAGGAAAATAAAAAAAATGGCTCCAAAATTTTATGGAACTTTCCAAATAATCAAAAAAAATCAATGAAGTAGTTTATGGATTGAAATTACCAGATAGCTATCAGATCCATAATGTGTTCCATGTATCGTGTCTTAAAAAATGCTAGGACAAAATCAATCAGCTCAAACAATAATACCCGAAGTTGATGACGAAGGAAAATTCGTTTTAGAACCAGAAGGCATTCTTGCTACCATAGAAAAAGTATTACATTCCAAAACTATTAAGGAATATCTCATTAAATGGAAAACAAACAAATTCTGTCAACAATACCCATCATTACCTTTGCTTCGAGGACAAAACATCTTTAAGGGAGGCGCAATGTTATGAATACATAAATAAATTAAATAATTGGTAAACAAGAATAAAATTTATTAATTAATTAATTAATAAAAAATAATAAAAGGGAAAAGTCAAGATATGAAAAATTACTAGTTATGAAAGGAAAATTCATTAGACATGACCATTCAAACCTTCGTGATCAATCAATGCCTATTTAGGCACACCGTCACAAGGGCATATAATCAATTTAGTTTTTATTCAATACTAAAAGTATTTATACAAATATTTTGTACAGTTGTGTTCTCTTTTGCAACACCTTCACTCAAACCAAAATCATTGATTAGGCAGGTTAGGCTTTTTCTACCATATTATAACATTTAGGAATTTGAGTTTGAAGACTTTGAACCAAATGATGTTTAAATAGCTCCTGTCAATGATCCCATTTCTAGTAATGGTGATGAGTTTGATGAGTAATCACATTGATATATGATTCATAATAGGTTAGTGGCCCAGTTCCCTGTAGCATAGATTTTGGACTCTAAAAGCTATTTAGAAACTCATCGATTGTATATTTTGTTGAGATATGTATTGCACTCGGTGCTATTTTGATATATTTAGTATTTAACCTTGCATGGTATATAGATGAGCAAACTTTGCATATGTTGTCTCTAATGGTTTCAAATCTTAAATTATTTTCATTAAAAATTAATCATTAAAAACTGGTTCATTGAGTCTGGTTCAATCCAATTTTGGTTCGAAACCCAGATTGATAGGTGGCTGGTTCGAAAAAAGGTTCCAGATTTTTAAACATTGGGTCCTTATAGCAACCTAATAACCTACAGCAAAAGCATAACATTTTAACAAGTGTTGTTCGGTCCTACATCAGCTAGTCATTTTACAGAAGATGGGTCCATTTAGAGTTTAAATCTGTCACATCTGACAAAAGTTATTTACCAAATAGCACTCTTTGCAACTGATGAAGAAATGCATCTAATATAATTATGTATCCAGGTTCTGAAACTAGTGGTTCTCAATCCACATTGCAACAGGGGTTTGGAACACGGGAAAATTCACCAACTTGAGTTAAAACATAAATAAATAAGAAAAATTAAGAAGAAAAAAAAATTGCAACTCATTGAAGGTTTTAAATGAACCCAGTGCATCCTTTGAAGTAAGTCATTCAAAAGCAATTTTAACTTTACCTGGACAACTAATTATAGATTATACCAGGCTCTTGGCAGGGACAGGAGTTTGAGGAACAACCCTCCGCCGTAGTTCTGTCTTCTTTTTGACTAATAGCTAGTGGTTATGTTGAGCAGTTCTAGCTATCTTCTATCATAATTTCTTTATTTTTCAGGATATTGGCAGAGATTAGTTTAGGAGTGATTCCTTTTCAGATAGTCTTTTCTGACTTTGTTTATATGGAAGATCTGCTTGAGCAGTACTTGATCCTTTTCTGGGGATGTATATGTTATGGATTTAGACAGTTTAGTTTTGATATGTGGCAGTCATTTTGTATCTTATGACATGGAATACTCTTATGGAATCATGAAATCCTCCAGGCATCTGCAAAATGTAACCTTGTTTGTGAAAAAAATTACAATATTTTTCCAAGGAAAGACTTAATATTAATAAAATAAAAACTAATTATAGATGAAGACATTTAATTATCACATTAGACCTTCAGAACATAAAATAACAAACAAATATGCCCAATGATTGATAGAGGACACATCTGTTTGTGGATAGATCTTTCTTCCATCCAATAGATGGGCTGGCCCCAGCCCAGGCTCAGCCTAGTGACAAAAAAAAAAAGATAGAGGACTCACCTATTATTTTATGCCAGCATTCAGGGTTCACTTTCATTTGGCTTCATTCAAACAACTTAAAAATAAAAAAACAAGTGCAGGCCAAAATTCAATATTAACTAGAACCACACAATATGAAACAATTTCAATTTCCAAGTCATAGGATGAGGCAAAATTCCTATACTTTGTTTTAGCAAAGCAAAGCAATGTGTCCATTGCTCACTCATGTGAGTGTATCAATTCTAATTAAACAAGACAATAGAACTAGAGTAACAAAAGAGAGGATCACCTCATATCCAATCCAAGCCACAGAAACAATGACAGCCACTGCCAATGCATTTGTAAATTTCCTGTAAATTTCCAACTTGGCTAGCCGCCTCCTTGCCTGTAAGCAATCAAAGAGAATGGTTAATGATTTAATAAAACCATTAATATATACATGTGGCTAGAAGTTGATACCTGTTTTATTTACTATTTTGATTTTATTTTTCAGAAACATAAAATAGTTAACCCAGATTTTACATTCACTTTATGTAAATTTAGAAGAAAAATTCATGCAACTATAGCAGAAATTTGATGCTGGATATAAGCTCAAAATACCTGGAGCTTCTCCAGTGTTTTAGACAGAGAAGTGAAAATCCAGAGTATCAAAAATGCATCCAAAATAGCAATTGGAAGGACAAGGAACATCCTTGTCTTCCCCGACAAATCATCAATTGTCCCAACATTCTCCACCACATCAAGCAATTCAGAAGCCAGGAAATATGTCGCACCAAGAAGAAGCACCTTTGAAGTAAGACCACCAAGAGTAGGCCTAACCACACCATAACCCATTGAAACAACCAAAAGGAGAAGACGGGCCACAGTTTTCTTCACTGCCCCAAATGTAACGGCCCAGAATGTAATTCCCATGGGCGTGACTCCAGTTGCATTAAAATTTGCATACTCGAAGTACCACAGTGTCATTTCAAACATACCAAGGGCAATAACAAGGGTAATACAATTCTGAAGCTGTAGTACATCCTTCCAAAACCTGATATACTGGGAAAACCAAATGAGTCCAAGTAATAGGTATACTAGCGACATAAAGCCATAAAAGGTCATTAGGGGTGCCATCCTGCCTGGTAAATAACCTGTGGGATTTTTCCAAATAGTCTTTCCATCCAGCAACAGCTCCTTTAGGGCTGGTTCACAAAATATAAAATACAAGTTATACATTCCAGTCTTAGGAATTGTTACTGATTGTGCTGACAAAGTGTGGGAAATTTCATCTCCACTAAATTCAATATCTAATACGTAAGGCCATTTGGGATCTCCTGCAGATTGGCGCCGAATGACTTCGCCTTGTTTGCACCCCTCTATCTTGGCAAGGTCGGGAGTACAGCAGATAGCCTTTTGGCCACCAAATAGTGAACCACCAATATCATCTCGATCAGATGCCTCAAAGATGATAGCCTGGACCAGTCCAGTACTGTGTTCCATGCCTGAATGCTGAGCAGCAGCTTCCGTTGTCCTCCGCAAAGTAATATTTTCAAACCTGGTTATACAAATGACCATAAAAATCAATATAACTTGTAAATTTAACATATTCACAGATAATGTAATCTCTCCTGATTACTTAAATACGATTTAGAGTATATAAGATAAGCCCTCAGACGAAGTAGAATTTCATTTTAATTTACAAACCTTGTTGTGAATTTCCAAGAGTTGTCTAGATTATCTATTGCAAATAGAAAAAGATCAGCAAAAGCATAAACTGTTTCAAATTGTAACATGGATAACGCTTAAAGATATAAAAAAATGAATCCCATATGCCACTCCTGATTGCTTAGTCATTTTAACAGATAAATCCATTCTCTAGTCAAACATACAATTTTCCAAGAAATTACCATAAAAACAAGTGCTACATAGTAGCTAGTCTTGCTGCTTAGTTTAAATATAGCTAAATTACAATAAAAATACTGAATTCAAATTAGTGCTAAGGTTTAGAATTCCATCAATTTGAGTTTTACTGATTGGTAAAGTCCTGATCTGTGCAATTAAAGAGCAAGTCCCTGATTTCAATACTTATGCAAACGTAGCAGAAAAAAAACTATAATATGTTATACTTGCATTTACATTCGAACTACATTAGTCATCCAAAGCAAGCTTGTCTATCCAAGTCAAGAATTATATATTTTATTTCTTAGAATTTGATCTAAAATATTCAAAAGAAAAATCTTTTAATATAATTATTAGTTTATAAAAATACATATATTTTATTTTTTAAATTTGAATTTATATTTGAAAAAAAATAATAATAACACTGAATTATTATTTAGTTTATAAAAATGTGTATGTTTTATTTTACTGAAATTTGAATTTAGATTTTAACCCAAAAAACAATTATATATATATATATATATATATATATATATATATATATATTAAAGTTTGAATTAAAACATTCAAATTTTTTTAATATAATTATTAGTTTATAAAAAGTATTGATATGACAAGAATGAGTACATTGCATTAATAAAAGGTAATGATTGCAAAATCACAGTTTATGATGTATTGTGCAATAAGATGTTCAAATTCTCAGCCAATAGTAGCAGAGATAAATACTAATAAAAAATTGTAGAAAATTAAAATTAAAAACAAAAAACAAAAAAAGTATATATATATATATATACATACATATATATATATATATATATATATATAGTTGAACTTTGTTAAATCAAAACAAATTTCAGATGTTTGACCTAACTAATTGGGGGTCAGCGCAACACCTTTTGTGTTATACTGCCGTGTGGCAGGATAATAATATACAATCTTGAGCATATATAACAGGAAACTTTTGAACTCTATACAAGTAAATCTGAGCTTCCAATCTTCCAACTTCATTTCTATTTTCCACGCTCTTATCATATTTTTGTTGCTCTCCAGTTCTAGATGTCTGTTCCACAGGATCCCACATTAATCTATCTACTTTCTTTCAGTATCCCAATTAGAGATGCTTATCCTTTCTCCTACAAGAGGATGTCAACTTCAAACATAGAGCTTTGTGAGGACCCTATGGCCAACCCTAGCACTTCCAAGTCAATTGTAAAAATTTCAAATGTCCCTTATTGCAAATTCAAAATTTTCACCTCACAAGGAGATTTCCCAATTTTAGTCCATACGAGCTCCAGCCCTGGGGCTGATATGAAATATTAATTTACAGCAACAAACAACATACAATATTCCATATCACTTCAACCCAATGCACTAGATAGCCCAAGAGAATAGATTCCAACAAGTTTCGGCACTTAGAGTACACTTTTGTAAGCTAAACAAAACCTGAAAATCACTTTAATTGTTGCATCTTTACAGAAGTAAATATGCTCTATTATCTTCAAGATATATGTTCAATCACTCCACACTTTCATCCCTTAGTTATGTCAAATCAGCATGAACAACTAATTCTAGAAATTACCAAATCAAGAATGCAATGCAAGCTGAAAATCAAACCTGCAATTACAGAAGCTTTTAACAGCCAAAATTTGATATATATAATATATATATAGAAATGTAGTACACATACATACAGTGTATCACAAGCTGCTACAATTCTTCAAGCTCTCCAAAGTTCAAACCCTAGCTAGGGGAAACTAAGAAAACCATGGCCACCACCAAGATATCCAACAAACAAGCATCAAGAAAAGCAAGTTCTCCTTGGTTTCAATGCTTGTCTCCCACAAGTGCAAGGTGTCTCCTTCTCTTCTCCTCAATAATGTCCTTCCCCACATGGGGTTTTACCAAATCCTTGTCTTATTTGCCTCCTCAAAGTGAAACCCTAACCAATGTTGATAACATCGACATTGGCAAAAACTCAGCAAGGTTCTAGAAAACATCAGCAAAAAAATCAACAAAATCAGCAAATATATTCATTTTTTCAAAATTGGAAAAAACACAAAAATTGACAAAACTCGGGATTTTTCGGGCCAAAAAATCGCAATTTCCAGCACATCATAAAAAGTCAGCGATATTATCAACATTAACCCTAACCCTAGTGTTATAGGCCATTTGTCACATTCGATCAGTGAGCCTCCTAATGGGATCAATCAGCATCCTATTCCACCTTGTCACCATCTTGCACAAAGCTCTAAGCATGTTCCCTTCATCCCCCAGAATTTCAGCCCTAAACAATATCATCTGAACCAGCTTTAGGACCAACATTCCCTGTATGTCTATTGGGGTGCGATCACCTACAAGTTGCTCCACTGTGCCCTGCGTTGGTCACCAGCAAGTTCCTCCCCTTTGCACCTACGTTGGTTCTAGAAATCCAGGAGAATGATCGAGATTCTGCAAATTTCCCCTTCTAGGAGTTTCCAAAAGTTGTTTTAACTACTTACCTTTGATAAAACATTTGGATCCTATCCTACCCTACTTTGGAGTTTTCACCACTTATCCTTTGATCCTATCCCTCCATCAAAGGTGGATCTCAAACCCTAGATTGGTAATTGGATAAGAACTCCCAACTTACCCTACTTCTCTATATATTCCCAGCCTTCTATGTGGTTGGGGGTTGGCTTTTGGAGAGTGATTATGCCCTTATGTTGTTGCAGTGAGTGGTTATTATCTCATGCATTTAGGGTGATTGGAGGTGCATATTGTGACAAGGAAAGGACAATTTAACAACTTGGAGGAGCTCTTTTACAAGATCAACTGCTATTTATGGTTGTAATCTCCTTCCATTTATATTAATGCAAAGAATTCATTGTTTTCCTATATGTGATGTTGTCATTTCATATATTTCAATACATGTTGATCTATTGAATGAAGTATTTAGATGATACTACACAGATCTCGTAGTTTCTTGGTTTGTGTTATCTGACTGTGCAAGTTCTAATTTTGGCATTCGTAGCTGGAATTGGAGCTTCCAAGCTAAAGGAGCGAAGTGTGCGAAGGATTCCAGGTAGGCCTCACTACGTCATCTATTTACTTTAAGGCAAAGCATTGAGTTCCTTGTCTCTCTATTGTTCTAGGTTAGCCACCGACCTAGGGAGAGATACTTTTGTCTGCAATCATAAATCTCGTACAACAAATTGACAACCATACTCCAATCGTAAATCTCGTAAATCAAGGCCCTCCTATGATGGGTCGCTTCCTATCGACATCAACACATCATCCAGGAAGTTGACTTAGAAACACACCTTTGGTACCTTGGTGCTTGCATACATCAATGTCAAGTTTCCTCGCTCTCAGCAACAGGTTTACATCAATGGCCTTCAACCGAAAGAATCTGTGTGGTGTTTGACATCAACTCATTTACTCACACCATACAGATTGTATCATAGTACCTTGAGAGCCATTAACATCATCAGTGGTTTCTCTCGCATTTGTTAATGGCTTACATCATTGGTCGATAATCAAATGGTGTCTACCATGTTCGACTCCAGTTCATTGATTCACATGGTTAGACTCATACATTGGTTGGTCGTGTGAACGAGATAGAAGAACCTGAACCTTGTTTCATCCATCTAGGCAGCGATTTCAAGAGTTATACAAAAATCACAATGTATGATTGTCGTGATCATATAAACAGTCATGGGTCCACCAATTGCATTTGTGGACGCGCCTTTTGATCATTATACATGTTATGTTAGCTTATGAGTTGTGAGTATGGGTATGCCTCCCTCAGCAACAAAGATGTCATATTGTATATGTATTGTAACATATGAAGCTCGTTGGTTGTCCTTGATCCTGGCTTGTCACAAGGTAAAGCACTTTAGTCATCATCTTTGACTTGGCACTTTAGGGGGCATTCTGTTATAGCCCATTTTGTCACATCCGATCAGGGAGCCTCCTAATGGGATCAATCAACATCCTAGTCCCCCTTATCACTATCTTGCACAAAGCCCTAAGCATGTTCCCTTCATCCCCCAAAATTTTAGCCCTAAACTGCATCATATGTGCTAGTTTTAGGACCAACGCTCCTTGTATTCCTATTGGGGTGCGATCACCTACAGGTTGCTCCACTGTGGCCTGCGTTGGTCACCAGTAGGTTTCTCCCCTTTGCACCTGTGTTGGTTCTAGAAATCCGGGAGAATGATCGGGATTCTAGAAGCTTCCCCTTCTAGGAGTTTCCAGAAGTTGTTTTAACTACTTACCTTTGATAAAACATTTGGATCCTATCCTACCCTACTTTGGAGTTTTCACCACTTATCCTTTGATCATATCCCTCCATCAAAGGTGGATCTCAAACCCTAGATTAGTAATTGGATAAGAACTCCCAACTTACCCTACTTCTCTATATATTCCCAACCTTCTATGTGGTTGGGGGTTAGCTTTTGGAGAGTGATTTTTCCCTTATGCTGCTGTAGTGAGTGGTTATTATCTCATGCATTTAGGGTGATTAGAGGTGCATATTGTGACAAGGAAAGAACAAATAAACAACTTGGAGGAGCTCTTCTACAAGATCAGCTGCTACTTATGGTTGTAATCTCCTTCCATTTAAATTTTTGCAAAAAATTCATTGTTTTCCTATATGTGATTTTGTTATTTTGTATATTCCAATACCATGTTGATCTATTGAATGAAGTATTTAGATGATACTGCATAGATCTCGTAGTTTCTTGGCTTGTGTTATCTGACTGTGCAGGTTCTAATTTTGGCATTCGCAGCTGGAATTGGAGCTTCCAAGCTAAAGGAGCAAACTCTATGAAGGATTCCAGGTAGGCCTCACAACGTCATCTATTTACTTTAAGGAAAAGCATTGAGTTCCTTGTCTCTCTATTGTTCTAGGTAAGCCACTGACCTAGGGGATATATTTTTGTTTGCAATCGTAAATCCCATATAACAAATTAGCAACTCCATACTACATGAATGATTTGCTCGCTACATGTAGTGTTGAGTTGCTTGCCAATCTTGCAATAATGAACAAGATCGTTCTCAAAGAACTGGGTCACATCCTTTATGCTGATCTTTCCATCCCTAGTAGAAAACTCGAGCTCTGCAATAGGTAGTGATATAGTCTTTCACTGTCTCACTGTCACTTCTTCCACCTAGAAGAGAGATGGGGGCACCTCGCTTTGACAAATCCATCAGAAATTAAATATCCTCTCCATGTATCTCGAGTAGATTTTCCCCAAGCCTGAGCGGTTGTGCCTGAATATCCCACGAATGGACAAGGTATTTCAACAACTATATCTGTTGCCTCATACTTGGAAGCCAGAAGAATTTCAATAACCCATAGTTTTGGAAATACAAGGTGGCACATACAAGGTGAATAACTATATGCTTTTAGAACAAATGCATAGTAATGTCACCCAGTCAATCAGCGATGGAGACCTTGATTCACAAGCGTAGAGCTGCAAAAAGCCATTGGTAGTGGTTGTATGTGTACCTCAAGGAAGTAAAGATTTGAAAGAGCTAGATGGTATAAGTCTAAGATCACCTCATTTCCAAAAACGAATTAAAAAATGAAAAAATTGAAAAACTGTGCCTTTTGAGGCTCGATGGGTTCTATAGGGGTCTAATACGGGTCTTATAGAACAGTCGTGGGTCTTATACAGGTAGACGGGTTCTATAAGATACCCGTCGAGTCCGGGTCTTAAACGCGGGTTCTATGCAGGTGACCCGGCTCGATATAGAACCAACCAAGACCCGCGGGTCTAATACAGGTCATGCTTCACTGGGCTGGAGCCTACAAAAATTTTATGTAAGGAGTAGCAACTTGCCTGCACATCACTTTCAGCCTAAAATTCGTGGTTTTCTCCCTTCAGGGTTTCCACTTATATATGATGTCTTCAAGTGTTTATTCTTACGTGTTGTGTGAATGTTTTGAATTCTTGATAAACAAATTTGCAAACCTCTCTCCTTGAAACCTACAAAATGAATTCAATAACTATTGAGTACAAACATAAATCATTAACTGCATAAAAAGAAGATTAAGTTGAGCAAAAATAAAGAATTTAAATTACTGATTCACCCCCCCCCCCCAGTAATTTCCAATCATAAATATCAAAATAAAAATGACTCTAGACACAACCAAATTCTGCGACACTTTAGACATGATCTAGTATGATAATTTACATGGACTCGATACATTAGGACTAATCTAAGACCTTACTGTCAAGCCCCACTCTAGCTTTGGTGTATATTTGGGAGAAAAACTCTACTAATTATTTGTAGTTGAAAAACACACATAATTAGAGGGAAAAAATCCCTAGAGTGAAACTCTTTGGTAAAAATCATAAGCTTACCTAAGTGTGTTACATGGCTTTATAGGCATACTAGAATCATTTTTACATAATGGCCCACAAAGCTGCAGAATTTGGATTACATTGAATGACCAGAGGCTATATGCTGACGAAATCTAAAGAAAAATTTCTGACTGCTCTGATATGTAATCTGCTCAAGAGGTAGTTGACACTAAGTAGTCAATGTGGATCAAGTGAACGATATGATAAACCCTTAGACAACAACATGCTTAAATAAATCAACAAGAGCTTGTTTACCATGTTTGAAAGCCTGGCCTAGAAGCAATCTTCATCCACCACAATGCTAGTATTCATCTCCAAAATTTCCAATTAGAAATAAATATAAAGAATTGATGACATAACAACATGAGGAGGTAAACAAAACAAGAAGCTGCCAGAAACATCATAGAGGGTGGTTGTGTGGATGAATATGGATTCAGGATCAAGGTTAGTGGGAGTTTGGAATGGTGGGGGAAGAGGGTGTGCCAAAAGGTTTGGGGGAATGGTGAAGTGCTACACACAATTCATGAATCCTTTGTAAGATGGAGAGGAATTTCTTGTAGAAAAGAAGCTAGTTGTATGATTTCCGAAAATGCGAGTAGGGGGTGGGATCATGGATAAGGGCATGGTGAAGCTATCTGTAACATGCTTTGCACTCATGGTCACCATCATACCATTGGTTCATAGAGTCAAAAATGGGGTTTATCGAGTGTTATCACGCAAACCTACACAAGCAAATCTGCCTAATAAGTTTAGACCACCAACCCTATCATGATTGAAAACATCTCCATTTGGATTGATAATGCCCCAATCTCAGGGGGCTGTCCCCATTGAGTGTAGGTTGCCACCGGATAGATAAACATGCACTTGTTCCAAGATGATCAGCACACTAAAAACTCACTCTCAAGCTGTCTGGAAACAGGCAAGAGTGAGAGTAAGTCCAGATAATAATTTTGTGATGGTTGGAATTAGATTCCGGAGCCATGTCTAACAATGAAATAAATGAAGTCTGCACGAAAGAACGTGTACTTTATGTGAAATAAGTTCAAAATAAAAGCACAGAAAACCATCTTAACCTACAAATATAATTAACACAACTAATAGACTTCAAAGAGCTAGAAACAAGCATCACTGAATCAAATCACTCATTATCCAAGATATTGTCTGCATCATGGTGTGAATAAAAGGTGACAAGCTGCCATTAATCTCCTTGCCCGCAATGAAGGTGGTGGTCAAAGTCTGGTGGATGAAGAAGAAAGGAGAAATCAGCTGCAACAATCTGTCTGGAAGACAAAATTATCCAACCCTCACATCTTCATTTTAAATTTTCACCATGCTTATATAGAAACTGGTAGGTGAGGAGTAATGTAACTTATTGGCTTGTGAAGGAGCAAAAAAAACCTGCTAACTCTCTCCATTCCTTGCATGCTTTCAAACTTTAGTTGACTGCTGCTTGATTTAGCTTTCAAGGCATAAAGCTGCCGCTTTTTGTCATCCATTCACTGGCCCGCAGCTTTCCTTGAGTTTTTTGACTGCTGTTTTAAGTAATCCAATTTGCTGTGAGGAAAAGTGGGGTAAAGCTGTCTTGCATGAGTTTTTTGGACAGCGTTCATGCTTTATCATCAATTTTTCCCTTTCCAACAGCCTTCCCAAGTCAGCAAAGGCGGTTACTAAGAGTTCAACCTGTTGTTTTATCTTTCAAGCTTTACCATTACCACCTTTTACTTTCAGCTGTATAACTTTAGGGGACAAGACTTGCTTTGAAGGACTTTTAGGCTTTCTTTTTTTAGAAACTTTTTAAAAAGGCCACCAGCTTTTATCAAGGCATTTCGAACCACTCTTACTTTCGGAATATATGAAAAAGATCAATTTAAGCTTTTTCAAAAGTCAATCATTAAATGACTCGCGGCCTCAATGTCAAACCATATGAAAACTTAACTAGAAACTTCCCCTTAATCAATGCCACAAGTCACCATGTGATTAAGCCACCTTATTACTTCTCTAGAGTCTAAACTCCTCATTCCTCACCAACCACAACCTTGAACAACACCACTATCACATGCTCAAAAATTAAACATTAAACCTGTACCTGCCATACATAGTGTTACTTTTTGTAGCATCGGATGGTGTTCTAGTCTCGATAGTTGTCAGAGAGGCTAAGAAACACTAGGACTCCAGAACCCAAAAAAAGTTTCAAGAAAATCCACCTAGAAATGCCTTAATTAAATTAATTAACCAGTGATTAAATTTTTCCCAAGTCTAGGTTAGGGGAAAATGATTAATTAACAGCAATTAATTGAGGAAGGTGAGATTTCTCCTAGAAACTCAAACGGATCTACTGGGTAATAATCTCAGCCATTAAGTTTTAATCTTGGTTGTTGGAGTCCCAACTGGTGATTATAAGAAGAAGTCGATGGTAGGAGGAACACACTTGAATTTGATTTCCTTAGGAAGTTCGACTTTCCAGAGAGCAGCAACATTCTGCCGGAAATGTCCGAGCTAGAGAGGGGACGCAGAGACAGAGAGGGGCAGAGATAGTGAGTCCAATGGAAGTATTCCAGTTCTAGAGAGTCAGAAAGAAAACGCCAAAATTTTCTCCAGGAGGCTGCACAAAGGCAGCGTAGAGCCTCAAGTGAGCAGTTCGATTTGGCTGAAGGGGAGGACATCTTTAGTTCCAGAGGTCGGGAAAGTTTTCCAGAAGTTCGGAGAAGCATTTTCCCAGTCATCAGCAGGCAGGACAGCTAGATTTGCAATTGTTTCATGCAGAGCGTTTGGCAAACTGCGGAGAGGTGACACTACACTTGAAGTTGATTTCTTTAGGAAGTTCGACTTTCCAGAGAGCAACAACATTCTGCCGGAAAAGTTCGAGCTAGAGAGGGGATGCAGAGACAAAGAGGGGCAGAGACAGTGAGTCTGATGGAAGTATTCCAGTGGCAGAGAGTCAGGAAGAGAAGGCCAAAATTTTCTCCAGGAGGCTACGCAAAAGCAACGCAGAGCCTCAAGTGAGCAGTTAGATTTGGTTGAAGGGGAGGACGTCTTTAGTTCCAGAGGTCGGTAAAGTTTTCCAGAGGTCGGAGAAGCATTTTCCCAATCAGCAGTAAGCAGGACAGCTAAATTTGCGTTGTTTCAAGCAGAGCATTTGGCAGGCAGCGGAGAGGTGACACAAGGCCTACACATGCCAGTTTGGACGACTAGCTTTTCCAAGGTTAGATAGTGTCGAGATTGCTCAGAGAGAGAGGAAAATCCCTCAGTATATTTTTGCCAGTATTTCTCTTGGATAGATTCACCAGTTTGGCAACATTTATTGTACTCATAATTTCTCACCACTGCTTAATAATAAAAACCCTCATTTGCTGCACTGGTTTCCCATGCAAGGTTCTTCCAGGGACTTTTGTCCAAAAAAAATTGTGCCATTTTATGTGTGTGCCAATATTTTCTCAGTTTCTAGCGCTTTTATTTTTTGCAATATTTATTTGTGAAGATTGCAATTTGATTAATTCATTGTTGTTGTAGCAATAAACTGCATAATTAATTTACAGTTGAAGAATTAATTCCAATTGTTGCAATAGAAATTTCAATGGTGAAATTTTCACACATAGAACTACTAATATAGAGATAATGAACGTGAGCCAACTAATCTTCTCTTTTCTTGCTGGGTGAAATCGGGGTTCACCATTCACTTGATTTCGGGCCAGGTAAGCTACTTTCTTCTAAAAAAACAGTCTTTCTCTGAAAAGCAAAAATCAAAGACGTCTAATCATGGCTAGATCTCAGAGCATTAACCTATCCTTGACCCAAAATGTGAAAGAGTGAGAAAAAGCAATCATCTTGTACATGAGTGAAAGCAATGTCATTGGACTCGTTTTTTTACAACGATCAAGAATATCTAGTTATCTCTATCATTTGGACCCTACATCTCTGGATACTAGAAAAAAACAAAACCGCTAAAGTATAAATATTTTAGAAGTTGATGAAAGTGAGTTTGGGAGGAACCCTTATCAATGTCAATGCCTGGATGCATATGAAATAAGACCAATGTGATGGAATCTCACTGGATTCTAACCCTCTAGTTGCACATGTGCTACTATAGATTAATAAGGAGCAATAAGGTAATGATGACATGGGGATGTGAGCTAAAAGTTGTTTCTCAAATAGTCAGATAGAGATGAGTATATTTGGTGTGGGGCAACTTAAGGGATGAGTGGCAAGAGAAGGGAGGAAATAGCTGGCACAAGTGAGAAGAATTAACATCCAAATTCCCATCATAGAACAATATAGTGGTGATGAAAATAGTAGCCAAAAAGGTCCTTCTTTGACTTGTGCCTTAGTCAAAGAGACCACAACCACATTTTCCTTAGCATGCACAAGTTCCTAAAAGTTAGGGCGAGATCCTATAAATTAGGATAGTTCATGAAGCAATTTGACTGACGTGCTGGAGTGGGAGGCTTAGTTTGTTGTTTCCTAGTGCGAGTTAGTTTTGGAAATTGACATGCAAAGAGTCTCAATTCTAAATTGAGACTAGATGAGTTACAAGAGTCAGTTTGACTCTATTAACTCATCAAGCACAAGTTTGACTTCCAAAAATAAAACTTGTCAGATTGCTTATAAGGAGGACGAAGGCACACAATTGTATCATTGTTTTGTGAGCACGAGTTGGTAAGACAAGGAAACAGAGAGCACGAGTTTTGCGAGATAAGCTTTGCAAAACACCTTAATTAAATTAATTTGCCATAATTAAATTATTTCCTAAGCCTAACTTAGGAAAAATGGTAATTTAAAGTTAATTAATTAAGGGTGTTCAAGATTGCTCAAGGGACTTCTATTGATAAAGTCTAATTAATCTAAGTCTTCGATGGAAATTAAATTGTGGTCATTGAAGGATCAATAAGAGATTATAAGAGCAAGACGAACGAGCTTGGAGAAGAGAGAGGAAGGAGATTGAGCATCAATGTGAGAGGCAGTGTGAATTTCCAAGTGTGTAGTTTTCAGTGAGGGAAGAATTCGAGCCAGGGAAAGAGAGTAGCAGAGGGTTTGCAGTCATGAGAATTTCTAGAGAAATTCTCAAGCAGTTTTCCAGTTTCTACATCCAAGAAAGGGAGGCCAAATTATCCAGCAAGGAAGACGAAATTTTGCAGTGCAAATTGCCAGTTGCCTAGGAAGTGCGAGTGCGAGATCTAGAGCAAATTTCAGGATCCTAGATCTACATCCCGAAGGCAGAGCGAATCACAGCCAAGAGCGGAGAAGGGAAGGACAGCTCATCTAGAAGTGATCCAAAGGCAGATCAATTTTCTCTGTAGCAGAGAGTGCGCATTTCCAGTCCAACAGAGCGAATTTGCTAGGAAGTGTGAATTTGATAGACAAGGCCAGAACGAGTTGTTGTGGGCAAAGAAGTAATTTTCTTTGTTTAGATAAATTACCGAAGCGAGACTAGGAAGCCTCGCAGTTGTAATTCTCTAATTTTGCTGCACAATAAAATAAACCTTCATCTGCTACATCGGTTTTCCCTTCGGGGTTTTTCTAGGGACATTTAGTCCAAAATGGCCATATTAGATTTTTATTGTGTGTGCATATATTTTTCAGTTTCTATTTTATTCCATAGCATGTTTTGTTTTGGTGAAGATTGCAACTGTGAGTTTATCAATATTTGTCATAATAACAAATAAATTGCAATCAGTAGGAGATAAATTTCCAGTTAATTGTAATGATGGAATTTTCACATGGAATCAGAGCAGTAAAGATCTAATCAGAAGCTATGCGTAAAAGGAAGCAGACCGTGTAGCTTTGGAGGTTGATATGAAGCACTAGCTTCCAGATCTGTGCAAGTCAACCGGGGGTGCGAATTACAGAGAGGTAGGAAATTCAATTTCCAAATCCAGTATGGAGGAAAAATGTGAATTGCCTCAAATTTGTAGCTGCAGTCAATGTGGTTTCTAGGAAGAAGTTCCAGAGAGTAGATCAGCTAATTTGAAAAGTAGATCTAGGCGTAGAGATTTGTAGCAAGGGTTTGCAACAACAGATCTGCATAGGGAAGGAAGAGAAAAGTATTATAACCGGGACAACTCATGCGTAAATGAATTTCTTGATGCCTCGGATTTATCTTCTAGATTGGAGGACGAATTTTCTTAGATAGCTTGTCTCTCTAGCTCAACTTCACAACGTGTCTGATATATAGACAATGGAACGTCAACACATATTACAAGAGTTAGAGACTACTTCTCCAGCGATAAAGAGGAGGAGATAGAATTCCAGATTGAGATTGGGTGGAGGATCCACCAGATGGACGTGAAGACCAATTTCCTTAATGGAGTTGTTGAGGAAGAGATTTATGTTAAGTGGCCTGAGGGATTTGAGACTTTCAACAGATGCAGCATGTTTGTGGGCTGAGGAGAGCTCTTTATGGGCTCAAGTAGACACCGAGGGCATGGTATGCCCGGATATATAGCTACCTTCTCGGATTGGGCTTCATTGAGAGTGAAGTTGAGCTTAACCTGTACTATATTGTGGTTGAAGGCCAGCCTCTCATATTTGTGATGTATGTTGATGATTTGATATTAATAGGGGACGAGGAGCTTATCCCTGACTGCAAGAGAGATATTGCAAAGGACTTTGAGAAGAAGGATATAGGGCTTATCCACTATTTACTTGGGTTGGAGGTATGGCACAGTGATGGACAGATATTCTTGGGAGATGGCAGATACACACAGGAGATTCTCAAGAGATTCCACATGCAAGATTGCAGGCCCATGTCCACACCTCTAGTCACAAACTAGAGGAAGGTAGATGCTACCAGAGGTGAGTGAGTGGATGCCACCCTATACACGCAACTCATAGGGTCGTTGATGTATCTCGTGAACACGCGACCAAACATTTGATTTGCAATTAAGCCAATTCATGGTTGAGCCAATGAGAGTGCATTGGATTGTTGCCAAGCGCATGTTGAAGTATCTCAGGGACACAGTGTGTTGTCGCTCAAACTGTACAGAATTACAACAAAGCTCAGGGTAGGGGTTGTCACTCTGATCCTTGCCCTCTCAGTTTAAGTTGTCTCTTAAATGCAAGCTAAGGGGGATAGTCCATATGGATGAGATGATGAACAACTTGTTGGGAACCAACAAGTCAAGTAGACACAACTGAATGGCCTAGCAACTTGGTTGAAATTTTAAAAGCAAGTATGATTATTAAGCACCACTTGATTAGATTTATTGAGAGTGTGAGTTAAAGACCAATGCCTTTGAGATTTATTACTTGCACAATATAAAATAGATTACCAAGTTACCAGATGAACAGTCGTTGCGGGATACAAACTCTATCTTATATGAAGAGCAGGACCTAGATCTATGTGAAATGCAAGCTCTTGGAAAATTTTAAATTAGATGCCTTATCTAAGTGAATCCTTGTTCTCAATTCTTTCGAAACTAGTCTCGAACGCAAATTGTAGAGAGAAGTCATAAGGAAGGAGGATATGGCCTCATTAACGATACCTCCCATGGGGTTCTAACCACCTAGGTAACTTCGTTCCTACAAGGGATTGCCTACAAGAGAACTGCAAGGTCACCTATGTTAACTACAAATGAGGGTCTAGAGTCCTCAAATTGTTTGAAGAAGGTGGTCTATTTTCTTAAAAACAAGCTTATGCTTGGGAGGTATATTTTATAAAGGCACTTCTACCTAGAATGAAATGTGAGATGTGAGTGAACACTTTAGTGGGATTATCAAGTACTTTGACAAGACAAATTATTTGAGATTTCAAACACTTATAGTGATAGTCAATATATGAACAATTAGGTGAAGAACTTAAAGAGCAATTGAATGAAACACAATTAGCAATTTCACTTATCCAAAATACTTGTTAGATTCCTCCTCCAAGATTAGAACACAATAATAAGAGTAATCAATTAGAAACAATATCCTCCCATTACCTATGTTATAAACCAATTAGATACAAGAGAAAGATGCAACTTCTCTTAAGTACAATAAAGACCATGTTAGTTTTTGTAGCATTGAATGGTGTTCTAGTCCCAACAGTTGTCAGAGACGCTAAGAAACACTAGGACTCCAGAACCCAAAAAAAAAATTCGAGAAAATCCACTTAGATATGCCTTAATTAAGTTAATTAATCAGTAATTAAATTTTTTGTAAGTCTAACTTAGGGAAAATGATTAATTAACAGCAATTAATTGAGGAAGGTGGAATTTCTCTAGAAACTCACACAGATCGACTACGAAATAATCTTAGCCATTGATTAAGTTTTAATCTTGGTTGTTGGAGTCCTAACTGGAGGTTATAAGAAGAAGTCGATGGGTAGATGGGGGACACACCAATTGCAAATGCTCAATTATCTAAACAGTTCAATTTTCCAGTGCAGGTGATTCAGTGGGAGATCGAGTAGCAGGTGTCAGAGAGGCAGAGTAGCATATTTCTGGAGGAGGATTCCAAATCCGGAAGAGACAGCTAAGAGCAGAACGAGTTTTCCTCGGAAATTTCTGCAAGGTTTGCGCAGGATGGCTTCAGAGGAGATTTTGATTCTGCCAAAGTAGGAGTCAATTCAGTTGCTAGAGTTTAGGATATATTCCAAGAGGCCAAGTGAGTCACTTCTCGGGGCAAAGACAGGCGGAGCTGCAAGATTCAATGTGTTCCAGAGGCAGTGTGAATTAGCTTATGCAAAGGCAACGCATAGGCTAATGCAGGGGCATTTCATGTGGCCCAGTTTGGTCAGATTTCGAAGCAAAATCAGCTATGGTGCCGAGGTATTGACCTCACAAATATTTTGCCAGTATTTGTCTCATAGTGGATTGCTAGATTAAGCATCCAAAATTGTACTCAGAATTTTTGTTGTTGCATAATAATAAAAACCCTCATTGTTGCATCGGTTTTCTCACGTTGGATTTTTTCGGGGACTTTTGTCCAAAAATAACGGTGTCTTTATTTTTGTGTTAGCATTTCTTAGTTTCCAGTGTTTTTATTTCCGCAATGTTTATTTTATTTTGTGAAGAAATTGCAGTGTGATTAATTCAATATTAATCAAAAAAATTTCAGTTGTTGCATTTCAAGGAATTTTCACATGGTATCACAGTAAATTTGATCAAACGGGGAAGCGCAGAAGCAGAAGAAGAAAATTTGTTGTTCAAAAGGAGCAACAAGATGAATTTTTTGGGGTTGCACAGTGCCTAACCAAGCAATGCGAATTGTTGGGCAGTTCAGTTTTTCAGTGCAGGGTTGCAGAAAAAATCGACTTGCCAAACTGAGTGATTCCAGTGGGCAGAGAGAGCATCAGTAGCTCAAATTTTTGCTGAGCAAATTCCTTGTTTGGGTGCAAAAGGGTTATGCAACAGTGTGCTAGAGTAGAATCAGCATCGGGTGGAAGATAAGGTGCACACATAGAGGGAGTTTCTCTCAGAGGGTTTCTAGTTTAGAAAGCCAAATTTCCAGTTGCAGCCGACATGAACTGCAAGCGGATTTTCTCACTCCAGAAGGGAGAGCAAATAGCAGAGTCAGCAATCGAGCAACAAAAAGAGGGAGATTTCAACCCCATATTGAGTTTTTGCAGAGATGGCCACAGTTGGGCTTAGACATCAGGACAGGTTGGAGGAAGCCTCCAACTATATCATCTGGAAGGCCAAGATGTCCTTCCTATTAGATGAGCATGGCCTGCAAACCTATGCAGATAACGTTGTGGAAATACTTACCGATGCAAATCAGCCGAGAGAATGCAGGAGAGAAATGGCCAAAGCGAAGCGGATGATCCTGAATGGAGTCTAAGATCATATAGTCTCACATATATTTGGCAAGAATACAGCCAAGGAGATGTGGGATGCTCTCGCAGGGTTGTATCAGAATCCTTCTGAGCAGTGGAAGATGTTCCTAAAAGAGAAGCTGAAAAACATCAAGATGCAGAAGGGTGACCTAGCAGTTGTAGGAGAAACGCCTCCACCTACAGATATTGTAAGAATAGCACTCAACAATGTCACCGAGGATTGAAAAAATTTCGTCTTGTTATCCTCCACAATGTCCCAAGGCTGAGAAAGGAGATCGACAGAGGTAACCTCAAACCACTTAGGGTTCAGCAACTAGCCCTGCTAAACCAGAGAGGGCTCTCTCTATGAGCTCACAGCCAATGATGACTGGAGTGGGAAAAGATGTTAGGCTAGTTATTACAGCACTAGGGTTTTGCAGATTTAGGGTTTGTTGGATCAGAGGTACAAATCAGGGAACTAGGTCAGGTCTTCAAAGGTTCAGTTGCATGAGATATAAAGGAGCAAGGTAGGCATGCTTTTGTGATAGCTTAGGAGTTGGTCGATGTAGTGTAGGGTTGAATAGGTAAGAAAATCAAGATGAGCATGTGAACCATGAATTCATCTATTAGAAGACTGAGCACATAAAATGAGATCCCTAACAAAACAGAGCTTAATTACGAGAATTTTGTTTAACACCTCTTAGGAAAATCACTTAAAGCATGGATATGGAAAGGAAACTAATTTATCATTCATATAAATGTTTAATAGGAGAAAAACAATACCACAAACTCACACCACAAGAATTCCTGAATAATGACTACAACTTGGCCTTTGATTTCCTGTAAAAATATGATGAAGTACAAGCTACAAGATTTCCACTCTCTGATGTTCAACCTTGAATCTGACTGAAAACTAGATACATATAGACCAAAAAACAACTTCCCCACTCTCAGGGATCAAATCCCTCAGTATAGGAATAGCTTACATGAATTCTCAACCAAAACGTAATGACTAGGGAGGTTGGAACAAACCCTCCATTTAGAATTTGACTGAACTGTTTCTCATAAATGAGGCCTAAAATTACATCAAAATCACTCTAACAAGCTCATTTACCTTCTATTACATCAATTCAACTCACAACATGAGGAATTACATCATAAAATCCAAGTTTGACTGAAGAAAACTCAAAATTTGGACAAACAGGCAAAAGCGCAATGCCACCTGCAAAAGCGCAACGCCATCAGGCATAAGCGCAACGCCAACTTTGAGGAGGTTTTTGAAGGCCTTCCACTGCTCCAAATCCAACTCTGAATATACCAATGGAAAGCTTGGGATGTCTAGTTGTCATTAGACACCTCAAGCAAGCAAAATGGACACTCCAAGACCAAGAAAAACTCATTCTCCCACAACTACTCCAAAAGCACAATGCCTAGTCCAGTAAGGTGGCAAAAAGTGGTTTTTTGACCTGTTTTTGGGCATTTTCTTCAAACATGTTTGCTGACAAGGCACCAAAAGTGGATAGCTGGCATGTATAGGTCATTATCTATCCATCCATATAAAATTTTTGGCATTTGGAGGTTTGAGGAAAAAGCACAACGCCAAGGCACTGCGCTTTTGGCTGAATTGTTCTTCCTATTTATGCCAAAAGTCACAAAAACTCAAAATTGTTCAAAATTTCTTCAAAATTGCTTCAAGTTTGGTCCATGAAGCTCTGAAATGAAATGTCAAGCAAGGAGGGAGGCCTCAGCTAGCAAGTCAAGTTTATCTTTCTCTTTTTGCCTCCTTAGGGTTTGCCTTGTACTTTTTTAGCTGCTTGATTCTGACTTGGGAGACCTTGTTTCTAGTACAGTAGTGCATGGCCATATGCCTCTAAAGTTTAGTGGCCCTGTTGGCCCTCTTAAGGAGCTTTTCCAAGTGGCAATTGACTCTATCAAGCCAATTTTCCCTATTTTCCTCAAAATCTTCTTCAATGGACTTGTCAATGTTTTGTTGCCTCGGTGGAGAGGATGTTTCAGTGATTTGCTCTTCTTTCCTCTTCAAACCTCTTGTCTTAGGCCTTCTAGGCTTGAGCTGAAAACCAGTGGCTTCAATCTCTTCCAAGTTTATCACTGTTTTACCTTTGGCACCATCCTTCTCCAAATCTGCTTTAGATTTATCAAGCAAAAGTTACTTGACTTTGAGTTGTTTGTTTTCTTGCTGAAGGAAAGAAATCAAAAAATCTGCCTTGGACAACCTACTCTTCAACTCTCTAATCTCAGCCTCTTTCTCCTGGATGATCTGCTCTAAAGATTTGACCTCCTCATGCACTTCTAAATCTGCCATATCAGTGTCAAGATGAATCTGTGCTTCTTCATCCAATGGTGTCTCATGTTGCTGTGATGATGTAGGCTTGGCCCTTTCAACAATGTCTGGAGCAAACACAAGCCTTTTCCCTCTTGTGTAGGTCTTGGTCACTTCTTCCCTAGGAGTTCTTGTGATAGGTCTACTTGTGGAAGCCACCTCTTGTTGTGCTGGAGAAGACAAAGGAGTAGAGTGACTACTTGACTGAGCTGGAGAAGGCAATAAAGATGTTGAATAGATGAAACCATCCCAAGACAAATTGATTTGTGCCAGCTGATGGCAAACCAGGATCTTCACCAAGCCATGATGAAACAAACTGGCATGATGATCTTCTCCCAACCTATGCACCTTCTCTGCCATCTTAACCATGCTTCTGTAAAGGTAATGAGGTAGGTTGAGAACTTTTACACAGTGAAATGCATCAAAAGCCTCACATGGTACTGATACAATCTTGAGAATCTACCCTCACATGTAAAATACTTCATGATCATTTTCATGAGAGGGGCATACTTGTCCAGCAGATGTCTGGAAGGGAAGATGTGCTTTGGAGCAATTTTATATGGAGGTTTCAGATATATCTTGTAATTCTCAAGGTCGAGGTCTCTCTTCTTGAACCAAAGTTCTCCAGTGTTTGGGATCCTTGTAGCTGTAGCAATGGTCTCTGTTGAAAGAGTGAACACCACTCCATCAATGGTCACCTTATCTCTCCTCAAACTAGTGGCAAAAGTGTTGGTGAGTTTGTCATTAAAACCAAGTTCTTCAATCCTTTGGAAAAAGGCAAGGCAACCAGCATCCTGGAAGGATTTCTTGAGAAAAGGAGAAGACATGATGTCATGTGCTGAAGTTGGCTCATACCTATTGATTAGACCTCCCTTATGCCTCTTTTGCTCAGTAGTCTCAGAATCCATAGCAAACCCTAGCTCAATGGGAGGGGAAATTAGGGTTTGGTGTAGGGAAAAACAAGGGATTTGGGCAGTTTTTGAAATTGAGGGAGATGAAGGGGTTAGGGGGTCTCTAAATTCTTAGGAAAATTTGGGGAGATAGGGATGGGTGTTGGGAAGTGGGGGAAAGTGAAATTTCAGGGAATAAATGAGGGGAAGGGGTTCAAAAAGAGAAAACACAGTCCTAGCCTAGGAAAGTACAGTCTAGGCTAGGGTTTGTGGAAAAATAGTGTAAATGAGGGATAGGAGTGAGGGAATGTGTCTATGGAGGTATATGGAAAGTGGGGGAGGTGAGTGAGCTCTGATTGTGAGGGTTCTTCTCAAAAATACAACCAAAGAGACTATGAAAGCATGAAAACCCTAGGAGAGGGAAACCTGATCTTCAAGCATAAGTTGGAGTAGCAACAAGCAAGAAGATGCCTCACTTACTTGCAAATGATAGCCTAGAACCTGCTTGTCGATGTAGAAACCACTAGAATGAAGTTTTTCCCCCTTGAAGAAAACGCAACACCTCTGGCAAAAGCACAACAAATGATGAGGCACTTTAGGAGCACAAAATTGTTGTTCTGAGGGTGCAAGAGCTCTTTGAAGGTGAAGAGTTTTTTTTTGCAAGTGAAATGAGCAAATGAGAAGCTCTTTTGGTCTTTTGTAGCTTTGGAAATCGATTTTCTCCTTTGATGGTGTAGTGGCCCCACCATGTCCTTTCACATTTTATTTTGAAACTGCAACTTTAGAACCTTTTAGGATATATTACATCATAATGGAGATATAAAATCACTTTAGAACCTTTATTGAAGATTTTTCCCTATCACTACTCCTTCAAATGATGATTTTGGTGGTGAAATGACTTATTTTCATGCTTTTGACCCTATGACCTAATGATGACACTACATGAATGAATGAGCTGAATGATGACATTGATGACTATGACACCATTTCAACAAGGGATGACCTGACCATGCTGATGTCCATTGATCATAAAGGTGAAAGGAGTAGTGATGACCTACCTAACCTAACCAGTGACCAAATTTTTATTGAAAACCTATTTGAAACCATAAAAATTTGCAGTAGAACCCTATCAAAAACTTTGTAAGAGCATATTTGATCACTGGTGACTGACAGACACTAACATGTCCAAAACATTCTAGGACGAGATATGTTGCCTGGGTAGGACCGAATGTGGGTTGATCTATCACAAAAGGAGATGAGGCTAGCACTAGTAAGGAGCTCCGTCAACAACAGCAGCTCCAAAAAATCAAAGGGTGTGAAGGAGGAAGATAATGTGGCCCTTGCATCAAAGGGACCCAGTCAAGGACATGGTTCACAGGGGGATAAGAAGAAAAAGGACCCATCTAAGGTCAAGTGCTTTAGCTGTGGCGATTTTGGCCACTATAGTACTTAGTGTCCTCAAAGGAAGAAGGACAAGTAGGATAAGCAAGACCAGGCAGTAGCATCCGTAGAGATAGACAATTTGTCCTCCAAGTTGGAGGGAGATTTCGCCATGTTTGTAGTTACACCTCCAAGAGTGAGGTGGGGCGATATGGAGCTATAGTCCCAAAGTTGCGCAGAGATTCATGCAAGGTCCAGCGCAAGACCATACCCTTGCTACAAGGGCCCACAGATTCAGTAGCAGGAGGATCAGTGTCAGTTAGTGCAGTCAATTCCAAAGTGACAGTTGCAGACTAGTGGCAGTGAAATGCTGAGAAGCATAAACCAGTGTTCACAACAGAGCAGGAGGCTCAGTAGCAGAGTCAGCAGGAGTGCAAATTTCCTAATAGACAATGCAAAGGCTAGTAGCAGTCAGAGACTCAGGAGACGGTTGCAGCATAGAGACAGTTGATTCAATATTTTGGATGCTTCTCAGTTGCAGTAGTTATAGTAGCAACAACAACAGTTGAGAGGGAGTTGTAGGTTGTACAATGCAGTGTCAACAGCATCAGAGTTGCGCAGTGGTTGGTGGGTAGTGGTAGGCAGTCACAGTGGCCAGACATCAGCGATGTGTATAGAGGGTGATGCAAAGAAAAGGTGTTATGGCAGTTCAGCACTAGAACACTTTCCTCACTAAGGGGGAAGTGTTAGTTTTTGTAGCATCGGATGGTGTTCTAGTCTTGGCAGTTGTCGGAGAGGCTAAGAAACACTAGCACTCCAGAATCCATAAAATGTTTCGGGAAAATCCACATAGAAATATCTTAACTAAGTTAATTAATCAATAATTAAATTTTTCCTAAGTCTAACTTAGGGAAAATGATTAATTAACAGCAACTAATTGAGGAATGTGAGATTTCTCTAGAAATTCACATGGATCGACTAAGAAATAATCTCAGCAATTGATTAATTTTAATCTTGGTCATTGGAGTCTCGACTAGAGGTTATAAGAAGAAGTCGATTGGGTAGATGGGGGACACACCAGATGCAGATACTCAGTGATCTAGACAGTTTGATTTTCCAGTGTAAGTGATTTAGCAGGAGATCGAGTCAGAGATCGAGTGGCAGGGGTCAGAGGGGCAGAGTAGTAGATTTCGGGAGGAGGATTCCATATCCGGAAGAGTCAGATGAGAGGAGGATGAGTTTTCCTCAGGAAGTTGTGCAAGGATTGTGAAGGAGGGCTTCAGAGGAGAGTTTGATTATGCCAGAGGAGGAGTTGATTCAGTTGCTGGAGACCAGGATAAATTCCAAGGGGCCAAGCAAGCGACTTCCCAAGGCAAAGACAAGCAGAGTTGCAGGATTCAACGTGTTCAGGAAGCAGTGAATTACCTGCACAGAGGCTAACGCAGGGGCATTTCGTGTGGCCTAGTTTGGCCAAATTTTGAAGCAGAATCAATTGTGGTGCTAAGGTATTGGCCTCAAATATTTTGCCAATACTTCTCTCAAATTGGATTGCAAGATTAAGCATCCAAAATTGTATTCATAATTTTTGTTGTTGCATTATAATAAAAACCCTCATTGTTGCACCAGTTTTCCCACATTGAGTTTTTCCAGGGACTTTTGTCCAAAAATAATGGTGTCATTATTTTTGTGTGCTAGCATTTCTTAGTTTCCAGTAGTTTTATTTCTGCAAGGTTTATTTATTTTGTGAAGAAATTGCAGTGTGATTAATTCTATATTAATCAAAAAATTAATAAATTGAATACTTAGTTAGGAGAATTAATTTCAGTTGTTGCATTTCAAGGAATTTTTGCAGAGCAAGCATAAGGAAATAAGAGATTACTAACAGTGATCTTTTAATAAAACTAACACAATGAGATGTCAAGAATACAAAGATGCAATGATGCAAGAGTTAGTATGCAAGAGCAACAGCTTATCCTTAAAACCACAAGAGAGACAAATGCACCGATGCCTTTATCATTTAATGAACACTAAGGAGATGCACCAGACCTCAGTAAACACTCATGCAAATCAGATCAGTCACTTGCCACTATGAAAACAGTCCCAAATATTTACTTAAAACAATGATGAATAAGCCCTTAAATCAGCACTTGATATTCCTTAATTTGTTAGACCTCTTAGGATTATTTTTAGGACTTTTTCAAGCTGTTTATGAAATGATTATGCCACTGCGATCAGAAGATCAGATTGTTGTAGCTTATTATCTACTAAATGACAGTTAATTAGATGCCAATATCAACTCTTGAATGCAGATTTAGAAAAGCCAATGCACAAAAATTACTTTTAATGCTAACAAGAACAAGTTAGGCTAGGAAAAGACCACTGAAACCTCTAAATCAGATCTCTAAAATTTATATCAGACCTCTGAATATTTATATCATCCAATTGTTAACAGTGAGATCAGCAATCCCGGATGCGGGTGCCACCTCGCATGACCAGGTAAGGCCACTTGCCACGGCCGATAGGACACGCGACGGACGGAGGGCTTTAAGGCTCCTCGCCGCCACCTCCCATCGACCAGCAATGCAGCACACTAGCCTTTATGAAGGCGCAGGAACCACAGCAGAGGAGGATGGCCGCATTCAATGCGGGGACAAATCGAAGGAATGAAGGGGTCGTTAAGAATGTCGATTTGGGAGCAGATGAAACCCACAGCGATGGTGTTCTTGCTCTGCGTTCTGAGAATTCTGGAGTCATTGTGGAATTGGGGGAGGCTGGCCGACTGCTGGTCCTCCCTGGTTCATGCTTACAGTCTTTTGTCTGCCATCGAAAGCCGAATTGGAAGGAAGCTTCGTCTGAGGAAGAGGAATCTGGAAGAATGGTGCGGGAGCGAATGCCATGTCGTCGAGGCAGAGGCTCAGGGCGAGCCAGATCCTCTCGCGGGCCTGCAGCTGATCTACACCACCATTGCTGCTGTGTTTACTGTTATCGACGTGCGGGAGCTCCTCAGGTGCAGGCTAGCCAATTTGTGGAAGCTGGAGGGTCCAGCAATGGCGAGCCAAGCCTACCTGCATTCGGCTCTGTCATCTTCACATTGCGCAATACCAGAGAAAATTTGGGCATCAATGCCCATATTTCAGTGTTGTTTACCAGGATCCCAGACGAGAATGAAGATGGCTTGCCTCGGCCACCTCCAATGGAGAATCCCTTGGATAACGAAGAAGGAATTCCCCTGGTGCAAGAGGGAAGTCTGCCTCAGGCTCTAGCGGAAGAATGTCGGGTTGTGGACAAAGGTAAGAGGCCTTTGGGGGAGGCCTCAAGCTCGAGGGAAGCGGCACTGCGGGAGATCGAACCTGAATTGCCGGCCTTCTTGGACGGCCTACCAGAAGGACATGGCTGGGCTTGGATTCGTGAAGCTAAGCCCGAGGACGAGCCAGGGGACGACGCGAAAGAAGGCTAAGCCCAGGTGGCTCTCATGCATGATGCCTGGACGCGTGTGGGATCGTGGTCGGTTCTGTTATCTCTCTTGTTGTCTTTAGTCTTTCTAGTTTTTTTCTGTTCAATGGTGGTTCTGGGTCGTATGTATCAACTGCTGTCTCTTGGTTTCTTTTCCGTTATGGAATGGAGTTTTTTTGGCTTGGGCCATCATCACAGGCCCTGTATCCATTTGACAAACTCTGCCCCTGCGTGGGTTTCACAGAGATGTTTTGTGTCTTTTTGTTGGCGGTTTGTAGGGAGATGTCTTGCTACCTTCAGGTGGTGGGTTTCACAGAAATGTAATGGGTTTTGGGAATATGTCACAGCTGCCATGGAGCCACATGAGCAGCAAGAAAATCGTATGTAAATTTCCGCTGTAAATATTAATACAAAGTAGGTAATGTTGCTTAGAAAAAAAAAACAGTGAGATCAGCAAGAATTATTCACATAAATGTATGCAAATATAGCCAAAAAACTTATAAAATTCTTGAGTGTGTGATGGCTTTATAATGTTTATAGGCTTGTTTCTCCTTGAAATTAATGTCTGCAATTAAAATGTTCAGATCCGAATTTTATGACAGTTTAGATTAAAGAGGAGATTGGATGAAAACAAACCCTTTTGGCCTAGTGGCCTTGGTCCAATGGCTGATTTAGCTAGCAAGGCACCAATGAGGCTAGTTTTGGTCTTGAATGCACTTTGTGAGCTTCCCAAGACCTGCAACGCAAATGTATTAACTTCAAACCCCCCAGAAATGAAGAATCAGCCCTCTAGGTCTAGCGGCTAGGGCTTTTAGCCCTTGGATGACGCTTCAATGAAAATTCAGCCTTGTTTAACCCTTCTTTGATGGATGTAAGCCTGCAAAACACGTGTTAGCCCTCAAAATAATAAATTTTCAAGCCCTAAATCGAACCAAAAATTTAGAAAGCCAAACTGGTGATGAAAACTAGTCAAAATACTTGGCCGAATTTTATTTTTAATGCTGCAAAACAAGGTTAGAAGCAAGATAAATCAGATCTGACTATTGAAATAGGCATCCAACCCTTGCGGCCTGCCTGGAAGGGCTAGAAAATCTAGTGGACTAGCTTGGAAAGCCTCCAAACCCTTATGGCAACCCTTCTTGGTGATCCTTGATGAATTTGAGCCACAAAAACTTGGATTCTAACCCTTAGATCAACCTGCAAAACATCAGATCAGAATTATGCTTGACAAAACCCCAGTTCTGCAGCAAAATAGCCCTCTAGGGATAGCAGCTCCTCCTCCAAGCCTAGCGTTCAAATTTGAAGACATGGGTTTTGTAGATCGGGGCCCAATAAGGGCCTATATGCTTTGAAGCCCTATGAAACCCTTGCCCAAATAAAAACGTTGCCCCAAAAAGGAAAAAAAATACCCTCGAAACCCTTGCATCCAAATAGAAGAAATTAAATCTTAAAATCAATTTGCTTCTCCTCCAAATCAATGGGGTTTTCACCTGCAAAGAGACTTCAAACACAATGTCCTAACACATAGAAACTAGATATAGACAACCCATGTTAGATATATACAAAAATTGTCAGATATATACAAGGGTTAGTAGTATAATTTACAAGAAAATATTTACAAATAAAATTACAAGCTCTAATAGCAGATAAATCTTTTTAGTCCAAGTAGAAACGAAAATAATTGATAGAAGAAGTTTTTATTTCAATGTACTGGCCAAAAACCCTGCACCTAAAAATCATTATATAAGCTCAGAGTCCAAACAAGGTGTGATCGCCTCAAAGTCCATGTACTTGGGCAATGCCCAAGGGCTAAATACTTGAGGATCTCTACACAAAAGATAAATTATTAGTTCCAGAGGGGTTCGATTTACACAAATACATTGGAGGTCTAGAGATACCTGTTAGATCTACCAGCTTCAATGTGTTTATTCTAGCCCAATACCTAAAGCAAGATACTCTAGATAATCCAACCATTGGCTATGGAACAATAATCTCAAGCAATAAGCACATATTATTCAACACATACCATCAATCATCAAGCGAGAGACACCTTGAATTAGAACCACAAAGTCTTTTTATTAAGTTCAGAAAAATCCAGCCGAGCTTAGAGATCAATACATCAAAAAAATTTGCAATGAGTACATGATGATCAAATAGGAGCTCAATAGCTTCCTTATATAAGATAATGAGAGGATCAAACCCTTCTGAGTGGAAAATAGTGGCTAGTTGCTTGATCCATCGCTTAATCTTCGTTAAAATAATTTGGTCCGTTGATCTTCTTGAAAAAAATTGATCTCCTTAGTTGATGGAGAAAAAAACTTTGATCCTAATCAAAATTTGAATTTTATTCCTTGATTTTGAGGAAAAATTCGAATTCCACATTAAACCCCTTTTTTCTTGGTCCAAAAAATAATATTTTTAACTTTAACCCTCAAAAAATATTTGTTGACTTAATCACCATGGTCCAAAGGGTCAATTTCTCTTAAAATTTTGATTTTCCCTTTGATGGATAACCCCAGAAAATTGATTTTTTTTAACCCACAATTTTTTTATAATTTTCCACTTGGAGAGAATCTAATTTCTCTCAAGTTGATTCTCCGATTCAATTTAATTAATTTTTTGGCTAATTATTTTCTTTCAATTTTTGCCAGAAAATTTAATTAAAAGGCTCTAGAGGGGAATAAATATTTTTCCAACCTCTAAGTGGGTTTAAAAATAATTTGGCCATGGTGTCTAATTATCCTTAGACACACTTTTACATCAAAACATTATTTTAAACATTTATAGAATTACAAATTACACAACCCCCTAGACTTAACCCAATTATGCAACACAAGACACATGATCCAATATGAAAAATACATTGACTTGATAACACTAGGACTCACCTAAGACCTCATCAATGAGTTCCACCCTAGCTTTGGGGTTATATCTGGGAGAAAAACTCAGCCAATTATCCATGTTTACAAACACAAATAATTTGACGAGGTTAAAAAACTCCCTAGAGTGAAACCCTTCGAGAAGAATCATAGGCTTACCTAGGTGTTGTTACAAGGCTTAATAGTCATACTAGAATCATTTTTACAATATTTGCATAATTTGGGATTACAATGATGATAATGACTGAAAGATTTTGATCCACACCTTTGTACTCTGCTTCTTGGAACCGTTGACATGTACATGGTCAACACAGTGGATTATGGATTGTTGTAGAGGTAGGTTGATGGAGTGAGTCTTCAGGGATTCATAGATGCAGATTGGGCAGAGGGTTCAAAAAACAGGAAGAGCACTTCAGGTTGTGCCTTCAGTGTTGGGTCAGCAATTGTTTCCTAGTTTAGCAAGAAGTAGAGATCAATGGCACTAAGCTCAGCTAAGGCCGAGTACATGGCTACCAACTTGGCAACTTGCGAGGTTATTTGGTTGAGGAAGTTGTCGGGTTGTTCAGTCAAAGATTGGAGCCCACAGTCATAAACTGTGATAATTAGAGTTACATCAAGCTCTCTGAAAATCCACTACAAGCACATCAAGATCAAGGATCACCATATTAGAGATTATGTTCAGAGGGGTAAAGTCAATCTTTAGTACGTACCTACAGAGTAGATAGCAGATATCTTGACCAAGGCTTTGAAAAGGGGCAGTTTTGCCTACTTCAGAGATAAGTTGGGTGTAGTACATAACACCTTCCTCTCTAAGAGGGAGAGTTAATAGTTGTTAGAGATGGAAGGGCTCTGCTAAATTTAGCAATGCACTATATTTGGCAAAAGAACCCATATGTGAATCTAAGGCATAGTCTTAATTTCTCTTAGCGTTGACATAGGAAAATTCTCTAATTTTCCTATCTTCAAAAATAGTAAATCGAACTGAGTATGCATGGAGATTTTATCTCAGTTTGACTTCAGTTCAATGAGGCAGTTTGACTCGAGTTCAAGGACCTAGTTCACTTGAGTTTAAGAGCAGTTCGATATTATAAAGAGAATATCGTAGACTTGGTGAATCATATGATTATGCACTAGCGAGAATTTTTGTTTTGAGCTCAGGAAAATAGTTTTAGATCAATGTGTGAGGTCAAGGAGAGCGCATCACTTAAGGAAGCCGAGATAGCTCGAGCAAGGAGGCAATTCAACCTTACAACTAGTACAGCGATGTAAGAGAGAGGCCGAATTGGTCTATGGTGTGCAGTGTATTGTGTTGAGGAACAGAGAATAGGAAGGGAATTTTTCCAAATGATTTGTAATTAATTATTGAGATTTCTCTGCGCAGATCAATAAAAACACAAGGGTATTTCTGGTGTTTAGTTAATTGTATTGTGTCTTTATGAATTCATTTTCCATTGCAAATTCGTTAGAATACTCAGTATATTTAATCAATGAATTTTGCAATTCAATTTCTAGTTCTTACATCTCAGAAATTTGTTCAAATTAGTTGTTGGGTATTAGAAAACTAACAAACTCAAAATTATAAAAGTAGCCAAGTGAAAGAGTGGACACAAAAAATATTTTCTCAAGAAGGATTTAAGAAAGAGAGCGAAAATAACTTTTTTATTTTTTTGGCAATGAGAGGAATTATAGTAGCAGTGAAGGAGAGAGCAACCATTAATTTGAAGGCCATACAAACCATATGGTCCAGATTAGAGGTATCCGAGCAAATGTTTGAGAGCGAAAAATTCAAGTTTGTTGGGTTTGCAGGCCATATAGACCATACGGTCCAACATAGACATGATTTGGGGTAGATTTCTAAGAGTTAGAAATTCAGGTTTGTTGGGTTTCACTTGTATTTTTTTCTTAGATTCGTTTTCCTAGTATGGGAGCTCTTGTAAGTTCAAAAGTTATCTGAACGATAATTGATGTTAAAGAGCAGAAAAATTATGCATGCACAAGATTCCCTTTTTCTTGATTTTCTTGCTTTTCTAAGTTTCTGCGATGCTTTATTTGGTTAAAGAATTCCAATAGTGTAAATCAAGATCCGATATATTTACCTAGGCACTGGTTTTCAGAAATTAACATTTGTGTTATGCAAGTCAACCCTAGAGAAGAATATGACATTGGAGATAGTGATGATTCTTGTGGCTCTTTTTGTATTGCTAGGGTTTCTAACTTAGTAGAAAGCATAGAGAGCGGAGCTAACACATTGAATGATTTGAAAGCCTTGTTCTCATTATATGCATGGAAACTATGGCAAGCTTGTGGAGAACCTAGCTTCATGTGATGACTTGCTTGGAAGAAGACTCAATTTTTGTATTCTTGATGTTCCATAAAAGGCCTTGATGCTTGTGTTGATGTGAAGACTTGATGACTGTGTTGATGTTCTTGTTATGGAATGCTTTGCTTAGAATAAGACTCAATTATTGTATTCTTGAAGTCCTATAGAAGCCTTGGTGGCTATGTTGATGTGATAGTTGCAGACCTGGGCTTTGAGGACTCAAACCTTAGGATGGACATGCAAAAATGGATGGGTAAAGCTCGAGTTATCTTGCCCTGAACTTGTGTGATGCAACAGGGCTAGGGTTTGTAAACCCTGAGGAAGATGGGCACTAGGATAGTTTGTGCTACATGCTTGGTGTATGTGCCATGGACTTGTTAATGTTTATGGTTGTGTGTTGAGAATGACCAGCTCTGTTGGGAATGATTACTATCTAGGAGAAGTTGGCAGTTAGTGTTTGCTTATCATTTATTTATCTACGGTTTAGACTCTAGAGAGCTCAACTCGTACCAGTTTTGTGATAAAGTTGTGGTATGTACTTGTACTTCATCTTTTATATATATGAAGTTTTTCACTGTTCAAGGTTTGCATACTTGCAGATTTGATTTTCAACATATGTTATCTTCATGATTGAGTATATTTCAGCCCTAGTTATGCATGCTGATTTGCAATAAACAAATAGTTGAATAAATTAAGTGATTAAACACATATCCAGAAAATCAAGGAATAGATTTGCTGCTGTGATAATTTGTTGTAATTAGACATAACAGACCTGTTACATGCTTTGAAAAGTGTCCCTTTAAGGCTGTAGCATTGTGGTATTGAAGTACATTCATATGGTATTTACTCTCTTGGGCTGTGGAGTGAAAACAGGTTGAAGAGCAGTGAAAGATTACTGCTGCAATTTAATATTTCATATCAGCCCTAACACTTAAAGTTCACAAGGAGTAGATCTGGGAAACCTCATGGTTGAGCTGAAATTTCAGAAGTTGAATTAATTGACCAGTTCTCAAAATTTCCACATGCACACCCATTAGGGGCATTCATTTGGTAGGTCTAGGTGAGGTCCACCTTGGGGTGATCTCGAATGACTACTCTAAGATCTCTAATTATGGCCCATTTGTTGATATTCCATGTTTCTGTAACATGTTCTCTTAGTATTTAAGCTCATCAACATGAGATCGTGTAGGATTTGTGTCGAGGAAGATCCCATGGGGGAGGGAGAAAAGTCTTGACCTAGCCCGAAGGGCTTGTAGTCTATCTCATGATGCCCTAAAGTAACGGAAATGAGTGAAGTCTAAGGCAAACCATGCACTCTCTAGGTTCAAATTAGGAAGACCCAAGGTATCACAAAGAAATGAAAACCCTTCCTGCATGGGCTCCAAAGCAATCGAAGGTAGAGTAGGATGTCCCCTCACTTTCATGTTCAGTGCATGTTCTCAATACACTTATATTACTTAATCTTATCTAGGGGTTTGGCCTAAACAACTGCTTCAACCTCCACATGGGTAGGGATTGCCCCTTCCCCTAACAACCTTGACCCAAAAATTAAGGGTTTCTCTTCGAGTCTCAACCTCTTGATTGAATCAGCCCTACTGGAAAGTTGAAACAAATGTCCTTCTATTGGTTTTTAAGATACAACAATTCCACATGTAGGGAACCCCCCAAAGGCTAAAGAGTGTCCAATGTTTTGCTATCATTCACATGTGCTTCTACCCAATGCTCCTACCATGGCTCCACCATGAACTGACTCAAGGTGTTCACTGCAAAACATATATCAAGCCTAGCATTGACCAAATAGATTAAGAAACCTATCAACTACCTATAACTTGTGGAATCCACCAACTCTAAATCTAAGGTTGTCACTTCCTCAAATAAGTGATCATGGGTGTGGCATAGGTTTGCAATTCTTCTTAATACCTCTTAAGAATTTGAACTTCATACTTACCTTGCCCGATGGAAATCTCTCATGGTCTCTGCCAAACCTCCAACTCCAAGAAGTAATGCATCATGTCGATGTCCTCCTTCTCGAAGTCAACTACCATGTCTACCTTGCACCCTATAATGAGCTTCTCTACACCTATCAAAAACAAGTCATCTACACGCAACACCAAAACAAGTAGATCAATATTAACATATATATAATAAGTTAGAATCTACTTCACTTTTGGTAAAACCCATACTCTATAGACATCCATCAATCCTAGAATAACATGATCTCGATGCATGCTTGCATCCATAGAAGGCTTTCTTAACTCTACCCACATTGGACTCCTTCCCATTTAACCCAAATCCCTGAGGTTGCTTTATGTACACTTCTTCCTCAATGATCCCATTAAGGAAAGTTGTCCTCACATCCATCCGATGTATCCTCCATCCCACAAATGAAACAAAGGACATAACAGCTCTAATAAAAATGTACTTGGTGACTAGACGAAATATCTCATCATAGTCCACTCCCTCTCTCTAGGAGAACCCTCTTGCCACAAACCTTGCTTGAACTTCTCAATGCTACCTCGGTAACACGCTTAATCATGTAATGCCACCTAGAACTCACAATTGACTTCCCCTCTGATCTTAACACTATGTCCCAAACATCATTCTTCATGACAGAATGACAACTTAATATACATGTTGGTCTGTTACCTACTGAAAAGTGGAAGGGCTTGGAATCTAGAATGTTGCTCATCAACATCATATAGCCTAGAAACTTCTTTGAAGGTCTACTCTCACTGAAAGTGTTCCTAGGAGTCTCAAAATTGATCAACTTTCCCAATTGAAGTACTCCATACACACCCCTCCTCGCCTTCTTTCCTTGAAGGTTGTGACCAATAGAGAAATTAAAGATAATGTTTACCGACCATACATCCAAGTTAGTTGTATACCACCCCTCCCCAAACAAGGTCTTGGCCCCAAAATGTTTTGTTATGGTGCATTTCCTATTGGTTGTTGATGGCATCATCATCAAACCAGAGTATCTTCAACATCATTGGTCACTCAGCCTAAGGATTCCCATTGGCCAATTAAAAATTTGTTCCCTCCAATTATAGGCTAGAACAAACCACCGTATCCCGTGTGACAAGAGTGTCTATCATCTTTGCTCTCTCCAGAAGGCGGGGAATGAAGAGCACTTAATTTACAATGCCCCATCTATTGTGATATCCAAGGGAAATACCACTGTTTATATAAAGACTCCAAGGAAACCAAAAATAAAAGTGATTATGTGACCGCAATACAATTGTGTTTAATTTGTGAGCAAGATGACCAACAACAAAAGTCTATAAGATCACTGTGATTGCGGAACTAGCCATCCTTTGAATTCCCCGTAATCTAAAAGATCCGAAAACAGCAACAACCACCAATGGTCAATCCCCTAGGATCAAGTTCATATAGCATTCTATGGAAGATAACAAGCTCACACTGTATTTCAAGACAATATTTATCTCGAGGTCAAGAGCTAATTCCTAGACGACGTGGCCTGACAAATTATAACTCGCATTGCCAAAATGCCAATAAAAATACCATCCCATAAAGATCTTTAAGATTTGGCATATAGTGTACAAGAAATAGAGGCCATAAACTTTGAAGACACCGTGAAACTTAACTTTCCAGTCTCACAATTCTTTACAAGATTAGTAAGCACTTCATTTATACAATTACAGAAACAATCTAAATCAGATCTACATATCGGATAACTTATTCCTAGTACAACAATACCAAACATTCATACCATATCAAGGGACCATAAAAGCACACATACACTAATTGTTGACTTATCGCCCCACCCCAACCCGAACTAAAGGTCAGCTCGCTTCTCTCCGTACAACTAAGGCATGTGTCGACCTCTGTTAAGTAACTGGAATCTCCTTTATCCATCTGGGGTTTGAGATGTTTGTTTAAGGATGCCTAAATATATTAATTTGTATTGTCCTCCTTCCCTCGAGAAGCAAGCCACTTTCTATTCTTGAAAACACAATTCCTCACTCTTAATCGCATCAACTTGATTACAAGCTCCAGAACAGAATGCTACAAGACCTTCAGTCCCTCCTCTGCCCATTTGCTATATACATCTCCAGCAACCCTTCAACCTAATCTCTGTGATTGACGAATCATAGTCCAAACAGTAGATCAGAGCATATCTCAGTGGGTAGATCCAAATTGAGGCGTCCAGACTTAAGATCCAACAACTTGTGGGTATCCATAAATAGCTTCAGATAGAGACGATAAACACAAGCCTTATAATATTTGAAACAAAAATTACTAAACCCTAATGACAGACAATGTGTAAGACTACCAGAAAAGCAGAGATCTGAAGAATTAGAAACCATGTGTACACATATAAGTGAGACAAGCTATTGCAGCTTACTTGATGTAAGATTTTCCATTGTTGGGGCCGGATCCAGACTTCTGATCAGAGTCAATCGAGGCTCTCATGCCCTCGTTGCCTCCATAGAGCAGGTAAGCGTTTCCACTCTCCTTGAAGGAAGCGTCCTTGTATTCGTGCACTGACCCTTCAACTCCCACATTCACTGCAATTACCAGCAAAAGCACCACGAACAGCCAAGCTGAAGCCATCTTCACTGCGAAGGAACGAATGCCTTCACACATCCAAAACCTTCAACCCACCACTGAATTACATCGACTCTTATTCTCAGTGTGTCCTGCTGAATTAAGTTATCCTTTTGGTCCCCGGCCTTCAGACGTTGTCTTGTAACTTATTTAATTGTTGGAAGGTTGAATTTATTTGTCGCCGTGTAATGAATGATAGGCCACGTGAGAAAACCCGGCTTACATATTACTCTTTTTCTCCGTGGAAGGCTGTAAACTTATCATGATTGAGTTGGTAATCGATATTGGAAACAGTTATTATTTAATAAATGTGTTTTAATTCATTACCGCTCTTTAAGAAGAAAAAAAAAAAAAAAATATATATATATATATATATATATATATATATTAATTATTATAAATAAATTTATAATTGGTTTTTAAGGGTAGTTTTTCATTTTTTATTAAATATTTTTGGGTTTTAGATTAAAAAAAAATTAAGAGGAAGAGAAGTCTTTAATACAGAATTGAGGAACTTGGGGTTCCTAAACATTTGAGAGACAAGTTCCTCAACATTTGAGAGCAGTTGTGTATAGGTTGTATGAAGAGGTGAAAGTCCAAACTAAAACTTCAACAGGCATTTTTGAAAGTTTTAGAAGTGATATTAGGGTCAAGCAAGGTTGCCCACTGTCTCCTACCATTTTTTGTTTATATATCGACAAGCTTGAGGAGTGGTTAAATTCGCAAGGAGGTGATGGTATCTATTTGGGCAAGTTTGTTATAAGTCTTCTTTTGTATGCAGATGACCTTATTCTAATTGCTAAATCGGCTCTTGGTTTGCAAGAGCACTTACTATCCCTTGAGCATTTTTGTAGAAGTGTGGGGATGCAAGTCAATATCAACAAAACGAAAGTAGTGGTCTTCTCTAAGAAAAGAAAACATAACCAGCATAAGTTCTACTTTGAAGGCAACATTCTGGAAGAAGTTGCAGATTACAAATACCTCGGAATTGACTTCAACAAAAATCTAAGCTGGAATGGTTGTAGAAAGAAAAGAACTTTGGGGGTTTGGAAAGAATTTTATGCTTTTCAAAATAGGTGTAGAGAGACAGAGTTATGGGACTAGAAAACCACTCAAACTCTTTTTGGGCTTCTAGTGATTCTGATGATTCTCTATGGTTGTGAACTGTGGGCTAGTAGTATATCCGACATGCAGTGGAGACAAATTGAGAAAATTCAGAAGCGTTGGATTACAAACAAATTTAAGATTAAAAGTGAAATTCCTTATGATATCTTGTTAAGTGAAACAGGAACTGCTCCTATTAAAGCAATTGCTATGATGCGAGTCATAAGGTATTTAAAAAAATTGAGCAAATGGAAGAGGGTAGATGGCCTAAGGTTGTTTTTAATGATAGATTGTGCAAGTGCAAAAAAACTTGGATGCAGCAAAATAACAAATGTTTTAGTAAATGGGGTATTTATTTGAACGTGTGTCCCATAAACAACAAAGAGATAAAAGATTTTGTTATGGAAACGTTCCACAAACGTACTTGGGATAAGGAGCTATGAAGAAAGACAAATTACTATATTGAAGTGTTTAATCCCACTCATAGTCATCAACCAAAAGCATACATAGAGGTCAATATCTCTTAGAGAGCCAAAATTCTTATTGCTCAGTTAAGGACTAATTCTCATCAACTCGTTGGGAAACAAGGCGCTAGAAAAGGCCAAAAGAAGTGCGGGAGTAAAGAGTATGCATTTTTTGTTCTTTTGGAAAAGTGGAAACAAAAAAACATTTCATTTTAGAATGTGAGGCCTTTAAAGACAACATGGAAAGTTATGCAAATATGTTAGCAGCTAGCTCTTGGGATAATCTATTTAGCGAGGGGTTTATCAAGAAGCTAGGAGCGTTTTGAAGCTTCACAGAAAAAGGGCCGAATACATCAAGCAGATGAAGAAGCAATCTATCCCATAGACTATCTTTAGCCTCGTGGACATTAAAATAATTTCTTTCTTTCTTTCTTCTTTCTAATTAGAAGTAGTTTTAAGTCTTACTTTGGAACTAAGAGGTAGTTTTAATGTAGATAATATATGTAAAAAAATCAATATCCTTTCTAATTATCATTGAAACCACCTTTTGTAAAATCATATTTTCTAATAATATATAATCATAATTCCCTATCTAAAACTAAATACTACCTCTTGTTATAGTTTAATTTATTACTCAAAAAATAGGGGTGGTAGGTGTCGGGGGATAATTTTTCACCTCAAAGGGAAAATGGTAATTAGTTTTGCTCAATGTCTAGGGCAGACCACCAATAATCAAGCCAAAGCAAGAGTGAGGGATTCCAACGTTATCTCAGGCCATAATTGAAAGGTACTAGCCCTAAGGACTTGTTGCTTAACTCAATTTTCCTTTGTATCACACTTCTTCTTGTTTGATTTATGGAATATCAATGTTTTCACATCCTAAGGCATAATAATTCCATGGCAAATGTAATGGCAGATAGGGAAATTAGTCCAGAAGGGGAGTCGTTGCTTATCAACGATGAAATATCCTATCACCCCATCCCATGATTAGACCCCTATTAGGAAAAGCCAATTTTGGTGGACAAATAGCAAGTCATAGTGAGTCAAGCGTCATGAATATGTGTTTTGGGGGGGGTGGATGTCCCCTTTATCCATGTGTCCCCCATGCAAAGTGATATTAGTTCTACCCTTCCATTATTAATACGGTCTCAATGGTGTGTTGATGGGCTGACATTATATTTTAGGGGTGGTGACAAGAAGAAATTTAAGGAGATCATGAATGGGTGTGGGTGGCAAGGTTGAACCCCTCTGTGTGAACTAATCTTAATGAGCTTAGCCATCCTTTGGAATGAGCTAGCCATTTTGATGCCAAGAGAATTTATGAACTGAGAACTTGAAGTGATGTTTTTCTATCATGATCAAGGGTGGAAATGGAAGAGTTTGGGAAATCAAGAGTACACTAGACAACTGAGCAATCAATGCCCCTCATGGGATTTATCAAGTCAAATTGCCCTTAGTCATCCCCCCCTTGGTATGACTATGATTCTTGATTGTTTTTTTATGGTTTTAAGTGGTAGGATTTCTTATTAAATTATCTTCTCCTTAGAAAGAAGATGGAATCTATATAGTGTCCTCTTTTCTTTCCTAGTATAGTTTTGCCACTCCTATCATGGGCGAATTTTGATTAGTTATATATATGAGAGATTGATCACTTGATTGAGGAATAATTTTTTATATACATAGTTATATTCCTATTTATGTTTATGTATGTCAGGTTGATCACTGGATTGGGGAACAATGTTTTATATAGTTATATTTCCTCTTATGCGTGGTATCATTGATTATATGTATTAGAAGGTTTTGATTAAGTAAATGTTATACATATGTTTCTCTTTTTGCATCTGATTTATGAAGCAGGTGTATGACATGGATGGTGATCCAATATTAAGACACATAGACCCATGGATGCTCATGGTTATGTGGAATAGATGGTTAATTATGGTTTATGGATGATACATGATTTGTGTGATTACATATGTTTAATATTGTACTAAGCAGGATGTGGTAGGGTACCTGGTCATTTTCCAACAAGGATGTTCAATTATAAATGATTGTGGAAGTCATTTCTTCAAAACCAAAATGAATATGGAAGTCATGCATCATTTTTTATAAAATGTGATTAAGTTAATCTCATTATGAAATTCATTTGATTCCTTTGATCTATGAGATTGTAATGTGTGCAGGTCTTTGAACAAGACCTTACGAGCAAACCATCAAATGGGTAAAAGCTCACAATCAGTACCATAAGGAGAAACATAGAGTTTCAAAACACAGTAGATGAGAGGGCATGGAAATTAGGGCGTGGAGTCCTAAATCCAAGAAAGATAAAGACGTGGAGTCTTGTATATTTAGGGCGCAGAGTCCTTAATCTACTAAGGCACAAAGATGCATGAAATAGGGGTGCAAAATCCCTATTCTCCAGAAGAAAAATACCACTCATGGATGAATTTCCTTAAATAAAATTTCATTCTCGCAATTCTGGATTGACTTTCTAAAAATAGAAAGTCATTTCCAGCATCTCAAGCACAAATTTCCAAAAATAGTAAATTGTCTTGCATAAATTGGTAATCAAGCGTAGTTGAAGAAAAACCACTTAACTTATCATTAATCAATCTTAATAGTTCAATCTTGACTGAATCCTCAATATTATTAATATTATTATTATCTTTTATGAGACTGTGATATTATTATTAAAGTGTAATTACAAGTCAACTTCATCTCCTCAATCAATTCACACCTCTCCTTCATGACTCTCATGGCTCTATGTAACTCTCTCTCTTTTAAATAATACATTACACTCTATTTTATGCATTCATCAAAGAATGGCATATTCCTTTTCACTCATTAAAAATATGTCATAAAATATTCCTCTTACACTTTCTTTAATGCATATGTTACACTCTCCTTAACTAAGACATGCATACCTCTCCTTAATGGCATAAGTTACACTCCTCTAAATGGATTGCAATGCATGCACATTACTTCTCCTTTATGACAAGAATTGGTTGCTCCTCTTATATATGAGTCTCATGTATTCTCACTTGGGGGTGGATTATGATGCCAAGAGTGGAAGAGACTTGAGGAAAATGGTGAGAGGGAGAGATATGGAGAGTAGCCAATTTCTTCCAAAATAAATCTGAAATTCTTACTAAAATTCTAAGATCTCTAGCTATTGAGGTTGGTCATGAGTGGTATTGAGAGGAAGTGAAAATTTGCTTCCTTAGTTTACCTTGCAAATATCTCCACTGTTGTCTTTTGGTACTGCTTTTGAGCTTTTGCAGCTTGGGGGTTCCAGGGGGAGAAGTTCTTCCTAGATATGGTTGGGAGGAAAACTGGGTGGTTCACAATGAGTTGGTAAGGATATTGGAGCTGGAGCATACTTTCATTGGAGCTAGAGCATACTCCCACCTTTTTGAGTTGTATAATTTCATTGTCGGGTATGTTGACAATAATTTATTTTTTTTTGTAGTTCATTACATGGTTTTTGCTTATTTGGTTGTTGACTGAAACTTAGATGTATATCAAATGCTGCACACTATATGTTGAAAGAATTTTGCACTAATTGTAGTTTATTTTATGTGAGTTTTTTTTTTTGTACAATTTCGTTGGAAGTTGATTGACATCATGTCTTAATGGCTAAAGCATTCAGAATGCCATGAGTTATATGAAAACATACTAATAGCATAAATTTGGTTTTTCCTTCTCTTTTTACAGTTGTAGATAAGTTTGCACATTATATGTTTGACAAAAGTGATAAATGAGATAGTGGGAATTTGTTTTTGGTTGTGGTTTTAAAGAATCACGTTTATGGGCAATTCTATTTCGATTCATTTTAACTTCAGGGGGTATCTATTCCTTACGACCATGTCACCCCAGCTTTGATTTCAAAAAATAGAGTTTGAGATTCTGGTTCTTTAAGCTGGTATATTTTACATATTTGTTGTTGCTGCCTAGTGGTTTGTTTCACTGCTTTTTTCGGTTGTGACTTACCTGGTAATCTCTATTTATGAAACCAGTCTGTTATATAAACTTGGAATTCTTGTTTTAAAGTCTCAATAGTTAATACATTGATAGTTTAAATAACTTGTGATTGCTTGTTTGATAGTTTAATAGTTAACAGCTCGTTTTGTGAATGCTAACCGTTGTTCAAAATTCTCCAATGGTTGTGGCTACATCGTTGCGAGCTATTTGCAAAATTTCTTCAATGTTTATAGTCATTTATGTGCCTAAATTTTTGTACATGCAACAATGAAGATGGATGATAGTTCTACTTATGTATTAGTTTCACTTATTGGCATTACTGACAATGAAAACTAAGTTATGTAATCTTAGATTCATGTTAGTTAATTGTGGTGAAATTGCCTTAAGGGTTATAGTTGTAAGTGTTTGACAAAATGCCTCAATGGTTGTACATTTCATGCTTGCCAACTGTTTGACATAATGCTTCAATGTTTGTAGCTAATTACATCTATGAATTGTCTATAAATATGACTAAGTGAATTTAGGATTTGCAACCAAAGTGCTTTTGGAAATATCTCAATGAATAAGCATGATGATTCCATTGAATTAAAAATCCATGTAAGTCAAATTGGGTAGGTGAATTGTTGTAATTGTTAGCTCACATATGAATTCATAATCATTGGAAACCACTCCTTTAGAAGTTGATTTATCTTGTTCCTTTATTTTACCAAAGAATTCATAGGCATATTATTTAGAACAAAATCAAATTAGTCACTCTTAAACACATTTAATTGCAATAGAATGAACATTTAGCTTATTGGAAATGGTGGTTTGTAAAGATTGATATTATTTATCCCACTAAAGACTCCATCCTTTATATGTGATTTCAAGACTTATGGTTGTAAGTTTTGGATCTTGACGAACCATGACCTTGTAGCTTTGATGAGAAGATTAAAATTACCATGGGTTAGTTAGTTAGTAGAAATTAATGTGTAATGTAAAGAATACCAATAAAAATAAATAAATAAAAAATTATATATATATATATATATATATATATATATATATATGTTGACAATATTTTTTTATTTTTTTTTTGTAGTTCATTACATGGTTTTTGCTTATTTGGTTGTTGACTAAAACTTAGATGTATATCAAATGTTGCACACTATATGTTGAAAGAATTTTGCACTAATTGTAGTTTATTTTATGTGAGTTTTTTTTTTGTACAATTTCGTTGGAAGTTGATTGACATCATGTCTTAATGGCTAAAGCATTCAGAATGCCATGAGTTATATGAAAACATACTAATAGCATAAATTTGGTTTTTCCTTCTCTTTTTACAGTTGTAGATAAGTTTGAACATTATATGTTTGACAAAAGTGATAAATGAGATAGTGGGAATTTGTTTTTGGTTGTGGTTTTAAAGAATCGCGTTTATGGGCATTTCTATTTCGATTCATTTTAACTTCAGGGGGTATCTATTCCTTATGACCATGTCACCCCAGCTTTGATTTCAAAAAATAGAGTTTGAGATTCTGGTTCTTTAAGCTGGTATATTTTACATATTTGTTACTGCTGCCTAATGGTTTGTTTCACTGCTTTTTTTTCGGTTCTGATTTACCTGGTAATCTCTATTTATGAAACCAGTCTGTTATATAAACTTGGAATTCTTGTTTTAAAGTCTCAATAGTTAATACATTGATAGTTTAAATAACTTGTGATTGCTTGTTTGATAGTTTAATAGTTAACAACTTGTTTTGTGAATGCTAACCGTTGTTCAAAATTCTCCAATGGTTGTGGCTACATCGCTGCGAGCTATTTGCAAAATTTCTTCAATGTTTATAGTCGTTTATGTGCCTAAATTTTTGTATATGCAACAATGAAGATGGATGATAGTTCTACTTATGTATTAGGTTCACTTATTGGCATTACTGACAATGAAAAATAAGTTATGTAATCTTAGATTCATGTTAGTTAATTGTGGTGAAATCGCCTTAAGGGTTATGGTTGTAAGTGTTTGACAAAATGCCTCAATGGTTGTACATTTCATGCTTGCAAACTGTTTGACATAATGCTTCAATGTTTGTAGCTAATTACATCTATGAATTGTCTATAAATATGACTAAGTGAATTTAGGATTTGCAACCAAGGTGTTTTTGGAAATATCTCAATGAATAAGCATGATGATTCCATTGAATTAAAAATCCATGGAAGTCAAATTGGGTAGGTGAATTGTTGTAATTGTTAGCTCACATATGAATTCATAATCATTGGAAACCACTCCTTTAGAAGTTGATTTATCTTGTTCCTTTATTTTACCAAAGAATTCATAGGCATATTATTTAGAACAAAATCAAATTAGTCACTCTTAAACACATTTAATTGCAATAGAATGAACATTTAGCTTATTGGAAATGGTGGTTTGTAAAGATTGATATTATTTATCCCACTAAAGACTCCATCCTTTATATGTGATTTCAAGACTTATGGTTGTAAGTTTTGGATCTTGACGAACCATGACCTTGTAGCTTTGATGAGAAGATTAAAATTACCATGGGTTAGTTAGTTAGTAGAAAATAGTGTGTAATGTAAAGAATACCAATAAAAATAAATAAATAAAAAATAGTATATATATATATGACCTTGCATTAACTTTTACGTCTTAAAATAAAATAAAATAATATAATATCGCATTTTGAGTCAGCCTTAGTATAATATTGATGGTTGGTAAGGTGGGATCTTACAATCTACTAGGTTGTGGTTGTTTGTTTGGCTTGATGAGATATTACTCAGTCATTTGAGCCCTTGTACCTTCTCTAATGTTCTCTTGAATTATCATCCTCCCACTGCTAATCTCTTCTCTCTAAATTAGATCATCCTTGTCACTATCTTGATCATTAATACTCCTGCTTTTAAAGATTTGGTTTGGGTAATTTGTTCTTAGTTGGCTTATTCCCCCCCTTCTCGTACTTTCAATACTTCTCCAAGTTTGTGTTGTTGCTCCTCGTTATTGCCTCAACTCGAGTTGGCATTTTTACATATGGGACTTTTTTATTATACCCTTAGGGTTTATCAGAAAAATCTCCCTTGTCGTTGGCAATTAGGTGTCTCCCTACCCAGATATTAACACTATTTGGGCTCTCTATGTGAATTTCAATGGATTATGTTGGGTTATAGGGTTCTCTCTATATGTCATTGGGTAGCTTTGAGTGTTGACTATTCTTCCCATAAATTGGAGCCCAAGCAGGGATAAAAAGGCATGTCATGAAACAATTTACACATATGTCTTGGAGCTAGTATTACAAGGTTGGTTCCAGTTCGAATTGACAACATTTGGCTCTATTAATGGGATTATAGTTCACAAGGGGTGTAGGAAAATACCCCCCCCTTAAGTGGGCAGAGGACATGGAAGAAATGCAACAAGAATTAATACACACGCAACTAAACCGTAGATAAACAATTTCAACCCTGATTATAACTATGGAAATTTTGGTTGAGCATAGGTTCAAGTTGCAAAGTGTAGAAGATAAAATAGTCTCCCTTCTCCAAAATTTGGTTGGTGGGTTCTAGGAAGGATGGTTTTCTCTATCAAATTTCACCAATCGGACCATTGGAAGCATGCCATGTTTAAATGTTTCTATGGTAGAGGACTTTCTTTTAGGAAATGAGACCTACCCCCTTCCTATAAATAGTCGATATGTTGTTCAAATGTATTAAGATTTCAAAGGTTGTTTTAGAGGATTTATATTTTTAGGCCATTCAATTTTGTTTTTTTTTTTTTTAACAGTAACGGTTATAGGTTGATTATATTCCTCTTGGCGTGAATGCCGAAATAGCTGTTACAATTGAAAGCTCCATGCTTTGTTGCTGCTTTCTGCAGAGACAGAGAGTACAATTGAAGCTTGCAGATTTCCTAATTGCTAAAGAGTCCATGAATTCCAAATCTGAAATTTTCCCCCACTTGAAGGTGCAGACAAATTGGTTTAATAACCAACAATAAAACATGGCAAAGATCAGGTTATGGGATTGGTTCCCAAGTTTATTTTCCGTCCTTCAACTTAGTTCCGACAGGGAGGAGGACTGCTTTATTGGCTTCGATGTCCGCCTCTTTGTTATGCATACGCAGCACATGGTAATATCTCAATTTCTGAAAGTGCCTTTCCAATCCTTTAATTCTGGTTATCATTCTTGCTAACTTGAGATCCTTGACTGGGGAGTTAGAAATCATGGAGTTGATGATGATCTGGGAGTCTCCTATAATATTGGCTTCTTTTATGTTTAAATCTCTGAGACTTTGGAGGCCTTGGAAGAGGGTTAAAGCCTCCGCTTAAACGCTGGAGGCATAGCCAAGGCCCCAGGCAAAGGACTGGACTTTTTCTCCTGTTGGATTTAGAACTATTCCTCCCGCTCTCGCTTTGCCCGGGTTACTCTTTACAGCCCCATCAAAAAAGAGGGAGTGATTCTCTTGCATTTTGATCTAGCATTGCATATCACTTTCGGACTTCCTTAGTTGCCAGTGTTTAATAGTAGGAATGTTTTTTTTCTGCTGGCCGGATTTGAAGGCCGAGAGTCAGTGCCCAAGCCATGTCTTGCTGACTCAAATTAGTGTCATCTCTAATATCCTCCAGGCATTCCTTGATTTGACTTTTAATTTTATTTTCCAGAATCCTGTGATTGTGTTTTGTATCCCTGAAAGTCCTTCTGTTACGCTCAAGCCAAATCTGCCAGCTTGTGATCTTGGGTAGAATTGCCCACGCAGTTATGATGACCTCGTTTTTAGGGGCAGGACCTGGATAATTATGAGCCCAAGTAGAGAAGAGGCCTGCCGTGGTGCTGGGGAGCTTGAGATTTGGTTGAGGGCTGAGGGAGGACCATACTTGCTTGGAGAATGGACACTCGAGGAACAAATGGGCCGCTGTCTCAGCGCTTTCTCTGCATAGCAGGCAGATGGAGGGTCCATTAATTCCTTTTTTCTGCAGGATGTCGAATGTAAGAATTTTGGTGTGGCATAACTGCCAAGCGAAGAAGTCTATCTTCGGCAGAGATGGAGAACTCCAAACGCCGCGCCATGGAGCAGGGTCAGGAGGTGCGTAGGGGATCTCGCTGAGCTTGATGTAACCTTGATCGACTGTGTAGCCTTTAAGGCTCGTGCCCCATCCCTTCCGGTCTCTAGATCTTCTGCTGATGGGCGCGATTCCATGGAGACAGGCGAGGAGCGTGTCCCATTCTTTCTCTAGCTGCGCCGGACCATTGAAATGAATCCAGCCTGCCCAAACGCCATCGTGCCAATTGGAAATATCCCACAGCGTGCGCAGAGAGTTGTTGTCCATCCAGCGACGCAGCTCGTTCAGGTTGGCTCTGTTTTCGATCGGCTGCTGGTTCATTATACGATCGCTCCAGATCTTGATTTTTTTTCCACTTCCAGGTATCCAGAATGCGTGGTCTGTAATCAGTTGGGAAGCTTTAGCGTGGAGCTTCAGAAAGGACGAATTTGGCATTTGAATGGCGTTTTCTAAGCACCTGGTGCGAGGGCCCCTGTAGTATTTCTTCCATATTGCAATTTGTGCCCATCCCGGATTGGGAGCAGTGATCTTCCAGAGGATCTTAGCTGCCAGTGCCACGTTTTGTTGGCTGAGTTTTTTGAAATTTAAGCCCCCTTCACAGAGCGGCCTGGTTATGATCTCCCAACTGATTAAAGGGATTTTTTTCGCATTATTTTTTCCCCCCTGCCAAAAGAATCTCCTAATGTCTTCTTCCATTTTGTTAATGATGGTTACCGGGGCAAGGAGGGCAGTGAACTGGAAAAGAGGGAGATTGTGGAGCACTGATTTGATTAGTATTGATTTCCCTGCAGTGTTTAACCAAGTGTAGCCCCAAGCTTGGATTTTTGATTTGAGTTTCTCCAATTGAGGGAGCCAGTCCTTACAGGAAAGTTTTTTGAGGTGCACAGGTAGACCCAAGTAATTGAACGATGCCCAGGAAGAAGAGGCTGCAAAGCCCAAGCATCTAGAGATATCAGACAGTGCCCTTGGAGTGGTGTTCCAACTATAAATATGGCATTTGCTCTTATTTACAACACAGCCTGTAGCTTTGCTGAGATCATCTAAAACCCCTTTGAATTTTGATGCAGAGGGGAGCGTGGCAGGGCCCAGGAGTAGAGTGTTGTCCATGAACAGTGCATGGTTTATATTTTTAGCTCCTCTTGCGATGCACAGTCCGTTGATTTCATGATCTTGCATGCTTTTGTTTAGTAGGAAATTGAGGACGGAAGCTTGGATGACAAATAGCAGAGGGGATAGGGGGCACCCCTGCCTTAGTCCTCTCGAAGCTTTGAAGAAATCCGTGGCTCTTCCATTCACAAGTGGGGCGATCCATGGCTCCGAGATGCATGCCCAGATCCATTTGATGAACTTTTCTCCAAACCCGAATTTATTCATAACATTTAACAGAAAACTATGATTTACTCTATCAAATGCATTGGCTAAGTCGAGTTTGATAGCCATACCTTTCTCTTTTCGCCAAAGACTTGAGTGAATTGCCTCTTGGACGAGAAGATAGTTGTCCACGATCTCCTTCCTTGGATGAAGCCTCCTTGATTCTCAAGAATTATTTTAGGGAGTATGGGCTTCAATCGATTTGCTATGATTCTGGTAATTATTTTGTACCCAATGTTGCAAAGTGAGATCGGGCGAAATCTGCTAAAGGTGTTGGCACCTTTTTCCTTGGGGATAAGGGCTAAGAACGCAGAGTTGGTGCTGCCTCCTATCTTCTGAGTGTTCTGAGATTTTTGCACCATTCTGAGCAAGTCCTTTTCTATAATCAGCCAGCAAGCTTGAAGAAATCTAGCTGTGAATCCATCCGGCCCCGGGGCCTTGTCTGGATCCATATCAAAAAGGGCTTTTTCCACTTCTTCTTTGGTGATTTTGGCCTCAAGAGATTCCTTTGTTTGCTGATTTATTAAAGAGGGTACAACATCTAGAAGATCTGAGTTTTGGTTCAGGTCCTTGTCCTCACTATACAAGCTTTGGAAGTGTAAGAACGCTGTTTTCTTTATATATTCAAAATATTTATGAGTAACATTGTCAGCTTTGATCTCAGAAATGGAGTTATGGCATTTCCTTACCAGTGTTTGCTTATGGAAAAAGGCGGTATTCCTATCCCCAGCTTTGAGCCAGAGATTGCGGGATTTCAGCCTCCAGAATTCTTCTTCAGCTAGGCAGGCCCTGTGGTAGCTTTGCTGCAAATGAGATTCCTGTTCAATCACCTCCTCAGTAATAGTGTCCTTCTCCATGCTCTTTTGGTGGGAATCCAGCAAGATTTTCAAGGATTTTCTTTCTGTGGTCGGATTATATAGCGTTTTTTCCCATATTTTGAGATCCCCTTTTAATCTTTTGAGCTTTTCTTCCCATATATAGAATGGCGAGCCTCTGACCGCCTGGTTCCAACTCTCCTTGACAATTTGCATAAAGTCTGGCTCCTTAATCCAAAGCGAGCTGAAGCAGAAAGGAATAGGACCAAGATCCAAATGGGCTAGAAACTCAAGTTTAATGGGCTTGTGGTCCGAAATGTTGTTAGGTAGAATGAGCATTCGAGGTTCTAGTCCTAACATCAAAAAAGAACTTTGAATAAAGAATCTATCTAGCCTGGCGGCTATATGTCCCGGGCCTAATCTTTTATTAGACCAAGAGTACTTACCGGAAGAGGGTTTGATATCCAGCATGTCCCAATCCTGCAAGATGTCCTCCGCCCATTCCCTTGCTGGGTCTCGCACTATGCTGCCTCCCCTTTTTTCAGAAGAATGAAGAGTGAGGTTGAGATCTCCAGCTATTATGATGTTCTCCATGTTTACCAAATCGGCTTGTTGTCTTATGGAATCCCAAAGCATTTTTTTGTCCCCAGCGATTGTTGGAGAGTAAACATTAAACAGACAAAAAAATTCCTTAGTGACTAAGTTCTGCATTTTCAGCAGTAACCAGTGGGTGTTTTTGACCTCGAATATGACTGCAAATTTACTCATATTCCATACAGTGGCAATTCCTCCCGAGGCACCTCGAGCAGAGATTGCTCTTGCTTCACTTTTATACCAAATTTTCTTACTTGCTTGGATGAAGACGGTGTCTTCCAGCTTTGTCTCCTGGACCAGAAGGATGTCTGGGGTTTCTGTTCTAATTAAATTTCCGATTGCTTCTTCCTTAGTTTTGCTCCCCATACCTCTGCAGTTCTAGGAGATAATCTTCATTATTTGTGTTTCTAATGGGCTCCCTTGGAGCCTTGGTGCTGACTTTTCAACATCTTTGCCTTTGGTGCCAGCAGTTTTTCTAATGTTGGTTGGTTGCCCTGAAGTTTTTCTCTGTAGGTTTCCTGTTCCCTTTTTTCTTTATCCGTTTTCTGTCCTCTGGTGGATCTTCTTACTAAGGTTTGAGATTCACCTATTTCCCCTTCCTCTTCTGACTCTTCTGTTTCAGGTTCTTCTTCCTCCCCTATTAGGTTCTTTCCGTTGTCTTTGGAGGAGGGAGTGGGATTACCCTTTTCTGGAGGAGCTGTGATTAGATCTTCAGTCTCCTGGACCATTTCTGATTCTTTTTGGATCTCGATCTCCTTGGTGCCCTCTGTTTGCGAACTCAGAGGATCGAACTTGTTTTCTGACGCAGTCTTTGTTGGATTCTGATGAGTGGGATTCTGCTGGTTCCCTTTGCCAGAGGGGCCTCCCTATTTCTGAGTTCTTGGGTGAGCTTTGGTTCTCTTGACTTGATTCCATCCATCCTCCTTCCCTTGCGCTGTCTCGTTACTGGAATGGCAATCTCTGGCGAAATGCCCATAGACGTGGAATTTCCGACATTTGAAAGGTAGCTGTTCATAATCCAATTTTTGAAGGTGTGACCAACTTCCGACCTTTAGGGTAATGGCCTCCTGCAGCCCTTCCTCCAGATCCACCTCTACGCAGATCCTGGCGCAGTCATATTGGTCTTTGTTGTTGGCTCGGTCTATGAATTTTTCTAGGGCATTGCCAATATGCCTCAATGAATCCCATTTCCAACAGTGCACCGGGAGATTTGGGAGCCTGACCCAAACCGGGACTGCTTTGGGAACGTCGAATGTCGGATCAAAGTCCGGGGTCTAGTTGTTTAGGTACAATCCCTGAGGACCCATGAAATAGGGTCCATTTTGAAAGATCAGCTCCTTGTCTTCTTTAGCTGTGAATTCAAACAGGAAGAATCCCCTTCCCAGAAAATATGAGATGACATTTTCTTTAATAAGCGGCGCCCAATTTCTGTTAACCCAGTTCTCGGTGGACTTTGGAGATGGCCATAAACCCGTAAACTGGCCGATGAGAGCCCGATCGGCTAACGACAATGCGACTTGGATTGGGATTTTAGGCGGAAGGGAGATCACCGGGATTTCATCTAATCTTTTAACAAACTTCGCTGCCTCTGAGGTCTTCTTCTTTGGGAGGCCAGCCAGGAGCTGAGAGAAGGCCTCAGTTGGCGATCTCGGCGGGGGAGGCGGGGACTGAGGGGAGCCCAACCCCTCCATTGAGAAAGTTGGGGGGTCAGAGCCCAACAACTTCCATTTGCAGCATGCAGAGGCTCTGGAATGCAAGTCCGATCTGAAGTTGGGCGATCCTCAGCATGCAGATGATCAGTCACGTAGGGCGAACTCCGATCCGATCCAAAGGCGATCCGATCCTGAGGCGAGGGCCAGCCACTACATGCAGTGCAGGGAGGCCGTGGAGAGAGGACGACGCAGGGCTTGGTCTACGCGCAGCTCACGATCACTCTCATTCAACTTTGGTTGTTGTGAATTTTCGACCATTCAATTTTGTTACTAATGTAGTTAAAACTATTTGGTTTTAATATTTAGATAGGTCTATCTCTTTCGTACGTCTCGGCAATGAAAGAGTTCATTTTTGTACTTCTTAATGTAAGGTTGTGCCCCCAAACAAATTTTTAATACAAATATTCACAGTTGTGGTTAAAAAAAAATACTTATAAATAAGTCCCTACAAATTATGGATACATAGATTTTATTAAATTAATGTTACGAATGAATCGTTTTGAACTTTTAAATATTGAATGTTGTACATATTTTTGGGTTGAGAAGCACTTTATAGCCTATTATGAGGAAGATGTTATCACACAATTAAATTGAAAGATGATCTAGAGCTTAGTATAGGTGAGATGTAGTCACGTAATTGTGTCTAGAGACCCTATACAACCCAGTATGAGGGGAATGTAGCCCAGTATGGAAGAGATCTTGTCACGTAGTTTTTTTTGGTAAGCTTGGCAGGACTACATCTTCATCATGTTGGACACAGATTGTCATTGATGTCAATATGGCAATATTCAAGGAGTAGACAGAGCCAAGTGGAGCACACAGAGTTATCGGAGCCAAGAGGAGGAGACAGAGCCATAGAGGAAGCAGACAGAGTTATCGGGAGCCATCAGAGGAGAAAACCCATCTATATATGCATTCACAGCTATCAGAGCAACAATGCCAAAGGAATACTCTATCGGAGGAGTAGAGCTATCGCATATCGCATATGCCAAGAGTAAGGTTCATAGGCGGATATATATATATATATATATATATATATATATAAACAAAGTAAAAACAATGGAACAATATATATATGCATGCATTTAAACACTATCGGCGGGAAAACTATGCATCCCCGACAATACATTATCAGAGGAGCAAACGGAGGCTAAGGCGGGTATATAGACTTAACACTATCGGAGGTGGATTTTGGACTTGAAACCTTATACACTGGAGCACTGAGAAATATCGGGTCTGATATCTCATATCGTATCGCAAAAATGGAGTGGTCTGAGTTAATACCAAGCCTTGACCCTGTGCGACTTGCGATTGCCGATAGCAATATCACATCGGACCTCTGCCAAGGGCAACCCCCGATTGCGATGAACGTATGCGGACCCGCCACTACATTACAGTTTGACTTAATGCTATATTGTGTCCGCCATGTCGGAAGTGATCCATTGCAAGTTATAAAGGGATGGCGTTATAAACTGCGATTGCGATTACACACGGACTCGAAGGGGTTATCAATTGCTGCTTAATATTATATTGCATCCGCAGGAGAATCGGCCATCGGGCATCGACAATGTCATGAGCTCAACTTATAAAAGACTTCCAGAAGCCGCGATTGCCAATTGCGATAATGTTGCGGAGGAGCAAACCCGATGTCGCTATAGATGTGGGTGTAATGATTTTGAAGTCCACCCTTAAGCATTTCGGTCATGATTCCGATATATAAAGGATCCCGGGAGTCACGAATCACCGATTACGATTTAATAGCGAACCCGATACAAGAATAGAAGCGGGTAAACTAAAATTGAAATCCGCCATTAGTGTTTCTCACCTGGTTTTCATATATGTTCCTGTGTAACTGTGTTTTTGTTTACGGGGTGGTTTTAAGCCGAAAGGCTTACGATGGTTGTTTTCGGTGGTTTTAGAAGGTTGAACATCAGGTAAATGGGGTGATATTGATTGCGATAGGATGTGGCTATCCGTTAAATGAAGCGGCCCCTGTGTATGCCTGCGATCATGAGAAAACAGGAGCATTGTTACAATTTCGATATATGTGTCCTCTACATATGACTCAGTTCTTGCCATTGATTCAATCTGTCTTGTGAGCATGAATAGACAGGGGAAACCGAAAGCTGGGAAGCTGAAGAAGTAAGCGAGCACAGAGGAAATGACAACGAGCGTTGAAGAAGTCTAAGAGGCAGTGTAAGCAGACCGAATGGACAAAGGCATGAGAATGTATAAAATAGTAAAAACAGAGAACTGTTGGTGCTGTTGTTGTGGTGAGGAACCAGAGTGTGAGGTGGTAGAAGCAGCAGAGGCAAAAGAGGTAGCAGAGGTTGTAGAGGCAACAAAAGCAGCAGAGGCAGGAGAGTAGGAGTGAGAGAACCTCAGCTGAATAGAGTGCAACATTATACCAATTTATACCAAGGTTGGGTTGGAGCCTCAAAACTGAATAGGACTAAAGTCATTAGGGGTAGGTGCTCCTAAGTGCAGAACCACTGCAAAACAGAGTTGGTGCTCTGGAGGTTGGAGCCTCACTGAAGTCCAAGTTGAAGCTTAGCAACTATTCACAATCAGATATATACTTATATTGTATTTATTTTATTACACTGTCTTGAGTTTTTAATAAAAGCATTAATTTCAGCTGATGATTTCTGTGAATACATATACATATCTATATATGCTTTTGGCAATCACTAGAACAATTAAAAAAAAGTAAGAAACACTGATTCACCCCCCCCTCTAAGTATTTCCAACACATCATGTCCAACTTCTCACCCCGATTGGGGCTTGTCACATAGCTTTAAAAAATATTACATTAAAAAAATGTGTGTGTGTGTATTTTTAATAAATAAATACAAATCAACTCTAAAATGAAAAAAAATACAGGTTGGACATGATAACGATGTAGTCCTGCCAAGCTTACAAAAAAATGAGTTTTATTTTTTTATTATGAGTTGATTATGAAGATAGAAATAGAAAATAGTTTGTAATAATAATAATAAAAGTAAGAAATGCTTATTTATGTGAGTTATTAATGAAATTAGAAAAATTATTGTTTTTTATTGATTATGATGATGATGATGATGATTAACATTCACTAAGACCAATATGGTTTATCGGACTTTAAGAAAGTAAGAGATCGATTCATAATGAAAAACAAACAAAAACAAACAAACAAACAAACAAAAACAAAAACAAAACAAAACACGTTGTAATAAGTGAACTAAAATAAATAATAACAATATTTTTAAAACAAAACTATCACAAATTCATATTTGTTAAACATTGAGGGTGAACAAATTTATTAGGTATATATTTTTTGTTTCTTAAACGTGTTGAAAATCACGACAAGCAATTCTTTATCTTGAACATTTTGAATATCTTGTAAGCACCTAGAGCGATCAAATTTATTAAGGTGTAATTTTTTTATCATGAACATGTTGAAAGTAATTCCTAAGTGTGGGGAAATTTTAATGTCTTGATATTGAAGTGAATAATAGTGGTCATTGTGATTCAATTTTGGGTCTTGCTCAAAACAATTTTCTAAAGTTACTTATTTTCTACCAATTAATCATACCCTCGATTAATCAATAATTGTTAATATATATAGAAAGAAAGAAAGAAGATAGAAATTATTTTAACGTCGACAAGGCTAAAGATAACCTATGGGACAAATTGCTTCTTCATTTGCTTGATGTATTTGGCCCTTTTTCTGTGAAGCTTCAAAATAAATTCTCCCAGCTTCTCGACAAACCCCTCGCTAAATAGATTATCCCAAGAGCTAGCTGCCAGCATATCTGCATAACTTTCCATGTTGTCTTTGAAGGCCTCACATTCTAAAATGAAATGTTTTTTCTGTTTCCACTTTTCCAGAAGAACAAAAAATGCATACCCTTTCCTCCCACGCTTCCTTTGGTTTTTTCCAGCACCCTGTTTCACAACGAACTTGATGATAATTAGTCTTTAACATGGAATTAAATGATAAAAGTCACAACTTACAAAATTTGATACTTGTTACGTTCGCTCAATAGATCCAAGGAAATGGATCTAAGTTGGTTTACTAATTGTTGCAAATCATAAATCATAAATATATAAGTTGAAATTGTTAATACATCATTTTGTTTTTACTATTTATGATTTCAAACCATGCCATAAATAATAAATGATAATTTCAACTTTTTGTGTAGATATTAAGTAAGGTGTGTATATTTTTCAAAATTTAATAATTGAATTCTTTTGAAGAGGTTTTTTTATTTTACTATATTAAAATAATGGAGGGATAAAATATGTACATCTTGTTAAACTAAATACTTCTAAAGAATGCCTTAGGGGAGGGAGTTCTCTACAAATTGTAGGGTTTCTTTTGCATAGTTTTTCATGCCCCCTCCCCCTCCCTTCTTTAGCCATATTGTTTTAGGAATTCATAGTGGTTTTGGATCCACTTGTATTCATCTTGAATCTCATCATCTTCAACATCCTTTTCATATAGCAACTAGGCAAAATGGGGTTTATGGTTTCATAGTGTAAACTCTACTGGGTGCATATTGGCGAGCTAGAAATCCAGGGCATTGTCTTCCAAAAGTGATGCAAGGCCCAAAATATGAGGTTAAATCTAGCAAGATTGGGGATATATATAATATATGCAGGATCACACTATGTTCTGCAAATTCATTGGATTATGGCCCTCTCAAAAGTCTTTGATTAGATGGATCATAAACAAATGGAACCTCCAGGGTTAAATAGAAATGAGCTAGGGGCAAAAGGATTCTTCATAGTCATTTTCTCTAGCTTGGAAGATAGATCAGGGAATCTTGAAGGTGGGTCATATTTTTTTAATAATGCAGAGCTCTTCTTGTGATTTTGAAAGGAGTAGTATAATCTCAAGAAAGAAAACTTCCTTGTTGCCTTAGTGTGGGTATGACTCTTTTCTCTTCCTCAGAATATTTGGAGGAGGAAAAAAATGTAACAAATAAAATCAATCAACCATGCTACATATTTGAACCAGTCAGAACCGAAACAACAAATTGATGTTCCAGATAATAGTGATGTAATATTAATTCCGTCTTATGTTGACAAGTCATTACCAAAATTTTAGTGATCAGAATGCCATACAGAAGATTAATCTGGGATGGTCTGATCCATTCTCAATGCGAAAATTTTGTTTGTCACTAAGAAGATCATATCAGCTTGTATCGACGAAGATGACTGTTTCAAAACAGAAAGACTTTCGAAGTAGAAAAAGGGATCAAGCCTTTTTCATCGACAAGCTTTAAGGACAAAGCTCTTTGAGGAAGGAGGCAATGTAACGAATAAAATATATATAAATAATATAAATATAAATAATAAAGATATTTGTAATAATGATTAGTTAACTAGTAATTAGGTTGAAGAGGCATGTCTAATTGAGACATGACTCTTCATGAAGAGACACTTACTTGGTATATAAGCAAGACTCTCGTTCTCATTTGTAAAATCATTCATTCTTATTCATTTTATTTAATATATTCTTTATATCCTAAATGGATATCTCGACATTCCAAGCCTTTTGGAGTAATTAATTTATAGAAGGAACTTTGTTCGCTTCAGAAAATCCCATAACTCTTTATTGAATTTTATAGAGCCCGCGCAAAAGTCTCTTTAAGAGCACTAGCAAAATCCATTACCACGAGAAACGGTTAGCTCCCCATAAAAAGAAGTTGAAGAAAAATCCATACTAAAAGATATGGATTTAGATGACCTACGAATGATTTCCCTTAAATAAGAATGGCATGGAAAAGATATGAAGGACATACCAACTCGTTGGGTTAGGATTACATACAACGCCTAACTTGGAAACAAGGAAAGAAACCAATTAGGCTCTAGTTCTTCACAATACGGTCTTAGGGTTCAAACAAAGGATTTCGAGGTGGATTTCGGGTAAGAAAAGAAGTAAAAAGATGAAGCCGTGAGAGGAAAAAGTCATTGATCCAAGAATATGATGAACAATTAGTTAACTCAGGAAAAATCATGCCAATATCAAAGATATTCTCCTCCTTGAGATATTGAATCTTCAAGGAGTTCCTTATGTAGTCATAATTGTTGCAGTTGGTTTATGATTATTTTTTATTGGTACCCAGCTTGTAATGCTCAAGAATAAGTACTTCTTTAAAAAATATATGGTTAAATCCTTTTAAAATGGAATCCCTTAGTGCATGGATTAAAAAATTAATTAAAAAAATTATAATATAATTATATAAATTTGAAATAGCTTGAAATTATTATAATACTCTTAACGATCTAAATATAATTTTAAGGTATTGGGTTAATCCATATATTAAATTGGTGTGTGAGACTTCCTTATTCATGGGATAAGGGATCCACTTTTGCAAAGCAATTTAACTGTTAAGCTTTATAAAGGTTATTGATTTGAGGCTTCCGTGATCTATACTTTGTGTGGTGTTATCTTCCGGAGTCATCACATTCATGTTTTTGGAATCGGCGTTTCGAACCATCCTATGTGGTTCTTCATCAGGATAGATCCATGAGCGTACATACTCTATCTCCTTTTGGATGTGAAGCTATAACCTTTTCAAAGGAAATACATATTCTTAACTATTAAACTCATTGAGATTATAAGATACTATCAATAATAATAAAACTTAATTAATTTGTAATTTAAAATTCAATGTTTATTAAATATACATGTATCTCAATAATATGATATAAAATCATATTTTAACCAACTTTTATTTAATAGTTTATATTATTTAATATAAATATTTTTTTGTTTGTCAAGTTGTCTATGTTCATACAGGCTTGACCTTTGACTTGTGAAACCACGACCCAGGGGCATCTAAGCCATCAAAATCACCCAGGAATCGCACCCAATCTAGGCCACACCAACTTTTAACACGATTGGATTTTCATCCAAAGTTTCGAACCCGTGACCTTCACATCACGGAGTGACTTAATAGTACACCGCATCACCGTATATTCTATGCCATGTAGGCTATATATATATATATATATATATATAGATTGTGTGTGAGAGAGAGAGAGACTAGAGGAATCAACAACTGGTATAGTTTCGTACTTGTGCAACACGGGGTTGATTCTGATTACTATCATTATAATCTTTAGATGCTTACGCAGGCCTCTTTCGCAGATACAAGTAAGTTGGGGGGATTTGAACCCCAAATCTATTGGTACATAACACTTCATTTTTACGACATTTCCCAATTGAGCTATCCCAAAAGCTAAAATTAACAATAATTTTTATTTTATATTTTATATAAAAGAAGAACAATAAATTAAATTTTATTATTTTCTCACATTTATTATTCTGGTTAATTTTATAACAAATGATTGAAAGGTAAAATTTTTATCATATAATTGATTGAAGACTTCCACAGTTAATCATATTGTCAAATATTTATGGAAAGCATTGTGTAATATGGTTGATCCGTCTCGTTGATGCATTGTGTAATATGGGGAAACATTTATCATATACATAAAAGATGTATAAAGTTCAAACATTTTAGATTTAAAATTAGTATTTATAGTTTTCTCTTTTATTTAAAAGGAATTAAAAGTATTTATGATAATAATAGTAATAATTTATTATTAAGGTCATGGTTTAGTTACATATTAAATTTAGGTATAAGATATCTTTATGATATTTTAATCTACTAACTTTTAGAAGAGTAAAGAGAGAAGGGGAGGAGGGAATTCGAGAGCGCGCGCGGAGCTGGAGCGCGGGACTGGAGAATCGCAGCAGCAGCAGCTTCGCCTCGGCCTGGGCCGCGAGGCCTGTCTGGGGGCCTGGCCTCCGCCATGGCCCATTCTGATCCATCTTCTGGGGATGCAGAGAAAGCTTTCTCTGATTTGGTAAAATCTCTGCCCCCCGCCCGTCCGAAACCAGCAACATCAAAATTTGTCAAGAAACTTGATATACTCCAAGAAGTTCAGCTACCTCCTTCTCTTCCACGAATGGCTGCTTTATCTCTAGCAGAAAAAGGGCTCATAGGGCAGTTCACGGGCTTATGGCCTTCACCAAAGACAGTTCAGAGATGGGTGGAAAGGAACTGGTCTGACAAAACTCAAGGAAAGATTTCGATTCGATTCTGCGGCAAAGGCTATTATACCTTCCATTTTGAAACCAAAGCAGATAAGGATCTGATATTCAGGAACGGGCCCTATTTTATGGACTCTCGAGGGTTATATCTGAACAAATGGACTCCTGACTTCGACCCTGAACTCGATATCCCGAATGCGGTTCCGGTTTGGGTCCGTCTTCCCCATCTCCCCCTGCATTGCTGGGGAGATGACTCGGTAAAAGCAATAGGGAATGCAGTAGGCAAGTACATCGACAGAAGCGAGCCTAAAGATAACATGCAGGCTTGTGCAAGGATTTGCGTAGAAGTGGACCTTGGAAAAGGCCTAACAGAAGCCATCAAGCTGAAGGTGGATGACTGGAGCTACATACAGCAGCTGGACTACGAGCAAATTCCCTTTAAATGTAAGGTATGTCATGAATACGGCCACTTTGCCAATAGATGCTCTAAAATTACTAATCTTGATTCTGAGGACCAAGGAGAACAGTGGGAAACTGTGAAAAAAAAGAAAGCAGCACCTCAGTCAAAACAAGATCCACCTTCTGAACAACCGGGATCCTCCTCCCCCCACCCCTCCTCTCCCTCTTTTAACCCTCCTGGACCTTCCCTTGACTCTTCCTTCCCCTCCTCCTCCAACCCCTTCCTTATTTTATCCTCTGATGATCCTCAGTCTGATCAGCCATCTCCGGATCTGATTGAACCCCCCTTGATTTCTTCGACCCCCTCTCAGCCCCTCATTGATCCTCCCCCCCCCAGAACCACCAGAAGCTCTTCAAAAGACATTGGTGCCTCCAGTGATATCCATAAGAAACCGGGACCAGGAAGAAAGTCAGCCAAGCAGCATCGGGAAGAAAGCACGCAAAAGAACATAGCCCTAGGGATCCAAACCCCTATGGAATCCTTCATTACAGGTTCACAAGAAAAAGAAACAGCAGGTAAAGATCATGAGAGGCGAGCACCTCCACGCTCGAACGCCTCATGATGAAGCTTTTATCTTGGAACAGCAGGGGTATGGGGCACCCCTCTAAATCAGCTGCCCTACGAGATCTTCTTCAAACAGAAAGACCTGAAATTGTTCTGATACAGGAAACCAAGCAAAGTCAGAGCGAAATGCAAATAGTTATAGATGCCCAAAAAAATTTCTCAGGGGCCAGTAGCAACTCCAGAGGAGCCTCTGGAGGAATCACAACTATGTGGAATAAGCAGTACTGGGACTGCAAATCCTCTGTCCTCAACCAAAACTGGGTCAGGACCAATCTTATCAACAAGGAAGAGAGCTGTGACTTCATCATTTATAATGTCTATATCCCCAACCATTACCGGGAAAAGGAACAATGTTGGAAAGAACTGAAGGAAGAAATAGACAACGAACAGAACTCAAATGTTATTCTTGCTGGAGACTTCAATTTAATCCTTCATGTGAATGAGAAAAGGGGGGGCACCTTCACCTCCGATCCCTTCAGAAGACAGATGGAAGTGATAATGGCTGAACATGAACTGCTGGATATCATCCCAAAAAATAGGAAATATACTTGGAACAACAGAAGGTTGGGGCCAGGCAACATTATGGAAAGGTTGGACAGAATTTTGGTCAATGTCTCCCTCCTCTCCTCCTTTGCTGCAGGCCACACCAAAATTCTCAGTGTTACAGCCTCTGATCACTTCCCCATTCTCTTAACGCTGGACTCCCAAGCTCATTTGGGACCAATTCCGTTCAGGTACAATCCTCTGTGGAGAGACAACGCCGAGGCCGAGGCTATCATAGAAGCAACTTGGAAGCATCACGTTGAAGGCTCTCCAAATCACATATGGGAAACAAAACTTCGAAACATAAGGAAAGCACTCAAGGATTGGGCAAAAGTCAGCTATCAAGAGCCAGAAAAAATAAGGGAAAAAATACAGCAGGACTTGGAAGAGATTCATAAACAAATAGAGGATCATGGATTCACTCATCAGCTGAAAAGCAAAGAATGGGATGTTCAGGGAAAGCTAATTCAAATCAAGAGAGCGGAAGAGATCAAGTGGAGAATCAAATCAAGAGAATTATGGTTAAAGGAAGGTGATAAAAATACGGCATACTTTCATAAGCAGGCCACTGCAAAAAAAACAAGGAACAATGTAAACACTATAATTGACAGCCAAGGCAGCCAGCATAATGACCAAGAATCCATCAAACGAGCTGCCTTCCTCCATTATAAATGTCTCCTCATGGAAAACCAAGGAGACGCTGACTATTCAGCGCTCCTTAAGCATCTACCGGAAAAAATCTCTCTTGAGGAGAATAACAGCTTAAACAGTGAAATAACAGAGGAGGAAATCAGAAAAGCCATTTGGACTTTACAACCAGACAAGTCTCCAGGTCCAGACGGGTTCCCAATAAATTTTTATAGGGACCATTGGCATTTGATAAAAAAAGACCTTGTTAAAATGATGAATGGAATCCAAAGGAAAAAGAAAATGGGGGGCTTCACAAACTCAACTTTCCTCGCCCTCATCCCTAAAGAAAATCGCCCCACTTCTTTCTCCAGATTTCGACCTATCTCATTGTGTAACACTTCCTACAAGATCTTTGCAAAAATTATAGCAGCTAGGCTCCAGCCCCTCCTCCCTTCCCTTATATCTGAAAATCAAGGAGGCTTCATGTCCAACAGGCAAATTCATGATACCATCACCTTGGTCCAAGAAGCTATTCACTCCAGCACTTCAAGGCAGGAGAAAGGCTTCGTTCTTAAGCTTGACTTAGCCAATGCATTTGATCGAGTAAGACATTCCTTCTTGTTTGTTGTCTTGAGGAAAATGGGATTCAATTCTGCCTTCATCAGCACCATTGCTGCTTGTATCTCTGGCCCCTGGATTTCGCCTCTCATAAATGGCCGCCCTTGCGAAGCATTTCAATCCTCAAGAGGGTTAAGGCAAGGTTGCCCTCTTTCCCCTTATCTTTTCATCTTGATGGCTGAATCTTTTAGCAGCACCCTTGAACACAACAGAAGAGTTGGCCTCATCTCTGGTATCAAGTTTGGAAACGGAGTGAAGAACATCAACCACTCACAATTTGCTGACGACACTCTGCTCATTGGAGGGGCATCTACTACTATAGCAAGGCGCTTCAAAATCCTCCTCGATCAATTCATGGAGTGCTCAGGGGGAGAAGTCAACTTTCAAAAAAGTTGCATTTATGGATGGAATATCTCCAATCAAACAGCTCACAGCATAGCCAACATTTTTGGTGTTGCCTACAAAGCAACCTGGGACCACTTCACCTACCTTGGGATGCCGGTCACCATGGGCTCTCTAAAAGCCACTACCTGGAATGAAATAATAGACAAAGTCAAAAGGAAGGTCCAGCAATGGGGAACTCAATGGCTCAACCCAGCAGGCAGATTAATCTTGCTCAAATCAGGTATTTCCTCCTTACCTCTATACCGATTCACTCTTTACCAAGCTCCTGCCTCTTTTCACTATAAGCTGGAAACTGCCCTCCGCAACTTTTTATGGCAAGGAGGAAAAAAAGAAAAAAATAGATTCAATTTGGTCAATTGGAAAAGCGTAATTCAATCTTCAGATAGAGGTGGGCTGGGAATTAGAGCCCCCAAAATTCTAAACCTCGCTTTTGGGATCAAAATGGCTTGGAGATTAATTAATGAACCAAAAGCTTGGTGGAAACAGGTCATTGAATGCAAATATCTCTCTGACAATAGGCAAAGACTCCTTGATATTGATATTCCTAGTAGAGACTCTACTAAAATCTGGCATCTCTGTAAGAAAGCAATTCCCATACTCAGACAAAATACCTCAAAGATTCCGGGGGGAGGGAGCAGTATAAATTATGCCACTGATAAGATAATGGGTTTCCAACCTCTAAACACAGTCGAAGAAACCATTCCCTTCATTCTCTATCTTAATAGCAAAGGCATTCAGAGGCTTGATCAAATTTCAAAATGGGATGTTGACACAGGAGCCTGGACTAGCTGGGAATTTCCAGCTATTCCCCCAAACTTAGAAATAAGCTACCAAGTCCTCCATAAAAACCTTCAGAACAGAGCTCCCATTAAAAAAGGAGAAGCAGATGGATTTAGATGGGACCCCACGGGCTCAAGCTATACCATCAAGTCTGGCTACCAATTCATTTGCAACAGCACTTATCAGATTCCTATATGGAATCAATGGAGAACAATATGGAAATCTGAGGCAATCCCCAAGGTCAAATTCTTCATATGGCTGCTGTTAAAAGGCAAAATCCTCACTTCTGAAAATCTAAGAAAGAGAGGGATACATGGACCTTCAATTTGCCCCAATTGCTGCTCAGCAGAGGAAACCATCCACCATCTATTCCTTGATTGTACCTTCGCGAAGAAATGCTGGATCAACTTGTCCAACTTGGGCAATATAACATGGCAATCTCATCAGAACATTGCAGAGGCAATCCAAGATTGGAGAAGGAACTGCCCTTGGAAAGATAAAAGGAGCAAGATTGTCAAAAGAACTTGGGATATCATACCTCACAACCTACTATGGAAAATCTGGCTCACAAGAAACAAAAAAATCTTCCAAAACAAAGAGAGTAATGTATGGAAGACATGCAACAAAGCTCACCTCTTGGCGCAGGAGACAATTGCAGCAAAACACTCAGGGACAACCAAAGCAGAAGATTATTCAGTAGAGGAGAGGTCAATGATTAGGCATATTCTTGACAGTCCAGGACATCAACAGAGTATACAGAGAACTGACAGACAGCATCAAAATCAGACCAGGGAGTGGGAAATCAGACTTCCAACCCAGGACTACAAGAGGTGGATCCAGAGTAACAATTGCCCAATTTTATACTTTGATGGCGCCTCAAAGGCCAATCCAGGACCAGCAGGCGCAGGAGGTGTCATCATAGATGAATTAGGAGAAGAAATTTGCAATTATGAATGGAGTCTTGGAAAAAAAACAAATAATAATGCAGAGGCCCTAGCTCTCTATCAAGGGTTGTTGCAATTAAAAAGCATGGGGATCAGAAAAGCTCTTGTATTTGGAGATTCCTCCATAATCATTGGTCTCATGAACCACAATCGGAGATCACCAAACAGCAACCTTCAGCAACATATCCAACGCATCAATCTCCTTCTCAAACACTTTGAAAAAATCAGATTCTACCATATCCTTCGCACGTTCAATGGGGAAGCTGATAAACATGCGAATAACGCAGTTGGAAATCCGGAAGGTGCGTTGAGGCACAATAACAGAGATACCTTCCAGCCTCTGCCATGACACAGGCCAATCCTGACATTGCCCAGGCTCACAGATCCAGCAAGCGTGTGACGGGCATGGTTTCAACAGCTTCAGGACACTTGACAGAGAGCATAAAATGCATAAGTAGTCACATTCAAGCATCGATCCAAAGAACAACTTACATCCCAAGAAAAACCAATCAACTCAGCGAAGGACGGAAGATCGAATACACTGCACCAGCAAATCGCCATCGAGATTTAGGAAAAGATCTAATCAATACAGAGGATCCGTCTCCTGTATTACACTCAGGCTATTGTTGGTTTCGCTCCATAAATACGGGCAGAGGAAAGCAAAGAATTGCCATCCTTTGTTTTGCGCAAGAGCAGCGACTCTGGTTTGATGAAGGCGCTCTCGTCCAGAGTCGAAGCCGAAATCAGTCTCTGGTATTGCTACTCCCTGCTTTGTTTATCTCTTCACTAATCCTTGTCTTGGTGTTTTTCAGGAATAGTCTCTGTGGGGAGGCTAGTATTACTGTTTTATCCCTTCTTCACTCTCTGTTTTCTTTACTTCTCCTATGCTGGCCGCCTTCCATCTTCCAAACTTGCCCCTACAGCACGCCCCCCTCGGGTCCATTCTCCCTTATCTTCAGTATTCTCCCTTCAATCTTGCGCGCTATCATCCGGCCTCTTTTATATTTCTCTTTTGTTGCTCAGAAAGGGAATTCTGCTAACACGCCCCCCTCTGGTCCATTCTCCCTTATCCTCAATACTCACCCTCCAAGCTTGCGCGCCATCATCCGGCACTACTTATACTTCTCTTTTGTCGCGCAGAAAGGGAGATCTGCAGTCTTTCTTGACCGGGTCTTCCAAATCAGTTTGCAAATCATTTCTAAAATCTTCATAATCTTCACCGCCTACTGGACCTTTTCCCCTTTTTGCTTCATCCTCTCCATGGCACGCAGTGAGGACTGTCTGCACTGTGCAGACCTTCAATTTGAGCTGGAAGAAATAAGGACCCAACAATCACTGATAGAGGAAAAACAAGGGCTGCTTGCTGCAAGGCTAGAAGAGCATGACAGGCGTCTCGATGAACACAGTAGAAGACTTTTTGAACAAGATCGCATCAACACGGAGAAATACAAAGCAGAAATTCAGCTCTTCATGCACAGGGTCTCCTCTCTCCGAGATCAATTCGAGCAGCTCTCCAATCGCTGTGGTCATGTTGAGGAATCGCTCGCCATTCTGAAATCCTGGATGGACAAGCACCCCAACGCCACTAGCTCCTCCAGCGCAAACCAGGGAGTCAAAGATGAGAATCCAGAAGAATCAACAGCGAGACACATTCAACATATAATGATCGACTGAATGAAAGTCAAATGCATCTTTTTGTTATCCTCTTTCATCAGAATATATACTAGTACCATCTCTAGCAGTAGTAAGGAAAAAAGTAGACTAAGGACCAAGGGGGCAGCCTCATTTTGTGAACCCCTAGTTTCCTCTCAATCTACGAACTTTATGTACAAAGAGGGATTTAGACCCTCGTTTTTTTCAGAAGATAATACATAGCAACCGACTTTTTCAAAAAAAAAAAAAGAGAGAAGGGGAGGAACGAAAGAAACAATAGTAGGAACATATGCATGTGGTCTCAAGATAATACTTAGGAATATCTAAGAAGAGGTCTTCAAATATCTAAGAAATCAAAGCTCAAATGATTGACTATTCTAAGAAATTCCATTGTTAATACTATTATAAAAATGTAAAGTTACACTTCAAATTTATATTATTGTATTAGTATTTTTCTTAATTAAATTTTTTATCCATGTAATAAGGGATTTCCTTTTAAAAGGATTTAACCATATTTTTTAAAGAGTATTTATTCTTAGCCGTACAAGCTCATTACCAATAACAAATAATCATAAACCAACTACAATAATTATGATTATATAAAGAATGTTTTGAATATTCAAGATTTTAAGGGGGAAATGTCTCAACTCGAGGCGACATTTCTACATATTGAAACTTTTTCATTATACCCTTAGGGTTTATCAGAAAAATCTCCCTGGTCGTTGGTAATTAGGTGTCTCCCTACCCAGATATTGACCCTCTTTGGACTCTTTGTGTCAATTTCAATGGATTATGTTGAGATAATGGGTTCTCTCCACATGTCCTTAGGTAGCTTCAATTGTTGACTATTCTTCTCTCTACACATCCTTGGTATTATATATATATATATATATATATATATATTGTTTGTCGAGTTGTCTATGTTCATACAGGCTTGACCTTTTGGCTTGAGAAACCACGACCTAGGGGCATCTAACCCGTCAAAATCACCTAGGGATCACACCCAACCTTAATCACACTAGCCTTTAACATGATTGGATTTTCGTCCATGAAGTTTCGAACCAGTAACCTTCACATCACAGAGTGACTTAAGAGTATACCCGATTACCATCTATTCTACAACCTTATATACATATATATACATATATATACACACATACACACACACACACACACACACACACACACACTATATATATATATATATCTGTGTGTGTGTGTGTGTATGTATATATATATATACATACACACACACACACACAGATATATATATATATATATATATATATATATAGTGTGTGTGTGTGTGTGCACGCACGCGCTTAGTAATCTCTTTTAAAAGGATTAAACCATATATTTTTTAAAGAAGTGCTTATTCTTGAGCCTTTCTTGAGCATTACAAGTTGCCTACCAATAATAAATAATCATAAACCAACTACAATAATTATGTCTGCATACAGAAATCCTTGAAGATTCAAGATTTCAAGGAGGGGAATGTCTCAACTTGAGTTGGAATTTCTGCATACTGAGACTTTTTCCTTATATACCCTTAGGGTTTATCAGAAAATCCTCCCTTGATGTTGGCAATTAGGTGTCGATTTCAATGGATTATGTTGGGTTATGGGGTTCTCTCTACATTTCCTTGGGTAGCTTCTAGTGTTGACTATTCTTCCCACAAATTAGAGTCAAAGCAGGGATAACAAGACAAGTCATGAAACAATTTGTACGTATGTCTTAGAGTTAGTGTTACAAGGCTAGTTCCAGGTCAAATTGACAACCTTTGGCTCTATTAATGGGATTATGGTTCACAAGGGATCTTGGAAAATTCCTCCCCCTAAGTGGGCAAAGGACATGGAACAAATGCAACAAGAATTAACACACATGCAACTAAATCGTAGATAAACAATTTCAACCTTGATTATAACTATGGAACTTTTGGTTGAGCATAAAGTCAAGCTACAAAGTGCATAACATGAAATAGTTTCCCTTCTCCAAATTTTGGTTGGTCGGTTCCAGGACAGATGATCTTCTTTGACAAATTTCACCAATCAAACCATTGGAAGTATGTTATGTTTAATTTGTTCCTATGGTAGAGGACTTTGTTTTAGGCAATGAGACCTTCCCCTTCCCATAAATAGTCGATATGTTGTTCAAATGTATTAAGATTTTGAAGGCTGCTTTGGAGGATTTATATTCTTAGGCCATTCAATTTTGTTACTAATGTAGTTAAAACTCTTTGGCTTGCATATTCAAATAGGTTTATCTCTTTCGTATGTCTCAACAATGAAAGAGTTCATTTTTGTACTTCTTAATGTAAGGTTGTGCCCCCAAACATATTTTTAATACAAATATTCACAATTATGGTTTAAAAAAAATTACTCAAAAAATACTTACAAATAAGTCCCTACAAATTATGGCTACATAGATTTTATTAAATTAATATTACAAATGAATCGTTTTAAACTTTTAAATATTCAACATTGTACAAATTTTTGGGTTGAGAGGCACTTTATAGCCTACTATGAGGGAAATGTTTTCACACAATTGCATTGAGAGATGCTGCAGAACTTAGTATAGGTGAGATGTTGTCATGTAATTGTGTCTAGAGACCCTCTACAACCCAATATGAGGGGGATGTAGCCCAATATGGAAGAGATCTTGTCACATAACTTTAAAAAATATTACATTAAAAAAAACATATGTGTGTGTGTGTATAGTTTAATAAAAAGATTGAAACGCACGGGGGAGTAGAGTGGATGGTGACAGGGTGTTATGTTAAGGCATTATGTGGTGTAAAGTTAATGGTTTGAAACTATGTAGGCAAAAATCCAGCAATGCTAAGGGTTGGTGTGGCCCAGGCTGAGTGCGATCTTCGGGTGATTTTCACAGCTTAAATGCCTTTGGGTTGCGACTACTTAATCCACAAGTTAGCCATGCAGTCATCTAAAGACTCAGGTAAACTAGCCAAAAGAAACTTACAAATAATTTTTAAAATTAAAAAATACAAAAAACTCTAAAATAAAATAAATAAATAAAATAAAAAAATACAAATAAAAAATACATGTGAGTATTTTTAATTTTAACATGTGTTAATAATAATAACAATTTATATTTATTTATTATGACTTGATTATGAAGATAGAAATAGAAAATAGTTTGTAATAATAATAAGAGTGAAAAAAGCTTATTTATGTGAGTTATTCACCAAAAATAAATAAAAATGATTGTTTTTAATTGATGATGATGATGATGGTGATCATTCACTAAGACCAATATGGTTTATCAAGACCTTAAGAAAGTAAGAGATCCATTGATAGTGAATTAAAAGAAAAAAGAAAACACTTTGTAATAACAAAACTAAAATAAACAATTAGATATGTACATATATGCATTACAATATATATATATATATATATATATATTATCCTAAACGTGTTGAAAATCATGACAAGTAATTGTGTTTCTTGAACATTTTGAAAATCGTGTAGGCACCCAGAGAGATCAAATTTATTAAGGTGTAAATTTTTTATCATGAACATGTTGAAAGTAATTCCTATAAACGTGGGAATTTGTTAATATCTTAATATTAAGGTGAATAATAGTGGTCATTGTGATTCAATCTTGCGTCTTGCCCAAAACAATCTTCTAAAGTTACTTATTTGCTACCAATTAATAATTTATTGTTAATATAGTTATTATTAATGTGTGTGTGTGTGTGAGAGAGAGAGAGAGAGAGAGAGTGAATTAATTAATATACACCATGGAATTAAATGGTAAAAAAGTTCACACCTTAAGAAATTTTGATACTTGTTAACACTCGATAGATCCAGGTAAATGGATCTAAGTTGGTTTACTAATTGTTGAAAATCATAAATGTATGAGTTGAAATTGTTAATGCATCATTTTGTTTATACTATTTATGTTTCCAAACCGTATAATAAATAATAAATGATAATTTCAACTTTTTGTGTAAATATTACAGAAGTAACGTGTGTATATTTTTATAATTTCAATAACTGAATTCTTTTGAAGATGTTTTTTTATTTGACTATATTAAAATAATGAAGGGATACAATATGTATACCTTTTTAAATTAAATACTTTTAAAGAATGCCTTAGAGGAGGGAGTTCTCTACAATTTTTTAGGGTTTCATTTGCATAGTCTTTCATGATTTCCCCCTCCTTTATTGTTTCAGGAATTGATAATGATTCTAGATCCATTGGTATTACCCTTGAATCTCCTCATCTTCAACATCCTTTTTATAGAACAACTAGGCAAATTGGGGTTTATGGTTTCATAGTGGAACCTCTACTAGGTGCATCTTGGCAAGCTAGAAATCTAGGGTGTTATCTGCCAAGTGATGCAAGGCCCAAAATATGAGGTTAAATCTAGCAAGATCAGGGATATATCTAATATATGTAAGATCACCCTATGATCCGCAAATTCATTGGATTATGGCCCTGTAAAAAGCCTTTGATTAGTTGGATCAGAAACAATGGAACCTCCAGGGCCAAATAGAAATGAGCTAAGGGCAAAAGGATTCTTCATAGTCATTTTCTCCATCTTGGAAGATAGATCAGGTGATTTTGAAGGTGGGTCATATTTTTTTAATGATGCAGAGCTCTTCTTGTGATTTTGGAAGGAGTGGTATAATCTGGAGAAAGAAGACTTCCTTGTTGCCTTAGTGTAGGTATGGCTATTTTATCTTCCAAAGAAATATTTGGAGGAGGTAACCCTTGAAAATATCAGGAATTTCATTGAAAACTTTTTCAATGTGTTGGAGGCTACTAAGAGAGGGAGGTATACATCATATGCTGAAATTTGTGTTTACATGAATATTTTCCAGCCTCTTCCGACCTCCATGATTATTATTATCATAACATTGTTTGGGAGGTCTCTATAGATTATGAACATGCCCCCTTTAGATGCAAGCGTTTTCATGAATTTGAGCATATTATTAGATATTGTCTCATGGATATAAATAAATTACTTGAAAAACACCCTTCTTAGAAAGAGCAAGATTATTTAAGAAAAGTCCCTCAAAGAAGAAGAATCTGAGTCCTCTAGGTACCTCAAATCTTGACCAGATCCCTAGATTTGGAAATGGGTTTGAGTCTCTCTCCCCTCTAAAGGAGTATCCAAAGCAAGACAAAATTCAATCAAGCATACAATCAATAGAAGGAAAATCCCATAACTCTTTATTGAATCCTATAGAGATCGTGCAAAAGTCTCTTGAAGAGCATTAGCAAAATCCATTACCACGAGAAATGGTTAGCTCTCCATCAAAATAAGTTGAAGCAAAATCCCTACTAAAAGATATGGATCTAGATGACCTACCAATGATTACTCTTACAGAAGAATGGTATGGAAAATATATGAAGGACATATCAGTTCATTGGGTTAGGATTATGTACAATGTCTATCTTGGAAACAAGGAAAGAAACCAACTAGGCTCTAGTTCTTCATAGTCCGGTCTTGGGGTTCAGAAAAAGGATTTCAAGGTGGTTTTTAGGTATGAAAAGAAGCAAAGAAACGAAGCCACAAGAGCAACAAGACATTGATCCAAGAAGATGATGAATAATTAGTCAACTTGGGAAAAATCATGTCAGTATCAGAGACATTCCCCCCCTTGAAATCTTGAATCTTCAAGGAGTTCTTTATGTAGTCATAATTGTTGCAGTTGGTTTATGATTATTTGTTATTGGTAGCTAGCTTGTAAGGCTAAAGAATAAACACTTCTTTGAAAAAAATATTGTTAAATCCTTTTAAAAGGGAATCCCTTGTTGCATGGATAAAAAAATAATTAAAAAAAATATTAATACAATAATATAAATTTGAAATGCATCGTTAAATTATTATAGTATCATTGACAATCTAAATATAATTTTAAGGTCTTGGGTAATCTAGATATTAAATTGGTGTATGAGACTTCCTAATTCGTGGGACAAGGGATCCACTTATATAATTTTAAGGTCTTGGGTTAATCCATATATTAAATTGGTGTATGAGACTTCCTTTTTCGTGGGACAAAGGATCTAATTTTGCAAAGCAATTTAACTGTTATGCTTTATAAAGGTGTACATACTCTACCTCCTTTTATATTTGAAGTTACAACCATTTCAAAGGAAATACATATTCTTAACTATTAAACTCACTCAGATTATAAGATAGTAATAATAATAATAAACTTAATTAATTTAAAATTTAAAATTTCATATTTATTAAATATACATCTATTTTTTTTTTTTTTTTTTTTTTTTTTTTTTTTTAACAGAAACGGGTAGTGGATATATTAGATACTTGGCCTTAATGCCAAAAAGCGGATTACAAAAAGAGAGCCTAATTCCACGAGTACCTCACAACCTTGCAAGGCCGTGTTATTTATGCTTAGCTCATATCTCTTTTTAGTTGCTACTATGTGGACAATTTCAGAGATTTTCCCAAGTTTGTGGATACATACATATTGATTTAACAATAGGCAGTAAAACATAATAGCTCTCTAAATTAAGGAATTGGTTCCCATGTTTCCTGTCCGCCTCTGAGCAAAGCTCCAGCCGTAAGAAGGGTTGCTTTGTTGGCTTCAATGCCCGCCTCCTTGTTATTAGCTCTCAACACATGGTAGAAATTCAATTTCTGAAATGAGTCTCCGAGATTTGTTATTCTGAAAATCAGCCTTGCAAGCCTTAGGTCCATTGGCTTAGCATGTGTCACCATAGTGTTAATGATAACCTGAGAATCCCCAATTACATTAGCCTCCCTGATGTTCAGCACTTTCAAAAGCTTGAGCCCTTGGAAAAGAGCCAAAGCCTCAGCTTGAATGCTAGAAGCGATGCCCAGACCCCAGGCGAAATTGTGGATCCTTATGCCATCTGGATTCAATATTACACCTCCAGCGCCAGCTCTTCCAGGATTTCCCTTTGCAGCCCCATCAAAAAATAGAGAGTGTCTCGGCTGATTTGTAATCCATCGTTGAAACTCTTTTGCTGTAACTATTATATGCCAATCTTTGGGGAGGGAGATACTATTTGCAATTTTTTGGAACTGAAGATCAAGAGAAGAGCCCCAATTTATATCTTGTTGGCTTAGGCTTAAATCGTGTTTATGCTCTCTCAGACACTCTTTTAGCTGGCATTTAATCTTAACTACCACGAACTTGGCATCCTGTTCATGATTTCTGAAGATCCTTTTATTTCGCTCAAGCCAAACCTGCCAACAGATAATTTTAGGGAGAATAGACCAAGTAGCTCTGATAGTTTTATTTTTTGGAGGGGGACTAGGATACCTTTGCAACCATTTAGCAAAAAGATCAGGAATGGAGGAAGGAAAAGCGATGTTGGAGCTCAAAGGTCCCGGCAGCTTGATCCAAATACGCATCGTGAAAGTGCATTCAAGCATCAGGTGAGTTATGCTTTCCTGGTTTTCCTTACAAAGGCTGCACCTTGAAGGGCCGTGGAAACCTCGCTTCTGAAGATTATCACCAGTCAAAATTTTGGAGTGGCATAGCAGCCAATTGAAGAAGTCAATTTTAGGCAAGGATGGATTATGCCATATCCCTTTCCATGGTTTTGGCGTAACCATGAGCTACTGTGTATCCACCAACTTCCGCACCCCATCCTCTTGAATCACGATTTCGTGCTAACGTTGGAGCCAAGCCGTGGAGCTTGGATAACAGGATCTTGCGCTCCATAAACAATTCTGGGGGCGTTTGAATATTACAGCCAGCCCAGCGTGAATCTTGCCAAATGGAAATGTCCCACAGGGAACGCATTCTTGTCTCGTTCATCCATCTGCACAACACTTGGAGTGAGCTACAGTCTCTCAACGGCTCATTATTCATTATCCTGTCTGTACAGAGATTGATCCTTTTTCCATTACCGGGAATCCAGTAGGCATGAGCATTGATGAGAGTGCAGGTTTTGATACAGAGCTTCAGAAAGGGTGTATTTGGATGCGTCTGAGGATGATCTAGGCAGCGGGAGCGCTGGCCCTTGAAATATTTTTTCCAAATAGCTAATAGCTCCCACTGCAATATTATAGATGCCAAGATTTTTGAAATTCAAGCCTCCTTCCAATAGAGGTTTGGAGATGGATTCCCAGTTGACTAGCGAAATCTTCTTCTCATTCTGCTTACCCCCCTTCCAAAAAAAATTCAAGTGATATCCTCCATTTTTCTGAGAATGCCAGTGGGACCAAGAAGGACATAGAACTGAAATAAGGGAAGGTTGTTAAGAACATATTTTATGAGAACAGACTTAACAACAATGTTAAGCCAGGAAAAGCCCCAGGCAAGCAATTTGTTCTTGAATTTCTCCAATTGGGGGAGCCAATCTCTGCTTTAGGCTCTTTTGAGAAAAACAGGGATGCCCAAGTACTTGAAGGAAGTCCAATTTGAGGAAGCTGCAAAGCCAAAGGTTATGGAAATGGAGTTGAGCAAGATGGGAGTGGTGTTCCAGCAATAGATATGACATTTGCCATAGTTTAGATTGCTTCCTGAGGCCATACAAAACTCATCTAGAACTCCTTTAAATCTGGAGGCCATGAGCATAGAAGCAGCTCCCAATAGCAAGGTGTCATCCACAAAGAGGGCATGATTTATGTTTTTAACGCCTCTTGCTATGCAGAGCCCAGCGATTTCTTGATCCATCATTTTTTTGTCTAAATAAAAACTAAGGACTGAGGCTTGAAGAACAAATAGAAGTGGTGAGAGAGGGCACCCCTGCCTGAGCCCTCTCGTGGCTTTGAAAAAATCAGCAGCTCTGCCATTTACTAACAGGGCAATCCAAGGCTCCGAAATGCAAGCCCGAATCCAGTTTATAAATTTCTCACCAAATCCAAGCTTATGTAAGACTTTCAGCAGAAAACTATGCCTAATTCGATCAAATACATTTTCTAAATCAAGTTTGACAACCATACCTTTTCATTGCAGCTCAAACTTGAGTGGATTTCCTCTTGGACCAGAATGAAATTGTCCACAATCTGTCTACCTTTAATGAAGCCTCCTTGGCTTTCCAGAATGATTTTGGGGATGATGAGCTTCAATCTATTAGCGATAACTTTGGTAATCAATTTGTAACCAATATTACAGAGCAAAATAGGGTGAAACTTATTGAAGGAGTTGGCTCCTTTCTCTTTGGGGATGAGAGCAAGAAAAGAGGAGTTCGTGCTGCCTCTGATTTTTTGGCAAACTTGGGACTTTAGAACCATTTTGTAAAGATATTTTTCCACAATTGACCAGCAGATTTGGAGGAATCTGGTTGAGAATCCATCCGGCCCAGGGGCTTTGTCTAGATCCATGGCAAAGAGGGCATCCTTGACTTCATTCTTGGCGACTTTAGCTTCCAGGAGATGGTTCATTTTTGCAGTAATAAAGGAGGGGACCACATCCATCGTTTCAGAGTTTTGGTCCTGATTTATATCTTCGCTATACATACTTTTAAAATGAAAGGAAGCTGCGCTTTTGAAGTTTGTATTATCCTTGTGGATGGTAGTGCCATCTTTGATTTCGGAGATGGAGTTGGTACATTTCCTTGCCTGATCTTGTTTGTGAAAGAAGGAAGAGTCCCCTGCTTTAAGCCAAAGGCTACGTGACTTAAGCCTCCAATATTCTTCCTCAGCTAGACAAGCCTTGTGATAGTTTTGTTGGAGCTGGGCTTCTTTATCTAGAATCTCTTTTGTTATGTCAACTTTTTCAGCCTGGAGATGGTGAATTTCCAGTGTGCGTTGAATTTTTTTCCTTTCATTGGCTGGATTGGGCAGAGATTTGGCCCAGCTTTTCAAAGCCCTTTTCACTCTTCTGAGCTTCTCCTCCCAGACGAAAAAGGGGGAGCCTTTGACCTGCTGCAACCAGATGCCCTTAACTAATTGCATGAAGTCAGATTCCTTAGCCCAGAACGAGCTAAATCTAAAGGGAATAGGACCTAGATCAAGTTGAGACACGAGTTCCAGCTTGACGGGTTTATGATTAGAAGTGTTGCATGGGAGAATGTAGACTCTAGCCTCCAATCCAAGCAGGAGGAAAGAGCTTTGAAGAAAGAATCTGTCCAACCTGGCAGCGATGTGCTTGGGTCCAATTCTTTTATTAGTCCAAGTGTACTTGCCAGAAATTGGCTTAATTTCCAGCAAATCCCTGTCTTGCATAAGGTCCTCTGCCCATTCCCTTGCCGGATCGCAAAAAATGCTACCTCCTCTCTTATCTGCTGACAGGAGAGTGAGATTAAGATCTCCGACAATGATGGTATTCTTAAGATTAACGAGGTCTGCTTGGTTTCTTATGGATTCCCAGCAGGCCTTTTTTTCCGCAGCGTTCACAAGGACATACACATTGAAGAAACTAAAAATCTCTTTTGAGTCTAAGTACTGCAACTTTAAGAACAACCAGTGAGTATTGAGGGTCTCAAAAATGATTGAGAATTTGCTTGCGTTCCAGAGAGTACCCAAACCACCGGAAGCCCCTCGAGCTGAGATTGCTTTCTCCTCACATTTATTCCAGAGTTTCTTACTTACCTGAAGGAAGACAGAGTCCTCCAGTTTGGTATCCTGGATGAGGAGGATGTCAGGAGCTTTTATCCTTATTAAACTTCTGATGGATTCTTCTTTGATTCTGCTCCCCATACCTCTACAATTCCAGGAGAGAATCTTCGTCATTTGTATTTCTTGTTGGCTCCCTTGGAGCCTTAGGGCTGGTTTCTCGCCATCTTTGGTTTTGACGCTAATAGCTTTTCAAATGTTGGCTAGCTGCCTTGGAGCTTATCTTTGAAAGTTTCCTGCTCTCTTTTTTCCCGATCTATTTTGCGGCCTCTTGTGGATCTCCTTACCGAAGCTCGGGATTCTCCTATTTCACCTTCTTCCTCCAAGCCATCAGAGTCTTGCTCAACTTGCTCGACTTCTACGGTGTTCCCTTTGGAGCTCTCGGCAAGGCTTGCCCCCTTGGGAGAAGGGGGGTACCTTTTGTGAGGGGGAATGATTTTTGGATATCTGCTTCCTGTGTTTCCTCTGTTTGTGAGCTTAGAGGGACGAATTTATTTTCTTGCTCCATTCTGGAAGGGGGTTGCTGAGGAGGGGCCTGCTGGGGGCCTCTTTCGTTTGGAATGACATTCTTTTGGGTTTTCTTGGCTCACTTAACCTGGTTCCAACCTTCTTCTTTACCCTTATCTGATTCAGCATTGGATGGGCATCCTCTGGCAAAGTGACTGTAGACATGGCATTTTCGGCATTTGAAGGGCAACTACTCATAACCTAGCTTCTGCAAATGGGTCCAACTTCCTACTTTGATTTTGATGGCTTTCGGAAGTCCCACTTCTAGATCTACTTCTACGCAGATTCGGGCACAGTCATATTGATCTTTGTTGTTTGCCCTCTCTATGAATTTCCCGAGGGCGTTGCCGATATGTTTTAGCGAGTCCCAATTCCAGTAATGCACTAGAAGGTTTGGAAGCCTGACCCACATCGGGATAGCCGTGGGAACATCGACTGTAAGGTTGAAATCTGACGTCCATTTGTTGAGATAAAGCCCCTAGGGGCCTATGAAATAGTGGCCATTTTGGAAGATCAGATCCTTGTCGTCCTTAGAGGAGAATTCGAAGAGGAAAAACCCTCGTCCTAAGAAATAGGAAGTGACGCTATTCTTGATCAATGGAGCCCAGTTCTTGTTGACCCAATTCTTAGTGGATTTAGGAGAAGGCCATAGTCTGATGAACTGGCCAACGAGTGCCCGCTCAACCAAGGATAGGGCGACTTGGATCGGGATCTCTAGCAGTAGGGAGATTTCAGGAATATCCTTGAGCCTCTTGACAAACTTGGCTCTTCACTCTTTTTCTTCTGTGGCAAACCGACCAAGAGCCGAGAGAAGGCTTCGACAGATGAAGGCGGGGGAGGGGGCTTGCCTAGGGCGAGCCCAGGACCTCCATGAGGGTGAACCCTAGCTCAAACCCCTCCCAGCAGTAGACAAGCCCCACAGAAGCACAGGTTCTCAACTAAGAAGCTCAGGAACAAACACAGCAAGACAAAGGGTCACGGGGCCGCAGGGCAGGGGGACTAACGGCGCAGAACAAAGGCGCCGAAGCACAGGCAGAAGACTAGGTCTTCATGGACGCACCATCTCTCCAGGTCTCCATGCTCGATTCTTACCCAATGCGTAAATATACATCTATTTTATTAATATGATATAAGGTCATATTTTAACCAACTTTTATTATTATTATTATTATATATATAGTCAAGTTGTCTATGTTCATATAGGCTTGACCTTTGACTCGAGAAACCACAACCCAAGGGTATCTAAGCTGTAAAAATCACTGAAGGATCGCACCAAACCTAGACCACACCAACCTTTAACGCGATTGGATTTTTGCTCACGAAGTTTCGAATCGGTGACGTTCACATTACATAGTGACTAAATAATACACCCCATCACCGTCTATTCTACGCCCTGTGGGCTATATATATATATATATATATATATATATATATATATATATATATATATATATATATATATATATATAGTGTGTGTGTGTGTGTGTGAGAGAGAGAGAGATGAATCAACAATTGGGACGGTTTCGTACTTGCGCAACATGGGGTTGATTCTGACTACTACCATTATAATTTCTAGATGCTTACATAGGCCCCTTTTCGCAGATACAAGTAAGTTGGGGGATTTAAACCACAAATCTATTGGCACACAACACTTCATTTTTATGATGTTTGCCAATTAAGCTATCCAAGAAATTAAGATTAACAATAAATTATTATTTTTTCTATATTTTTATTCTAATAAATTTTATTTAATATTTTATATAAAAGATGAATAATAAATTAAATTTTATTATTTTATCATATTTATTAGTCTAGTCAATTTTATAACAAATGATTAAAAAGTAAAACTTTTATCATATACATAAGAGATGTACAAGGTCCAAACGTTTTAGATTTAAAATTAGTATTTATAGTTTTATCCTTTATTTAATGAAAGGAATTAAAAGTATTTATGATAATAATAGTAATAATTTATTATTAAGGTCATGGTTTAGTTACATATTAAATTTAGGTGTAAGATATTTTTATGATACTTTAATTTACTAACTTTTAGAAGAGTAGAAAGGGAAGGGGTGGAACCAAAGAAACAATAGTAGGAACATATGCATGTGGTTCGATAGTACTTAGGAATCTCTCAGAAGTATATTTTCTTTTAAGAGGTATCTAAATAGATAAGAATTCAAAGCTTAAATGATTGATTATTCTAGGAAATTCCATGGTGATTATTAAAGTTGTGCTCGGGACATATATTCCAAAGAAAAACAAGGTATTTGTGGTCATTACCTAAGCTAAAAGAGAGGCAAGTTCATTAGGCGACATCTCCTCATCTAAGTGAGGTGAGAGGTCAACTTTGAAGCTAATACATGGGCCAAAAAAGCTACTGCATTAGGTTTAGGTGAACACATTCAAAATAGGGTGAACACCACACGCAAAATCCCCTGAGGCTTCAACAATTAATACTCGCATGGCTCAACAACATGCATTTCAACTTAGTGGTGTGAGGAGGAGAGCATAGAGGACAATAGCCCACCTCTTGGTGTCAAGCCTTCAAGTATGTGAATTTGGGAGGATGGTTTGGGATCCTAGTTATTTCATACCAAATTCCATTCTTGTAACAAAGAAAATTGTAGCTTTAGCCCTAATGAGATGCTTTATGACTTAATAAGAGGGAGACATTGTCATGTAACATACATAACACTCTGTTAAAAAAATAAAAATAAAATACTTACCTTAATTTTTTTTTTAAAATATAAGTAGACTTTATATACATACATACATATATATATATATAGGTTTTAAAGTAAAAGAATACAAGTCGTCTCTAGGTAAATTTAAATGTATGTTTTTGTGTTAGAACTAAAAATAAAAATATTGTTAATTTTACCATATAATAATAATTCGCGAATGGGGGTGGATGAGCAAAGAGGAAGGGATGTCGGGGGAAATGCCCACCACCCCTACCAACTCGCACGACGATTAATGTGGGGGGTCGCATGGTATGCCTCCCCCATGCACAAATGTGTGTAGGATTATTGGTCATAAATGGTGCAACCTGTCAAATTAACTCATTCATTTGTGACCGAGGTGATGCGGTGGAGGGAGGAGTAGAGGTTTCGCTAGTGGTTGGGACTTTGGTGTGTTTCTCTGTGATTTGAATCGACTTTTTCCATTATGGTCCCTTGATCTAGATCGATTTTACTTCAAGAATGTATTCAAAATTGCATATAAAAGAGCATGATAACCATAAGTGCATACACATCAAAGAAGAGGAAAAGCATAGGCAACCATAAAAAGAAGAGCACACACAACATGATAACGAAGTTTGTCCAAGGTAGACTATTTCTTTGGTCCCTGCTTAAAGTGTGGGGGCGGAGGGGGGGATTTTGTATTAATCTCAGTGAAATCAAAATGCATACATGACAAAAATTACACCCTATACCTCCAATCCCGGAGATGGTCTAAAAATGCACTGCTCAGATGAAGAAACAGACTACACGGTTCAATTCCTGGTGAAAAATCGTGAAATTTGACTATAAACTTGGCCAAATTTTGTAATTGTGAACCCTGGGGCTCTAGGGAATCCTTGTAAGATTCCTCATGGAATATTTGTTGATAGGTGGTTTTCATTGATGTCAACCCAAGCAGCACCACAATCTAACCTGATCTTTGCCGGCAAATTTTGGCATGGAAATTCATGTTTTCTTATCTCCTAATCCATCTAGTTAGATTCTCCTCGAAAATATCTTTCTGTTTATATATGGTACACCTCGTGGTTCCTTTTGGTTTTAGACAAAATTGAGTTTGAAGTTGTAGATCTAGTTTTGTGGGCTAAAATCCTAGGGGGTAGTGACATGACACCTTATTCAGCTACGATTATCAATATATGGTAATGATTCTCACTGCAATCTCATTATGTATAAATTGAATATCTTCGTGAACCAAAGGTAGTAAACCAATCATTAACTTCACAACAAGGTGGGACCATATGCACTAAGTCAATCATTGATTTCAAATTTCTAGTGGAATTAAAAAAAATTCTAGACAAATATTAAATAGGGTTCTTAAGGGTTAGTTATTATTATTAATAAAATGATATGATTAAGATAGGATATTAATTTTGTATATATTTAAGGTGTGGCATCAAGATTTTTTTAAAGAGTTATTAAGATTATTTATTATGGAACACAAATTTAAATAATTCTTAATTATTATTTAAATAGATTCAAGGGTTATTTAGTATTGGATGAAAGCTTTGAATCATAACCCACCTACCTCAGAGTACACGATACACATTTTTCTTTATTAGTAAAACCCTTGATTATGTATATGTATCATAGATATCATTTTTGGGATTCAACTGCGTTAAGTAAGTCATTCAAACGTATGACCATTTCCATGAGAGGTAGTCGTAACTGACTAATTTCTCATGATTTTTGAATAGTTCACTTAGCACTCATTGCATCGGGTGATGCTCACAGGGGTGAAGAAGTGGGATTGAAACTAGTGAAATGGTCATACGTTTGAATGACTTACTTAACGCAGTTGAATCCCAAAAATGATATCTAATATAATGCACTGCGTAAATCCCCCATACTTATATGTATCATGTTAGAAGCCCTTTCAATGTCTATAAAAAGGACGCCTAAACTATAAGCAAACATATGAACCTTAACAAATATCCTAAGTAGATAACTTTAAAGTTTTTGGCTCTAGAATAAGTTATCACAAAGACTAAAAGGGTTAGGGCATGCCTGTGGTTCATTTGTTTGATGTTCGTTCCATTACAGGCAGAAGGTGTTTTCGGCCCTCAGGGCAACATTCTCTGAAATTTCACATAAATATTTTCCCTTCTGCCTTGAAATTGTGATTCGTTGGATTGTAATACTATAATTTTGATAAAGAGCGTGGGTATTTGGCATAAAGGAAGACATCAAGAGGTATAATATTTAGTTTAAGGTCTCTCGGCCTTGATGATCAAGTCTTGTACTTTCCTACAGGTCATCTCTCGAAGATCAGCCCTATGATAAGGACTAAAAGGGACTCCTCCAACCACTAAATCATAATGAAGGATGGTCCTCCTATGACATAACTGTAACCTAGTCATCCACTATAAATCTCCTTTAATTCAGTTAATTAACATATCATGATCCATGGAATAGTCAAGGTAAAGTGTGCCATTTTGTAGGTGGAGGAGATCAGCTAAGGGAACAATAACAAGTTATGATATTTCTTGGAGGAGAATTCAACAATTATTAACGTTCACGTCTGAGCAAAGGACTTGCTACAAAACTGTAAGTATTATTGTCATGCCTTGTTCTAGGCCTGAATTAAGAATATAGGGTTGTGTGTTTGGTGTTGTCCGTGTTGGTCTTGTCTTTAGAGTCTAGACTAGACATTAGTTAGAATTGTATTTAGGAATATATTTAAGGACTGCTTTGTGCACTATCCTTTAGTCAAGATCTGAAATTGTATAATGTTCCTGTTGTATTAAGAGTTGAGTCTTGGATCAAAAATATGTTGTGATTAAGTTAAGGGCTAGTTGAGGTTAATACTAGTGTATATAGTCAACATTGTGTCTAAAGGTCATAAGGAATTTTTGTATATAGTCTTGCATAGAATCTAGGTCTATGTCAAGGTTGGGAGTCTAGGTCTAGGTTAGTTTTCAATTGTGACAACTACTACAATAAGTCAACAACAAAAGAGACAAACTCAAAACACAAGCACATTTCAGGTATGCATTGTAATCATTTAATTTTGTACATTCATTATTATGTACTTACATGTGTTTTACAAGCAGAGGTAAGTTGAAGGGTATTTTGTTTTACTTTTGGGATTGGGTCTCGTTGGGAAATTTGTATGCAGGTAGAAGAAGACTCAAGGACATCCAAGAAGACATCCAAGAATTGAAGTGACAAATCATCATCACTTGAAGGAAGCATTACAATAGAACAACTCTTGAAGACAAAACAACCATCTTGTCATAATCATCAACAATTTTCCATGTATTAAGAAGCATTGTAAAGGTCAAGAGTCAAATTATTGTAATTGGGCCATTATCTCTAGTACTCGATCCCATAATTGTCAAAAGAGTCAAATTCCTTAAGAGTTGTAAAAGGCATTCTTGTGGAGAATCAATTTTACTGTCAAAGTATGTTGGGATAAGGGTATGGTCCCAGTGTAGTCTATCATCTATTGAAAATAATTGTAACATGGATCATTGTCCATCGTACGAGATTCCACATCTTTCATCCATTTTTGTCTCTATAGTGTGTTAGGGTGGTGCTAGGCAGGTGAATGAAGTCAACTACATGTTGGGGCCTGTAAAAAGTTCAGGGTGGTAGGGTGGTGCTGATCTGAAATGGAGCAAATTAGTAAAGATGTGCTAATTCCCCATTTAGAATAAAACCCAAGATGCTTATCATTTGCTCATAAATTGCTTAAGGATTCACCATGTTTGCTTAATTAACTGATTCCCATGAGAGTTTCTTATGTAAATGTTATAAACAATTTAACATAAAACATATGTTGAACAACATTAAAATAACAACAAACAACATCAAAATACAACACACAACACATAGATTTGATGAGGAGTTCTCCCCTCTTGGGCTATGTCTCCTTGGTCCATCTTCCAATGCTTGGGCCTCTCTATTATGCTTAAAATTACAACAAAAGTGTGTTTACAATGCTCAAATGCCTCTGAAACCTCCCTCAATGAGTTTAGAATGCCCAAAAATGGCTATCTAGCCTCTTTTTGCATCCAATTTGGATAAGAACTAAAGAAGTTATGACTTCTCCTAGTTCTCCACTATTTGTTCCACAAATTGCTCCAAAATTGGCACAATCGCACGAATTCGCTCCAAAATAAGCTAACTGAGCGAGAATTTGGCTGCGCCATAGGCCATAACTTGTCGACCATATCGCGATCGGTGAAGTCGGGCGGGCTGAAGGTCTCGTTAACACGGCAGAATGTTGCGATTACGATATCGGTGGACCCAACGGTATATTAAACTGTGATTCACAAAAACCTCGTGTTCAGATTCTTATCGCATTTCGCAATTCAGCGAAGAACTGACAATAGTTATAAAGTGGGACTTGCTCTTCTTGCGAGTTGCGATCTACGATTTATCGCATCGCAACCTGGTACCTGTCGGGGTATATTTGTAACACCCTTTTCCACCTTGCGATTTGCGATAAGTGGGGGCTAATGGCGAGCTACCACTTGGCGCCTCCTCATTCACTAAAGGACCTTCCACATCATCCAATCCTGCCATGTGGGAAAACTTTGACTTGTGCTATGGTCTGCTACGAGCTCGAATTTGAGTGTCGTTCGCACCATTAGATTCAGAATGACGAGCTCTTCGATATGAAGCTGAGTTTGACAAGATTCTAACACTTTGATTTTTTAGCATAAACTTGAGCAACTAATCACTCCTCCCCACTGGAAGCCTTTTGGACCCCAAAAGATTATATTCAGTTATTGAACAGATGATGGTATTGTTCCCTCACATTCCCCTCTTCAATCCATTTGGCCTTTGATGTATTTGTACCTTTGAGAACCACTCAAAGATAATCAAAATTTCCCCTCTTTGATGACATCATTCTTCTGTCAAGTATGGTGACTTGCTGAAGCTCATCAAGAAATTCTGGAGAAAATTCTTCAATTGATGGCATCTGTAAACTTTCTCCTTGATCTTCAATCAAAGGAGGCTCATAAAATCTCAAATTTTCAACATTAAAAATGGAATATTTTTGCATATATGAAGGCAAATCAAGATTGAAATCATTATTCCTAATCTTTTCCAGAATTTTAAATGGACCATAACGGATTGGTTTTAGTATTTTACCTTCAACTTGACACCTTTCCTTGCTGATGTATATTCAAACTTCATCACCTACTTGAAACTAAAGATCCACATGATGCTTATCATGCCTTGTCTTATACTTGCCTTGACTCTTTTCTAGTTGTTTTTGAACTGTTTGGTGAATCAACTGAATTTGCTCAATGAATTTATTTGCTCTGTCTATGTCGCTATGGCCATCTACAACTACATCTTTCTCAAAGCTGAAATCCAAGGGCAATTTAGGCAAATAACCAAGACATGCCTCAAAATTCGAAATTATAGTAGAAGAGTGTTTTGCTCGGTTGTAAGCATGTTGAATATAATGCAACTGTTCATCCGACAACTTAGGATGTTTGCTGCAATATCCTCTTAGCAAATGATTAACTGTCCTGTTAACCACTTCAATTTCACCATCTCTTTGTTGATGGAAGGTTGTACTTTTGTTCAACTTGGTTTCCATCAAGTTCCATAAATTTGACCAAAAATTCCCAACAAATCGGGAATCACAATCACTTACAATATAAGTAGGTAATCCAAAATGAACCCATACATTTTGAAAGAAAAGTTGACTTGTTTGTTCAGTTGTAATTTGTTTTTTACAAGGCATTAATATGCACATCTTGCTGAACCTATCCACAAGTACATACAAATAATCATGACCTTTTCTTGTTAAAGGAAGACCTCCTACAGAATCCATAGAAACAATCTCCCATGGACGTGAAGGTACTGGAAGTGGTCTGTACAATCCTAGTTTATATTACTAGGCTTACCGACTGCACACAATGAACAACCTATGATAAAATGTGACACATTTTCAAGCATAAAAGGAAAATAAAAATACCTTTGAAGATTTGCCATTGTTTTACTTAAACCGAAATGTTCAACAATAAGAGAAGTGTGTGTTTCCCTTGTGACATTTACTCTCTCTCCTTGTGGAACACAAAGTTTTCCCAAATGATACAACAATTTATCATGAACATGGTAGTCTAATTCATCAACTTGGTGGCCTTGACTCAAGTTTGAATATACCTCTTGAAAGTTAGCATCATGTGTGTATTGTTCAACATTACTTTCAGGCAAAGCATAATGATTCTTGAGTAAAATGGCTACATTAATAACCGGTCTAGAAAGCATATCAACAAGTCTGTTATAAATACCTTTCTTGTACCTGATTACCAAGTGGAATTGCTGTAAAAATCCCATCCAATGAAAGTGCCTTGATTGCTACAATTTTGTTTGAGATTGCAGATATTGCAAAGGTTGATGATCAGTGTGAATAATGGTTTCTTTACCCATCAAGTAATGCTTCCATTTCTTCACTCTTTGCACCAACCGTAAAGCTCTTTATCATATGTAGGATAGTTAATAACAACACCATTAAAAATCTTAGAATGAAATGAAATGGGCTTACCATGATGTAAAAGAACTGCACCCATGGTGTAGTCACTTGCATATGTTTGTATTTCAAATGGTTGTTTCCAATCTGGTAATGCTAAAACCAGGGTTGAACTGGTCTTTTGTTTTAAAGCATCAAATGATTTTTTTTGTTTGCCTCCCCACTAGAAGACAACCTTCACGCTAGTCAAAGCATGTAGTAGAGCTGCTATGGAAGAGAAATTGGCAATGAACTTCCTCCAATACTACGCTGCTCCCAGAAAACTCCTTACTTCTATCACTGATTTGTATATTGGCCAATTAAAAATGACCGAAATTGTTAGGTTGTGTTATATTCTTTTCATGACTAGCCTACGTAGTTGACCAGGGGGTTAGAGAGGGAGAGGAGCCCCCCTTTGTTGCGGCAATTGCGTAGTGGGGGTGACAACCCCCCTTGTCCAGTGGGTTTGAGGGGTGTAGAATTTCCCACTATAGATCAATAGATTATGCAATATACTAAAGTAAAATACAAGATCTACTTCTACAACAAACTTGCGGAAGCTTAATCGATTTTGAGCAAGATGAAATAGAACACATATAACTGAGAATGAGAAAGCAATCACACATGAACACATAAGAATACTCTGGGGAAATCCTCAGCTAAAAACCCCAATCTCTGTAGTATCATACAAGTGGAAATATGTCTGGATTACACGAAGCTTTAGCTCACAAGTTATTTAGCTCTCAGTACAATCCCTCAATGCTACTCATAGACTGAATAGACACAACATATGCCTTCCCTCAACCCTCCAAGCCTCCTATTTCCTTGTGCATTTTCTCCTGGGGTCCAATGCTGCCACCTGTGTGAATTGACCTCTCACACAACTCACCAAACTCAAAAGTAACTACGCAATCTCCAAGGAATGAATTCCTTCTGCATGCAAGAGATATCCTCAATGGAATATTCCTGCAACTGATAGTACATTGTCCCATCATCTGATCTCAAATGGGTCTCTGACTGAACTGACATGCATGAGTTATTTATGACAGAATATTCAGTTATCTGGAGTGCAATAGTTACATGCATGCATGCATTAACTAAATGAACTCACAATCAGTTCCACAAACTGTTGGAACTCATCTAACTGGACTTAACTCAGATAACTGAGCTAACTAATTACAACTCAAAGTACAACTCACCCTGATCTCCTTAATCAAGGGACAACTTCCTCAATCAAAGGAGAAATTGTTGCATGTCTTCACATAGACTTCATGTTTGATCTTCTACAACTAATTAACTCAAGATGAATTAATTAATTATTTTACAAACAACTGCTAAGATCAAATTCAAATTTTAATTATCAATTTTAGTTTAGGGGCTAAATAAAATTGGAATGTATCCTTAAATGCTATTTATAGTAGTGCTATTTTTAGCACTTATATTTTTAGCATTTCTTGTTGCTATTTTCAACACTCCCTCTCAACAAGAAAGGGATTATCAGTCACCCCAATCTTGTCTTTGTGGAACTCGAACTTGCATTTTGACAATGCCTTAGTCAAAATATCTGCATCCTGTTCCTCGGTTGAAACATACAACAACAAGATGATCCTCTTCACCACACAGTCTCGAAGATGATGATACCGGATATCAATGTGCTTGGACCTGTCATGAAATACTAAATTCTCAGAGAGTTTGATACAACTCTTATTATCGCAGTAGATCACAGTTAGATCCATCCTCTAACCAAACAATCCAACTAGAATCTTCCACATCCAAATGGCCTCACATGCTGCTTGATTGGCAACCATGTATTCAACCTCAACTGAGCTAAGTGAAACTGACCCCCGTTTCCTGTTGTACCAAGAAACTACAGTTGAACCAAGGTTGAAGATTCCTCCTGAAGTGCTCTTCCAGTTTGATGGACTCCCTGTCCAATCTGCATTTGTTAAGCCCTGAAGCTTCACTCCCTCTGTCCGTCTGTATCACAATCCATATTGAGATGTGCCTCAGAGGTATCTTAGCACATGCTTTGCTGCCTTACAAAACAGCTTGATAGGTTGAACCATAGCTTGACTCAACTGGTTCACCGCAAAGCATAGATCTGGTCCTGTGTTCACTAGATACATCAATGAACCCAAAAGCTGCCAATAAACAGTAGCGGCTACTACCTCACCTGAAGTAGCATCCTCCTTCCTCTAGTTACCAGCTAAAGGAGTTCGCATGGGCTTGCACTTCTCCATGTGAAATCACCTGAGTATCTCATTGACATACTTGCCTCGAGACACAAACACTTCCCCATCTTTCTGCCACACTTCCATGCCTAGAAAGTAGTGCATAAGACCCATGTCTTTCATCTTGAAATCTAGACTTGATCAACTGATCATCACCTGTCAAAATCAGATCATCAACATAAAGAACAATGATCAATGGCTTACCTTCTACCATGATGTGGTAAAGGTTCGCAGATGTTTCACTCTTGGTGAAGCCCAACTTGGTGAAATAGTTGTCGATCCTGGTTTACCAAGCACGAGGTGCTTGCTTCAGCCTTTACAAGGCCCTCTTGAGTCGGCACACATGCGACTCACGATCGAAGGTCTCAAAACCTCCCGGCTGCTCAATGTACACCTCTTCCTCAATCTTCCAATTGAGGAACGCAGTCTTCATATCCATCTGATGGATCTTCCAACCCATCTAAGCTGATAGTGCCAACATCAATATGATAGATAAGTACCTTACTACAGGAGAAAAAGTCTCAACATAGTCGATCCCCTCGACCTGTGAGAAACCACAGGAAACAAACCTTGACTTATGTTTTTCAACACTGCTATCAGCTGCCTGCTTCACCTTGTAAAGCCATCGGGAACTCACCACTGACTTGTCCTGTGGTCTTGGGACAACATCCCAGACATAGTTCCGAACGATGGAGTCGTACTCCTCCACCATAGCATCAACCCAGACTGGTTGCTGCACAGCTTCCTCGAATGAAGAAGGTTTGGACTCTACACACTCCCCAACCAGGGCATGTAACCAGTGTACCGCTCGGGTGACCTCCTTTGTCTGCGTTGAGAAGATGGCTGTCCCACATTCTCTCTCGCATCCAGCATCAATCTGTCAGCTTCCCTTGAGCGTTTCCGTCCATCTTTGGAAGACTCATCATGAGTGGATGTCTCCACTCCCGGATCCTCTACATGCGGTTGCTTCGCATCATTCTGAAGCTCCTCCTCCTTGGGAAGTGAAAGTTCCTCCTCTGCATGCAACTTGAGCTCCCTCTCAAGTGATACTCACATGGCTTTCTACTCTTCGAACTTCAAATCTCTGTGTACCACTGTCCTCTGACTGGTAGGCAGGAACACCCGATAGTTGTGGGGTGTATCAGTGTACCCCACAGGTATCTCCAACTCAATTGTTGGATCTAGCTTCTTCCGGGCATCTCTGGTCACATGGCAATAAACCGATGATCCAAAGATCCTGAAGTGACTCACATCTGGTCTCTTCTCAGAAAAGGCTTCCATTGGTGTCTTCATTCCCAGTATACGGCGTGGGCTTCTGTTCTGCAAGTATACTGTTGTATTGCATCCCTCAGCCCACAAATGAAGTGGTAGGCTTTGGTCATACAACATCGCTCAAGCTGCTCCCACAATCGATCTGTTCTTCCTTTCGGCCACCTCATTCTATTGTGGGTTATGGGGTGCTGTCAACTCCCATTTAATTTTTTCTACTGCGCAGAAGTCCTTAAACTGTTGGGAGACATACTCTCCACTGTTGTCGCTACGCAAGGTCCTTATTTTCTTCCAGATTCTTTCTCTGCCAAGGCTTTAAACTCATAAAACCTTGAGAAGGTCTGATCCTTCTTTTGCATAAAGTAGATCCAACATATATGAGAAAAATCATCAACAAAAATAACATAGTACCTTTGTTTAGCGGTGGAGGCTGTAGAGAATGGTCCACACACATCTGTGTGAACTCGCTCCAGGATTGCTCCAGCTCTACTGTCTCAATCCTAAAAGGAAGATTTCGCATATTTACCCAAGGTACAACCTTTGCATGTATCCATCTACTCTAGTTTTCCCTTGGGAAGTTCGGTAGAAATCTATTGCATGATCTTCAAGGCTCCATGGTGCAAGTGGCCTAATCTTCTATGCCATAGCTCGCCAACATCTTGGCTCTACACCAACTCTTCTTTGGAACTCAATGCAGCATAGTCATCTACCTCCAGCTTGTAAATATTCTTAACTCGAATCCCAATCCTCTTGGTCTGTCCAATGCGATATGCCTCATGAATACCTTTCCTTTACTAAATACTACATCATAGCCTTTGTCTTCTAGCATAGCGACAGACACAAGATTCTTCTTAAGACCTAGTACATACTTTACATCAGTCAGGGTGAGAGGAGCTCTATGCTCCCTCCGAAACACAACCGTACCTTCACCTGAAACAAGGTACTTTCCATCATCGCCCATCTTGATTCGCATCTGAAGATCCTTCTCCTCCAAGGTACTGAAAAGATTCTTTTCGCCGATCATGTGGAATGAAGCTCCACTGTCCAGGTACCAAACACATCCCACCATGGATGAAACCATGCATGTGATGAGGGAGAAATCCAATTCGAACTATGAGGCCAGTGCCTCACCATCTGATCCCTTTGAGGATCCCTTCTTGGATATCTTCTGTGGACAATTCGTAGCATAATGGCCCACCTAATGATAGTGAAAGCATCTCACTTTTGATTTGTCAATCTTCATCCCACCATGGGAAGAACTGGATTTGGAATGGAATGCCTTCCCTTTCCCTTTCCTCACCTTAATCGCTAAGGCTATATTTTCTTCGTCATCTTGCTTTGATGAAGATCCATTACTAGTGCTTCTTATTATCTCCTCCTGCATCATATTCGACCAAAGTCGTTCCCAATTTGGCAGTTTCTCTCTTCCATTTACTGAGTCTTGGTAGTTATGCCAGCTCTTAGGAAGATCGAGGAGAGCAAGACTCACCTTGTCATCACTGGCTGTCGTGACCCCTACACTTCCAAGCTCATCCCTGCAGGTGGTGAGCTTGTTCAGATATGTAGAGATCGTGTCGCCCTTTTCACACTTGATTTTCCGAAGCTTGTCTTTCAGCGCCAGATTCCTCTGATCGCTATTGTTCTGATATATATCTTTCAATGTTTTCCACATTGAAAATGGTGTCTCCTTCCCATGGAGACTCAAGACTATGTGGTCTCGAAATCCCTCCAAAAGAATCCTCCTCGCTCTAGCCACACATTTCTTCCATTCTGCCAATTCTGTAGCATTAGCTGCTGCTGGCTTAGGGACTTATTGATCAATGAATTCCTTCAAACTGTTGTCCTCTAATACTGCTTCCATGAGATCCTTCCAGGCTATATAATTCGAGTTTCCATCAAGGGCATACTTGAGTCTTAAACCATTGAACGCCATTGGTGAAATTTGAGATGTGATAAGAATTCAAATTCTATAATTAGGAACTTCAAACTTTTAACTTCTCCCCTCTTTGTATACTATTCTTCACTTTTATCACCTTTGCTCTGATACCATGTAGAATTTCCCACTGTAGATCAACATATTATGCAATATACTAAAGCAAAATACAAGATCTACTTCTACAACAGACTTGTGGAAGCTTAATCGATTTTGAGCAAGATCAAATAGAACACATATAACTGAGAACGAGAAAGCAATCACACATGAACACAAAAGAATACTCTGGGGAAATCCTCAGCTAAAAACCCGATCTCTGTAATATCATACAAGTGGAAATATGTCTAGATTACACAAAGCTTTAGCTCACAAGCTATCCAACTCTTAGTACAGTCCCTCAATGTTGCTCATAAACTGAATAGACACAACATATGCCTTCCCTCAGCCCTCCAAGCCTCCTATTTCCTTGCGCAGTTTCTCCTGGGGTCCAATGTTGCCACCTGTGTGAATTGACCTCTCACACAACTCACCAAATTCAAAAGTAACTGCGCAATCTCCAAGGAATGAATTCCTTCTACATGCAAGAGATATCCTCAATGGAATATTCCTACAACTGATAGTACATTGTCCCATCATCTGATCTCAATTGGGTCTCTGACTGAACTGACATGCATGAGTTATTTATGAGAGAATATTCAGTTATCTGAGGTACAATAGTTACATGCATTAACTAACTGAACTCACAATTAGTTCCACAAACTATTGGAACTAATCTAACTGGACTTAACTCAGATAACTGAGCTAACTAATTACAACTCAAAGTACAACTCATCCTGATCTCCTTAATCAAGGGATAACTTCCTCAATCAAAGGAGAAACGGTTGCATGTCTTCACATAGACTTCATGTTTGATTTTCTACAACTAATTAACTCAAGTTGAATTAATTAATTATTTTACAAACAATTGCTAAGATCAAATTCGAATTTTAATTCTCAATTTTAGTTCAGGACTAACTAAAATTGGAATGTATCCCGAAATGTTATTTATAGCAGTGCTATTTTTAGCATATCTTATTGCTATTTTCAACAAGGGGGGTGGGTAGCCCCCCTCTACAGGGTCTGCGGTAGCACCCCGGGGAACTTTTTTTTGGACCCTATATTAGGTTGGGCGGACCTACCTATGGTTTTATGCATGGTTTTCGTCCATGTTTTTGGACGTGATGTTTTTCGGTCCATGGTATTATATGCTTCGACATGTATAAATATGTATTGTAACATTGAAAGGAACATAATGAAAAATCAATCAGGTAATCCCGGTTTTGGGATCCAGGGGAAAATCTCTATGTATATGTGTTTTATGTGTTATGCTCTCACATTGTTTATTTTCTATGTTTTAGAATTCGTATGCAAGTAATTTTTGTACTAGGTTAAAACCTACATTTGGTATTAGAGTTGTTTTGTCTTCAAGGGGACGCCTTTGTTACTGAGAGGTTTCGCTTGGGCCTATGGTTGACCCTATTCAGTGGGAGATCTGCAGGATCGATTCTGGTGGTGAAAGAAGAAGGCGAGCAGTGGAAAGATAGAGATCTGGAAATTTAATAGTCAGAGTTTTGAGTTATGGAAGCTCAAGATGGAGGATCTGTTGGTGGATAAAGATCAGTGGATCGTGATAGATCTAGGTACCAAACCAATGGGAGTGTCTGATGAAGAATGGAATAAGTTGGATCAGAAGGCAAAGAGCAAAATACGATTGTGTGTCTCAGATTCAGTATTATTGAATATATTAGGGGAAGCTATGACAAAGGCTTTGTGGGAAATGTTAGGGACTTTGTACCAATCTAAGTCTCTGGTGAATAAACTGTTCCTACGGAAAAAGTTGTATAACATGAGGATGAAAGATGGAGACTCGGTGACAGAGCATTTGAATGCATTTAATATTGTGGTAAGTCAGTTATTGTCTGTTGATATTAAGATTTCAAATGAAGATAATTGCATTAGGTTGTTGTGTTCTCTACCAGATTCGTGGGATAGTTTGGTTATTGCAATAGGTAGCAACACAACTGCCTTGCAGCTTGAAGAAATAGTCTCATCCTTGCTGACGGAGGAGATGAGATGGAAAATATGGAGAGCCATAATGGTGATGCCTTGTCTGTAGGAGGATGGTCCTAGAACATAAACAAAAATAAGTCATCGAGTGGGAGATCTAAATCTCCAGGAAAACCTATAAAGGTGGTTTGCTGGAAATGCGGAATGGAATGGCACTACAAAGGGGACTGTAAAGGAAAGGAATTTGATGATGCTCCTTGTGTAGAGGAAAAAACCACCTCAGATGAAGGTGGGGATGTGTACTTGGCTTCTTCAAGTACACATGTAGATCATGAGGCATGGTTGATTGACTCAGGTGCATCCTTTCACTTCACTCCCCATAGAGAGTGGTTCTATGAGTACGAGAAATACGATGGTGGTGATGTCTTCTTAGGGGATGATAGGAAGGCTAAGATCATTGGTAAGTTGAAGTGCAAGGTGGAAGGGTTAGAACATTTCCAGGTGTTCTGCATATTCCTGCATTGGCCAAAAATCTGATTTCTGTAAGCAAGCTGGATGATGCAGGTGTAAAAATAGTGTTCGAGAAGGATACCTGCAAGATGGTTCGGGGAGCACTGGTGTTGATTCGGGGAGTTCTAATTAGAACTCTGTACAAGATGCAAGGTAGCACTGTTGTTGATGGGTGCAATAGTTCTGTGGTTCCTGAAAGTGGAGCAAAAAATCTAGTGGTCTCTGGAGAGAAGAACATGTTGTGGCATCAAAGGCTTGGACATACTAGAGAGAAGGACATTCGAATACTTCATGGTAAAGGTATGGTAGAAGGTATGAGTAATAACTCTCTGGATTTTGATTTCTGTGAAAATTGTGTATATGGGAAGCAGAATCGAGTGAGTTCCCCCTCTAGTGGTAAGAGGGCAAAATAGATATTAGAGCTTATGCACAGTGATGCATTTGGACCTGTGAAGGTTCCATCACTCAGCAACTCTGTGTACTATGTATCATTCATAGATGACTTCTCAAGGAATACATGGATATATTTCCTTAAGAAGAAATCTGAAGTCTTTGACAGGTTTAAAGAATTTAAGGCTCTGGTGGAAAACCAGACAGAGAGGAAGATAAAGGTGCTGAGGATAGATAACGATGGAGAGTTTTGCAGTAAGGAATTTGAAGAATTTTGTAAGAACTGTGGTATATCATGAAAAAAGACTACTCCATATACACTTGAGCAAAATGGAGTTGCAGAAAGAATGAACAAGACGTTGATGGAAAGGGCAAGAAGCATGCTCAGTGGTGTCAAGCTAGGACAAGAATTCTGGGCAGAGGCGATGGAGACTTCATGTTACTTGGTCGATAGGTCACCTTCATCAACGTTGGAGGATAAGACTCCACAAGAGGTATGGATTGATAAGAAACCCTCTCTTTCACATTTGAGGGTATTTGGATGTGATGCATATGTACATATTTCAAAGGATAAAATAACAAAATTTGATATTAAATCTGAAAAGTGCATCTTTATTAGGTATAAGGATGGCTTAAAAGGTTATAAGCTTTGGAACCCAGTAACAAAGAAGATTGTGTATAGCCGAGATGTGGTGTTCAGAGAGGTTAAAGATCTTATTAAACATGAAGTCCAACCAAAGGAACCTGAGAAGATGGAGTTTGAGCTAAAGGAGGAGCCACAAACTCCAAGTGTGAGAAGATCAATTCGAGAAAGAAGGCAGCTAGAGGAATCAGAAGATGAAGAGCCACAAACTCCAGGTGTGAGAAGATCAGTTCGAGAAAGAAGGCAGCTAGAAAGGTATAGTCCATCTGCTTTCTGTTCAAATTTTTCTTTATCTATTACTGATGATGATACCAAAACTGTGAAGGAAGCAATAGATTCAGAGAATGGAAAACTCTGGAAAGAGGCCATGGTTGATGAAATGGCATCTTTTCACAAAAATGAGGCATGGGATCTAGTGGAGTTGTCGGCTAGAAGGAAACCCATTGGCAGCAAATGGTTGTTCAAGAAGAATACAAATGTAGAAGGAAAGGTGGAGAATTACAAATCTTGGTTGGTAGCAAAACGTTATTCGCAGGTGCCGGGAATTGATTTTGGTGATATTTTTTCTCCTGTTGCCAAGGTAGCTTCTATTAGATTACTTTTATATGTTGTTGCGCTTTTGATTTTGAGGTAGAACAGATGGATGTGAAGACAACATTTCTTCATGGGGATCTGGAAGAGGAGGTCTACATGAAACAACCTGAAGGCTTTGCGGTGAAGGGTAAGAACGAATTGGTGTGCAAGTTAAAGAAGTCTCTGTATGGGTTAAAACAGTCACCAAGGATGTGGTATCAAAAATTTGATACATCTATACGGGGACTTGGCTTCACCAGAAGCAAAGCAGATCAAGTGATATTTTAAATTAATTGGCGACCGTTTTATTTATCTGGTATTGTATGTGGATGATATGTTATTGGTTGGAAATGACAAAGAAATTATCCAGGATATGAAGACCCAATTGTCCTCGAAATTCGACATGAAAGATCTTGGTGCTACAAACTATATTTTGGGCATGGAAATTAAAAGATATCGAGTAAAAAGGAAGATCTGGTTAAACCAGAGGAAGTATGTCGAGACAATATTGCAGAGGTTTAATATGCATGATATTAAGCCGGTGAAGGTTCCTATTCCTGTAGGTGTAAATTTATCTGTTGAACAATGTCCCAAGACACAAGAAGAGGAAGAGGACATGTCTCGTGTTCCATATGCAAGTGCAGTCGGTAACTTGATGTATATGATGGTATGTACTAGATCAGACAGTGCCAATGCAGTGGGAGTATTGATCAGGTTTATGTCAAAACCAAGAAAGGAGCATTGGACAACAGTGAAGTGGGTTTTTAGGTACTTGTGTGGCACTAGTGATTATGGTTTGTGCTACCAAGGAAGACTAGGATTGGACAGAGTTTTGGATATCCGTGGCTTTGTTGATGCAGACTGGGCTGGATATTTGGTCAGAGAAGATCTACAAGTGGGTATGTGTTTAACCTATTTGGAGGTGCAGTCAGTTGGATGAGTAAGAAACAATCTGTAGTGGCATTATCAACTACATAGGCAGAATACATGACAGCCACTCATGCAAGCAAGGAAGCAGTTTGGTTGTAGAGATTGTGTTAAAGTATGGGGTTAGTACGGGGAGCTTTAAGGATAGACTGTGACAACCAAAGTGAAATTTTCTTGGCAAAGAACCCTGCTTATCATTCAAAGACAAAGCACATTGATGTTCAGTATCACTTTGTGAGGGATATGATAGAAGACAAAAAGATGTTGCTGGTAAAGGTGGACACTTTGAAGAATACTGTAGATGCATTGACAAATCTGTGAGCTCTGAGAAGTTCTCTTGGTGTATAGAAACAATGGGCATTGCAGGGCTGGATAAATGACTAAGCTCTCATGTGGCCCCCTGTGGAAAGAAAACAACAAGTGGGAGAATGTTGGGTTGTGTTATATTCTTTCCACAACTAGCCTACGTAGTTAACCCAGTGGGTTAGGGGGGGGTCACAGGGGGGTTGGGTAGCCCCCTCTACAGGGTCTGGGGTAGCGCCCTGGGTAAAAAAATTTTTGACCCTATATTAGGTTGGGCAAATCTATCTATGGTTTTGTGCATGGTTTTCGTCCATGGTTTTGGATGCGATGGTCTTCGGTCCATGGTATTGGTTGCTTCGACATGTATAAATATGTATTGTAACATTGACAATAACATAATGAAAAATCAATTAGGTAGTCCTGGTTTAGGGATCCAGGGGAAAATCTCTGTGTATATGTGTTTTATGTGTTATGCTCTCGCATTGTTTATTTTTTGTGTTTTAGAGTTTGTATGCAAGTAATTTCTATACTGGGTTAAAACCTACAGAAACTTGAGAGGGGTCAATCTTCAACTCACCTTCTCCAACTATGTGGCCCAAATACACTAAGGAAGTTTTTCTAAATTCACATATAGACATCTTCATAAATAATTGTTCTTTCCTCAAGACATTCAACACTTTCCTCACATGCTTGACATGCTCTTCTCGTGATTTGTTGAATATCATAATATCATCTAAATAGACAATTACAAACTCATCAAGGAAGGATCTTAAAACATTATTCATAACTCTCATGAATGTAGCTGAAGTGTTGCAAAGAGCGAAAGGCATAACCAACCACTTAAACAATCCTTGTTTGATTTTAAAAGCAGTCTTCTAAATATCCTCCTCAGCTATTCTAACTTGATGATATCCACTTCTCAAGTCTGATTTAGTGAAATATTTTTCATTTTTCAACTAATCTAGCAAATCATCTATTTTGGGCAGTGGGTATCGATTCTTTATAGTACTTTTATTCAAAGATCGATAATCTACACACATGTGTTAGGTTCCATCTTTCTTGGTGACCAAAACAATTGGTGAATCACATGGTGAAGTACAGGGACAAATTACTCCTCTATCTAACAATTCATGGACTTGTTTTTTAATTTCTAAACTTTCCAGAATTGACATTCGATACATACCGATGTTTAGGAGTGGACAGTCTTGCTGTAGCTAAATTTTGTGCTGAATTCCAATTTTCGGTGGCAATCCTTTTGGTTCTTGAAACATGTCTCCATATTGATTAACCACATCAACCAGTTCAACTTTCAGCTTTACATCACAACCTGCAAAGGATTCTTGCTCTGTGTCATTCTTCAGCTTGATCATAAGGAGCACGAGACTCTTGCTAGAATTGACCAGTTGCTTCATTTGCCCTGCGCTTGCCAAACACAAATTAATCTTCCTACGATGGGCTCTCACAATATACTCCACTCCGTCTTTGAGCAAATGATATTTGTTCTCAAATCTATGGAAAACGGATTTCCTGTCATACAGATACAGGCTTCCCAACACAATCCAATGACACTACATCTAATTTTACGTCATCAACGAAATTGGCGGTAATTGCAAACCTGAAAACACGTTTCCTTGTGACCTGAAGATTTGCATCCTTGGTTATCCAACCCAATGAATAAGGTTTATGATGAGGCACAGTTTCCAAATTCAATTTATTGACCAAGTGTGTAGAAATTAAATTTGCCTAGGATCCATTGTCAAACAACGTATCAATCTTGGTGTGTTTGGAAATAACTCGGATGTGGAACAACTCAATTCTGTTTTCCTCATTTGAAACGTTGTTGGAGTTATTTGTTGCACAAGTACTTGCCACGACTTCCTCTTTGCTTGCTTTTTCCACAACTTTTCCCTTAGTGAATGTGGTTGCAATATTTGATTCATCACCTGAGTCATAACCCAAGTCTTGTTGTACACCAACGTTTGTCTTCTATTTCCCTTTATTGTTAAAATTCGTTGGTCGTAATTCATGATGAAGTTTCTAGCAATGCACTTCATCATGACCCTCTTTGGAGAGATTCTTGCACATGAGTTTCTCCCCTTCTTTCTTAATAGAATCATTTTTCTTCTACTTTCCTTTAAAATTCTTTCATTTTCCACCACTCTGGAATGGCTTCTTCTTATCGTCTTCTTGTACATTTTTCCATCTTGCTTCAAGTGTGTAGCTTGAACACATACCTCGTCAATATTCGTGGGATTAAACATAAGAATGGTATGTCGAAGATAGCTATGCAAGCCTCCTATAAATTTCAGCAAAGTATCTTGTGACCGCAAGTCTACTCCTAACATAAGAGCTCTTACCCTAAACTCTTGAGTATACTCTTACAAATTTTGACCTTTCAACTGTCTGAAATTTTTCTAATTCATGATAGCTTTTTGCATATGGGCTAAAGGGTAGAATGGTCTTTTTATAGTAGGAATGCAATCAGACCAAGAAATAGAGATCTTACCATGTTTTTTGAACTCGTCTTGAGTCCTTGATTTCCACCAAATGAGTGTTGCACCCTCCATTATCAATGAAGCTAGCTGAATTTTGATATCATCCTCTCGAAGGTTCTGAATCCTACAATAAACCTCCAACTGGCAAATCTAGTTATCCAACTTTTCTGCATTAACTTCTTCATTGTACATAGGCAACTCGAATTTAACATGAAGCTTTAGAAAAGGTGATTTACTAGCTCCTTTTGCAGCATGATGATGAGTATGAGTAAGGGTTGTTTTAGCAGAAGATTGTGAAGATGCTTTTGAAGTAGAAGATGAAGAAGATGATAGAGAGTGTGGAGGGTTGTCTCCATTTCCATTACCTCCTTTTACATTACCTACTCCTGAAGAGCCTTCTCCTTTGGGAGGTTTGGAACTTTCTACTTGCAATATGATATTCCTCTCTTCATAGAGGATCTTCACCATCTATGTCATATCAAAGAAAGCCTTTCTAAAGGTCTTCTCATCTTCTGTCATGATAGGTTCTCCTTCATGAGACATAGTCTCTGAAGACTCAACTGCAACTTTTGCAACTTGAGGATGTACTGGTGTAGAGGACTTTGGCAACCTTGCTCTTCTTCCACTTGATCCAACTATAGGGCTTTCAACCAGATTCCCTTCTCCTCTTTTGAGCTTTAACCTTGTTAGCATGACACAAACTTGCAAACAATTATATCATTCTTTCACAAAGAAAATCCAGTAAGAAAAAACCAGTGCTCTGATACCAACTTCATTTGAAATGGAGGAGATTAGTAATGATATGCTAAATTCTCCATTCAGAATAAAATCCAAGATGCTTATCATTTTCTTATAAAGTGCTTAAGGATTCACAATGTTTGCTTAATTAACTGATTCCCATGACAGTTTCTTATGTAAATGTTATAAACAAATTAACATAAAACATATGCTGAACAACAACAAAATAACAACAAAGAACATCAAAATACAACACACAACACATAAATTTGATGAGGCTTTTACCCCTCCTAGGCTACGTCTCCTTGGTACAACTCCCAATGTTTGGGCCTCTCTATTATGCTAAAAAATTACAAAAAAGTTTGTTTACAATGAATGCTTCTGAAACCTCTCTCCATAAGTTCAAAATGCCAAAAAATCGCTATCTAGCCTCTTTTTGCAGCCAATTTGGACAAGAACTAAAGAATTTATGACTTCTCCTAGTTCTCCCACTTTTTGTTCCACAAATTGCTCCAAAACCAACATAATCCCACAAATTCGCTCCAAAATACGCTAATTCAATGAGAATTTGGCTACGTCGCGGGCCATAACATGTTGGCCATATCACAAATCGCAATCGGCGAAGTCAGGTAGGCTAAAGGTCTTGTTAGTACAGTGGAATCAAACTCAACTTCAAATCAAATATCTCGTCATTTTGAATCCAACGGTGCGAATGGCACTCAAATCCGAGCTCGTATGCAGAAGTTAGAGCAGTCAAAGTTCAACTTTGACTTGCCCACATGGCAGGATTGGATGATGTGAAAGTCCTTCAGCGAATGAGGAGGCTCCAAGTTGCATCCTGCCATTAGCCCCCGAATATTGCAAATCATAAGACGCAAGGTGGAAAAAGGTGTTATAAATCGGCCCCAGCAGGTACCCGATTGCGATGTGATAAATCGCAAATCGCAATCACAACTCGCAGGAAGAACAAGTCTCATTTTATAACTGCCACCAGTTCTCCGCGAATTGTAGAATGTGATAAGACCTCGGACACGAGGTGTTTGTGAAATGCAGTTTAATATACCGTTGGGTCCACCGATATCGCAATCGCAACATTCCGTCGTGTTAACAAGACCTTTAGCCCGCCCGACTTCGCCGATTGCGATTCGCGACATTGCCGGCAGGTTATGGCCCACAACGCGGCCAAATTCTCGCTCAGTTAGTGTATTTTGGAGCAAATTTGTGGGATAATGTCGGTTTTGGAGCAATTTGTGGATCAAATAGTGGGAGAACTAGGAGAAGTCATAACTCCTTCAGTTCTTATCCAAATTAGATGCAAAAAGAGGCTAGATAGCCATTTTTGGGCATTCTGAACTCATTGAAGGAGGTTTCTGAGGAATTCAAACATTGTAAACACACTTTTGTTGTAATTTTGAGCATAATAGAGAGGCCTAAGCATTGGAAGTTGGACCAAGGAGACGTAGCCCAGGAGGGGTGAACTCCTTATCAAATCTTTGTGTTGTGTATTGTATTATAATGTTCTTTGTTGTTGTTCAACATATGTTTAATGTTAAATTGTCTATAACCTTTACATAAGAAAATCTCATGGGAATCAATTAATTAAGCAAACCTGGTGAATCATTAACCACTTTATAAGCAAATGATAAGCATATTGGGTTTTATTCTGAATGGGGAATTAGCACAACATTACTAATCTGCTCCATTTCAGATCAAGTTGGTATCAGAGCATTGGTTTTTGCTTACTAGATTTTCTTTCTCAAATAAGGATTTAATTGTTTGCAAGTTTGTTTCATGCTAACAAGGTTAAAACTCAAAAAAGGAGAAGGGAAGCTGATTGAAAGCCCTATAGTTGACTCAAGTGGAAGAAGAGAAAGGTTGCCAAAGTCCTCTACACCAATACATCCTCAAGTTGCAAAAGTTGCAATTGAGTCTTTAGAGACTATGTCTCATGAAGGAGAACCTATCATGATAGAAGATGAGAAGACCTTTAAAAAGGCTTTCTTTGATATGACAAAGATGGTGAAGATCCTCTATGAAGAGAGGAATAGCAGATTGCAAGGAGAAAGTTCCAAACCTCCCAAAGGAAAAGGCTCTTCAAGAGGAGGTAATGGGAATGGAGACAATCCTCCACCCTCTCCACCATCTTCTTCATCTTCTACTTCAAAAACATCTTCACACTCTTCCACTAATACAACCCTTACTCATACTTATCATCATTCTACAAAAGGAACTGATAAAGCACCTTTTTTAAAGCTTGATGTTTGTAGTATACCTAGGGGGGATAGTATGGGGTACATAGGGAGGTACCAAAGGGAATAATGTAATAATATGATGGATCATAGTTAATAAATAAAGTAGTTAACCTACATCATGTAAAGGACCACAAGTAGTAATGTGATAAGCCCATGGTATTAGATATATGGTATTGAGAGAACCATGGTAATGACCCATGGTATTGTATGTATGAATCCTGCTAGAGACTCCCCATTGAGAGATGTCAAGGAATATTGTATGGACAAGCATATGGCTTGTGGAATGTTCTATTTTCTTAAGGAGTGATTGCATGGTGTTACCCTACCTCAAGGGTTTTGATTAATAAAGAGAAGGATTTCAATATTTTGTGTTTGTAATTCTCTTTAGATTATTTATAGTTATTGGGTATATTTGTATTCTCTTATATTTATGGGTCGGATCTATTACAAGTGGTATCAAAGCACTTTCTTGGGCAACCGGAGAGGTTTTCTATTTTTGTTTATTAATTTATTTCCAGGATTTTTTTGGGGCAGAGAGTTTGTAGATCAGATCTGTAACTTCCGGTGCAAAATTTGAAGAAACAAATTGGAGATATGGATACTTTGCGAAAAAATACCCAATTTCAAAACAAGAAATCGTCCGAATCGGAGTTTGGATGAGGGACATATCGTTGATTTAAAATTAGCTATTTTCTTAGAAATTTTTGTGACGACGAGAGAGTCGCAAGGCAAATCTGAAATTCTAGTGCCTGGATCGGGATTTGTATCACATGGGAAGATGCAGAATGTCTATGCCATTTTTGAAAACATGTCATAATAAGGATTATGAGTAATATTGATTGAATTGTGACCATTTCAAATTTTCGCCAAGTAAGTGATTTTTTTTCAAAACCCTTTTCATGGCTTGTAGCAAGAATTTTTTTACAGGGAACGATAAGGGTCTTACTGTTGAAGCATTGCTAGAAAGACAAAAGTCGTTATGGCCAAAAGGATGGAAAGGTTTTGTAGTGACCCATTTTAAAGATGAGGCGACCACACAGTGGGAATCACTTAACAGAATAAAGTGTTTAAACCTGCTCGATGAAGAATTTGAAAAATTATTGTTAGACAAATGGTCTCATGCTAGAAAACAAGATAATGAGAAACATGTGGGGTTATTTTCTACTAGTATCTCCTTATTACAGGTTCATGGATGTTTTCAGAATGAGAAGATCATTGTGTCTATAAATCCTAGTTGCAAGCAAAATCTTATAATTGTTAATTTGGCAAAAAAATTGCAAGTTCCAGTAAACCACATGGAAAACACACAGGTTGATAATGCAGATGTTCAAGTTTATAAAGATTTGAAGATTTATATGGATAAATATGTATTGCATTTTTATTTTTATGCTTCAGATATGGCTAATGTGGATGCTATTTTGGGATACCCTTTGATGGAATCTATTGGTACTATCAATATTAATGTGCAGAATAAATTCCTGAAGCTCTGGTATAAAAAGAAGAAAATTACATTACAGGATATTTCCATCAATAAACAAGTAGAGTCCAAGGAGTCTAAAGCAGTAGATGTTCCAAGGTTTGACATGTTAGATGAGGAATCTATGGTTGAAGTAATACTAGAAGATAAGAAACAACAACAAGCGCCACAACATGTACCAGATACCAATCAGGCTCAATTAGGTGGTGAATTAAAGCAAGATACACCATTGGTTAAAACTTCAGCATATCACCACCCACATCACCCAACAAGAAAACAACCAATAATATGGAAACGAATCAACAGTAAGGACAACAACCCTCACATGACAGATAGAGAGGGGTTACGATCCACCCACAACACATCAACACAGAAGAGCCACCAGGGTCAACTTCCATCTCAAGCGAGCGAGGCACCAACTAGATCGAGGGTTCACCTTTCTCTTGGATGTCTAGATGCATGTGCATGGTACCAGTGGACTACTCTTTTGAGTAGATCTTATTATTTGTGTTCTTCTTATGTTTCGGGGATGAAACATGTTTAAGGGGGGTGGAATGTAGTATACCTAGGGGGGATAGTATGGGGTACAGAGGGAGGTACCCAAGGGAATAACATAATAATGGGATGGTCCATTGTTAATAAATAAAGTGGTTAACCCGCATTATGTAAGGGACCACAAGTAGTAATGTGATAAGTCCATGGTATTAGATATATGGTATTGAGAGAACCATGGTAATGACCCATGGTATTGTATGTATGAATCCTATATAGAGGCTAGAGACTCCCCATTGAGAGATGTCAAGGAATATTGTATGGAAAACCATATGGCTTGTGGAGTGTTCTCCTTCCTTAAGGAGTGATTACATGGTGTTACCCTATCTCGAGGGTTTTGATTAATAAAGAGAAACATTTCTATATTTTTTGTTTGTAATTATCTTGATATTATTTATAGCTATTGGGTATATTGGTATTCTCTTATATTTCCGGGTCAGACCTATTAAAATGTTAAATTCAAGTTGCCTATGTATAATGGAGAAGTTAATGCAAAAAAACTGGATAACTGGATTCGTCAGTTGGAGGTGCATTATAGAATTTAGAACCTTCAAGAGGATGATATCAAAATTTAGTTGGCTTCATTGATAATGGAGGGTGCAACACCCATTTGGTGGGAAGCAAGGACTTAAGACGAGATCAAAAAACATGGTAAGATCTCTATTACTTGGTCTGGTTTCCTTGTTGTTATAGAAAGACAATTCTACCCTTTAGCCCATATGCAAAAAGCTATCATGAATTGGAAAAATTTCAGACAGTGGAAAGGTCAAAATGTACAAGAGTATACTCAAGAGTTTAGGAGAAGAGCTCTTATGTTAGGAGTAGACTTGCAGTCATAAGATACTTTGCTGAAATTTATAGGAGGCTTGTATAGCTATCTTCGACACACCATTCTTATGTTTAATCCCATGAATATTCATGAGGTATGTGTTCAAGATACACACCTCGAAGCAGGAGGGAAAAATGTACAAGAAGAAGGTAAGAAGAATCCATTCCAGAATGGTGGAAAAGGAAAGAATTTTAAAGGAAAGTAGAAGAAAAATGCTTCTGTTAAGAAAGAAGGGGAGAAACCCTTGTGCAATAATTATTCCAAAGAGGTTCATGATGAAGCGCATTGCTATAAGCTTCATCTTTTAATTGCGACCGAAGAAATTTAACAATAAAGGGAAACAAAAGACAAATTATGTTGTACAAAAAGACTTGGGTTTTGACTTAAGTGATGAATCAAAGATTGCAACAACAGTCACTAAGGGAAAATTCATGGAAAAAGCAAGCAAAGAGGAAGTTGTGGAAAGTACCAGCGAAACAAATAACTCCAACAACGTTTCAAATGAGGAAAACATAATTGAATTGTTCCACATCTAAGTTATTTCCAAACACGCCAAGATTGATATATTGTTTGACAGTGGTTCCCAGGCAAATTTAATTTCTACAGACTTGGTCAATAAATTGAATCTGGAAACCGTGCCTCATCATAAACAATATCCGTTGGGTTGGATAACCAAGGATGAAAATATTAAGGTCACAAGGAAATAAGTTTTCAGGTTTGCAATCACTGCCAATTTCGTTGATGAAGTCGAATTAGATATAGTGCCGCTAGATATTCCTGGAATTATGTTGGGAATTATAGTGTCGTTTTCCTTAGATTTGAGAACAAATATCAATTGTTGAAAGACGAAGTGGAGTATATTGTGAGAGCCCATTGTAGGAAGCTTAATCTGTCTTTGGCAAGCGCTAGGGAAATGAGGCAACTGGTCAATTCCACCAAGAGTCTCGTGCTCCTTATGATCAAGCAGAAGAATGACACGGAATAGGAATCCTTTGCAAGTTGTGATGTAAAGTTGAAAGTTGAACTAGTTGATGTGGTCAATCAATATGGAGACATGTTTCAAGAACCAAATGGATTGCCACCAAAAAGGGGAATTCAACACGAAATTCAGCTACAGTAAGACTGTCCACTCCCAAACATCTGTATGTATCGAATGTCAATTCTGGAAAGTTTAAAAATTAAAAAACAAGTCTAGGAATTGTTAGATAAAGGAGTAATTCGTCCCTCTACTTCGCCATGTGGTTCACCAATTGTTTTGGTACCCAAGAAAGATTGAACCTGGCGCATGTGTGTAGATTATCAAGCTTTGAATAAAATTACTATAATGAATCGATACCCACTGCCCATAATAGATGATTTGCTAGATCAGTTGAAGAATGCAAAATATTTCACTAAATTAGACTTGAGAAGTAGATATCATCAAGTTAGAATAGCTGAGGAGGATATTTGGAAGACTGCTTTTAAAACCAAACATGGATTGTTTGAGTGGTTGGTTATGCCTTTCGGTCTTTGCAATGCTCCAACTACATTCGTGAGAGTTATGAATGATGTTTTAAGATGCTTTCTTGATGAGTTTGAAATTGTCTATTTAGATGATATTTTGATATTCAAAAAATCACGAGAAGAGCATGTCAAGCATGAGAGGAAAGTGTTGGATGTCTTGAGGAAAGAACAGTTATTTATGAATATGTCTAAATGTGAATTCGAGAAAACTTCCTTAGTGTATTTGGGCCACATAGTTGGAGGAGTTGAGGTGAAGATTGACCCCTCTAAAGTTTCGGTCATTGTGAATTGGCCAATACCCAAATCAGTCACAGAAGTAAGGAGTTTTCTGGGAGTAGCATAGTACTGGAGGAAGTTCATTGCCAAATTCTCTTCCATAGCAGCTCCACTACATGCTTTGACCAACGTCAAGGTTTTCTTCTAGTGTGGAGGCAAACATCAAAAATAATTTGATGCTTTCAAACAAAATATCAGTTCAGACCCAATTTTAGCATTACCAAATTTTAAACAACCATTTGAAATACAAACAAATGCAAGTGACCACACCATGGGTGCAGTTCTTTTACAAAATGGTAAGCCCATTTCATTTCACTCTGAGATTTTTAATGGTGTTGTTATTAACTATCCTACATATGATAAAGAGCTTTACGATTGGTGCAAAGTGTGAATAAATGGAAGCATTACTTTATGGGTAAAGAAACCATTTTTCACACCGATCATCAACCTTTGCAATATCTGCAATCTCAAACAAAATTGCAGCAATCAAGGCACTTTCGCTGGATGGGATTTTTACAGCAATTCCACTTGGTAATAAGGTGCAAGAAAGGTATTTATAACATACTTGCTGATATGCTTTCTAGACCAGTTATTAATGTAGCCACTTTAGTCAAGAATCATTCTGTTTTGCCTGAAAGTAATGTTGAACAATACACACATGATGTTGACTTTCAAGAGTAATATTCAAACTTGAGTCAAGTCCACCAAGTTGAAGAATTAGACTACCATGTTCATGACAATCTATTGTATCATTTGGGAAAATTTTGTGTTCCATAGGGAGAGAGAGTAAATGTCACAAGGGAAGCCCACACTTTTCTTATTGTTGGACATTCCGGTTTAAGTAAAACAATGGAAAATCTTCATAGGTATTTTTATTGGCCTCGTATGCTTGAAAGTGTGTCACGTTTTATCAGAGGTTGTTCATTGTGTGCAGTCATTAAGCCTAGTAATAGGAAACTAGGATTGTACACACCACTTCCAGTACCTTCACGTTCATGGGAGAGTGTTTCTATGGATTTTGTAGGAGGTCTTCCTTTTTCGAGAAAAGGTCATGATTATTTGTATGTAATTGTGGATAGGTTCAGCAAGATGTGCATATTAATGCCTTGTAGAAAAAAATTACAGCTAAACAAACAACTCAACTTTTCTTTCAAAATGTATGGGTTCATTTTGGATTACCTAGTTCTATTGTAAGTGATCGTGATCCCAAATTTGTTGGGAAATTTTGGTCAAATTTATGGAACTTGATGGACACCGAGTTGAAGAAAAGTACAGCCTTCCATTCGCAAACAGATGGTCAAACTGAAGTTGTTAACATGATAATTATTCATTTCCTAAGAGGATATTGCAGCAAACATCCTAAGTTGTGGGAAGAACAATTGCATTATATTCAACATGCTTACAACCGAGCAAGACACTCTTCTACTCTAACTTCTCCTTTTGTGGCATGTCTTGGTTATTTGCCTAAATCGCCCTTGGATTTCATCTTTGAGAAAGATGTAGCTATAGATGGACATAGCGACATTGAAAAAGCAAAGAAATTCATGGAGAAAATTCAGTTGATTCACCAAACAGTTCAAGAAAAACTAGAAAAAAGTCAAGGCAAGTATAAGATGGGGCATGATAAGCGTCTTGTGGATCATTAGTTTCAAGTAGGTGATGAAGTTTGGCTATACATTAGCAATGAAAGGCTTCAAGGTGAAGGTAAAAAGCAAAAACCAATCCATTATGGTCCATTTAAAATTTTGGAAAAGATTGGTAATAATTCTTTCAAGCTTGATTTGCCTTCATTATGCAAATTTATTCCGTTGTTAAACTTGAAAATTTGAGATTATATGAGCCTCCTTGATTGAAGATCAAGGAGAAAGTGTACATATTCTATCAATTGAAGATTTTTCTCCAAAACTTCTTGATGAGCTTCAACAAGACACCATACTTGACAGAAGAACAAGTCATCAAAGAGGGGAAATTTTGATTATCTTCGAGTGGGTCTCAAAGGTACAAATCCATCAAAGGCCAAATGGATTGAAGAGGGGAAGGTGAGGGAATAATACCCTCATCTGTTCAATAATTGAATATAATCGTTTGGGGTCCAAAAGGCTTCCAGTGGGAAGGAGTGATCAGGTGCTCAAGTTTATGCTCAAAAATCAGTGTCATAATCTTGTCAAACTTAGCTTCAGATCGAAGAGCTCGTCATTCAGAATCCAAGGGTGCGAATGACACTCAAATCTAAGCTCGTATGCAGAAGTTAGAGAAAGTAAAAGTTCAACTTTGACTTGCCCACGTGGCAGGATTGGATGATGTGGCAAGTCCTTCAATGAATGAGGGGGCACCAAGTGGAAGACCACCATTAGCCCCCTCATATCGCAAGTTGCAAGGTGGAAAAAGCTGTTAAAAATAGGCCCTGGTAGGTACCGGGATGCGATGCGATAAATCACAGATCGCAATTGCAACTCGCAGGAAGAACATGTCTCGCTTTATAACTATCGCTGGTTCTCCACCAAATTGCGAAATGCGATAAGACCCTGGATGCAAGGTATTTGAGAATCGCAGTTTAATATATCGTCGGGTCCGTCGATATTGCAATCGCAACATTCCATCGTGTTAACAAGACCTTCAGCCTGACCTACTTTTCCGATTTCGATTTGTGATATGGCTAACAAGTTATGGCCCGCGACGTGGCCAAATTTTCGCTCAGTTAGCATATTTTGGAGAGAATTAATGGGATTATGTCGATTTTGGAGCAATTTGTGGAACAAATAGTGGGAGAACTAGGAGAAATCATAACTTCTTCAGTTCTTATCCAAATTGGATGCAAAAAGAAGCTAGATAGCCATTTTTGGGCATTCTAAGCTCATTGAGGGAGGTTTCAGAGGCATTTGAGCATTATAAACACACTTTTGTTGTAATTTTGAGCATAATAGGGAGGTCCAAGCATTGGAAGCTGGACCAAGGAGACGTAGCCTAGGAGGGGTGAACTCCTCATCAAATCTTTGTGTTGTGTTTTGTATTTTGAAGTTCTTTGTTGTTAATTTGATGTTGTTCAACACATGTTTTATGTTAAATTGTTTATAACATTTACATAAGAAACTCTCATGGGAATCAGTTAATTAAACAAACATGGAGAATCCTTAACCACTTTATAATAAAATGATAAGCATCTTGGGTTTTATTCTAAATGGGGAATTAGCACAACATTACTAATCTAATCCATTTCAGATCATTCAATATCTAATTTATTTTTCGTACTACTTAGGGATAAATTGTTCTTTTTAATTTTTCTTTTAACTCTTTAATTTCGTCTATCAAGGTGCAATTTTCTTCAACAAATGATTGCTTATGATTTTCCATTTGTTGTAGTCTATCTTCCATTTTTTGTGGTTGAGTTTCAAGCCCTAATATTTTATTTTCCAACAATTTGAATTTGTTTTCAAAGATTTTAGCTAATTCTATTTTATGTTCTACTTCTCTTTCTTTTTTCTCTCTGTCAGTCCCTCTCTCTCTTTTCTAATTAATTAATACGATATCATCCAACTGTGGACCATCTTTTTATTTTAAAGATCATTGCAAAGGAATGTTGTAATAATAAAATATATTCATATGTTGTTTTTTCTTTTAATTAAGGCACTTTGTATTACATTGGAAAAAATTTACATTATCATTAATTGTCCATCTATGGCTTACTCGATGGGAAATTAGACCAAAGATTTAGCTTCAAAGCCTTTAGGTTATGCATACCTATCCTAACTTCAACATATGTTAAACAAAATTGACCATACTTAGATTGACTGAACCAATACATAGACTAACAAGAAATGAAAACATAAAATGGAAATTGCACATCAGCTACTGCCTTAAGTTGTCCAACTTTGGGATTTGCTGGGGAACAATGTTACTCCCATGGAAGAGACGATTATTGCCCTTGTTGAGTAGGATATTGATTTTCTGATCCATACCATCCAATTTCTCATCTAATTTTTCAAACCTATGAGCATTATGTTGGTTGTCATTATTGTTGTTTGTGAGGATGCGCCCCAAAATAATATTTGTGTGCTAATAAATGTTTATTGCCTACATATAGCTTGAAAAAAAATTATTTTATTTTATTTTATTTATTATTTTTATTTTATTTTATTTTACTTTATTTTTTTTTATTTTTTTTTATTTTTTATTTTTTTTTTGAATTCGTCTACTCCTATATTGATACAAAAATAATATTACAGAGAGGCAAGGCCTCGAGAGGACTAGCCCAGAAAAGCGGCATTCTTACCAAACCTCGCTTGAACACTGACAAAGAGGACTTGCTTAATGACTGACCTAGAAACAAAGATAAATCTAGAGACTGTAGTGGAACATTGACTAGAGATATATCTATACCAAGACAAAATGATTGAGCCCATTTAAGTAATCAGTAAAGCGCTACCCTTTCAAAACTGGAATCTGACCCAAAAACAGTTTGATACGAAATTGAGACCCAAAGACAGGAGAATGTCGCCCACACAGGGGAAACCGACAATTTAACATTGGAGAAAACAGTTTGATCCGAACAACTATAAATCATGTAATGGCTGTGAACTCGGAGGGAATTGAGCATCTTCTTACAGTTGAAAAACAAAAAATAGTAAGCGCATACCTGATTAAGCTTCATGAGAGGTTGGAGGCGACTCTTCAACAATCCGACATCCATATTGGTAGGGGTCTTCATCCTCAGAGGGATGGCCCTCTTTGCTTGAAGAACCGCCACCTGTAGGAACGCTCGGACCGGCCTGGGTGTTCATGTCCTGGGTTGCAGAGCCACCAGGGTCCTTTCTCTGCGTATTGACAATCTGAGAATTATCATGCTTGTCCTCCGTCCTCGGCTCCAGAGATACCCCTGGAGTAACAGCAACCGAACCAAAAGTGTCCTCTCGCAGCTCAATGGTAACTGAAGCGATGAAGGAGGAATTACTGAGAGTGCAGGGGAACCGAAAGCGAGCCATGTGAGATTGGGAGTGTTGAGAGCTCGCTTCTATACTAAGCTGCCCTCGACCCCAGCCTCATCCGCTCCTGGTCACAGGATAAATGTCAAGGAAAAAGTCTAAGGTCTCAGACGAAGGGTCCGTGGAAGTGGAGGAGGGCTGGCGGGTGACGTGGCCTAGAGAACTTCCTCTTCAGCAACTCATTCTTGAACACACTCTGGGCATGCTGAAATGTGCAGAAAGAGCAGAGCAGACAGCTGTGGAAAAGACTGAGAAGGGGCAACAGTGGAAATGGTCGAAGGGACTATGTAGAGCATGAAAACAATGCGTAGAATCAACACAGTGATCCAGAGCCAGACGATACCCAAGGCTGTCTCTAGAGCGAGGAGCTGTTGCAACACTGAAATGACATGAGCGTAGGGGAGGAGCAAACATGAAAAATAAGAAGGGTGCCATAATAAGTAAACTCGCATACTAGAGAGGGGGAAGGAGCTGCATTAATGTGGCATTGAATTTGTTTGCTAGAGACATTAAACCTTGCTGCATGCAAGGCTGGATGGCGGTAGCATTAAGCCACGTGCCCATCCTCCTTGTCGCCTTCGTACATCTTGCCATGCTACATACCCGCATCTCAGAGAGATATATCTTGTTGCACCAGAAGAGTGCAATCTTGTTTAAGTTGTACATCATTAGAATTGCTTATTGGACCGGAGGAGAATGGGAGCTGTTGATTGACGCCTTGATTAGCCAATCTGCCTGCTACCTTATTGGCTGAACGCCGAATGTGCTTGAAGGTAATGCTGCGGGGAGTCCTGAGCCATTCTTCAATTTGTTCCAATCTGCTTAGAAGCCGCTAGCTCGAAGCGATCTTTGCTGCTGAGGAGCCTGAGTGAATCCGAGTAGCTGCTTCGATTAAGATTTGGGAATCCCCTTCTACCTCTAAAGGGAAGAAATTTTCCTTTTCTTCTATACAGATGCCTTTCCATAAGCCTTCAAGTTCTGCAGCGTTGTTGGTATCTTTCCCAAGCGAACCATGATATATGTGCAGTGCTGAGCCAACATCGTTTCTGAAAATACCACCATATCCAGCCAGCCCAGGATTGCCCTTAGCAGCCCCGTCGAAGTTCAGTTTGTAAGAATGGGAGGCAGGAGGAGACCAGTTGAAGGGAGAAGCAAAATGGATTGGAGAGCTGGTCTTGACTTGAGCTAAAAAAGTGAGATCCAAATTCCAATTTTTCAAGATGAGGCATTCCTGAGGTGAAGTTGGCAAGTCTGAGTCTTGCCACTGTCTTAGAGCTAGAGTTTCTTGCAAGTTTTGTTTTAGAAGTTGCTATAGGGTGTCAAGTGGCTTACTAATATTATTGAAGATCCTGTTATTTCTCTCAGATACTCCAATAGACAAAGCCTAGTAGGAGGATTCAAAGGGAGTTGAGAAGAAGGCTTTGGAAAGGATGCCAAGGCCAATTTCTGATAGTGTTTATGATATCTCCCACACGTCTGCCAGTTCTTCTGTTGCACTGTGCAATTCTCTCCCAAAGTTGTGTTGCTAATGGGCAAGTATCCAGGAGATGCAAGATGGTCTCTGCGTTAAGATTGCAATTAGGACATCTGGAAGGCCCATTAAATCCTCGCTTTTGTAGATTATCCCAGGTGAGGATTCGTTGTTTTCTTAGAAGCAAAAGGAAAGTAGAGACCTTAGGCTAGATGCTTGGTTGCCAGACCTAATCCCATAGCTGATCCTTAGTTATTTGTGTGGGTTGATAGAGAAGTTGGTATGCTTCCTTGGTAGTGAACATACCTCTGGCCAAGTATCCCCATCGCAATTTGTCCTTTTGATCCGAGTATTTAATTTTCCTGAGTTTGAGCTCTTGATCGATCTCTTCATATGTTTCCTCCTGCCAGTTGACCTGCCAGATGCTAGCTGATCTCCAGAGTTGAAAACCTTGAGGGGATTGCTGCTGCCAAAACTGATGAACATGGATTTGATCACTATGCTGCATAGAAGCTTGCCAATTGGGTTTATGGAAGAGAGAGGCTATTTTGGGAAGTTATTGCCAGGAGTCCTCCCAAAATCTTGCTGTGGTACCCGAATGGATTTCCCAAAAGCTGTGCGCTTGAATAAATGCACTGTGTTGCTTGGCGGCATTCCAAATCAAAGAGCCAGGGGTGGTTGTGCTAATTCGGATGAGATCTTCCTGTTGACTGCCTGGCACATATTTGGCCTGCCAGAGACGTGCCCAAGGAATGTACAGTTTGGATATCCAGTTCCACCAGATGCGGGCTCCCATAGTGTTATTGTTGTGGAGGGGATCCCTCAAACCAAGCCCCCCAGCTGATCTCAATAGACAAACCTCAGTCCATTTGACAAGAGCCCATTTTCTGTTGAGTCCTGAGGAACCCCAAAGAAATTTCCTTTGAAGATTGCAAATGTTTTTAAGAACCCATTTAGGGGCTGCCAATATAGAAAATAGGTATAGAGGCATGGCTTGGAGAACGGATTTGATTAGGATAAGCCTGCTAGAAATGTTGAGCGAGCGGAAGGTCCAGGAAGAGAGCCTGGTTTCTAAGTGGTCAAGGAGGGATCTCCAGGAGGCATGTTTGATAGCTGAATCCAGCAGGGGAGCTCCCAGATATTTCGAAGGTAGCATAGCTATCGGGAAGCCCAAAATCCTGGCAATGTTTCTCTGAGTAAGGATGGGAGTGTGGAAGAAGAAGAGCTAGGATTTGGAGGCATTGATGGTGGTGCCAGATGCTTCTGAGAAGAGATTGATCAGGGACTTAAAGGCGGAGGTCTCTTGAGCTGACGGATGGTCGAAAAGCATATTGTCATCAAAAAACTATTGGTGGGAGATGGGGGGTAGACCATGTAGAGAAATGCCCTTTAAGGTGTGGGAAAAGATAACATAATGAAGAAGGTGACTGAGACCTTCGACCATGAGAACAAAGAGGAACGGGGAAAGAGGGTCACCTTATCGAATACCACGGGAAGGATGAAAGAGCATAGAGGGAGAGCCATTTAGCAGGATGGAGAAACAGGGGGAAGAGATAAGATTCGTAATCCATCGAGTCCAAGTAGCACTGAAGCCAAATGCTAATAACATTTGATTGATATAGGTCCAGCCGAGTTTATCAAAAGCTTTAGAAAGATCTAACTTGAGAACCATACCTGGATTTTTTAGTACCGTGAGTGGGTGGATCACTTCATTTGAGAGAATGATACCGTCCATGATCTGGCGCCCTTCTACATAGCCTGTCTGCTCTGGTGAGATGAGGATAGGGAGAAGAGGTTTGAGCCTGTTCGTCAGGACTTTGGATATGAGTTTGTAGATGACGTTGCAAAGTGCAATGGGCCTATATTTGTCAGGCGTATTGGATTCTTCCACATTAGGTATGAGTGCTATGAAGGTAGTGTTTAGGGAAGGAAGGATCCAATGCATTGATCGCGATTCCTCCACTAGCTCCCAAACCTCTGTTTTGATAAGCTCCCAGAACGCATGAAAGAAGTTGGTTGTGAAGCCATCAGGACCAGGCGCTTTTCCATCCTTAAGCTGGGCCATAGCATCCTCCACTTCCTGCATTGAGATGGGCTGGAGAAGCATATTGTTGTGGTCCGCTGTAATAATTTTTGGAATATGTTGCGTGATTGATCGAATGGCTTGGTTTATGCACGCCAAAGGCTCCCGAAGAATGTCCTAAAAGTGCTCTTTGAACTCCTGTTCCACATCTTCATGCACCTCCAGTCTCTCCCCTTGCCGATTATTAATGAAGGCGATGTTATTGTGCATTCTCCTTTGAATAGTTGACCTGTGAATTTTTTTTGTATTTTTCTCCCCTTCCTTAAGCCATCTGATCCTGGATTTTTGACGCCACAGGATTTCTTCTTGTTGCCTTCGTTCTTCGATCTTGGTTAAGAGGACCTTCTCCTGTTGCGCATAGACTTCCGTTCTTCCCTCAGAGATAATACATTGTTGCAGTGTATTCATTTGCTGCTCCAGCATTTTCCAGTGACAAAAAATGTTACCAAACTGATTGCGATTCCATGATTTGAGAACTTGTTTAAGGTATTTTAGTTTTTGTTGAAACTGGAACATTTTGGCTCCTGCAGGGGGAGAGAAGGAATTCCAGGCATCGTTAACTACTTCTTTGAAGTTTGGATGAGAAAACCAGAAGGATTCAAAGTGAAAAGGTTTATTGCATTTGGAGCTTGGACGTGACCACTGTAGCATTATGGGCCAATGATCAGAACCCACTTGAGGCATGATGGAAGCATGAAAGTCTCCACCCATGTGAATGGCATTATCTGATATAAGGAATCGATCCAGCCTAGAAGCTATATGTTGTGGTCCCCTTCTTTTACTGGTCCATGTATACACACCATTAAAAGTCTGAAGGTCCATTAACTGATTTCCGTTGATGAAGTCTTTGAGGCCGATGCTGTCACCTTCCAGCCTCGATCTACCTCCTGATTTTCCCCCAAAGCTGTAATTATGTTGAAGTCACCGCCACAAATCCAAAGAGGATAGCTCCTATCAGAGTTGAGAGCTGTGAGTGTGTCCAATAGATCCAACTTTTTCTGTAAATCTTGTGGGAAATACACATTAGAGAGATGACCATGAATATTGGTCCCAATTAGGTGGAAGGTTGTCTGAATAAAGAAGTGTGAGGCGTGAAAATCTTGAAGGGAGAGTACTTGAGGGTTCCACATGATTGCTAGCCCTCCTGAAGCCCCAGAAGCATCCACTGAGACTGAGCGGCATCCTGACCAAGCTTTATTTAGAATCTTTTCCAGTACAGTGCTATTGCCTTTTGTTTCTTGTAGAAAGACTAAAGAAGGCTTTTCTTGTTGGATCATATTTTTTAACATTCTGTGTTTTTTTGGGCTGTTAAGCCCTCTCACATTCCATGAAATGAGCTTCATGAGGAACAGTGGGGAAGAGATTTGAAAAACTTGGTCAGCTTGGGAAATCTACCAGATTCCACCAGCATTTCTCCAATAATAATGGTCCTTTGCAGATCTGTTTTGCGCTCGCGTTTCTTCGTGTCTTTCAGTATTTTTTTTTCCATCCCAAGGACTGCTTGCCTGAATACCAAGGCACTTGTTATGTTGTGCTATGGCTAAAACTACTTCAAGTCTTTTGATTTCCCGGGGGTGGGGGGGTATAGCATTGAATTCTTTCTATCTACATGCTGCTTCCAGTCTGAGAATATCCAGACCTTCCAAATCTACGCTTTCTGGTTCCTCATCCATGTGTATCGGTGTGTTCTGATCCTCCTCGTTTGACTTTTGATGGATGCTGAGAGCTAGAGCTGCATCTATCTCCATGGTGGAAGTTTGAAGGGCTATATCTGGATCTATTTTCTCAGAGGAAGTTGAGGCGGGGATGCTGGTGAGATTGGAGGCTGAGAGCGGAGCTAAAGATTTTGGAGGCGGGGTGGAAGAGGAAGGAGATGGATCTGAAGGAGGGCTTACAAGGTGATCCTCCATGGTATTTTGAGAAGTCAAGATTGTGAAACTGTTCCTTGCTTCAGGTTCCTTGAGATTTTCTGGGGCAATTAGAGATTTCTCGGCATGCTTTCTTCGATTGAAGACCTTTGTGAATCCCTCAGCATCTTTACTCATCTCAGTGACAGGGGCTTTGGATTGAAGATTCAGAGGGCAATCCCTGAAAAGATGGCCATGTTCATGGCATTTTCTGCAGCGAAAAGGAACATTCTCATAGTCTATTGTCTGGACCCATTCAAAATTGTCATGGAATAAACTTATCGAGTCCGTGAGTGCTTTAGCCAGATGCATGTGAACATAGATCCTGACATAGGAGGTGTATCTTCTGAATTTAGTTTCCTCAGCAACTTTGATGAAAACCCCCAGGATGTTGCCTATGTCCTTTAAGGTCTCCTCATTCCAGTATTCTAGGGGAAGAGAGTACATAGGAATCCATATTGGAGCCCAATTGAAGTCTTCTTTCTCTAGATTGAACCTTTCTATCCAGTCACGGAGGTATAGCCCTGAAGAGTTGAAGAAGTACAAGCCTCCCTCGAAGATGCGAGTCTTGTCCTCCATGCAGTTGAAAGTAGCAGTGAAGAAGCCTTTGGAACCGAGCTGCAAGGTAACTTGTCCTTTAGGCTTCCATTTGGAGGCGATCCATCCTTGCAAGGCCTTTTTCAGTTGGCCAGAATCTGAGGAACTTGCCTATGAGTGCATGATCCTTCATATATTGGATTTCGCTGTTTATTCGGTGACTGGGGAGCTCTATTTTGATTCTTTCTGTAGACTTGGGGATGCATGTTGTAGAAGACGCCTTTAGCTGTGACGTCGAGGCATTATGGTCAATGCCTTTGTCTTTGGCGGCCGCAGATCCTGCAACAAAGTCATCGGCGTTGTTGATGGCAGGATCAATGTCATGGGCAGTTAGAGGGGTGGAGCCGAGATTAAGCTATTTGTCTGCGCTTATTGAAATTTCAGAAGAGGGACAGATGGGGAGAGGGGGGGCCGAGCCCACCCCTCCGAAAGGCGGATTCATGGTGAGGAAATCAACGGAAGTGCAATATCAGGATAGTCGTGAGCATGGAGGAGAAGGGCAACATGGTTAAGCTAGAACCTTAGCAAGAGCATCGCTCGGCTGCCATCACCAGTCTCCGATTCCAACCATCATATAGCTTGAAAATATTGAGCAAGTGGTGGTACCTAGATTAGGAATCTAATCCCTAGTTTCAGCTTGAAAATGGTGGTCAAGAGTACATCAACGTTCCTTCCGCACAACTTTAATTATTTCTATTTCTTGATGGATACGTTCAGGGATATATTATTCATAACAAGCCATGGATTCCATTGCCTATGCCCAGGCTCATAGTTAAAATGTTAATGCCATATAACTGGGTGTTAGAGAGGAGACAGAGGGATGACCTCAACCCCTTCCTCTACAAGAGACCAAAGTGCGACCATGAGTCATGGTGACATAGGGAGTTCTTATGAGTTAGGATTGAAAACAAGGGGAGTGGCTAGGGATGTGAGAGATGACAATCTGGGGATTTCAAGAGTTTAGATGGGCCAATAGATATGGAGGAATAGGAGAGAGGTTGGAAGGGGGGAAATTGACGTGAGAGTAGGGGTAATTGCTAATTGATGTGAAGCAGAGGTTGAAGGGAATTGACGTGAGAATAAGGAATGATGAGATTTTTTGTGAGGAGGACAATTGAGAGGGATAGCAGTGAGCTGTGAGGGGATATTTATAGAGAATAGAGTGACGGGCCTCCAAATTAGACACAAATTAAGGCCTATCTAACCATCCTTTAGCACATTAAACCTCTAATTTTTCATTGGATGACATATTTTTAGCTTTAATATGTTCATTAGGAAGGTTTAGATACAATTCAGCTTATTATGTCCCTAATATTATTTTTTTTGCAGAATATTGTGAGAATATTATGCAAATTATGAAGATTTGGAGGCTGAGATAATCTAGGGACTTGCTCCCTTCTACAAGATGGACTAAGATTTAATAATAAATGAAAAAGATATTATGAATTTATTGCACAAATTCTGGAGATCCAGAGATTAAGAAAATCTAGGAATGTGCTCCTTGTCATTTAATGAAGATTCCTAGTGTTGGGAACCAGATCCACTTTTTGAGGGATTTTGGAGGGGAAAACTGCCTCCTTTCAAGGAAGATGCTTCCCCATCTATTTGTATAGGTAAAATTCGAATTACCATCCAAGGGAGTGTTTTTCTTAGTCTTCTTGTGGATAAAACTTGTTATTTAGCAACTCCACTTTCATTTCTAGCTGGGATGTACTCGGATAGATTCAAATAATGAAGTTTGGTGTCTTTTTTAGCTTCTAAAGGTTGTTCTCATTCATAGGACTTTGAGTATCATTGGGCTTGGCCATCCTAGGAGCCTTAGAGCCCTTGTGTACAATTTCTTTATCTTATTTGAATGTTTTCACTTGCATCTTATATTCTTTTTTTTCCTCTTTTTGCATTTAGTATTCATGTTTGATTTATTGTAGGTTATATTGATTAAATGATTGAAATGAGTTTTTTTGCAGGTATTTATAAAGTCAAAAGGATGGTGCATCTTTAAAACAACCTTGCAAAGTCATATCCATGATTGATCTACTTGGATTGGTTTACTAGTTCACAATTTTGGAATTTCTGAAAGTATCCTATAGCAAAATAATAGTAATTTTCTGTTATTTTTTAGCACGTTTTAATGAGCTTCTTTCAAATTTCCACTTGGATTGGGGCTTAAAAACATCCAAAATAAATAGAAAAATTTATCCCACAACATTTTCACTTGATTAGCCTAGGCATTTGGGCACTTAGATCAACTTACTAGTTCATTGCTTTGAAATTTTGGGTTTCTAGTAGTAATTTTCTACTATTTTTTAGCACATGTTAACAAGGGTCTTTTGAGTTGATTCCACTTGTATTGAGTCATGAAAACATTCAAGTTGATAGAAAAATTTACTCCATATCATTTGCACTTGATCGAGTTAGGCATTTGATAGGTTAGCTAGGTCACTAATTCTTGAATTTCTGGTTTTTTGTGTAGGAATTTTTTGCGATTTTTTAGCACATGTTAACATGGATATTTTTTAGTGATTCCACTTGTATTGGAGTCCTAGGGAATTCTACTTAATAACAAAATTTGTCCCATCTCATTTACATTTGATTTTCTTGGGTATTTGACAAGTTATCTCGAGAAGTAACAATCTTGTAGCAATTTGTTTTCGAGATTTTCCTTGCTTAAATTCACTCCAAATTCATGGTAGAAGTATATTTATAGCCTATGAAGGCTCTAAGGCCACTTTAGTTGAGATGAGGCTTGGTTAGGCCTCCATCTATCTCTTATATTGCTTGCTTCTTGACTGTTGATTTTTGCAATTAGTCCAGATTCCCTTTCCGCAATTTACTTCATGCAAAGTGTGATTTCCTTTTTATAAGAGTAATCAAGGACTTTCCTTTCTTACAAAATAGAAGATATTTCCTTTATTTTCATTTCCTTTCCAGAAAAGATAAATTATATTTGCTTAGTTGTCATCATGCTTTACATTTTCCAAGTAAAATAGATTTGCTTATTGTTATTTACCTTTTGCAACTTAAGATTGGCAACTTAACAATGTCTTTGTTCATTTGAAGTTGTTTCATTGTCTTCTTTCACTTGAATCAAAGGGAGTCAGACTAGGAAGAGGAATGTGTTTGTTGCACATATAGTGTCGACCCCTCTTAAGTTTGTACGAACCCTGGGTTGATAATTTAATTCGATAGCCTTAGGAGTTACAAAATTCTTGTTGCAATACTGGGGCTCATCACTTTTTGGCGTTGTTTTTGGGGAGGGTTTCAAAGCAAGAACTCTCTTGTTCTTGGAATGATTCCTTCCTTCTTTTCTGCAAAAGAAAAAGTGAATTAGGCATCTCTCATTGCATTAACATCCTCATTCAAGTTTATATATATATATATATATATATAGAGAGAGAGAGAGAAGAAGAAGAAGATGTGGCAAATAAGTTAGAAGGATGCATGGAGCAACTACTTTTTCAACCCATATCAACAAGGGTCTTATCCTACCCAACCTTTTCAACCATATCAGGGGTATTATGCCATTCCCTCTTTTCATCCATATCAACACCAACCTCCTCAATGGGGTGATCCATATTTTCATCAATATTAATGGTCTTATCATCACTAACCTGCCATTCCTCCTTTACATCCATACCATCCTCCTCAATGGGGTGATCCATATTTCCCTCAATATCCTAAATATCCTCAATACCATACAAAATGATATCCATGCCATCCACCTCCATCACAACCACATCCTCGACCACAACCTTTTCAAAGACCCACTCCCACTCAACTCCCTGCACAACCATTTCCAAACCCAAGTAATAAAGTAACCCAGGCCACTTACAATGTTGAGATACAAAATCTCCAAACAATTCCTCTTGACCCAAATGATATTCATCTTGGATCAGGAAGAGTATTGTAAAGAAGATATTCTCTTGCTTCTTTTGAAGAACAACATCTAGAAGAATCATGTACTACACTTAATGGAGAGCAGTCATTAGAGCTTGAGATTGAAGAATTTATGCTATGCTTCTCATCAAATCCTTTACGCGTTCAAGGGACTAATCATAAAATAGTAGAAGATTTGAATGGCATGGAAGAAGAAGACATGAAGAATGATCCAGATGAGCAAGTGAACCAGGGGCATCAAAACTATATTAAGTTTTGGTTCCATAAAATCAACAAGATAGAGCATCACTCTCTTCTTCAAGAGTGATTGATATCATCAAAGTCAAAGTAGTTGGTCTCTCATATTTGGGTACTAACAATGTAAACTTTGAAACGGGAACTGATATTGTTACCCGTTTCGTAGAGATAGCAAAAAAATGACCCGATTTTCAAAAGTGGTGATGCAGAATACACGTTTTTTTTAGAACATGGTTTTTGGAACTTTAATTTTTTTTCATGTTCAAGGATGAAATCAAGTTTTAGAATGGTAGTGATTTTCATGCTGATTTTAAAAAGTGAGTATTCTGCATCACACCCTTTTTTTAAAAGACCTATTTTTTGACTTTTAATTTTCTAGTGTGTGAAATGTAAAAAATTATTTTCCAAATTTGATAGTTTTTGAAGTCGTCATTTTATTCATATTTTCTTGTTCTCTATCTTAATTTTTTTTTATTTTTTTTAGGGGGGTTTTTATTGTTTTGCGTTTTTAAATTAGAAAGTCGATAGTTTGAATTTTAGATAATGTACATATTTATACATCCTTAATTAATTTTTCAATCCACATGAAATAATTGTTTCTAAAAAACAACATTTTTTAACAATGGACATAAAAATAACCATTTTTAACATAAATATAACAAAAAAACTAAACATTTTGATAATTTTTTGCTAGAATTAACATGTCAAAATCACAATTTTTATACAAAAATATTAACTAAAAATGGTCAAATAATAGTTTTTTTTATGAATTTCATGTCAAAAAATAAATAATAACAACTTTTTTTTCAAAAAATAATAATTAACTTAAAAATCAATGCGAAAATCACAAATTACAAATATTGAACACATAACAACTTTAATTCATTGATTATTCTTTTCATGAAATGTCAGAGTCAAAACATTGCAAAGCTTGATTTCCAGGTATAACTTAAATTTAATCAACAATGTCACGTAATCCAAACTCTTCGTCCTCTAGAGTTTCATCATTGTCATCTTCCACAATATTTTCTGCTTCCTTTTGCGCAATTTCCTCTTCTAATGGGTCTTTGATGTCTGCAAATCTCCCAATATATGTCTTTCCAAACATTCCATGTAATGGTGGTTGGGGTTCCTTTGCCTTTTTTTGCCACACGTGATTCATTAAAGTCCCCTTTCCTCAACCCAATTTCTTGCATTTCGTCTGGAAGAAATTGAAGAGCATTAATTCTTTGCTGAATGAAATTGCATTGTAGTGGATCTTTCTCAATTGCAATGCAATTTCTTCCTTTTTGAAGGCAGCATGCTAGTGTTGTACCTAATTTATCAAGCACAAAAAAATAATGAAGTAAATTAGTACAATGACATATTAATTAAAAAAAAGAACATATTGAAATTCAATTCCATGTGGCAAAACCTACCTGAGCCAGAAAATAAATCCAGAACCCAATCTCCTTCATTTGAACATATGTCTATAAGATAGTTAATCAATAATTGTGGTTTCTGATAAATGTTAACTATCTCTCCTTTCGTTTCTTTGTCTTCATATGTTAGTTTTCTCACAACAACATCATAAGTCAGTATTTGGCTATGACTCTTTCTCTCCACCCGATTAAAAATCATAGACATATGGCTATCATCTTTTACCCAACTATCAATATGAATGAACACACAGTCATTTATAAATTGTTGATCTTCATTGTTAAGAAGATTTGACTTTTGCCTGTAACATAAAATAGTAAAAGTTCAATTAACTTGTACATAAATGAATTTTTCAACATTAATCAAATATACCTTTAAACATCTTACCATGTAAGCTGCATCCTTGAATTTGTTTTCCCCTTGAAGCTTGACAATACCATTGCCAATTGTGTGTCTGAATGAAATGTCACAAATCTCCATAATGGTGATGACGTCACTTCCATAAATCCCACCACCACTTTATTAAAAGCTTGATAAGTATAAGGGTCACTATCATAGTAAATGTTTGGAATATTGAAACCATGGGGAATATCTGCAATAACCAGGGCATAATCCCTTTTTGGTACGAGTTTAACAATGTCTTCACAGTCGCCTTGTATTACTTGATATTGAATAGTGTCTTGCCCATTCCAAATGAAATGATTAAGAGTTGGAGCAAGTACAACATTCTTAATACGTTGCTTTCTCAGTCTTTCAATCTTTATTTTTTCAATAAAAGTCTTGAAACTGTCTGGTGCTCCATTATCTTCTTTCTTCATCTTTTACCAAACAAACAAATGTATGTGTAAGTTTTAAATTAAAAATAGTACACAGATGATTAAAACTGAATGTATAAATCAAGTTACCTTTTTAAATGCAAGATAAAAAGCTTTTAATGTTGATGTAGAACTTGAATCTGGATAGTTGCGTACAACATCATCCCAACTATCTTCATTCAACAGTTTAACCATTTATTCCTGAATTTTCATGTAAACTTTGTGACTGCATAGATAAAGTAAGAAAAAGTTAATATAATGATATGTATAACAAATACTACCAATAACAACATGTTTTATTTAAAAGATAACTATAATCCTGGAAATAAGTAAAAATAATTCAGCAAACTTACTTTTGAAATTCTTCAGACATTTCTGCCAATGATAATTCCCCTGACCTCACACGAGATAATATTGTTTTGACAATTTTTTCATCTTTCACTCCTTGCATCGCCCTCCAAGGCGTGATGGTCATATCGTCTTGAAGTTGCTTCAGTTCAGGAGCTGATTTATTGTTGCTACATATCAATGGCTTAGACTTTTTGACCCTCTGGTTTTTAATGCCAATGTCTTCCCACATGCTAAAAATGTCATCAATCAAATTCCAAATATCTCCAGTTCTAAATGTCAATTGGAAAATGTTATCAATACCTCTGAATAAATCGCTATATCTGCTGTCTTTTCCACCTTTTGAATTGGTTTTCTCTTCAATTTGATAGCCTATTTCCATACAACATTCCTTTCGGAAATCTGCAGTAATATTTATCTTATCCCCACCACATTTTTCTAGGAATTCACTATGAATAAATCTAACCTTTTGGATCAAAGTCATAGACATCCTATATTCATTATCTGAATTATGATCCAATGCCACTAACTTTGCTTCTGTTTCATTTAAACCAGCATAAATGACACATTTCATTGTTTCAAAACGTGGGTTATTAGGATATTCCTCCATCAATTGTCTTTGAGCTTCAACAGAATGGTTCCCCCCAAGCACATAATAATTGTATTCAAAACATTTTGACTTATCAAATGCTTCTTTGTTGGGAACTTGAAGTGGATCAACAAGAAGCACATAACTAACCACATGAGCATATGGATTGTACCTCATCAATGTCTTCAAGTTGTGAACATGCAGATGATGTGGCTTTCTGATTTGATATTGGCATTGTCCTTCACTTGCCTTATAGGTTTGTCTGACATTTAACTGAAATGTACGACCACCATCAATTAAGTTTCTCTTTGTCAAATTTTGTTGAATGGCATTTTGTTTTGTTTTGATTATGCCATCATCTAAATCAGCTCCTGGTGTAATGATTTCTCTGCTTTCTTTTGAAGTTTCACTAGGTTCTTGACTGCTGGTAATGACTACTTCAAGATCTTCAACTCTACTTTTTTTTGTCATAACATTCTCAAGAGATCTATTCTTGGGCATTGTTACTTTTGGTCTTTTACGACCTTCTTCAGTTCCAATGTCATCTTCAGTAATGGCAACATATGATTCATTGTCAATTTCAACTTCATCGTCCTCAAAAGTAACTTGTTTACCCTTTCTAGATTTATCCACCAGAGGTCTTTTTTTCTGATTCTTTGGATGTAGTTTTGTAGCATCATCAATTACTAGATTTTCCATGTTTTCCATATCTTCTTCTGACACTGAGTAAAAATGGCTGACAACTTTCATGATATCATGCTCTATGAAATGAATGCCTCCCAACCTAATTGAACAACTTTCAACAAAATTCTGCCAAACAAAATATCATATGTTAATATAAACAAAGTTAAAAAAATATAGCGAGACACTTTCAAAACGCAAAATAAAAATACAAATAACAATACTTACGATGTTTTGTGTCATTTCACTTACGATTTGTTTACACAACTTTGTAGATACCTCTCTCGTGTCATATAATGAATATGATAGTCAATATTTAATCCTTTCATGTGACTTGGGATCTTTTGTAAGTACGTAAACAACTTCAGTGTTTGGTACCGAACACATATCTATGACTCTTCCCATCACCTCCAAATTTTCATTATTTTGGTGTATATCAATGTATAGATATATATTCACAGTTGTGCTCTCTCTTTCTTTCATATACCAGACTCTTGATGGAAATTTCACCTCTTTTGAACTTTTCCAATCTGAGATTAGCTTCTTATCACTTGAAGCACTTGAAATATTTGTAGGCATGAGCTCAGGTGGAGTTCGTTCACCAATGTTTTTTGAAGATACACCTTTAAGACTCTTTGGTCTAGAAAGATTCACAGAAATTTTCCTTGATGCCATTTTCCTAAAAAAAAACACATAAATTAGTAAATAAAAAAACATATTAACTTAAATTAATAACAAAAATATACCATGAATTTTTTATTTGTATAACCAGAATTGCCCAGCGACCTCTAACGGGCAGGCGGGTCGATGGGCGAGCCGGAGGTCTGGTGAGGGATAATGAGGCTAAGTAGACATTTAGGCAAGTATGGGCGTGGGGGGGAATGGGAGGGGTAGGGGTAGGGTGGGGGAATGAGAGGGTAGGATAGGGGGCGTGGGGGGGGGACGGGGGGTAGGATAGGGGGGAATGGGGGGGTAGGGGTAGGGTGGGGGGATGGGGGGGTGGGGTAGGGCTAGGGGCAGAAGGGGGGGTTAAGGGTAGGTGGGGGGTGGGGGTAGGGCTAGGGGCAGAAGGGGGGGGTAAGGGTAGGTGAAGGGGGGGGGTAAGGGTAGGGGCTGAAGGGGGGGGGTAAGGGTAGGGGCAGAAGTGGGGGGGGTAAGGGTAGGTGGGGGCAGAAGGGGGTGGAGGGAGAGGGGGCACGGGGAAGGAGTTAGGGGGTGAGGCCCATGGGGCCGGCGTTAAGGAAGGGGGGGAGGAGTTGAGATTGGAAAACTTATTAATTTAAAAAAAAAAAAAAATCTTCTTTGACGTTAAATTAATTTAATATGAAAATTTTGAAAAAAAAATTGAACTTACCTTTCAATTGCGATAATTATTCGTTGAATATGTTGTTGATAACAATATAGCTACTCCACAAATTCACGTCTTTCAACGAACTTCAGAAAACCTGGATGTGAGGTAAGTAATAGTGATAACGAAATTTAATATATAAGTGAAAATACGAAGATGTTTTTCTGTACGATTAATGTGGGATAATTTGTTTTAAATTATTATAGAGCGAATATTTTAGAGTTATTTTACAATGGATTGAATGTGGGATTAATTTGTTTTAGAATATATTATAAAAATTTAAAAAAAAAATTAGTTGTTTAGTAAATATTATATACTTTAACTATTAGAATAATTAATATAGAAGTTGTAGTTTACAATTTGAATTTCAGTGATTGATTTCATAAAAAAAAAATTAGTTTATGTTTTTCAATGAATTGTAGAATAAAATAATAAAGGTAAATAAATCTAACAAACTTTTGGAGGGAAATATTTTCGCGAAAATTTTTGGAGGGAATAATTTTGGAGGGAATTTTTCATTCTTCAAGCTATATAATATTCTTAGGAGACTCCATTTGTATCATTCAACATCTTATGTTTGAAAGGGATGGATTGTTCTGATGGTGAAGTTTCGGTTTATACACCATCAACATCTTCATCGCGTAACAACTCTATTCATATTGATGAATATAGCGGGAATTCTTCCACTATGAATAGAAAGTCAATTCTTCCACTTAGTCCCGATTCTAAGGACTATGAAAGCAGCGGTGATGAAGAGCATGATGGTGAAGTTCAAAAGAATGGAGTGTCACGATGTCCACTTAGTCCTAATTCTGAGGACTATGAGAGTAGCAGTTTTGAAGAGCGTGATGGTGAACTTCAAAAGAATGGAGGGTCACGGTGTCCACTCAGTCCTAATTCTGAAGACTATGAGAGCAGCAGTTTTGACGTGCATGATGGCGAATTTCAAAATAATGGAGCGTCACGGTGTCCACTTAGTCTTAATTCTAAGGACTATGAGAGCAGCGGTGATGAAGCGCGGGATGATGATTTTCAAAATAATGGAGTGTCAAAGTGTCCAGTTAATCCTGATTCTAAGGACTATGAGAGCAGCAGTGATGATGAGTGTAATAATGAATTTCAAAAGAATGGAGTGTCAAAGTGTCCAGTTAGTCCTAATTCTAAGGACTATGAGAGCAGCGATGATGAAGCGCAGGATGATGATTTTCAGAAGAATGGAGTGTCAAAGTGTCCAGTTAGTCCTGATTCTAAGGACTATGAGAGCAGCAGTGATGAAGCGCGGGATGATGATTTTCAGAAGAATGGAGTGTCAAAGTGTCCAGTTAGTCCTGATTCTAAGGACTATGAGAGCAGCAGTGATGAAGCGCGGGATGATGATTTTCAAAAGATTGAAGTATCACAATGTCCTCTTAGTCCTTATTCTAAGGACTATGAGAGCAGCAGTGATGAAGTGCGGGATGATGATTTTCAAAAGATTGGAGTATCACAATGTCCTCTTAGTCCTGATTCTAAGGACTATGAGAGCAGCAGTGATGAAGCGCGGGATGATGATTTTCAAAATATTGGAGTATCACAATGTCCTCTTAGTCCTGATTCTAAGGACTATGAGAGCAACAGTGATGAAGCGCAGGATGATGATTTTCAAAAGATTGGAGTATCACAATCTCCTCTTAGTCCTGATTCTAAGGACTATGAGAGCAGCAGTGATGAAGAACAGGATGAGAGCAGCAGTGATGATCCAATGATGGAGATGTTTCCAAGAAATATTGTAGCGAGGAGTAGGAGCAGACCTTTTCGTATCAATGCAAACCATTATAGTTATACAAGGGGTAGAGCAGAATATCTGACGAGAAGAAGTTCTATCAGCGCTCTCATTTCAAGTGAATGTTGCCAAAAAAATTGCTTGAAACGTATGGATTTCACATTTGCATTAGAAAGCAGGAAGAGATATTTGTCAATGAATAAAAGCATGCAAAACTCATATTTAGTTGGTTGCATGCAATCTACATTGTTAGGTTATGATTATCATATTAGGAATTTATTATTGTGTAGAAAAGCTTTCAAAATGTTTCATTCAATTGGGAATTTTCGTCTCTCGAGAATTCAAGAAAATTTGGAAAAGGATCCTACATTTTATTCAGAAGTACGTTATAAAAGACAGTTTGGGCCATTATCAAATACTGCAATGTCATGGATGAAAGATTTCTTTTCAAAGCATGGAGAGTGTATGCCAAATAGAGAGACAATACATATTCCAGAAAATTTTTCAAGACGAGAAATCTACAACTTATACAAAGAATATGCAGAAAGTGCGGAGGGACAGGGCCAATTTATTACATATCAATATTTTGTGAAGATATGGAAGAAATAATTCAATAGTGTTCGTATTCCTAAGAAGACAAGGATGGGGATTTGCAGTACATGTGCTTCTCTTAAATAAAAAAGGGACAAATGTGAAGGCTCAGAAAGAGGTAAGTGTTCATAACTTTTACTTTCAAAATTGTATAGTCATCAACTATGAAAACATATTTCTTAATGAATTTCTTTTATGTTGTGTAGATTTAATTGTCAAAGAACTTCAGGAGCATCGCGAACAACAAACAAATGAAAGGAAGAAGTTGTACAAGCATCGAAAGAAGTGTTATGATAATCCAAATAAATATTTGGGTTTGATAATTGATGGTATGGACCAGAAGAAAACACTTTTACCACATTTTGTTCGCACACCCAAAAATCTACAAGAGGAAAATTTTATTCAGTTTCACTTGGTCGGTTGTATGGTCTTCAATGGGCAAATGTTGCCAAGGGTGTACTTCACAGCTCCAAATATTCATAATGATGCAAATCTGACCATAACCATAATTCATGATGTGATTTCTCATTGGTCTGGTAATCTTCCTGAAGTTTTGTATCTACAATTGGACAACACTTGCCGTGAAAACAAAAATCAGGTTGTTTTTGGGTATCTGAACATGCTTGTTGAATTGAGAATTTTTCAAAAGGTAAAGGTTGGTTTCCTTCTTGTTGGGCACACTCATGACCATATTGATCAGATGTTCAGTCGTTTTTCAGTCACATTGAGGAGGAAGGAAGTTGGGAGCTTGCCATCACTAATTGAATGTATTAAGAAATCATACATGCCAGAGCCTGATTTTGAAGTGTTGGAAGAAACTGTTGACATGCGAAGGTTTATTCTAGGATCATATGGTGAGGGGAAATGCATTGAACAACTTAATGATATTAGCTTCCAACATCAATTTCGTATAAAAAAAATTGATGGGAAAACACTAATATGGGGCAAGAAGTTTTCAACTACTACAGAATGGGTACTGTCATCAGGTTTGCAATTTTTGAAGTTCATTCCAGATCGTCCAATATTTGCATCAAAAATATTGTTATTACAATCAGTTGGTGAAGTCCAGAATGCACGCAGACATAATAGACATATAAATTATTCTGATTGCCTAGAAGAAATTAAAAAATGTATTAGATATACATATGAGTACTTTGACGTTGCTGATTCAGTTTGGTGGGAGTCATTTTTCAATAATCAAAGTGATATCATTTCAACAACAACCAATGAAGATATACCTTTGAAAAATCCATTTATTTGGCCACAAAATGTGTCGAATGAACAAGAGGAAGTAAACATTGTTGAACAACAACAAACTCAACGTATTATTAATTCTTCACAGGCAATGGAAAGAGAGATGTCTATTGGTTCCAGAAGATCTCGTGCACAATGTGAAGCCATGGAAGACCTTTATAGGGGTTCAGTACATGATATTAAGGAGGGTTGCATGATTGCAGTGCTAGCAGATGGAGATCCCAAAGGCTATCCATTTTGGGTTGCTAAAGTTATAAAGGTCTTTACAGAAAATGAGGATGTTACAAGTGTTGAAGTACATTGGTATGCCACAAATACACACCCATTCAATGGTGTGTATAAGCCAGAGATGGTGGTTGACAAAAAAAATGGTGGAAAAAGAAAAAGAAAGGGTACAAATATAAATCGCCGCCGCACAGACATATTACAATTGGAGGATGTTGACATACTTGTTTATGACTTCAATTTAACAAAGAGAGGAACTCTTCGCTTCAAGACGATAGAGATTCTGAAAAGGTTGTTACCAATAGGAATAGTGTTGACATGGGAGTCTGCTGAAACCAGTCGTAGATCTAGAAGACTTTTGAAACCTGGAATGTTGGGCATGCATGTGGACTCAGATGGGGCACTAGTTGATGAAAGAGAAGAATATGGAACATCTTTGTCAGCATCCAGTCACTCATCTGAAGATGTGAATTGTGATGGTGTGCAAGAAAATATGAGTGATTTTGAATAATTGTTTAAGACAGATTATATAACTGAAGTATGCATCATATCTTCAAATAAAATTAATGTTTTCCATATGTTGTTAAATGAGAAGTTATGAAGCATTTTTATGTTGTTGGATTATGTCTTAAGTATGATAAATTTTATTGTTTAAATATCTACAATGCAATATCAAATTAGAGATATAATGTTTGTTTTATTCAGTATACAAATAAAGACTTTTGATTTCATTGAGTGATATACTTTGTTCATAATGTCATGGTTTTTTAATTTTATAGTTGAAAAAAATTCAATTTCTTTTGTATCTAGCATGGTGTGGTTGAAAACATGTTAAATTTATACTTAGGAAAGAAAAATGATATTTTACCAGAAACATTAATGTGTTTTTTCCTTAAAAATTAACTTTGTTTGAGACAAAAAAATTGGTTTTATTAGCATTTTTTTTTAAAGTTTGAAAATTGACCCTAAAAAAAAACGTTATTCCAGTAGCATCACTTTCGTTTTGAAGCTATATTTTGCACGAAAATTTCGTAGTCACCGCCATTTTTAAAAAACGTTCAAAATTGGCACCTAAAAAAAAACATCGTTCAAGTATACACACTTTTCGTTTTTAGCACTGTTTTTTATGTTTTTTGGGGGTTTTTGGGCCAGAGTTCCCATTTTGAGTTTATAGTTCCCGTTTCAAAGTTTACATTGTTTACTTGTCAAATCATATATTTCGAGCCTACACATGAGTTTATATGTCATCTTGTTATTCACATGGCTTCATTGGAAGTATTCCTATACTTGAAAGAGATTTTATTTGTTTTCACGTAGAGTAGGATGGTGAGATTAAACAAAAAAAAAAAGGCAAAAAGAGAAAAAGAAGAGGAAAAATAAAATCTCAAGTGAAAACCTCCTTTGAGGCACATGAGGTTGGCTCACTGATTGCAAACCTCCACGAGGCAAATAATGGGTTGAAAAAAAAAAACAATAAGATCCTAGGTGAAAACCTCTTTTGAGGCACCTAGGCGTACCTATTGGTTGAAAACCTCATCGAGGCTACTAGTAGGCCTAGAAAAAAAATGAACAAAATGAAAAGAAAAAAAGATTCTTTACCCCAGATATCTCTCTCTGATCAACGCGGGTGCTCTCTAACCTGTGCAAGCAATAAGAACAAGTTATCACCATAAGAAAAAGTTGATCAAAATTCTAGTCAAAGGGAGTCAAACTTGGGTTTTCTCCCCCTTTCCCCAAATTCTCCAATGGGACCAAGGCCATATCAGTCTATCGCCCTTGTCCATTTCCATGACATTTCCCATCATTCCCAAACCTTTCTCACTCATTTTTCTCATTGTCCTGAAGTGATACAAGAAAGTTTTGTGTTGCTACAGGATTGAAAAAATACACATGGCATAAATTGTTTTGACCATATCTAAAAAAATATGCATATTTTTTCCAAGCTATTTCATGGGGAGATGCATAAGAAATATGGTAACATGCTCAAGAAATTTCAACAAATTCCAATCACACTTTTCAAGAAATTGGCTTCCATCACCTACTACCGTTTTCCATTTTTCTCGAGATTCGTGCATCCATTGGCCAGTATTTTTTATGGGAGATTCATAAGGATGGTGGAAACATGTTAAATTTTTTTTAGGTGAATCCAATCTACTTTTTGAGAGATATGGATTAAACAAGATTGCTACATGATTGTCCAGATTTGCTATAGGATTGAGATCTGCTTAGGGAAAGGGGTAAAAAACCATGCTTTCACTTGGGAAATTCTAGGAGAGGTTCATCAAACCTCCTTCACCTCTCCTCCACCCCATTTAACCAAATTATTCTCAATATTTCACCTTTGCTCATGAAAAAAAAAAATACTTTGCCTTCACCTCTTGTTTACAAGCTTTCACCAACATTAGAGCTCATGTTCCTGTCCCTAGGCTCACCATGATTTATCCAAGTCACTAAATGTAATTCATGAAGAAATATGAGTTCTTAGAAGGGACTGTGTGATTGCTATAGGAAGGAGACCAATCCTGTAGCAGCCTACACAAATCCAACAAAAGAGAGGTAGAGAATTGTTATAGCTCCAGAATGAAGATTTGGCCAGCTTGAAGCATCAAGAGGCCATCTTTGAGATTTAAACAAGTCACACCATCCTTGAGGGGTAGTTGCAAGGTCACCAATCCACTACAACAACAATAGATCGAACACTAGAAAACTTGTATGAAAGAGAGACTTCATTAGTCAAATACACATCAAACAACATCATCATATTGTTTTATTCAAATGAGGACCTATACATAAGAAAAAGTATGGAAGATAACATCTTTAGAGGCTAGAATATCGATCATTAGTTCAACAACAACATGCATGCATCTACAACAACTCGACATCAGGTAGACACAGTTATGCATTGTTCTTCACCTCTTCCGTTGAGCATATTATGTTTAAAATTTTGTTTTCATTGCATAAGATAGACAATTTTGTAGGTTGAGGATGGTTCAATAATCTAGACCACCCTTAAATAGTGAGTTGAAGTTATCTGTCCTCATCACACGTGGAGAAAAGACAAAGTCAAGAAGGGTGATGACTACAAGGGTGGGCCAATAGGTCAATGAGAAAGTTGTGAAGGTGGCAGGTGGGGTTAGCTAATACAATGCGTTGAGCCCATCACCAAGCCACAAAAGGGAATAAAGAAGGCTTGAAGTTTATTTGTACCAAGAGTTTCACTCCAAAAATGGTAAAGGGAGCCACTTCCATTGTTGGAGGTTGAATAATATACAATGGGAATCTCATACATCGCCATAGAGAAGCTTAAGGACCACAAACTAGATGCTACAACAAACAAAGTAGGTGCTACAGGAGACAATCTGCCTGCTACATGATTGTACCAAGAGGCGAAAAGGGGCCATGTATTGAGCATTATTGGCCACAAAATCCCTAGAATTTTGAAGGAGTCTGCAAGGAAGGGGTAAGTACTTGATCCTCCTCACATTTTGCAAACTAAAAAGTCTGTGAATTCTTGCAAAAATTCTTCACTACATATCCTATAATAGAACCCCGAAAATAGAATAAATTGAAGTGTGAATTTTTTTCTCATGTGAAGATGAGCATTATAATAGGAAGATGAATTTGTCTTGAGATTGGCATGCAATTTTCTTTCTCTCCCACCAAACCACCACTAACTTAAGTGGGATAGAGCCTCATGTGGCACATAAACAAATTGTATTTTAAGTTAAGGAGGCTCATTATTGCTTTCATATACCATTTTAGAGGGGGTACAAAACTTGGAAAGTGTTGCTACAAGATTAGAACAAAATACTACAAGATTAGAATAGACTGCTACAAGATCAGAACACACTGCTACATGATTGACATAGTCTTTTACATGATAAAACAATGTGAGCCTATAGGAAATTCTAGAAGGCTATAAAAGAGCCCTATTTTGAGAAATTCCATCCACAAAACGCTAGATTTTAAGAGGGAAATCTAAGAGAAGGGTAAGTACACATTTTTCTCTGCCATTTGTGGACATGAAACCTGCAAAACCTCTCATTCCTTCAACAATGCATCCTATAAAAAAATTCTGATAACAATTTGGGAATAAAAAAATTGAATGTGAATGTTTCTTTTGATTTAATCAAGATAAGAAAGGAAATGGGATTGTTTTTGAGTTGAGCCTGAAGTTTTTCTTCCTCTAACTAGTACGAACAATCTGCTCTTTTATGGGCCTGTTCTAATTGCTCAGGAAATCTTTAAAACTGGAAATAAATTTGGAGTATTGGTTTTCCAAACTTTGGAAAATCTTAGTGACAATCATGGGGGGTGTTTTCAATTGAAGAGAGTTCACAGACTCATCAAGGACACTAATTATTATATATGTTCAAAAACTTGTATCATGGGAAAAATTTGTAGACATATACAAGTAGACTTTATTAAGACACAAGCACAAGCCTCATTAGAACTTGGATACAATGATGGATCTACAAAAGAAGAAGTCGGAGAAGAAAAAGAAGAGTCTAGATTCCTTCTGAGGTAGCTTGGGATGTTAAGGAGGCCATCAAGGCCATGAATGAGGCACAGTTAGGTCACTAAGTTGCTTAGAGGATGAGCAACATTTTTAGTAGGGGGGTATGATGGGCCTCCAAATTAGACACAAATTAAGGCTCATATGACCATCCTTTAGCACATTAAACCATTATTTTTTCATTGGATGGCATCTTTTTAGCTTTAATATCTTCGTTAGGAAGGTCCATAGATGATTGCATATGATGTGCCTGATATTAATTATTTTTGTAGAATATTGTGAGAATATTATGCAAAATTATGAAGATTTGGAGGCTGAGATAATCTAGGGACTTGCTCCCTGCTATAGGATCGACCAATATTTGATAATAAATGAACAAGATAGTATGAAATAATTTCACAAATTCTGGAGCTCCAGAGATTGAGAAAATATAGGAATGTGTTCCATGTCATTTCATGAAGATTCCTAGTGTTGGGAACCAAATCCACTTTTTGAGGGATTTTGGAAGGGAAAATTGCCTCCTTTCAAGGAAGATGCTTCCCCATCTATTTGTATAGGTAACAATTTGAATTATCGTCCAAGGGAATGTTTTTCTTAGTCTTCTTGTGGATAAAGCTTGTTATTTAGCAGCTCCACTTTCATTTATAGGAGGGATGTACTTGGATTTATTCAAATAATGAAGTTTGTTGTCTTTTTTATCTTCTAAAGTTTGGTTTTCTTCATAGGAATTTGAGTATCATTGGGCTTGGCCATCCTAGGAGCCTTAGAGCCCTTCTGTACAATTTCTTTATCTTGTTTGAATGTTTTCACTTGCATCTTATATTCTTGTTTTTCCTATTTTTGCATCTAGTATTCATGTTTGATTTATTGTAGGTTATATTGGTTAAATGATTGAAGTGAGTTTTTTGCAGGTTATTTATAGATTCAAAAGCATGATGCATCTTTAGGACAACCTTGCAAAGTCATATCCATGATTAATCTACTTGGATTGGTTTAACAGTTCATTGCCACCTTGTACATGTATTGGCGTAAATGAGGGCCGCCATCTAACCACCCAACATTATGATTCATAATACCTCTATTCATAGCACAATCCTGCCAGTTCTGCAGCACTCACCCCGATTGGGGGAGTTTGAATTTATTTTTAATTTAACATAGGATTATTTTTATTTTTATTTTTATTACAACAATGTCTATCGTACTCAACTAAAGGTTGGTTTAATTTCCCCCTTTAAATATGCTATATATTCCACATGAATACCATGAGTCAATACCATGGGTTCTCATAAACCTATAGCACAAAAACCACCGCTAAGTTGACCAACTCAAATTTACCTTAACTACCCAACAAAAATAATAAAAATGAAAACAACAAGTATGATTTTTATTTTTATTATTTTAGTTTGAGTTTATTTTTACTTTAACATAAGTTTATTTTTTATTTTATTTTATGTTATGACATTACAACAATCTCTATCATACTTAGTTAAAAAGTGCCTCTTAACTGGATGATTTCAATAATCCTTATCCAATTTCAAATTCAAATGTCAAAGGAAAAAAAAATTACCCCAAAAATATCGAGACTCTACCTTACGCGTAAATAAATCATTTTTCATAAACATTAGAGCCTTATATCCTTCATATACATATACATATACATATACATATACATATATATGAACATCGAGGATAAAAACCACTTCTTCTTAGAGTGCCCCACGTACAACCACTTGAGCCTTATATCCTTCATATACATATACATATACATATATATGAACATCGAGGATAAAAACCACTTCTTCTTAGAGTGCCCCACGTACAACCACTTCTTCTTAGAGTGCCCCACGTACAACCACATTAGATCTCAGTTTCATAATCTTTGTCGCAATACTGACCTTCCTAGCCTTTTACGATGTCAAAATTATAGTGAGCTCGAGAGGCTTCTCTCTAAGCTTTTAGAGCATAGGAATAAAATCTTAAATCAAACTAAATAATTTGTTTCTTTAGGTCCGATAGACCAAAGTTTGGTCTCAGGGGACAATAACCATCATCATCATCATCATCATCATATATATATATATATATATATATATATATTTAGTACTATATACATAGTAGCTAGTCCCTGCCTCTTAGTTTAAATATAGCATAATAAAACTAAAAAATAATAAAGACAAAGATTTAATTACAAAATAAAATAACTAATAAAACATTGTATTCTTGAATAAGATCACCAAATTTCATAAATATGATTAACTAATATGGTTTATATTAACATATATACACTTTTATAAATATGTTTGTTTTAACATATATATTTATGGGTTTTATTTTTTATTTATATATATATATATATATGTTATAATAAAATTTATTAAAATATGTTTTTAATATAATAATAGTTCATCTTAAATTGAAAATATAAAAATATATATATATAATTAATGAAAATATGAATAATAAAAAAAAAGGAAAAAAAATATAAATAAAAACCAAAAACAAAAAAAAATCAGTAACTCATCTAAAAAAAATTACTAAAAAATTCATAATAAAACTTCAACCAATCACTTTAAAATAAAAATAATTTTGTCAAAAACAAACTATTACAAAATCAAAACACTACTAAATACCTAATACCATACCTGCAACATGTATAATAATCTTTATGGAATTTCAAATTCAAATATTTTCCAACGTCACAATTGATAACGTGGCTTGTCATTAATAACAATGGATGACGTGGCTTTGGATTGGTTGAGTTTGCCTTTTCATTGCCGTCTCCATCTTCTACGATTCCCGTTAATATAAAATTCGCAAGTCCTTAAAAGTAACGGAAACAGCTGTAGGATCCGGATTCCGGGCCCCAATGTTGTTTCCGGGATCTAGACTTCGTAACGTGTTCACTAAGTCCACGGATTAGACCCCACATTTGTCGTTCAACTGATTATTTACTGCCCCACTGTTCCCCATTATTTATTTATGTTACCCTTATTACATCGTTCTTTTGTTTTTTGTGTTGACTCTTTCACCGGTTGGTTAGCCATACCTCTAACTTCAATAGAAATTTGGGGAGAAGGTATGCTGTCATTCTCACCAATTCATCACCTCTTGATCTTGGGATTTGCTCATCAATAACATATATTGATTACTTTTACACACTAAAATTAACCATAAACAATGATATATAGTGTGATTACTTTTCTACATTAAAAATAATATAGGTCAAAAATCAATTATAATTATATGGGAGGGGAATGGATGATGGTGGTCAAATAATTTTTATTAGTTTGGACCCCAGAAAATGGGAAAGTAGTTGAAGATTTAAAAGCATTGAGGAAGAGTGCAAGTTTATTTTAGCGTAAATTATTAGTTTAATGGTAATAAGTATGGTTAATTAGTGATGATTGTGAAAATGAAATGTTATGTGCAAGGAGGTTTGATTTTCAAATTTCCTCATTCACTTGTGTTTGCGGAAAATACATAAATAGTCACCTAGAGGTTATAGTGGTAATGATTGGAATTAACCCCATGTCACATGAGGACGAGACCAACCCAATTGCTTCTCTCTATAGATACAAAAAAATGGTAATAAGTAGAGTTTCTAATGACGAATATCTCACTATTGGTTGAAAATTGAGGTATGTTTACTACCTTAAGAGGATTGATAATAATGTTGATTGCCTTTCATTCATATTGCCTTTACTTTCTTATTATTGCATGAATTCGATATCATATCTTCTAAAGATGTTTTAGGTCATTTTCATCATCAAACACCTCTATCAAGTACCACCATCAAGCTCATGACAATTTGTTCTTATTTTACTAATATTAATTTTCTTCTATAGACTCACCATAGTAGAAATATACTTTTGAACCTCTAACTTGGAGTACAACTTCAATGAGTCTAATGGTTAAGAGCATGTGTTTCCTCATAAGAGATCACAATTCAATTCTAAAGGGGGTGTAATGTATGCATGTCTTTCTATACTTTAACAACCAAATAATTGCGTAGAGGTTGGTCCCTTGTCCCATAAACAAGGGAGTCTCATACACCAATTTGGTGTTTGGCTTAGCCATGACATTAAAAATAGATTATTATTATTATTAGAAGAAAAACATGGCATAACTGCATCATATACCTCCACTCTCGGTAATGGCCGAAAAATGCAAAGCTCAGCTGCTGAAATGAACACCACAGCTGAATTTGTGGCATGAAAACGTATCAAACGAGTATAAATTTTGCCCCTTTCTCACACTTTCAAATTCTGCGCCCTCGGGGATCTTGAAGATTCCCCCAAAGATTCCTTCCTAAAGTTGGCCGAAAAATCCATTGCTCAGATGAAGATTCTGAGCACACCACTACGCTTCCTGCGAATTTCTGTAAAAAATGACTATAAAGTTGGCAATATTCTCAGTTAAAAATCAACTTCAAAGGGAATCTTTTAGATTGCATGAAGTTCTCCAAAGATTCTTTGTTGCTGGATATCTAAATTTCTGTTGATCAGATGAAGATTCTGACTGCACAGTTGGACTCCTAGCGAGAAAACATGCAAAAATTACTATCCACTTGTCAAATTATGTCACTAGCATCTCTGGCCCTCAAGGGAATCTTTCCGACATCTTGTGGATTCTCGTTCATGGTTTTGCCCCTAGTTATGGTTCCATCACTCAATGTTCCCCATGTCTAATCCAAGTGGATATTGGTGGCCACTCGCCTATTCCACTTGGACCCTTACCATTGTTGCTTTCATTTTTTTAGTTTCCTTCATTGTAGCACAATTTACTATTTTTGGTAGTTTTTCAGGTCCTAAACTTTCGGAGCCGTTTTGAGGCCCTAAATGATGTTTTTTGGTAAAATTAATCTAGCGATTACTTTTGTAATCGCGTAGAAGTAATCATGTCCGCAGTTGTAGTCATCAGAGAGATCATTCCAACGAGGTATCATACGCGTCAAACAAAGATAATATGACCAAGTTACGACCCCGGGAAGTTGGCTGCCCAACTAACCCCAACTAGGCCCATAAACTCTTGGTGTTACATCTCCTCGGGTTAGGATTTTGGTTGTTTAGGGTTTTCTCTTATTGTTCAATAATAAAAAGGCCCTTGAACCTCATTGTAACTCAGTTTAGAGGCATGTAGCCGCCACATCTCTTCTCAGAGATAAGCTACCATCGCCCGAGCTATCTTATTTCCATTCTGTTTGTAAGCATAGTTCAATATTTTTCTATTAATGAAATGAAGTGTTTTTCTGCTGCATCTTTGTGTTTATGAGTATATTTGTAAGTTGTTGTGTTCCTGTTTAAGTTCGAACCAGTGATATCAAAGTGATCTGCTCTTTCTCTAATTTTCTTTGCATGTCCCCAACGAGGTCAAGGTATAAGGAGTTAGGGCTCGATCTGGTTGAACCATTGCAGGATCAGCCTCGCAAAACCCGACGAACTCCAATGGCGGAAGAAAAGAAATATGAGGGGGCATGAGATCCTTTCAAAATGTTGCTCAAAGAAGCCTTCGAGTGACAAAGGGACGCGATAATCGATAACTTTGCCCAGATCCTTCGATGGCTACCCACAGGCGATGCATCTTCATCCAACAGCCACTTTGGAGGTGCCACTCCTTTTAAGGTACAAGTTAACTTCGATATTCCCATATTTGAAGGCCTCATAGATGTAGATGCCATAGATAAATGGTTAAATCTATTGGAAGGATATTTTTTAGTTCATGACTTTTCCAATCAGGAAAAGATTATGTTTGCACTTCTCAAAGCCGCCCCACACGTCAAGGACTGGTGGGAAACCTACTGTGAACAAAAGGATGAGAGTGAACCCTTGTTGTTTTCAGCTGCACCCACTTGGAATTCTTTCCAAGATGCCATCAAGGAACAATATTACCCTGTCGGGAGCTATGAAGATAAATACATAAAGTGGACCATGCTATGACAGGGAAGGGACCAAGATGTGTCGGAGTTCACAAATACTTTCCATACCCTTCGCACGAAGCTGGGTATCAAGGATACTGAGCGGCATTTGGTGCTCAAGTACCGCGGTTGTCTACACAAGTACATCCAAGACGAGATGGAGTTCCTAGACATTTCCTCGCTCGGCACGACGTATCGGTATGTTGTAAAGATTGAGCAGAAGTTTAAATAGAAGAAGCGGGACTTTGGATCTGCGAATCCAAAGCAAGGAAAAGGCGCCCCCAAACCACAGAACAAGGGACCAAGCCAAGGCGGGACTACCTAGGACAACCCGTTGAAGCCGCAAGTAAAGAACAACACCATGAAGACGAAGAAGGATACGAGAAAATGGTGTGAGTTCCATAAGAGCTCCACTCACAATACAAGTGAATGTCGGGCCAAGTAGTCACTAATGGTCGAGTTGAAGGCTTCCGAATCAGACGCAGGTTTTGACCCTAACTCAGAATCTGATAAGGGGACTGACAAACGGAAGCAAATCATTGATGCAGAGCCCAATGCCACCGTGGCCACCACAAAGATCCAAAAATTTGAGCTTGAAGATCCAAAGGAGGGGGAACGCCTCTTCCAGTCACAGATGTCAGTGAAGGGTTCTCCGCCACATTTCATTGTCGACAGCGGGAGCCAAACAAACCTCATTTCAGCAAAAGTTGTGAAACCGTTGGGCCTAAAGACTACAACACATCCACAACCGTACACCATCGAGTGGCTTCACCAAGGACAAGATCTTCGTGTCAGCCAGCAGTGTCGCCTTCCCTATAGCATCAAGCCCTTCACAGATGAGGTATTGTGTGACATTGCTCCTCTTGAAGTTTTTGATGTATTGTTAGGACAACCATACTTGTGGAAGTGACATGTTGTATATGAGTCTAGACCTCGCTCTGTGATTATTACTTTGGCTAATAAGTTGTACAGGATACTGGAGGTAGCCCCGCCTACCGCCATCTCTTTGATCACTGCAAAGCAATGCAGTAAGATCATTTCCCAAACCAGGAAATTTGTTTTCCTTATGATTCACCCCCAAGGCAAGAAGAAGGTTGTGGCCACGGCTTCCAGGCAGGGCTCCTCTGCACAGCAACAACAGATGGACAAGGTTGTGGAGGAGTACAGGGACATTTTCGCCTCACCCACAAGGGTACCTCTGCACTGTTAGGTCAAGCACTCCATCGATATGACCCCGGGCGCGCCGCTTCCCAATGGACTAATCTATCGACACTCTGTTCTAGAGAACGATGAGATCAAGAGGCAGATTCAAGAACTACTACAAAAAGGGCACATCAAGCCAAGCTCACCACCCTATGGGAGCCCAATTGTATTGGTACAGAAAAGAGATGGGACCTGGAGGCTCTGTATTAACTATCGAGCGTTGAACAAGATCACTGTCCGGAATAGGTACCCAATCTCGTGGATTGATGACCTTCTGGACCAGCTCAAGGGGGCCAAATATTTTAGCAAGATTGACTTGAAATCAGGTTATCACCAGGTGCCTATCAAACCCTTCGATGTGTGGAAGACTGCCTTCAAATCCAAGGAGGGCCTTTTTGAATGGTTGGTCATGTCGTTTGGATTGACGAACACCCCTGCAACCTTCATGAGACTGATGGACGACATCTTGCGGCCCTTCACCAATGCATTCGTGGTGGTATATCTAGATGACATCTTGATCTTTAGCCAAAGTTGGGAAGAGCACCTCCACCATATTCGATAGGTCCTTCAAACCCTTCAACAACACAAGTTGTGTGCTAACTTGGAGAAATGTACCTTTGGCCTGACCCGGGTTCGATATCTGGGGTACATCATTAATGATCAGGTGTACATGTGGACCCATCTAATATACAAGTCATTCGGGATTGGCCAGCCCCAACCACTCTAACAGAGCTCTGTAGCTTTTTGGGTCTTGCCAATTTCTATCGTAGGTTCGTGTTGGGGTTCTCTCATATCGCTTGGCCTTTAAGTCAAGTCACCAAGGGTGGAGCGAAAGCCAAGTTCTTTTGGTCGGAAACCCAGTAGCGGGCATCCATTAAGTTGAAGAATCGCCTCTGTTCTGCACCAGTGCTCACATTACTAGACCTGCAACAACCATTTGAGATTGAGACAGATGCCTTCGACTATGCTATTGGTGCAGTTCTTACTCAACATGGGCATCCACTGGCTTACACAGTGAGACACTTTCAGACACAATCCGAAGGTACCCCACTTACGACAAAGAAATGTATTCCATTGTGCAGGCATGTCGTCAATGGAAGCATTACATTCTGGCGAAGGAAATGGTCATCCACATAGATCACAACCTCTACAGTTCATACACACACACAAGTGAAGTTGCACAATGATCGTCATCAGAAATGGTCCACCTATCTGCAATAGTTCCATTTGACATTAAGTATAAGAAGGGCAGCACCAATAATGTCGTTGATTGCCTCAATCGACCACTGGTCATGGCGCTAATCACTATGCTCGACTCCTGTGGGCACGAGACATCGGGATGGCCGCATCTTTACAAGAGCGATCCAGAATTCTGCAGCATATACTAGACACTCCTGGAAGGGAAGGAAGTTCCAAATTTTCACCTTCAGGATACATTCTTATGCCACTTGGGACACATATGTGTTCCTTCAAGTGAGCGTGCCAAGATGATTTGGGAGGCGCACTACAGTCAGGTGGCTGGACATTTCGGAGTAGAGAAAATCGTGGCGGTATTGTAGAGGTATTTTTATTGGCCGAAACTTTGTCAGGATGTTGGGAAGTACATTAGATCCTACACTGCCTCCGTCATTGCCAAACCAACCATCAAGAAGCAAGGTCTATATACTCCTCTACCTACTCCTAGTGGGCCTTGGGAATTTGTCTCCATGGATTATATGTCGGGCCTTCCTTCTACTAAGCACGACAATGATTGCGTTTTCGTGGTCGTCGACAGATTCTCTAAGATGGCCATCATGGCGACTTGGAAGAAGAGTATCATGGCAGAGGCCACTGCTAAGCTCTTCTTTAAGCGAGTGTGGGTACACTTTGGGATCCCATAGTTCATTATCTTAGATCAGGACAGCATATTCTCGAGTGCATTTTGGTCAAGTCTCTGGTCGATGCTAGATACAAAACTCAATAAGTCCACGACTTTCCATCCCCAAACTGATGGCTAAATAGAGGTTGTCAATAGGACGATCGTACACATTCTATGCATGTACAACTCGAAGCATCCACGCACATGGGATGAAAGTCTCCCCTTTGTCCAACACAGTTACAACAGAGCTCTCCACAGCTCAACAGGCCACAACCCATTTCAGGTAGGGCTAGGATTTCAGCCATTACGCCCCATTGATGTGGTCATACCATTTGCAGCCACTCAGGTAGATTCGGTTCATGTGCAGTCCAATGCTGAAAAGGCTAACAACTTCATTGAGCGCATTTAACACATCCGCCAACAGGTCCATGATATATTGGACAGATCCAATGCTAAGTACAAGCAACTCCATGATCAACATCGAGTGATGCACAAATTCCATGTGGGTGACAAAGTTTGGCTACATTTGCAGAAGGAGGGCCTTGTTGGACCCTACTGCAAGCTTCCCCCGCTCCGATATGGGCCATACACCATCACCAAGGCCATCGGGGACAATGCCTTCGAGCTCAGCATCCCACCATTCCTTGGTCTGCGCCCAGTGTTCAATGTAGATCGCCTTCGGCCATACTTTCCACCATTGTTGGACACATCTAACATTGCATAACAACTCACAACAATATAGATCAACCCGAACTGCATGGAAAAGGCCACAACTGATCAAATCATGGACACATAGATCAAGAACACTCAGCAACAGAGGATAGAGCTATATCGGGTTGTTAAAGCAGGCCAACTCCTTCACCAAGGCAAATGGCTCACCTGGGACCAAGTTCAACAAAAGTTTCATCATCTCATGGAGGAACTCAACACAATGGGGACCATTGCTTCCTAAGATGGGAGGACTAATCCAGGTGAATATTGGTGGCCACCCACCTATTCCACTTGGACACTCACCATTGTTGCTTTTAGTTTTTCATTTTCCTTCATTGTAGCACAATTTACTATTTTTGGCAGTTTTTCAGGTCCTAAACTTTCGGAGCCGTTTTGAGGCCCTAAACGATGTTTTTTTTGGTAAGATTAATTTGGCAATTACTTAAGTAATTGCATTAGCAATTGTAGTCCTTGGAGAGATCTTTCCAACAAGGTATCATACGCGTCAAATAGAGATAATATGACCAACTTACGACCTCGGGAAGTTGGTTGCCCAACTAACCCCAACGGGGCCCATAAACTCTTGGTGTTACATCTCCTCGGGTTAGGGTTTTGGTTGTTTAGGGTTTTCTCTTATTGTTCAATAATAAAAAGGCCCTTGAGCCTCATTGTAACTTGGTTCAAAGGCACGTAGCCGCCACATCTCTTCTCATAGATAAGCTACCATCGCCCAAGCTATCTTATTTCCATTCTGTTTGTAAGCATAGTTCAGTGTTTTTCTCTTAATGAAATGAAGTGTTTTTCTGCTGCATCTCTATGTTTATGATTATATATGTAAGTTGTTGCGTTCTTGTTTAAGTTCAGATCAGGGTCGGAACTCCTCCATTGGCCGAATGCATTAGAGTGGCTCATATAAAATGTTGTGAGCAGATTTAACAACATTGGGCCACTTGGGCCATTGGTAGTGTGCCCAAGTGGGGCACGTGAGGCTTGGGTTCAAACCCGACTAGGGCCTATTTTCGTTTGGTGCATTGTCATTTTTGAACTAACAATTTTTTTGATAACCGTTAGGCGTTTTCACCGTGAAGGATACACCATTTTGGAGTTGACGCTTGGTTGGGCGACTTCGTAATCTTTCGGATGGCGTTTGGAAGTATGTGCCCAATCCTCGCAGGTCCCATGGTTTGTTAACCGAAACTTACAATTCTTGTTTGTTTTTTTTAGGTTTAAACTATACATGGTCCATAACCATTTCAAAACTTATATAACCCTTTCAAAACTTATATGGTTATATATAATATATACCATGCCAAATTTGTTGACCACTTTAAACATATGTGATTTTAATATATGTTGATTTTTGTTTTGTAATGTTTTCTTTGGATTTTATATGGTTTTGTTTTGACTTTTGTTTTTTTTTAATATTTCTTTGTTTTATTTGGTATTTTAACAATATTTCTTTTTTCTTTTTGCACGAATAAGGAGCCAATGTTTGGGTGCCAAGTGCAAAGGACTGAGTGGCTAGTTTTCCAACACGTAACCTTATGGGCCCCACCTTCTCGTTGGGATGCCATGTGGCACAATGTGGGCCCCTATTTTTTCCTCTCTTGGTGAGCTTCAAATTGTAATAAGTTTCTCATACGAACTCGGATTTGAGTGTCATTCGCACAGTTGGAATCAGGGCGATGAGCAATATGATCTGCTCCTGATTTTGCTTCCATATGATGAATTTTATTTCTAAGATATTTTGAGCCGCTGATGAGTTTAGAGCGTGTCTGGAGCCACCTAGATCATTCCTCCTCACTGAGGAGATTTTGGTCCTCCAAAACCATGAACATAATCTGCAACTGTTGTGTTACATCTTCTACACCACAAGTGTCGTGACAGGTCACACTTCCTTCTCCTTCACCCTTTTCCTTAAGAGCCATAAGTGATGAACCGACACCTGCATCCTCTGCAAACCTGTATTACAATATTTGCAAATTACATGCTCAATCACATGACCTATAATGACCCAAGCATCCCCATACTTGCCACGAGTGTATAACATACACTCTGTGGTCAAGTTTACATCATAATGGAAACCAATACCCCAGCTATCAACATAATTAAAAAATATCATTGTTACTTTAATAAGCGATGGATATCACATCATCACTTTTATAATTTAAATCACAATACATGATTTACAAAATGTTGCCATGACAATCTACCAAATCTAGTAAAACCATCTCTTACTCAACAAAGTGATCCACGAGGAATATGGCAGATTTACTTGTTGAACATCTTCACCAGTTGATCTTTTGCACAGCCGCTTTGTCCATAAGACGCTGCTCTGGATGGAGCCTCCAACACGTGGCTCTTTGATGACCACCTCTATTGCAATTACCGCAAAAGGTCTTCTTCCTCCATACCTGCTTAACCTGCTTTCTCTGATGTGGAGAAGGCCTTTCATGCCTCATCCTTTTTCTTGTTGTCATTCTCTTCCAGCACTCAGGAACCACATGGTTATGTAAACCACAAAAAATATATGTTTTCTATTCCATGATTTTTGTTCATCATTAACAGCTTATAATCAAAATGAACTCTAGAATACTGAGATTTTGTATACCTCTCCTGGATGTCTTTGTTGCAATTCTGGCAATGAGAGCTTGCCTTAGCTCTTCCTCTGCAATGTGCACTGTCATTGATCTGATAATCACCCTATGAGTGACCTCAGTTGAAGATTTATTAAACAAAAGGTATTACAGACTCATGTGATGGTGTGTGTGTTCTGTGTTATTGAAACAACAGATAGATCAAATTACCAATACACAGAAAATAAATGGAAAGACAACAGAGAAATACAGTAAGCAACACAAAGACACAAGCAATTTTTAATAAGGAGTTCACCCTATTCTCCAGGGCTACATCTCTGGTCCAGCTTCAGTGGTGGCCTTGTTTTATTGAGTCTTTCAGCAGAGAAATTACAATGTAGGGACTCAGTATGAGTCTCCTGAAGCAGATTTTGCTTGGCAGGGTGGTTCTTGGATTCCCCAAGCCACTCGGAGTTCACAGACTCTTTTCCTTCCTACCAGCTCAGTGACCCTCAGTCTATAGTGGAAAGAACCAACTGTGATGCTCAATCCTGACAAATTCCTCTATGGGAAGGCTTGATTCTTCAAGCTCTCTGGGGCCCGATGCTGCCTATGGTCAGCTCGGCCCTCTGTCTCCTCTGCTTGGCTTTACTGCTCTCTGTGCTCAGTCCTCCTCTCAGGGTTCACTGTTCACTGTCTCTCTTGGTCGCTTGGACTCTTCTCTCTCTGAATCTCCATTCGACTGTCTCTATTCATGGCTTTAGCCATTCGATCTCCATGCATGTTCGGTTCCTCTCCTGCCTGCATCGATTCTCCTTCTGCCTGTGTGTTGGGAGTTCCCTGTTCGGTGTCAGCATGAACGCTCGAGAAGTAGCCACGTGTCTCCATCAGAACAGCGCCAGCTTGTTCGTCGATTTGTTTCTTCGGTTATGTCGTGGATACGTCCTTTCTCCACTGTGGCGGTCGATGGATTCCAAATCCCCTTAAATCGCGACTTAATTCCCTGTCGATTCCGCTTCTTTCTATCGAGCGCAATCTCAGCTGTCTGATCTGGGTTCCTCCAGATCCAACGTCATACACACGTCGAGCGCGGTTGACTTGCTCGATCGATAGCGCGCGATCACGGTGGTTTTTCTCTCACCTCCGCTGCCATGCGTCGATCGCTGAGTGGGATCGCTTCACTCTCCTCCAAAACCTCTTACTGTTCAAGGGAACCTCGATCAAAACTGCCAGTTTCCAGGCCGTGGGTCCCACCTTTGTACGTTGGCGCTTCTCGTTTCTCCACCCGCGGTTCTCTGGCTCCCAACGTGACCAAGTGCTTAAGGCTCCTCCATTTCGGCCCTTTTTGCCCAGCTAATAATCGCACATAAAAAATCAGCTCCTTTTCTCATTCCAGGGCTCCTAGGGGCTACATCGACCTCCTGCGCAATCTCCATGGGCCTCGGTCAGCACGCTTTGACCGAGGTCCTACTCGTTCCACGCCGGCTGCCATGGCCACTGGTTCAGGGTGTTTTCGATTACTGTTTTGGATTCTTCAAGGATTTGTTTCGTCCTGATACAGTCATGGTTCAATGACAGTCGTTTATGGATCCGATTTGGATTACGACCTCCCTACTGAAAAGCTTTTGAACCACCAAAAGTTGGTTTTCTTCAAGCATCGACTAAGTGAGGAAACTACTGTCTCACTTGTCCAATCTCAATCCACTTCGCACTACTCGGCTTCGAACCTTTAAGCCCAATCCTCAGGTATTCCACCTGTCCACTGCGCATCGTCCTTACCTTCCTGTCCAGCGCTGTATCTTCCTGCAACTCATTAAGATACTCAGGTAGCAGGTCATCTACAGAAGGAAATTGACTCTGCTCTTCAGGGTCCTCAATCATTGAAGGTTCAAACAACCTAAAGCAATCTACGTTCACGACTGAGTAAATGTGCATGTAAGCTGGCAGATCAAGGCGAAAAGCATTTTCACCAATCTTCTCAAGTATCCTGAGGGGTCCATACCTGATAGGTTTTAGCTTCTTACCTTCACCTTGCATCCTGTCCTTGCTGATATATAGCCAGACTTGGTCTCCAACTTGAAAATGATGCTCCATCTGATGCTTATCATGCCTAGCCTTGTACTTGGCCTGGCTCTTTTCCAGCTATTCCTGTACTGCCTGGTGGATCTCCTGGATCTGTTCAATGAACCTAGTTGCCCTATCCACATCATTGTGTCTATCAACCATGGTATCTTTACTAAAGACAAAATCCAAGGGAGACCTTGGTATGAAACCAAAGCAAGTCTCGAAAGGAGATCTCTGGGTAGAAGAGTGTTTGGATCTATTGTAAGCATGCTGCACATAACACAAGTGCTCATCCCAAAGCTTAGGGTGTTTGTTGCAATATCCTCTCAGTAGTTGGATCACTGTCCTGTTAACTACTTCTGTCTGGCCATCTATTTGTGGATGAAAAGCTGTGCTTTTCTTTAATTTGGTGTCCATTAGTTCCCACAGACTGGACCAAAAATTTCCCACAAATCGGGTGTCTCGATCAGATATAATAGAAGTGGGTAATCCAAAATGAACCCATACATGTTCAAAGAATAATTTTGCAGTTTGTTCAACTGTAATCTGTTTACTACAGCGTATCAAAATACACATTTTGTTGAACCTATCCATAACAACATATAGATAATCATGACCTTTCCTAGATTTAGGCAGTCCTCCAACAAAATCCATGGAAATGCTTTCCCAAGGGTGAGAAGGAACTGGCAATGGGGTGTACAAGCCTAGTTTTCTATTGTTGGGCTTGCTTTTAGCACACATAGCACATCCCTTTACGTATCTAGAAACTATCTCACCCATTCTCGGCCAATAACAGAACCTTTGTAGCTGTGCAACTGTTTTACTTACCCCAAAGTGACCTGATATCAGAGAAGTGTGTGCTTCCCTAATTATCTTTGCTCTCTCAGTTTGTGGAATGCAAAGTTTCCCACAATGATATAAGAGTCGGTCCTTCACATGATAATCCAATTCTTCTACTCTTTTGCCTTGACTTAAAGTTGCATATACATCTTTAAAGTCCATATCCTGAGCATATTGTTCTATGTAGCTTTCATGCAACATAGAATTATGCTTAAGTATGGTAGATGCATTTATAAGGGGTCTAGATAACATGTCTGCAACCTTGTTATGTATGCCCTTTTTATATCTTATGACTAAATGAAATTGTTGTAGAAAACCCATCCATGTATAATGTCTTGACTGTTGCAACTTAGTTTGGGAGTGTAGGTATTGAAGTGGCTGATGATCCGTATGTATTACTGTTTCTTTGCCCATTAAGTAATGTTTCCACTTTTTCACACTTTGAACTAATGCATACAATTCCTTATCATATGTGGGATAGTTGACTACTGCAGGATTAAAAGTTTCTGAATGATAACATATGGGTTTGCTGTGCTGTGTCAACACTGCTCCCATGGCATAGTCACTGGCATCAGTTTGGATCTGAAATGGTCTTCGTAGATCTGGCAATGCTAGTACAGGTGTTGTACTATTTTTTTCTTTCAAGGTGTCGAAGGCTTTTTGCTGTTTGCCTCCCCACTGAAACACCTTGTTCAATCCTGTCAAAGCATGTAAGGGAGCTGCAATTGAGGAAAAATTTGAAATTAACTTCCTCCAATACTGTACTACTCCTAAGAAGCTTTTCACTTCTGTAGCAGACTTGGGTTTAGGCCAGTTTACATTGACTGCCACTTTAGAGGGATCTATTTTCAATTCACCTCCCCCTACTATATGACCTAAATAATTTAGAGAGGTTTTGCCAAATTCACATTTGGAGAGTTTAACATAAAGTTTTTCTCTTTTCAAAACATCTAATGTCTGCTTAACATGCTTTAAATGTTCTTGCCATGTTTTACTAAAAATCAGAATGTCATCCAGATACACAATAACAAAATCATCAAGAAAAGGTCTGAGTACATCATTCATTAATCTTATGAAAGTAGCAAGGGCATTGGTCAAGCCAAAAGGCATAACCAACCTTTCATACAATCCCTGCTTTGTTTTGAAAGCAGTCTTCCATGCATCTTGCTCTGCAACTCTGACCTGATGGTATCCACTGTGCAAATCCAGCTTGGTGAAATAAACAGCTTCCTTCAGTTGATCTAAAAGATCATCTATGCGAGGAAGGGGATAACGATTTTTGATTGTTATCTTATTCAGTGCTCGATAATCAATGCACATTCTCCACGAGCCATCTTTATTTCTCACCAAAACGATTAGTGACCCACATGGTGATGTGCTAGGCCTGATGAACCCTTTCTCGAGCAACTCCTGCACATGCTTCTTGATTTCAGCATTCTCTAAAGCAGATAACCTGTACATCCCAATGTTAGGCAAAGGAACATCTTGCTGCAAAATAATATCATGTACTATTCCCTTTTTGGGTGGCAGACCTTGAGGTTCTTGAAACAAGACATCATACCCTGAAACAATCTTTTCTATATCAGCTTGTTGATCAGATTTACAGCTCTCAAATACATTGGTTTTATCAGTTTTATTTTCCTTTATAACCATCAGTAAGCACTGTTTACATGAATTTATCATTCTTTTCATCTGTCCTGAGTTTATGAGTGTATAATTATTTTGAGCTTATGAGCTATTACAAAGTATTCGATTCCATCTTTAACAAGTAGATACTTGTTCTCAACTCTATAGAAAATAGCCTTTCTATCATACAAGTAAGTATTTCCTAAAACAATTCCACATATATCCAAAGGAATTATATCTAACTCAACCTCATCTACAAATGCTGACCCAAAAGAAAACTTGAGTTTGCACTGTCTAGTCACTTGTAGTTGTGCTTTATCATTCAACCATCCTAATGGGTATGGCTTCTTATGAGGTGTAGTTGCTAATCCCAATTTCTTTACAATTGCTTCATAAATCAGATTTACTTGTGAGCCACTATCAAACAAAGTATCAATCTTTTGATTTTTGGAAACAACTCGAATATGGAAAAGCTCATGCCTTTTTCTCTCATGTTCTTCATCAATAACAGATTGAGCAGAATTACTAGTAGATGCTTCAGAATTCTTACCTTTTATACATGTGGCTGCAATGATTGTTTCATCTCCCGAGTCTGACCCCAAATCTTTCTGAATAGCTGCAGCAGTCTTCTTCTTCTTGCCCTCGGACTTCTTAGGTCTCAGCTCTGGATGCAGAATCCAACAGTGCTCATCATCATGCCCCTCCTTTTTACAGTGAGTGCATGAAGCTTTGCCTTTCTGTGTAGTGTTAGCCTTCCTTGCTTTCCACTTCTGCTTTCTTTTCTCCTTGCTCTTGCTTACAGTGGGTTGGGATGGTCCCCCAACTTCTGGACTTCCATTCTTTCCTCTAGCTTCTAGATGAGTAGCTTGTACAGATACCTCATCTATACTAGTGGGATTAAACATGAGGATGGTATGCCTCATGTAGCTGTGTAGACCACCAATGTACTTCAAAAGAGTTTCTGGTGAGTCTAATGAAATACCCAACATCAATTCTCTCTTTCGGAACTCTTGAGTATACACTTGTACACTTTGCCCTTTCAACTGCCGAAGAGTTTGCCAACTCATCATGGCTTGTTGCATGTAGGCCAATGGATAGAAATGTTTTTTGATTGCAGTAACAAATTCACTCCAGACAGAGATGGTCTTACCATGCTTCCTCATATCAGCTTGGGTTCTGCCTTCCCACCAAACCAAGGCAGTGCCTCCTAGGCGTAGGCTTGCCAGCCGAATCTTACTCTTATCTAAGTCTATATTTTGTACTCTGCAATACACATCAATTTGTCTAATCCAATTTTCCAACTTTTCAGCATTTGACTCTCCATCATATATAGGCAAATCAAATTTAACATCTAACTTAATCAAAGATGCCTTCTTATTATGCACAGGGCTACTAGGAGGTGTAGGGAAGCTTTCCTCTTTCCCCTTTCCTTTGGAGTGGTCATGGGAATGAGATTCATCTTCTTCTTTATCTTGCTTAGAGCCTGATGAATCTTCACCCTTATGCTTTCTAAAGTCCTAATACATTTCTTCTACCATAGACTTTATAGCTAGGAAACTTTCTATGAATTGAGGGTCCGACCCTATAGAACCTTCCTCTGACATTGTCTTCTGAGAATAGACTCTCCCAATTTTAGGATTAGTTTCCGCCAACTCTCCTTCTCCTAATTTGAGCTTTGATCTAGAGAGCATTCACAGCTAAACCAACACAAGCTTGTCTAACCTTACAGCCTAGAGCTCTGATACCACTTGATCTGATAATCACCCTATGAGTGACCTCAGTTGAAGATTTATTAAAAAAAAGGTATTACAGACTCATGTTATGGTGTGTGTGTTCTGTGTTATTGAAACAACGGATCGATCAAATTGCCAATACACAGAAAATAAATGGAAAGACAACAGAGAAACAGTAAGCAACACAAAGACATAAGTAGTTTTTAATAAGGAGTTCACCCTATTCTCCAGGGCTACGTCTCTAGTCCAGCTTCTGTGGTGGCCTTTTTTATTGTGTCTTTCAGTAGAGAAATTATAATGCAGGGACTCAATATGAGTCTCCTAAAGCAGATTTTACTTGGCAGGGTGGTTCTTGGATTCCCCAAGCCACTCGGAGTTCACAGACTCTTTTCCTTCCTACCAGCTCTGTGACCCTCGGTCTACAGTGGAAAGAGCCAACTGTGATGCTCAATCCTGACAGATTCCTCTATGGGAAGGCTTGATTCTTCAAGCTCTCTGGGGCCCGATGCTGCCTGTGGTCCGCTTGGCCCTCTGTCTCCTCTACTTGGCTTTACTTCTCTTTGTGATCAATCCTCCTCTTAGGGTTCACTGTTCATTGTCTCTCTTGGTCGTGTGGACTCTTCTCTCTTTGAATCTCCATTCGACTGTCTCTGTTCATGGCTTTAGCCATTCGATTTCCATGCCTGTTCGGTTCCTCTCCTACCTGTGTCGATTCTCCTTCCGCCTGTGTGCTGGGAGTTCCCTGTTCAGCGTCACCATGAACACTCAGGAAGTAGCCACGTGTCTCCATCAGAACAGCGCCAACCTATTTGTCGATTTGTTTCTTCGGTTATGTTGTGGATACGTCCTTTCTCCACCGTGGCGATCGACGGATTCCAAATCCCCTTAAATCACAGCTTAATTCCCTATCAATTCCGCTTCTTTCTATCAGGTGTAATCTCAGCCGTCTGATCTGGGCTCCTCCAGATCCAACGTCATACGCACGTCGAGCGCGGTTGACTTGCTCGACCGATAACGCGCGATCACAACGATTTTTCTCTCACCTCCGCTGCCACGCATCGATCGCTGAGTGGGATCGCTCTGCTCTCCTCCAAAACCTTTTACCGTTCAAGGGCACCCCGATCAAAACCGCTGGTTTCCAAGCCGTGGGTCCCACCTTCGTACGTTGGCGCTTTTCGTTTCTCCCCCCGCGGTTCTCTAGCTCCAATGTGACCAAGTGCTTAAGGCTCCTCCATTTCGGCCCTGTTTGCCCAGCGAGCAGCTCCTTTTCCCGTTCCGGGGCTCCCAGGGGCTACATCGACCTCCTGCACAGTCTCCATGGGCCTTGGTCAGCGCGCTTTGACCGAGGACCTTGTCGTTACACACCGGCTACCATGGCCACTGGTTCAGGGTGTTTTCGATTGCTGTTTTGGATTCTTCAAGGATTTGTTTCGTCCCGATACAGTCATGGTTCTATGACAGTCGTTTATGGATCTGATTTGGATCAGTCATGGAAGGATGGTGACGTGTTCCAATCATCCTCTTTCTCCGATGGCTTCGATGATATCTTGATAGCTTCTGACACCTTTGAGCACTCTCCTTCAGTGTATCCAAAACTTTGAAATCGAGGTCTTTGTACCACCTCCAATGGTTGAGTCATCCCTTTTCCATTAACACCAAGTCCTCCACCTTTATATCCCATCTTGGTAAGGATTCTCATGCCAGTTCCTGAAATGGGCACCTCCACATTTCTAATTGAAATAGTGATGCGAAAATGAAATTGAAGAATGATCAACATTGTTTACCTCAACTGTTGATTCTGAAACAGGTGATGATGGCTTCGCTAAGCCTTCGTTGCGCTTCAAGTTTTCCAAGGCCTCTTCCATGGCTCGCAGCTGAAGCTGCAATCTTTGCTTCTCCTCTTTCTCTTCTTGTAGTAGTCTCCTCAATTCAACATTCTCTTCTTGAAGACTCTGACTGATTCAGAGAAGATGATGAAGAAGATGAATGTACACTTGAGGGGGTAGATGGAGGGTCATCCTCTTCTCTTTCTTTCTCCCATTCCTCTCTTGCCATTTTCTCCTCATAAGTTGCATACATTATGTCTACCATTTTTGACATCCTATAGAAGGCCTTGTAAATATCTCTATCACCCTCCGTTTTCTTTCATGTTTTGCGTTCAATCATGCGATTCGCATCAACAAGAAGACCACTCTAATACCAAACTTGATCTGTATCTCTTCAGCTACCGGAATTATCCAAGACCTTTTACTTTTGCATTGTAAGTAGAATTGCATATGAAAGAGTTTTGAACAACCACATGTGCTTGCTTCAAGGAAGATAAAACATAACAACAACCATCAAATCAATGAACACAAACACATTGATAACATAGTTCACCTAGTGTGGGTTACGTCTTTGGGCTCTCATGTCAAGAGTGGGGAGGTCGCTTCATTAAATGTTGCAAGATGATGATGTACATGGTATGTTCTTTGCCATTACAAGGACAAATGCCCTCAACCTAAGTGGCATGTCTCTGCACGATACATTCTCCCTATAGGAACTCTCACTCAAATGGGTCTTCCTTCAGCATGACAAGCTAACAAATTCTCATAAAATGTGGCATACAAGTATCCCTCAACATAATGGTAAACAAGGATCTCAACAACAAAAACATCATTTCATCAAATCAGAGGAAAAACATGGCATAACTGCATCATTTACCTCCACTCTCGGTGCTGGCCGAAAAATGAAAAGCTCAGTTGCTGAAATGGACACAACCGCTGAATTCGTGGCGCAAAATCATGTCAAACGAGTATAAACTTTGTGCCTTTCTGACACTGTCAAATTTTGGACCCTCGGGCATCTTGAAGATTCCCCCAAAGATTCCTTCCTGAAGATGGCCGAAAAATCCGTTGTTCGGGTGAAGATTTTGAGCACACCACTACGCTCCCTATGAAATTATGTGAAAAATGACTGTAAAGTTGGCAACATTCTGCCTCGGTAACAAAAGTAGCCCCCAAGTGAATCGTTTAGATTCCACAAGATTCTCCAAAGAGTCTTTGTTGTTGGACCCCTGAATTTATACTACTCAGATGGAGATTCTGACTGCACGGTTGGACTCTTGGCGAGAAAACGTGCAAAAATGACTATCCACTTGTCGAATTCTATCACTGGCATCTCTGGCCCTTAAGGGAATCTTTCTTACCATCTTGTGGATTCTCGTTCATGGTTTCGCCCCACTGCAATTCATTGTTCGGGCCGTGGTTATGGTTCCATCGCTCATAATTCCCTGGGTTGGAACTCCTCTGTTGGCCAAATGCATTATAGTGGCTCATATAAAATGTTGTGGGTAGAGTTAACAACATTTTTCCACTTGGGGCGTTGTTGGCGTGACCAAGTGGGGTGCGTGAGGCCCGAGTTCATACCTGATTTGGAGCCATTTTCGTTTGCCGCATTGTCATTTTTGAACCAACGATTTTTTTAATAAATATTAGGCATCTTAATTGCGAGAGATACACCATTTTGGAGTTGACGCTTGGTTGGGCGACTTTGTAATGTTTCAGATGGCGTTTGGAATTATGTGCCTGATCCTCGCGGGTTGCATGGTTTGTTAACTGAAACATACAATTCTTGTTGTTGTTGTTGTTTTTTTTTTCTTTTTTAAACTATATATGGTCCATAACCATTTCAAAACTTATATGGTTATATATATTATATAGCATGCCAAATTCGTTGACCATTTTAACAATATGTGATTTTAATATATGTTTGTTTTTGTTTTATAATGTTTTCTTTGGATTTTATTTGATTTTGTTTTTGTTTTTTTTTCTTGTTTTTTTTTGTTTTTGGTATTTTAACAATATTTATTTTGTCTCTTTGCAGGAATAAGGAACCAATGTCTGGGTGCCAAGTGTCAATGACTGAGTGACTAGTTTTCCACCACGTAACCTTGTGGGTCCCACCTACTCATTGGGATGCCATGTGGCACAGTGCGGCCCACTCTTTTTGCCTCTCTTAGCAAACTTCAAACTGTAATAAGTTTCTCATATGAACTCAGATTTGAGTGTCGTTCGCACTGTTGGAATCAGGGCGACGAGCACTATGATCTGGTCCTAGTTTGGCTTCCATATGATAACTTTTATTTTAGAGCTATTTTGAGCCATTGATGAGTTTTGAGCATGTCTGGAGCCACCTGGATCATTCCTCCCCACTGAGGAGATTTTTCTCCTCCAAAAACATGAACATAGTCTACAAGTTCTGTGTTAGATCATCTGCACCACAAGTGTCTCAACAGGGTGCACTTCCTTCTCCTTCACCCTTGTCCTTCGAATCCATAAGTGATGAACTGACACCTGCATCCTCTGCAAACTGATGAGCCCCAATTTTTGGTACAATTTGGGCTCATTTGGCCTACTTACCTTGCTCAAACATTCATCTTTTATCACTTATGCATTCATTTCTTAGTATATTTGTGTTATTTGTAGGAAGAAGGGCAGGCATTATATCTATGTGGCTAATACATGATGATTTCAAGTTTTTGGCATTAAAGAGAGCAAAAGACCACGCAGAAGGAGACAAGGAGACATCAAAGGTGGCATTGCGGGTTCATAGGGATGTTGTCCACAGTCTTGATGACCTTCCTCGTGATTTTCACCTTAACTCCGAGCTCCAATAGCTCTCCCCACCGAGCTTAAAGGCAACCAACATGTTCTACAGGATCAGCAGTTTACAGCAGTTTGACTTTCAGTTGGACAGCCAAGCTCCACGAATGGAGGAAGCCAGCTTGATCTTCATTGTGTATAAATATGAAGGCCGTAGCCTTTGATAGGAGCTTTTTGAACCTTTGAACTATTCTTGTACTTTCTGAGCACGAGCTGCAGCTCGGTGTTTGTTTTTGTAAGCCAGTTTTGGCATGACATTAGACTTTTGATTATGAATAAAGGCAAGCAGATTTGGATCTAATTCTGAGCTTTTAAGGGAGCTATAGCTCTTAGGTTAGGGCCCAACCTGAGAGCAATAGACCTCCTCTTCCTTGTATTGTTACTTGTTTCCTTGCAGCACTTTATTTCCTTTGTTTTGACATGCATTTAGAATTTACAGTCTGCTGATTTGGTCTCTTGTATGTGATTGAGTAGGATTCATTTACAGTTAAAGTGCTTTCAGTTGCGTAGATTAGAGTAGGAGGATTGTAATTCATTAGAGCTCAAAAAAGGTTGATAGTGCACCAGCTGCCATCTCTATCTAGAGATTGGGGGTGTGGGCTGTACCAACCACCAAAAACGCAGTCTTATGCTTCCATGCAAGCTGCCATACAGTCATTGCAATCGTAGATCTTTCCATGCATTTTGCTCTAGAGCCATACTTCTTCATTCTAACTCCATGCACGACTTCTCTTCACGATTTACATTGCTGTTCATTGGTTAAATAGCACAGGTAGCACAGGTTAATGGATTCTCGTTTTTGGTGCAAGACATAAGCAATTTGTTTTATTTACACTGCTCAGTATCACTCCATTTCCTTCTTATTCTTCTTACCCACGCCTAAAGCCACCTACTCGACCTCTGTTCAGTTCGTTTACCTTCCAACTCTTCCATTGCCCATGTAGCTCCATTTTCTTGACCTTTCATTGATCCCATCCTTCTATCCACCAACCACTTCGTGCACTCTTTCTCCATCTTATTTCTCTGCTCCTGAGCCATCACAAGCTCCATCTCCATCTTACATATCCACCCATACCGCTCCATCACTTCACCATCACCCAAAACTCCCACGGTAGAACATCCAGTAGAAGTTAGCAGACTTCCTGTAGAATTCCTGAGTTTCCTGTAGGATCCCCTGCAGACATCCTGTAGGAGCCTGCAAACTCGGTTGCCGAGCACCTGAACGTTGTGGACTTCTGTGGACTGATGCTAGGGACCCCCTGGGACTTCTCCTAGCCCTCCTGACCTTTCCTAAGCTTTCTCTCCCTTCGCACCACCTCTGCACAGCCAAACCCTAATAAGAAACAAAATCATAATCACTCCATCCACTTAAGCAAAGATACAAAAACAATGTTCTTTTCAATGGAAGTAGTTTGAGTTCATGCATTTCACATCACTAGAAGTAATGGCATCATTTTTAGACATTTGCACTCTCACTATTGCATCATAGAGGTTAAACTAGTCAGATTAGGGTTTACTAGGGTTTCCATGTTTTGGTTGGCTTTCAGTTCATTTTTGCAAAGTAGATTAATTTCCTCTGAGATAGCCTTCGTCCATCATTTAGAAATCTTCTTCTGAGAACATATAGAAGTTGGCTTGAGCCCTAGCGGACTTGTGCCAGCTGACCAAGTGACAGCTGCGACAAGAGCTAGTACTTGTGCATACAGCATCGTCGCTTCCAAGTTTGTACGAACTACCGAGTTGATAAAATTAGAGATAGGAAGCCCCAGGAGTTGTAGCATTATTGCAACAATACTGGAGCCTGCCATCTTTTTGGCGCCGTTGCCGGGGAAGCGTCAGAGTATTAGTAATTGTTGCTTTTCTTCTATTTTCATACTCTTGCCTTCTGCTAAGTAGTTTATTTCATTTCCATTCTGCAAAAGTAGCATAGACATTTCCTGCTTTCATAGATTAACATTTCCTGCTTTCATAGATTAGCATTTCCTGCTTTCATAGACTAGCATTTCCTGCTTTCATAGATTAGTGTTTCAATTCTGCAAGCGTAGACTAGCATTTCCATTCCTGCAATTTCATTTGAGCAAAGTAGATTAGTTCTTTCTTGCTTTCAGTTTAATTCTGCATCTTTATAGTTAGTTGTAGATCAATCTGTTTCAGTTTTGCAGGTACCACAGAAAAAAGCAAAAGCAATCAAAAAAAAAAAAAAGAGTCTTTTCCATTTCATGCCTCGTAGAAACCGAGATAAATCAGGCAAATTCCTACCCAACACCCCCACCACATCACTGAGTCACCCTTCTCTCTTCTTCGGTGACAGTGATCCAGAAGAACCTATAGGTGAACCTCCTGAGATATACGAAGATCCTATAGCAGAAGAAGAATTAGAGACCATCCCATCTGAAACTATGGCTGACAATAGAAGAGAAGATGAGAGAATAGAAGGTGCCTTCCCCATCCGAGAGACCAATGGAGAGATGAAAATGAAGAACATTAGCCCATCCGCCTTACCTCACTTCCATGGACTGACTACTGAAGATCCTGATACCTTCCTATTTGAGTTTGTTGTCCTTTGTAGAACCTATGACTATACTGAAGATGAGCAAAAGCTGAAACTCTTCCCTTCCACTCTTAAGGATGCAACATTACGCTAGTTCATGGGCTTACCTGGGAATAGTATCACCACTTGGGCTCAGATGCAGCAAGCTTTCAATACCAAGTACAGGGATTATTGTAGGTCTAAGGAAACCAAGGGAGAAATCTTTCGGATGACCATGGGAAATGATGAGTCCTTAGAGGATTATGAGGAGAGGTTCCAACTTAGCTATAAGCGGGCCAGGTGCACACTTGACCCTGAATCCCTCAAGTTGGTCCTGCTCCGAGGAGTCCCTGAAGACCTCTTAGATACCCTTCACATGTTAGCTGGGGGGGACATTTACCAACTGCCTTATGAGGACATCAAGACTGTGTTTAGAAACCACTCCAGGGCAGCTCGGAAACGGGGTAGAGGAAACCTCCTCTCAACTAGTGTCACTTTCTCCAAACATGAGCTTGCAAATCAATTAGAAGATCTTAAGAGTGAGGTGAGACAGACCATTGCCATGCAGCTGGACACATTCAGGATCCAGCAGAAGAAAGAAGAAGCTGAGAGAGCCTTGGCTGTCTTCTACCCTAGGTGCACAAGGAGACACCCTAAGAACGAATGCCCATTGCATTCGGTTGAAGTATGTTTCGTTTGTGAGGAGGACCATCCCACAAATCAGTGTCCAACCTTACCTGGGTTTAAAGCCATGTACCAAGGGACAGAAGCTCCCACTGAACCTCTCTATTACCTCAACCAAAGGAGACCACAAGGATCTAGACCTTATCAGCAGGGAATGCAAGGGGCATCTCAAGCTTATTACAGCCCCAACCAATCGAATCATATGCCTTCCTGGGGTCCCCCTGCTCATCCTTCCTGGTCCATGCCTCTTCCATGGTCTTATCCACCTCAGTACCCTACTCAACCTACTTCTCATTCATATCATTCACATGCCCAGCCACAGCCTCAGTGGAGTGCACCTCAGTCGGGGTGGAGGCCCCAGTACAATGCTCCTCCCGCCATTTTGCCTCCACCACCAGTTCAACCTTAGCCATTACCTCCTGCTCCTCCAAGGCAACCTCAAATGCCTGCTCAACCGAACCCGAACCCCAACAATAGACAGGCCCAGCAGGTATACGCTGGGGAAACATCATGCCCTACCTATGCTGTGGAGATCCAGGAGATCAATCTTCGATCTGGCAAGACTCTTCCAGATCGCCAACCTCCTCCCCCAGAGGATAAGGAAGATAAACAGGAAAGTGAACCAAAGGCTATTCCACCCTTTCCTGAGAGACTAACAGCCACCACACAACCCAACCCAGAGGAGGATGAGCTTCTGGGTGAGCTCAAGCAGTTGTGTGTAAAAATACCACTTCTCCAAGCCATCAAGGATGTGCCAATATACAACAAACTGGTTAAGGAAAAGTGTTTCAAACACCCAGGCAAGCGGAAGAAAGATGCTTCAACCATCAATGTCATAGGACAACTGTCTGACCTTATGTTAGGACAAGTCATCTGCCCAAAGTACCTAGATCCTGGAAGTCCTGTAGTAGATGTCCACATCAATGGCACCATCATACCTCACACCTTGATTGATCTGGGGGCTGCCATTAATGTGATGACCAGGGATACCATGCTCAAACTCAATCTTCAGGGTTCCTTGAGGAAGACCTCAACAGTACTGCAATTAGCAGATCGCTCCACGGTGACTCCCGAAGGGATTGTGGAGGATGTCTTGGTCTCTATCGACTCTTGGGAATACCCTGCAGATTTCTTGGTTCTGCAACCCAAGGCAAAGCTTACTGGATATCCTCTCATTTTGGGAAGGCCTTGGTTAGCCACTGCGGATGCTTACATAAGTTGCCGAGCAGGAAATATGACCATCAAAAATGGTCCTATGTCCAAGCAGCTAGTCCTATACCCTCATGCCCAACCCTCCTTAGAGCATGACTTACCACTCTGGTTGGAGGAAGGAGAGGAAGACGAGGTGTACTTAGCACCTATGTGCACCCTAGATACCACCAGAAGAGACCCACCAACCGAGGATGACTTGATTGAGACCCTGATCCAGAATCCACCTTCCAGCGCACTACCCTTAGAGAAATTGGTGGAGGATGCCCAAGCCAGCACCCTAGTGGATCTTTGTACGACCAACCCTGTCACTCCCAGAGTCAAGAATGTGGAGTTCGGCCCTGAGAGAACGTTAAAGATCAGCTCCTCCCCATCTTTTTCCCAAGAAAAGGAGCTGTGTAACCTGTTGGCCAGTCACCTAGATGCTTTTGCTTGGAGCTATAAGGAGATGAAAGGAGTCCATCCCTCGGTCTGTACCCATCACATATACATCAAAGAGGGTTGTAAACCGGTTAGGCAACCTTAGAGGAGAATGAATCCAGCCCTTAAGGACATTGTCAAGGAAGAACTGCAAAAACTGTTGGATGCCGGATTCATTTACCCCATCTCAGATAGTGAATGGGTGTCCCCTCTGGTGTTGGTTCCCAAGAAGAATGGGAAGTGGAGAATCTGTGTGGACTACCGAGAACTGAACAAAGCTACCAAGAAGGACCATTTCCCTCTACCTTTCATAGATCAAGTGTTGGATGGACTGGCAGGAAAGAAGTTCTTCTCTTTCCTGGATGGGTTTAGCGGGTACAACCAGATTCAAATCAGCCCGGAAGACCAAGATAAGACCACCTTCACTTGCCCTTGGGGTACCTTTGCCTACCGAGTTCTTCCCTTTGGGCTATGCAATGCTCCTGCTACCTTCCAGAGAGCTGTCTTAAGCATCTTCTCGGAGCTGGTCCATGATGCAGAGGAAATCTATATGGATGACTTTACTCCTTATGGGGCCAACTTCCAGGAAGCATTGTCCAATCTGGGAAAAGTCCTAACCAAATGCATTGAGATGAACCTGTCCCTTAGTCCTGAAAAATGTGAATTCCTGATGACTGAAGGGACTGTGTTAGGCCATACCATTTCTTGCCAGGGGTTACAGGTGGATCCTAACAAAATTGCTCTCATCAAGAAGGTTCCACCTCCTTAAAAGGTAAGGGATGTTCGGAGTTTCTTGGGATTAGCAAGATATTACCGGAGATTCATTAAAGACTTCAGCAAGCTAGCCTCGCCATTGTTTGGCCTGTTGGCAAAAGATGTGGAGTTTAAATGGACTGACGATTGTCAGAGGGCTTTGAATGAATTGAAGGACAAGTTGGTGTCAGCCCCAATCCCGAGAGGTCCAAACTGGGCCCTACCTTTCCACATCCACGCTGATGCCTCGAACAAAGCCATAGGTGCAGCTTTAGGACAAGTCGAACAAAAACTTCCATATGCCATTTACTTTGTTAGTAAAAACTTGTCCAAAGCTGAGTTGAATTACACTGTAACCGAGAAGGAATTCTTGGCTGTGGTCCATGCACTGAACAAGTTCCGACACTATATCACTGGCTATCAAGCATTTGTACATACAGACCATGCTGCCATTAGATATTTAATGAATAAACCAGATGTGAATGCTCGTATTATTAGATGGTTACTTTTGTTGCAGCAGTTTGATTTGACCATTGTTGACAAACCAGGTAAAGAAAATGTTGTTGCTGACTTTTTATCTAGATTGGATTTGTCTGCAGATGAGGATGGAACGGTGGATGACCAGATGCCTGATGAACATCTGTTTGTTGTCTCAGCACTCTCTCCATGGTTTGCTGATATAGAAAACTACCTTGTTTCAGCACAGTTCCCTCCACACCTATCTTCAAGAGAGAAGAGCAGAATCATTAGAAAAAGTGCCTCATTTACTTGGATCGGGGGCAATCTGTTCAAGCTTGGCCCCGATCAGATCTTAAGGCGTTGTGTAAGGGAGGAGGAAGTCTTTGATATCCTCCTCACCTGTCATGATGGGCCTTGTGGAGGACATTTTGCAGCAAAGAGAACTGCCTTCAAGATCCTGCAGGCAGGCTACTATTGGCCCACACTTCATCAAGATGTCAGAAGATATGTCAGCCAGTGTGACCAATGCCAAAGAATGGGGAAACCGACCCAAAGGGATGAGATGCCTCTCCAACCTCAGGTGACTCTTGAGCCATTTGAGAAGTGGGGTATGGACTTTGTGGGCCCAATCAACCCTCCTTCGAGGCAAAGGTCTTACATCATTGTGTGCACTGACTACCTGACAAAGTGGGCAGAGACCAAGGCAATCAAAGCAACAACAGAAGAAAAGGTGGCCGAGTTCCTAAGAGAAAACATCTTCTATAAGTTTGGCTATCCAAGAGAGCTGGTCACCGATCAAGGGAGCCAGTTCACCTCCAACCTGGTTGAAGATCTACTAGCTCATCACAAGATCAAGCATAGGACTTCCACCCCCTATCACCCTCAAGAAAATGGGCAGGTGGAAGTCACCAATAGAGCATTAGAAGGGATCTTGACTAAAGTGGTGAGCAACAGCAGAAAGGACTGGGCAGATCGCCTGGTTGAAGCCACATGGGCTTACAACACCACTTGGAAGACCACCACCGGCTTCACACCTTATGAGCTGGTCTATGGGAAGAAAGCTTTGCTGTCCATCGAGTTTGAATACAACACTTTGAGGATGGCAGCTCAGCTAGATCTAGATCTCAGCCATGCACAACAAGAAAGGTTATTGCAGCTGAATGGACTGGATGAGCACCGGATGCAGGCCCTCCTTCACTCCGAAGTGGTTCAACTTCAGAGAAAGGTGTGGCATGACCAACATCTCCATGACAAGCAATTTCAGCCAGGAGATTGGGCTTTGTTGTATGACTCCAGATACAAATATTTCAAGGGAAAACTGAGAACCAGATGGCTAGGACCATATACAGTGGAAAAATGTCATGACAATGGATCTGTGCTTATCCGGACCATTGATGAGGAAGCCATTCCCATGCTTGTCAATGGGCATAGATTGAAGATCTACAGGAAGCCTCTCTCAAGACAAGAGTTCATCAAAACTATGGAGAAATCAGTGTTAGTCATAGAGAAGGGTTCTGCCTCTGCTTTGGGCATACCCTGAAGAATCTAAAAAAAAAATAATAATAATAATAATAAAGATCCTTGGGTGAAAACCTCTCTGAGGCGCCCAAGGCAGGTGGTAGGGGTGAAAACCTCATTTGAGGCGCCCCTATTGTCTTTCAAAAAAAACAAAAAAGAGATTGGAAAAGATCCTTGAGTGAAAACCTCTTTGAGGCGCTTAAGGCAGATGGCAAGGGTGAAAACCTCAATGAGGCGCCCCTGTTATCTTTCAAAAAGAGAAAAAAAAAAAAAAAAAAGAGAAAAAAAGAGAAAAAACAACAAGAAAAACAAAGACAACAAGTTTATCATGTGAAATTGCATGCAGATTGCAGGTGTTCTATGGAGGAGAGGAAGCCTCTCAACTCAAAGCCAAGGGTCCTTATCATGCAGTCAGGACACCTCACCATCACCCCCTCCAAGAATACTCATTTTCTCCAAGGTATGTGCAATTTTATTACAGCTTGAGTCTTCTACAGGAAGACACAGATTTTCTACAGGAAGACGCAGATTTTCTACAGGAAGATGCAGATTTTCTACAGGAAGGTGCAGACTCTCTACAGGAAACGCAACCTTTCTACAGGAAGCTCTGTATTTCTACAGGAAACTTCCTGTAGAAGCTCAGAACGGCCCAAAATTCATTTCATGAGGAGATCTAACGGCTAAGGATCGGTTTGGACGCTTGCAAGCCACTATTGTCACCCTTGCACATTGTTGTTATCTTCTTCCACCATCCTTGTCGACATGCAACAAAGTTACCTGCACCAGCAAAGCAAATCGATGAGTTCTCAAGAAAAGACAAATTTTAAATGAAACAACGCTGGAGATCTCACACCATATTCATTCCAGTCATCCAGAAGCTCCGAGAGCATGATCGTGAGGCCAGATCCTTCGTCGTGCAGCATGCACCCAAGGAGGAAGAACTGTTACAAGACATCCCGTGGGAGTCCTGTAACAGTTAAGCCCGCTAGAGTGGATACCATTCACAGCGTCGGCCATATGCAATGAAACGCGGGCGCATGCAACCAAAGCATCCAATCCATCGTCGGCAGCCTGTAAACATGGACATCCGGGCCTGTGTAAGTTCGCCAGCAGCAGGTAAATCCACTCATCAGCGTCCACAAAACCGAAACATCGTGTGCAGCCGCGCAGGTAAGTGTCTCGACCCTTCCTTCCCTCAGATTGCATGAATTTTACTTTGATTTGATTGCAAAGTGTAAAGGTGAATGGGTTGAGCGGCCGTATGGCCATTTGGCCGGCCACGTCGGCCAGTTAATGGTCTAGTTGGATGTTTGGGTGGCGGCCATGACAAAAAGAACGGGCAGCACGCACGTGAGAGCAATCTCGTCGAAAAAAACGAGTTTAACAGAAGAGGCGGCGGCAGATCTGCGGGAATTGATGCGGCAGCAAGTGAACGCGCAGTTGAATGATGGGATGATGTCACCCAACGGTCCGGCGGGGACAACTCACCCTCGCGCCACGGATTCCGCCGAATTCAAAATCTAATTGGCTAGATTGCACTCATGCATTTATCAACCACCGTTTTGAACTCGAGCGGCTATCCTGATCTTTCTGCAGTTCGATACGCCGAGCCTTTGGCTATAGGAACGATTGTGAAGCACACTCAAGGCGCAGACCGACTGCAGTCTTTCCCGAAAATCGCGCGCTGCATTCTACAGGAACGCTGTCATTCTACAGGAACGCTGTCATCCTACAGGAACGCATTTTCTACAGGAAGGCAGGTGCCTCACGTAAAAAGGTGGCAAATTAAAAAGGTAACCCTGAACTCTTCATGCACTGGTTATTAAAGGTGGCAGAATTGTCGTCCACAGTCTGGTCATAGAAAAATGGTGAAATTGTTGTCTGTTGTGCCAATATTGTCATTCTACAGGATGTCAGGGTAATTAAACTGTGTTAAGCTCCTCAGGGATAAGTTTTGTGGATTATGTGCATGACATTCTACGCTTTGTCTCAGTAAACCAAATTTCTTCCACAATCACCACCTCTGGTTAAGGAAACTGTTTTATCATGCCGGGTGGGTTTATTAGACGAGAACCCACTGATTCAACCAAATTAAGGGAAAACCAGGAGGTGGTGGAGCTCTTCACACGGGTTCAATGGATATCTTTTTGTGACAAATTGCAGGGTTACGACGATGAAGTGGCAGAAGAATTTTTGCAGGCTCTGAGGCCGAAATCCAAGACACTGGCCACAGTGAACTTCAGGGGTCTAAGCCTCAAGCTCACCCCGCAATATATCAGTTGAATTACTGAACTTCCAATGGGTTTTCCATGGGATAAGGAAGAAAGGAAGTTGAGCCAGCAGGCCAAGAAAGAATTCTTTCCACCTGAGGAGGAATTCTCGGAGGACAAAAATGGGGTGCGTAGAACCAGTTTGCTGCCACCATGGAATGAAGTTAGCCTGCAAATCATGAAGTATATAACCTGTGAAGGCCGTTTTAGCATCGTGTACGCGTATCACTTTCGGTTTCTCACTGAATTGAGGCACCGGGTTGATCTTCCTGTAGAACAGAAACTGAGCATTCCTTATTTCCTGCTACAGTCCCTAATTGAGTGTGCCACAAAGTTAAAAGAAGGCATACCAGATCAGGTAGCCCACCATGGGTTGATCAAACTTCTTGTGGAGGATGCGCTTCATTCATATAAGGTTCCCCTCTCATGGGAATCATTCAGGAATTTGACAAGAGATGGAGACATAAGGATGTTGATTGAAGAAACGGGTTCCTCCAGCAGTGAGGAAAAAGAAGCAGTGGCCGAGGGAAAGAAAGAAACAGGCCAGAAGACCCCGACCACAGTGCAGAAGAAAGAACAAAAGAAGAAGCATGAGAAAAAGGATGACAAGGAAAAAGGTGACACACCCATCTTGTCAGCAAGAGAGAAGAGGTTGCAGAGCAGAACAGACAAAGATGAGAAGGTCCACATTAGCCCAAGCACCTCATCAGCACCCGCAACCAAACCAAAAAGCAAAACCCATGCAGCAAAGCAAGCAAAGGTGGTGACACCCGTGTCTACAGGAAAGCAGAAACAGGCTTCTACAGGAAGCCCGAAAACAGAGAAAGGGTCTTCTACAGGAAGCCCGAAATTGGCAAAAGGGTCTTCTACAGGAAGCCCGAAAATTACCAAAACAGGGGCTTCTACAGGAAGCCCGAAATTGGCTAAAACAGGGTCTTCTACAGGAAGCCCTGAAAAGGTGAAACCCAAGGAGAAGAAGGTGGACATTCTGGCGAGGGAGGCAGCAGCTGTACTAGCTGGCCTCAGCACGCCACCTAAGCCAAAAGAAATGAGGAAGAGGGAGACCCCTCTATACTTTAAAGCTCGAAGAAGTGTTAGGATAAAGACGGGCAAGCCACAGCCTTCGTCCGGCAGCCCAATTGTCATTGAAGATGCCCCTGCTTCTCCCAAGGAAAAATCCCCATCAAGGATAACAGTCACCTATGAGAAGGGGAGTCCAAAGAAAAATACGTGGCAAGAAAGGTTAGACCTGTTGACTGAAAAAGCTCGGCTACAGGAGGTTGAAAATGTTCTACAGGACACTCTGGCCCGGCTACAGGAAACCGAGAAGAGGGAAGGAGAAGAACCCTCATCACCACCAAAGGAGGGTGAGATAGAGCCACCTAAAGAGGCAGAAAAAGAACATATACCAGAGCCCAGCCCTCAGCCTAGTCTGAGTTCATACTACACCTTTTTAGAGGCGGGCAAAATCATACCGCAGAAATTTACTGTACCCCTATTTTTTGCATTAGAAGAAGAAAGAGTCTGAACCCACACATGGATGCAAATCGCCAAGTCAAAGGGTGTGGCAGACATAGGTCCCTTACAAGAGCAACTCAAGGAGGTCAGGAGTGAATTCGCCATGGCTAAACATGTGGCTAATTGCCAATGTGTGCTTCTACAGGAAGAGAACCAGAAGCTGAGATTGCAGCTACAGGAGCTAAGGGCAGGGGCAGGTACATCCTCCAAAGACACCACAGAAGAACAACAAGGCAAAAAGGAGCTGACCACCAGTCTTGAGGAGCCAATGACACTTCTACAGGAAACAGAACAGCAAGCACAAATTGAAGTGCAAGCTCTAAAAGAACAGCTGCAGCAAAAGGAAGCACAATTGGCCTGCATGGCCAGTTGGGCCATGGAGGCAATACAGTGTAGACAACCTGCAAAATCCTATGGTTTGTACTTGAAAGATCAATGGCTGCAGTTCCAAATAAATACCTTGGCACAAAGAGGTATTTCACATATCCAAAACCCACAGCAATTTTCTGAATTGTGTAGTACTAGTTCGTCAGAAGACAAACACAAATTAGCAGAGTTCTACCTCCACAATCTGGCTTTGCCTAATGAAGTATCCTGGGATCCCAATATTGCCTTGGGTGATATGCAATTGATGGCGTTCGCTTCATGGTTGAACCATGAGGATCAAAGAGCAGCTGAAGCAAAATCGGTCATGAACCGAGAATTGAGCGAGCCACTGTTCATTCGAGCAGAACCAGAGGATCCGGTTGCACTCATCTCAGCACACCAACAGTTGTCTACCGATCCCACAGCTTCCTTGAGATTTATGGACCAACAGGCCCAAGCCATAGCTCATTTTGAAGACATGGAAAGACTGCTAGGAGAAAGTGCTGCCCAAGCATGTACACGCAGGTGGAATACCTTGGCACACAGTTTGAAAATCCGAGAGTACCATACCCCAATTCGGATGAGGGAAGCTTTGGTAAGGGTAGACCTTTACAAGAAATCCATGCAAAGCCTCCAGGCCAGCTAGATTGGCCTTAAACTCAGCCCACCACTACTGCTAGGGTCGACTGAAGGCAATACAGAGGAGGATGACAGTGAACAATGGGAAGAGGTGAACAGGAAAGTTGGGTTTCATATCAGCAAGGAGGACACTACCACAGAGGCTTGGGATGTAAGGGAAGCAGTAAAAGCAATGAAGGATGAAGATTTGGATTAAGTTGCTCAAGGATGAGCAAATATTTTAGCTGGGGGGTGATGATGAGCCCCAATTTTTGGTACAATTTGGGCTCATTTGGCTTACTTACCTTGCTCAAACATTCATCTTTTATCACTTATGCATTCATTTCTTAGTATATTTGTGTTATTTGTAGGAAGAAGGGCAGGAATTATATCTATGTGGCTAATACATGATGATTTCAGGTTTTTGGCATTAAAGAGAGCAAAAGACCACGCAGAAGGAGACAAGGAGACAGCAAAGGTGGCATTGCGGGTTAATAGGGAGGTTGTCCACAGTCTTGATGACCTTCCTCGTGATTTTCACCTTAACTCCGAGCTCCAATAGCTCTCCCCACCGAGCTTAAAGGCAGCCAACATGTTCTACAGGATCAGCAGTTTACAGTAGTTTGACTTTCAGTTGGACAGCCAAGCTCCATGAATGGAGGAAGCCAACTTGATCTTCATTTTGTATAAATATGAAGGCCGTAGCCTTTGATAGGAGCTTTTTGAACCTTTGAACTATTCTTGTACTTTCTGAGCACGAGCTACAGCTCGATGTTTGTTTTTGTAAGCCAGTTTTGGCATGACATTAGACTTTTGATTATGAATAAAGGCAAGCAGATTTGGATCTAATTCTGAGCTTTTAAGGGAGCTATAGCTCTCAGGTTAGGGCCCAACCTGAGAGCAATAGACCTCCTCTTCCTTGTATTGTTACTTGTTTCCTTGCAGCACTTTATTTCCTTTGTTTTGACATGCATTTAGAATTTACAGTCTGCTGATTTGGTTTCTTGTATGTGATTGAGTAGGATTCATTTACAGTTAAAGTGCTTTCAGTTGCGTAGATTAGAGTAGGAGGATTGTAATTCATTAGAGCTCAAAAAAGGTTGATAGTGCACCAGCTGCCATCTCTGTCTAGAGATTGGGGGTGTGGGCTGTACCAACCACCAAAAACGCGGTCTTATGCTTCCATGCAAGCTGCCATACAGTCGTTGCAATCGTAGATCTTTCCATGCATTTTGCTCTAGAGCCATACTTCTTCATTCTAACTCCATGCACGACTTCTCTTCACGATTTACATTGTTGTTCATTGGTTAAATAGCACAGGTAGCACATGTTAATGGATTCTCGTTTTTGGTCCAAGACATAAGAAATTTGTTTTATTTACACTACTCAATATCACTCCATTTCCTTCTTCTTCTTCTTACCCACGCCTAAAGCCACCTACTCGACCTCTGTTCAGTTTGTTTACCTTCCAACTCTTCCATTGCCCACGTAGCTCCATTTTCTTGACCTTTCGTTGATCCCGTCCTTCTATCCACCAACCACTTCGTGCACTCTTTCTCCATCTTATTTCTCTGCTCCTGAGCCATCACAAGCTCCATCTCCATCTTACATATCCACCCATACCGCTCCATCACTTCACCATCACCCAAAACTCCCACGGTAGAACATCCTGTAGAAGTTAGCAGACTTCCTGTAAAATTCCTGAGTTTCCTGTAGGATCCCCTGCAGACATCCTGTAGGAGCCTGCAAACTCGGTTGCCGAGCACCTGAACGTTGTGGACTTCTGTGGACTGATGCTAGGGACCCCCTGGGACTTCTCCTAGCCCTCCTGACCTTTCCTAAGCTTTCTCTCCCTTCGCATCACCTCTGCACAGCCAAACCCTAATAAGAAACAAAATCATAATCACTCCATCCACTTAAGCAAAGATACAAAAACAATGTTCTTTTCAATGGAAGTAGTTTGAGTTCATGCATTTCACATCACTAGAAGTAATGGCATCATTTTTAGACATTTGCACTCTCACTATTGCATCATAGAGGTTAAACTAGTTAGATTAGGGTTTACTAGGGTTTCCATGTTTTGGTTGGCTTTCAGTTCATTTTTGCAAAGTAGATTAATTTCCTCTGAGATAGCCTTCGTCCATCATTTAGAAAGCTTCTTCTGAGAACATATAGAAGTTGGCTTGAGCCCTAGCGGACTTGTGCCAGCTGACCAAGTGACAGCTGCGACAAGAGCTAGTACTTGTGCATACAGCACCGTCGCTTCCAAGTTTGTACGAACTACCGGGTTGATAAAATTAGAGATAGGAAGCCCCAGGAGTTGTAGCATTATTGCTACAATACTGGAGCCCACCACAAACCTGTATTACAATCTTTGCAAATTACATGCTCAATTACATGACCAGTAATGACCCAAGCATCCCCATACTTGCCACAAGTTCATAACACACACTCTGTGGTCAAGTTTACATCATAATGGAAACCAATACCCTAGTTATCAACACAAGGCCAAAACATCATTGTTGCTTTAATAAGCGATGGAAATCACATAATCACTTTTACAATTTAAATCACAACACATGATTTGCAAAATGTGGCCATGAAAATCTACCAAATCTATTAAAACCATCTCTTACTCAACAAAGTGATCCACGAGGAATGTGGCAGATTTGCTTGTTGAACATCTTCACTAGCTGGTTTCTGCACGGGCGCTTTGTCCTTAAGACGCTGCCCTGGATGGAGCCTCCAAAATGTGGTTCTTTGATGACCACCTCTGTTGCAATGAATGCAAAATGTCTTCTTCCTCTAGACTTGCTTAACCTGATTTCCCTGATGTGGAGAAGGCCTTTCACACCTCATCCTTTTTCTTGCTGCCATTCTCTTCCAACACTCAGGAACCACATGGTTATGTAAACCACAAAACTACATGTTTTTCTATGCCACGATTTGTGTTCATAATTACATGCTTGTAATCAAAATGAACTCTAGAATACTGAGACGTTTTATGCCTCTCCTGGCTGTCTCTGATGCAATTTTGGTGATGAGAGCTTTCCTTAGCTCTTCCTCTGCAATGTGCATTGTCATTGAAGGATGGTGATGTGTTCCAATCATCCTATTTCTCCAATGGCTTCGACAATGTCTTGGAAGCTTCTAACACCTTTGAGAACTCTCCTTTAGTGTATCCCAAACCTAGAAATCAAGGTCTTTGTACCACCTCCAATGGTTGATTCATCCTTTTTCCATTAACATCAAGTCCTCCTCCTTTATATCCCATCTTGGTAAGTAGTCTCATGCAAGTTCCTGAAATAGGTACCTCCACATTTCCAACAGAAATAGTGTCATGCGAAAATGAAATTGAAGAATGATCAACACTGTTTAACTCAACTATCAATTATGAAACAGGTGATGATGGTTTCGCTAAGCCTTCGTTGCGCTTCAAGTTTTCCAAGGTCTCTTCCATGGCTCATAGCTGAAGCTACAATCCAATTCTTGGATGATACAAATGAGAAGACCTCCTTTGTATATATAGGAGTCTAATGGGTCACAATATAATCAGAGCCTACATAACAATAATAATGTAAGGGCACAACAATAACAATAGTGGGCTTCTATGGGGCACAAAAATAACAATATGGGAGCTACATGGGCACAACAATAACAATAAGGGGGCTACACTAGTATTATAGGGACCTAACAAATGATCATTTCCTTATATAATTCTTTCATGACGTCTTCTAGCGCTCTTATCTCCTATAATGAAGCTATCTAGAAACCCTCCTCATGAGAACTTTAGGCTATCAAGACTTGGATTTTCGTGTGAAACCTTTCATTCTCTTGTCGTGAATGGGCCAGATTATTTTCTAGTTCTTTTACCTTGTTCAACAAATGCTCAATGTTCTTCTCTGTTGCAGCGGAGAATGCAAATCCTATAAAAGTTATTGCATTGGATTGTTTATAGTATCTGCCACTATATCCCTTTCATGGTTACTGATATCGGTTTGGTCAATTCTCGGGCTAAGCATATGTGCCTTTCTTGAACAATATTGTTTGCACCCTGATCGAATCTGAAACTTGAAAGATCTAACACTCGATCTTCCTCTTTAGTCGATGCCCACCTCTCCAAGTGGTAGATGTCTTCCAGTGAGTGGTGTAGGAGGCTTAATATCCATAGGAGGCAATATGGCTTATGTTTATTTTTGAGTTTGCTCCTTTTGTCTATGTTCTTCCTGAATTTGCTTATCTGCCCTCTCTTTTGCAAGTATTTCTTCCTCGATCTTCTTTGTTGCTTCCTCTTCTCTTCCTCTTGCTTTCTTTTAGTTTCTTCCAACTTCTTATTTCTTCTTCCTGTTTCCACCTGTCCTCTTCTTGTTTTCTATTTTCTTATTCCTGCTTCTTCCTTTCTTCCTCTTTCTTCTTGGATTTTTGCTTAGTCTTGATAAAAAAAATTTGTCTTTCCTTCTTTGTTACCTCTGTTGGACACAGATTGTCATTGATGTCAATATGGCAATATTCAAGAGGAGGAGACAGAGCATATCGGAGTCAAGAGGAGCAAATGGACCGAGAGGAGCAGATGGAGCAAGAGGAGCCAAGAGGAGCAATATATATAGAGCCATCGGTATATGCCAAAGAGAAGGTGCACACAGAGCCATCGGTGGAGCTGCAGGAGGAACCATATAGCAAGGAAGCATATCAGAGTCATCAGGAGCTATCAGAGGAGCAATGGATGTGTTTAAAAGAAAATAGAGGACGCAGAGAGCCATCAGAGCAAACAAAGCCATCGGGAGGATTATAGTGTATATGGTATCAAAAGATAATTATATATATATAGCAGGCGGAATACACCATTGCTAAAACCGTGGTTGAACACGGTTGAAACTCCTGGAGAAAAGTTGCTGAAACACCAATTTCTCCATTTCTGAAACACCGACACTTGTCAAAAATTTGCTGATACACCAGTTTCAGCGTTGCTGCAACACCAGTTTCAGCGTTGCTGTAACACCAGTTTCGGCGTTGCTGAAACACCACTTTCGGCGTTGCTGAAACACCACTTTCGGCGTTGCTAAAACACCACTTTCGGCGTTGCTGAAACACCTCCGCGACGACATTATATTTCCGAGTTGATAAAACACCTCCGCGACGACATTATATTTTTGTGACACCATCAATCGAAGGTAATCATGAGGAAGATAAAGCGAATGGAGGAGGGAAGCCGGAAGGTCAAGCAAGTGTTGAGGAAGCCGAAGCTCAAGCGAGCGAGGAGGAAGCCAAAGAGCCATTGAGTAAGTGGAAATGAACGGACAAAGGCATGAGAATGTATAAAACAGTAAAAACAGGGAATTGTTGTAGCTGCTATTGTTGCTGTTGCTGTTGCTGTTGTTGCTGCTGTAGCTGCTGTTGCTGTAGCTGCTGTTGCTGGAGCTGTTGCTGCTGTTGTTGCTGCTGTAGCTGTTGTTGCTGGAGCTGTTGCTGGTACTGTTGTTGCTGCTGTTGCTGTAGCTGTTGTTGCTGTAGCTGCTATTGCTGTTGCTGCAACTGCTGAAAGTTGCTGAAATACGCTGTGAAGGCCGTTACAACTGCTGAAAGTTGCTGAAATACGCTGGAGGAAATAGAGGCCGTATGAGGGTCCAACAGAACAGAAAGAGGGTGCAGCAAAATAGAAAGAGGGATGAAGGACCAACAGAACAGTAGGCAGTCGAAGGGGAGAAACAGCCAGCAGAGAAATAGTCATGCTGAAGCATTCATTGTGACAATGAGAACTTAAGCTTGAACAGAAAATTGTTCTTTATACAGAGTTTAGTGCAGCTAACAGAAGACTGACTAAAGCTGTGTGAAGACATTATCAGAGAGAAAAATGGCTATTGGAGACTATGTGTGGGCAGTGTGCAAAGTTGTAAAGACTCATTCATAAGAAGACTGGTTGTCATTGATACTGTAGCTTGGAGACTACAGTGAAGCTGTAAATAGATAGAACTCAGCAGAGAAGAGTTCTGAGAGCAGAAGGATTGGAGTCCTTGGGGTTGGTGCCTCAAAAGTGAGAAGGATTGAAGTCCTTGGGCTGGTGCCTCAGAAGTAAGTAGGATTGGAGTCCTTGGGGTTGAAGCCTCAGAAGAAGGAAGGATTGAAGTCCTTGAGAGTTTGTGCTCCTAAGTCCAAGATTGGTGTCTTGACAAAATAGAGTTGGTGCTCTGGAGGTTGGAGCCTCACCAAAGTCCAAGTTGGAGCTTGGCAACTAATTGCAACCATCTATATATTGTATCTATTTTACTGCACAGTTTATATTAATAAAAGCACTTATTCTTTCTGTTCATCTTGTGTTCTGAATATATATGTTTTAACTGGTAAAACAATAGTGGGAAAAAGAAATACTGATTCACCCCCCCTCTCAGTATTTCCAACAATTGGTATCAGAGCAGGCTTCTTCATTCTAGCCTAACAGCTTGAAGAAGGATCAGCAACCATGATGAGAAATCATGAAACATCAGGAAAACCTCCTCCGTTTGATGGCACTAACTTTGGGTTTTGGAAGAAAAGAATGACTTACTATTTAATGTCCCTTGGACCTGAAGTCTGGCATTTTTGTCAAACTGAATACCGAGCGACTTCCACTCTTCCAACAGACCAAGACGAGAGGAAAGCCTACATTGCAAATGCAAAAGCCATGAACTCTATCACTAGTGGAATCACTGATTCTGAGTTTACAAAAATCATGCACTGTAACTCTGCCAGAGAAATGTGGGAGAAGCTAGTTAGTTTGTACGATGGAGACTCAAAAGTCAAAAAGGCAAAGCTTCAAACTCACAGAAGACAATTTGAAAGTTTGAAGATGGAAGAGGAAGAAGATATTGCAGCATACCTCCTCCGAGTAGCTGAAGTGGTAAATTCCCTGAAAGGATTGGACGAAAAGGTTGAAGAAAGTACTATTGTACAAAAGGTATTGAGGTCCCTTCCAGACAGATTTGACTCCAAAATAAGTGCTATAGAAGAATCAAAGGATCTTGACACCCTCAAAATGGATGAACTCCATGGAATTCTCACTGCCTATGAAATGAGGAAAGGTGGACCTAGCTCCAAAGATGCAGCATTCAAGGCCTTAAAGTCAAAGAAAGGGAAAGAAAGGAATGACTGTAGTGATGAGTCAGATGTGGAATCCGAATTGGCTCAATATGTACGAAAGCTGAAGAGAGGATCTAAGCTTAAAGGCAAGTATCCTCTTATCTGTTTTAAATGTGGTAAAATAGGTCATTATGCAGCAAAATGTCCTCATAAACATGACAGTGATGATGAAAGAAATTCTAAAAGAATGACATATAAAAAGAAAGGGTTCAATAAGAAAAACCTTCTCTCTAAGCAAGATGAGTCTGATGAGGATGAGTTTATGGTCATCAAAAAGAAATCAGATGAGGAAAGGGATCATGATGAAAGTCAAGAAGCACTATTCATGGCACTCACAGATGATGATGACTCGGGGCAAGAAGGAAATGTGGATGAACTGTTAATAAGTGCCATTGAAGAGAATGAGAAACTACGGAACAAAATTATCTCTCTCAAAGTGGAAAACGAGGAAATAAGAAGGAGAGAAGATCTCTTGAAAACAAAGCTTAAGGAAAAAGAAGAGACTTGTGAAGAACGAGAGGCCGAAGTAGTATCTCTGAGAAAGGAGTTGGAGCAAATTAAAAAGGGATGTAAAAGCTCTCAAATACTTGATACTATTCTGAAAAATCAAAAACCTCAACATGATAAGTCTGGAATAGGTTTCAAGGGAGAATCCTCAAGCACTAAGAATAGTGCGAAAAGCTATGCCGATGCACTTTCCTGCAACCCAAAAGATGAAAAAGTTTCTTATCAAAAGTGCGTCCCAGATTCCAAGAATCAAGAAAGATTTATTCCAAAGAAGAATGTGGAGTCGAATCATGGACACTACAGCAAATACAAACCTGTACTCCACCAAGGGCCCATCAAAAATCCAAAGGACGAGGGAGGAGTAATTCTCAGAAAGGAAGGCGAATTAAACCGTGGTTGCTTCAAAACCATATTTCTTGGACACTGTTTTCACTGTAAAAACTTCGGTCACCAAGCTAGACACTGTATGGCTCGCAGAAGTGAAAAGACAACGCAAAATGACCGAGTAATCAACTCATATGCTCCCAAAAGACAGGGACAAATCAAAACCTTCAACTCATTCGATCCCTTGACTAAATTTGATCTGACTTGCTCTTTTTGCTACAATAATGGACACTATGAACAAAACTGCCCACTCAAAGGAAGAAAGACGAGCAGCAAGATCTCTGCAATGGACAAATGCGGCCTGGCTCTATTTGCGCAAAATAATGGAAACCAGTGGTTTGTGGATAGTGGGTGCACCAGACACATGACAGGAGACAAAAGGAAATTTATCTCACTGAGCAAAAAGGAAGGGAATGTGTCCTTTGGAAGAGGAACAGTTACTTTGATCAATGGAAAAGGAAAAGCTCCAAATGCTCTGTTGGTTGATGGACTCAAACACAACCTTCTGAGTGTCAGCCAAATTTGTGATCAAGGACATAAGGTTGTCTTCAGCACCAAAGACTGTGAAATAAGGAACTCTGTCTCTCGAAAACTTGAGGCAAAAGGAGTAAGAACACCAGACAATATTTATGTTCTGAACAAGATTCAAGAGAACAAATGCTACTTGAGTCAGGCAGATGAGAGCTGGTTGTGGCACAAGAGACTTGGACATACCAGCTTCAAAAATCTGGTAAATATCAGCAAAATCAAAGCTGTACAAGACATCCCAAGGTTGTCCAAACCAAAGCAAGCAGTGTGTGGTCCATGTCAACATGGAAAACAGACCAGAACCAACCACAAGACAAAGGAACACTATACATCAAAGCCCTTGGAGATCATCCATGCTGATGTGTGTGGGCCAACTAGAAATCAAGCACTCCAAGGAGAAAGGTACTTTGTGTTATTTGTTGATGATTATACTAGAATGATGTGGATATATTTCATAAAGTATAAATCTGGAACTTTTGAGTGTTTTAAGAATCTAAAATCCCTTATAGAAAACGGAAAAGATTCAAAAATTAAGTGTCTCAGAACAGACAGAGGAGGAGAATTCACATCAAACGAGTTCAGTGAGTTCTGCAATATTCATCGAATTAAAAGGGAATTCTCGGCTGCCAGAACACCTCAGCAAAATGGGGTAGTTGAAAGACGAAACCGAACTGTCCAAGAAATGGCAAGAACCATGCTGTTAGCAGCAGACCTACAACCTAAATTCTGGAGGGAAGCAGTAGGGACAGCTGTCTATACATTGAATCGGACTCAATTAAGACCAAATTGTGATAAAACTCCTTATGAGCTATGGAAAGGGAGACCTACTTCGCTGAAGTATTTCAAAATATTTGGAAGCAAGTGCTTCATAAAAATAAATGATGGTTCACCTGGAAAATTTGATTCTCGGGTTGATGAGGGGATATTTCTTGGATACTCTCCACGGAGCAAGGCTTACAAATGCTACAATTTTCGACTGAAGAAAATAGTGGAAAGCATCGATGTTAAGTTTGACAAAGATCTTCCAGAAAAGGAAATTGAAGAACAGGAAGATGACTTTCTCATTGAAGAAGAAGAATCTAAAGAAGAAGAGATAGATGATGAAGAAGAAGAAGAGGAAAGAGAACCGGCTTATACTCCTTCAAAGATGAAGTATGTAGAAAGATACCATCCAGAAGAACAGATCATTGGCGATAAAGATGAAGGTGTGCAGACCAGAAGAAGGATAACAACCTCACCCAAGAGAAAAGCCATTGCCCTCCTATCTATGATAGAACCAGAAACATTCACAGAAGCAAGTAAGGATCCTCATTGGGTAAAAGCAATGGAAGAAGAAATATTCCAAATTGAGAAGAACAAGACATGGGAGCTGGTACCTCGTCCGAAGGACAAAAACATAATAGGAACCAAATGGGTGTTCAAAAATAAAATGAATGAGGAAGGACAGGTTATCAGAAACAAGGCAAGACTTGTTTGCAAAGGCTATTCGCAAATTGAAGGAGTTGACTTTGAAGAGACGTTTGCACCAGTGGCCCGTATGGAAGCTGTTAGGATGTTTTTAGCATTTGCTTGCTCGAAAGGATTCAAAATCTATCAAATGGACGTGAAATCAGCATTTCTAAATGGGGAACTCAAGGAGGAAGTCTACATGGAGCAGCCAGAAGGTTTTGATCTGACAGCAAGAAAGGACCTAGTCTGTAAGCTGAAAAAGGCTTTGTATGGGTTGAAACAAGCTCCTAGAGCTTGGTATGCAAGACTGGATAACTATCTCCAACAACAAGGCTTCAAAAAGGGAGTGGCTGGAAGCAATCTATACATAAAGACAGATCAAGGTAAGTTACTAGTTGCTCTTGTTTATGTCGATGATCTGATTTTTGCTAGTAATAATGATGAAATGAGCCATGAATTTTCTCAAAGCATGGAAAAAGAATTTGAGATGTCAATGATAGGAGAACTGTCCCACTTCCTTGGACTTCAAGTATCTCAAACCAGAGCAGGATTGTGTATATCTCAAGGCAAATATCTAAAAGACATGCTCAAAAAATATGGAATGGAGGACTGTGCACCCATGAGCACTCCCATGACCACAAACTGCAAACTGAGCAAAGATGATGACTCCCCTCTAGTAGATGCAACTCATTACAGGTCAATGATTGGAGCCCTTCTATACTTAACAGCTACACGACCAGATATAATGCAAGCAGTAGGAATGGTGGGAAGATTTCAATCGGCTCCCAAACAATCTCATTTATTAGCTGTAAAAAGAATTCTTAGATACCTAAAGGGAACTTCTGATTTCGGTCTTTGGTACCCAAGGAACTCAACACTGACTGTAACTGCATACACCGATGCTGATTGGGCTGGAAATATAGATGATCGGAAAAGTACTAGTGGAAATGCATTCTTCCTAGGAGACTGTTTGGTATCCTGGCTCAGCAAAAAACAGTCATCCATATCATTATCCACAACCGAAGCCGAGTATATCGCTGCAGCAGACTGTTGCTCTCAGATACTTTGGATGAAGGAAGCACTAAAAGATGTCGACATATGTACAGATCAACCAATTACCGTTTATTGTGACAACACTAGTGCTATCAGTCTCAGCAAAAATCCAGTGATGCACTCAAGAACCAAACACATACCAATCAAGTATCATTTCCTCCGTGAGCAAGTAGCTGAACAAAACATCGCTCTGGAATATATCAGTACTAAGGAGCAAATAGCTGATATTTTCACAAAACCTCTTCCTCGGGAAGCATTCGAACATCTGCGACAAAAGATGGGGGTTACTTCTTTATCATCACTCAAGTTCATTCATAAAGATGCAGCTTGACAGGGGGAGTTCGTAGCATTCCTTTGCCATTGATGTCAAAGGGGGAGAAGGCAGGAGAATATTGCCATCAATAACAAAGGGGGAGATTGTTGGACACAGATTGTCATTGATGTCAATATGGCAATATTCAAGAGGAGGAGACAGAGCATATCGGAGTCAAGAGGAGCAAATGGACCGAGAGGAGCAGATGGAGCAAGAGGAGCCAAGAGGAGCAATATATATAGAGCCATCGGTATATGCCAAAGAGAAGGTGCACACAGAGCCATCGGTGGAGCTGCAGGAGGAACCATATAGCAAGGAAGCATATCAGAGTCATCAGGAGCTATCAGAGGAGCAATGGATGTGTTTAAAAGAAAACAGAGGACGCAGAGAGCCATCAAAGCAAATAAGAGCAAACAAAGCCATCGGGAGGATTATAGTGTATATGGTATCAAAAGATAATTATATATATATAGCAGGCGGAATACACCATTGCTGAAACCGTGGTTGAACACGGTTGAAACTCCTGGAGAAAAGTTGCTGAAACACCAATTTCTCCATTGTTGAAACACCGACACTTGTCAAAAATTTGCCGATACACCAGTTTTAGCGTTGCTGCAACACCAGTTTCGGCGTTGCTGTAACACCAGTTTCGGCGTTGCTGAAACACCAGTTTCAGCGTTGCTGTAACACCAGTTTCGGCGTTGCTGAAACACCACTTTTGGCGTTGCTGAAATACCTCCGCGACGACATTATATTTCCGAGTTGATAAAACACCTCCGCAACGACATTATATTTTTGTGACACCATCAATCGAAGGTAATCATGAGGAAGATAAAGTGAATGGAGGAGGGAAGCCGGAAGGTCAAGCAAGTGTTGAGGAAGCCGAAGCTCAAGCGAGCGAGGAGGAAGCCAAAGAGCCATTGAGTAAGTGGAAATGAACGGACAAAGGCATGAGAATGTATAAAATAGTAAAAACAGGGAATTGTTGTAGCTGCTATTGTTGCTGTTGCTGTTGCTGTTGTTGCTGCTGTAGCTGCTGTTGCTGTAGCTGTTGTTGCTGGAGCTGTTGCTGTTGCTGTTGTTGCTATTGTAGCTTCTGTTGCTGTAGCTGTTGTTGCTGGAGCTGTTGCTGTTGTTGCTGCTGTTGCTGTAGCTGCTATTGTTGTTGCTGCTGTTGCTGCAGCTGCTGAAAGTTGCTGAAATACGCTGTGAAGGCCGTTACAACTGCTGAAAGTTGCTGAAATATGCTGGAGGAAATAGAGGCCGTATGAGGGTCCAACAGAACAGAAAGAGGGTGTAGCAAAACAGAAAGAGGGATGAAGGACCAACAGAACAATAGGCAGTCGAAGGGGAGAAACAGCCAGCAGAGAAATAGTCATACTGAAGCATTCATTGTGACAATGAGAACTTAAACTTGAACAGAAAATTGTTCTTTATACAGAGTTTAGTGCAGCTAACAGAAGACTGACTAAAGCTGTGTGAAGACATTATCAGAGAGAAAAATGGCTATTGGAGACTATGTGTGGGCAGTGTGCAAAGTTGTAAAGACTCATTCATAAGAAGACTGGTTGTCATTGATACTGTAGCTTGGAGACTACAATGAAGTTGTAAATAGATAGAACTCAACAGAGAAGAGTTCTGAGAGCAGAAGGATTGGAGTCCTTGGGGTTGGTGCCTCAAAAGTGAGAAGGATTGAAGTCCTTGGGCTGGTGCCTCAGAAGTAAGTAGGATTGGAGTCCTTGGGGTTGAAGCCTCAGAAGAAGGAAGGATTGAAGTCCTTGAGAGTTTGTGCTCCTAAGTCCAAGATTGGTGTCTTGACAAAATAGAGTTGGTGCTCTGGAGGTTGGAGCCTCACCAAAGTCCAAGTTGGAGCTTGGCAACTAATTGCAACCATCTATATATTGTATCTATTTTACTGCACAGTTTATATTAATAAAAGCACTTATTCTTGTTGTTCATCTTGTGTTCTGAATATATATGTTTTAACTGGTAAAACAATAGTGGGAAAAAGAAATACTGATTCACCCCCCCTTTCAGTATTTCCAACAACCTCTTTCTCCCTCTCTCTCTCGAGTAACTTTCTTCTCCTTGGTATATTGGTCATTGGAGGATTGCCCGTTTTTGGTTTTTATAATATTCATCGACTACAAACTATCAACTTTTTTTTTATTGTCTCTCGATAGTGTGTTCAACATTGTAAAAAATCTTCCTTTTTTCTTCCTCCTCATTGGTGGTTTAGGTGTACGACCACCTGCACTTTATCTACTTATAATTCTTTTCAGCGATACCCCTGGAATGATATATATGAAATATTAGCTCACTAAACTTAAAGCATTCCAAATCATTGGATTTTTCCTCTCCTTCTCTAAAACTCCATACACCACATGTGCCAACATATATGGGAAAGGCAAGCCATGGTGCCTTCTTTGCATGAACTAACATTCCTGTAAGCCCTGTTGTGACCTATTATGCAGCTTCCTACAAGACTATTTTATCTATAACAAACATAGGAAGCTAGTGAGGAGGTTTTTAGGCTCCAAAATATCTTGATATATGTTGAATCTATGAGGGTGAACCAATAAGCGATATCCTATAATGTTGCTTTTGTTCTATCTGACATACATGGAGATTCTATGTCAAAGAGTATGTGATATAGGGGTGAAATAATATTCTCAACAATTTGATGCTACATCCCCCTATAACCAGTGTCCCATAGAATCCTGCAGTAAATGTGGACACGTGGTATGTCTGGAGAAAAGTTCTACCTCCATCCCAATGACTCAAACTAACACCTTGCACATATGGCATCTAACAAATATGATGCCATGTAAAATTCAAGATATTGTGCCTCTAGTGGATTTCAGGTTCATTTTACATTTGCCATGATGGACGCTGCTAGAATCTTTACTCAGTTAAGTATACTCCCATATTGAGTACAAGTGTATGTCATTGGTACCCAATTCTCTTATAACATTTTTGCATCTTGCATACCATACAATCTGCAACACATTACTTCCACCATTTGATATGCCTTTCTTAATAAATTGGTCTTATATATCCCATCGGATTGGTATCAGAACTTATTGGGATCTTACCACCAAGTCTTAAGAATGTCCTTGTTGGCTAGAGGAAAATTACAAAACCACTTAGTTGTAACTGTCACTTGGTAGCTTGTAATATTTGACTGTAACACCCCAACCCACATATACCCACTTGCACTTGCTCACTAACATAAACATGATATGAGAGCTACTATGCGTGACCCAATTTCAAAGATGCACTTATGGAAAATGGGGTCCACATGTCTAGAACTGACTGCAAACCCCCAGTGACACATGATCACACTGTTATCAGCCTAACTTGACCCAACACTATTTTTTTTTCCTGTTTTGTTTCCTTAAATTTAACAGAACTTTATATATTTTTTTTTTTTTCAGTTTTTTCGGGTTCTAAACTTCCGAGGCCATTTTGAGGGCCTAAATGACATTTTCAAGGAAAACAAAGACACTGCAAAAGTGCCACAATTTTTTTTAGTCTCCTTGAGAATATCTTTGAAACGAGGTATTATGATAGTAAAGGGAGATCGTATGCCAAAGTTTTGACCCTGGGAAGTTGGAGGTACAAATTATTCATTTTTACAAACACTTTGTTTACTTAGTAACTGTAGGTCATAAATACATATATGTTCACTGAGTCAATAAACTCACCATAGAATCATCAAGAAGGCTCAATGCCCTCTCAAGCTAGTTGTAACGATACTTGTTAGCCCATGCATTCATTAATCATTTAATAAATCATAAAATATGAATAAATCTATAACAAGAGCACATCATTTAACCATTCTTATAACCAACATTAAACCAAAATGAAGTCATGACAAATCAGTCATAAAATCAACACAATAACTAGTACATGTGCTCATTGACCACAATAACAAAGTAGCTCATATTAACATATGCAAATTCCAACCAAGTTAGGGACTTCCACGTACCACCATGTAGAAATTCCTTGTTGATTTAAACTGCTAATTATAATTTACTAAAACAATAGACTTGAATCTACTCTACTCATCAACGGAAACAATTAAACGGTCGCGAAATCACAAAGCATACAAGAGAAATAATTCAATCAACACATTACACAATTATTTCCTGAGGAAAGGCACAACTAAAAACCCCATGCTATTTGTATATTGCATTACTCATAAAATATGATAAGATTACAATGCTTTGCTCAAGCCCGAGCAACCTCTACACTATCTCTATCTGTCTCACAACTTCCTAAACAAGCCCAGGACAATACTTAACCAATTTCTTGCTTGCCCAAGTCCCTATTTCCTTGTGTTGTTTCCTTAATAATTATCCCCCTATTAATTATGGAAATCCCTCAAAGGAATTGCACAATCCATCATAGGCCTTCTTTTGACTGCATGCCACCTATACAATTGATAGTACATTGTCCCTAAACTCCAATCTCAACTAGGTAACTCTCAAGTCTGACATGCATAAGTTATTTATGAGTGAATTATCAGTTAACTGTTTGATCATTGCGGACACACCACACTACTAGACCTCCCACTAGTTCCTCCATCAGTTGGAACTAGTTTAACTCACTTTAACTCAGTTAAACTGAATTAATTAATTACAACTCAAAATAAACTGAACCAGGGCTCCTATAATGTAGGAGACACTCTACATGACTAAAGTTAGACCCTCAACTTGAATTAATGAAGACAAAGAAGTCAAATTAACTTAGTTACCTAATACAAGTTGTCATGTGATGTAGAATTACAACTTTATTCCCAATTTATTTCAAGGACAAAATTAAATTAGAATTTTCTTGTTGCATTTTCAACACTCCCTCTCAACAAGAAAGGGATTATCTACTACCCTGATCCTTCCTCTATGAAACTCAAATTTGCATATTGACAATGCCTTTGTCAAAATATCTGCATCTTGTTCTTCTCTAGGAATGTACTCCAACAACGTGATTCTCCTTTGCACACAATATCCTAGATGGTGATACCGGATGTCGATATGCTTGGACCAACCATGAAAAAATGGATTCTCAGAGAGTTTGATAAAACTCTGACTGTCACAGTAAATCATTGTAGGATCCATCTGCTGACCAAATAACCCAACAAGGATCTTCCTCATCCATATAGCTTCACAATTTGCTTGACTAGCAACCATGTACTCTGCTTTTGCCGAACTAAGTGCAACTGATCTCTACTTATTGTTGTACTAGTAAACTGTTGTTGACCCATTACTAAAGATTCCCCTTGATGTTCTCTTCTTGTCGGATGGACTTCCTTCCCAATCTACATCTATGAAGCCTTGAAGCTTCACTCCCTTTGTCTGTATGTACCAAAGACCAAACTGAGTGGTGCCTCTGAGGTATCTCAACACATGTTTAGTTGCCTTCCAATAGAGTTTGGTTAGCTTAACCATTGCTTGACTAAGCTAGTTAACTGCAAAACATATGTTTGGTCGTGTGTTCACCAAATACATAAGTGAACCCACAAGCTACCTGTAAATAGTAGCCTCCACTACTTCACCTAAAGTAGCATCTTCCTTCCTCCAATTTCCTACTAGAGGAGTCTCCATGGGTTTGTTTCTCTCCATGTGGAACTTCTTCAATATCTCATTGGCATACTTGCCCTAAGAGACAAACAGTTCCTCATCTCCTTGTCATACTTCCATACCAAGAAAATAATGCATGAGCCCTAGGTCCTTCATCTCGAATTATCTTGCAAGATCCTATTTGCAAGATTTTACCAACTTCTCATCACCTGTTAGAATTAAATCATCGACATATAATACTATAATCAACAATTTACCTTCAACCACAATATGGTAAAGGTTCGCATCTGCTTCACTTTTGGTGAAGCCCAACCTGGTGAAATAGTTGTCAATCATGGTGTACCAAGCACGGGGTGCTTGTTTCAATCCATACAGTGCTCGCTTGAGTCTGTACACATGTGACTCTCTGTTGAAGGTCTCAAATCCTTTCGGTCCCTCAATGTACACCTCTTCCTTAATCACTCCATTGAGGAATGATGTCTTCACATCCATCTGATGTATCTTTCATCCCATCTACATTGAAAGGCTTAGAATAGATATGATTGAAGAGTACCTTGCTACTGGAGAAAAGGTCTCCTCGTAATCAATTCCCTCCACCTGAGAGAACCCTCTGGCCACAAATCTGGTTGTGTGTTTCTCCACACTCCTATTTGTTTCTTGCTTTACCTTGTAAATCCATCTAGAACTCACCAATGACTTGTCTGCAGGGCTTCAGACCACTTCCCAAACATTGTTTTTGATAATGGAGTCATACTCCTCAACTATGGCATTAACCTAGATTGGTTTCTACACTACCTCTTCAAATGAGGATGGATCAATCTCTACACTCTCGCTCATCAGAGACATGTAGCCAATGTACCGATCTGGTGACCTCATCTATCTGCGTTGTGATATGGGTGTTCCCACATTCTCTCTAGCATCATGCATCAATCTGTAAGCCTCTTTGGTGCGCTTCCTTCCATCTTTGTAAGTCCCTGCATGAGTGGGTGCTTCCACTCTCTGCTCCTCTGTATGTGGTTATTCCACATCATCTTAAGGTTCTTCCTTTGGAGCTAAAAGCTCCTCATCTACATGTAACTCAATCTCCCTCTCAAGGGAACATCTCATGGCCTTCTCTTCATTGAACTTCACATCTCTATGAACCACTATCATCCTATGAGATGGAAGGTACACCCGATAGTTGTGAGGTGTATTAGTGTACCCCACAAATATGCCTTACTCGGTTATTGGATCTAGCTTTTTCCTTGCATCCTTGGTAACATGACAGTAAACTGATGAACCAAATATCCCGAAGTGTGCCACATTTGGGTTCTTACTTGAAAAAGCTTCTTTTGGTGTACTCATCCTAAGAATCTAATGAGGACTCATGTTTTACACATATACAGATGTGTTGCATGCTTCAGCCCACAAGTGCAATGGTAGGCCCTAATCATGTAACATTACCTGTGCAGCTCCTACAATACTTATGTTCTTCCTTTTAGTCACCCCATTATGTTGGGTGTTATGGGGTGCTATTAACTCCCATAAAATGCCTTCTGATGCACAAAAGTTCTTGAATTCATTCAACACATATTCTCCATTTTTATCGCTCTTAAGAGCCTTCACTTTCCTACCAGTGCCTTCTCAACAAGTGCTTTAAATTCACAAAATTTAGAGAACGTTTGATCTTTCTTCTGCATGAAGAAAATCCCGCACTTACGTGAGAAATCATCTACAAAAATTACGTAATACCTGTGCTTGGTCTTAGAGGCTATCGAGAACGGTCCACACACATCTGAGTGAATTGTTTGAAGGATTACTTGCGCTCAACTATCTGTTGTGAAGATAAATCCCCTCAATGGACAAAGGTGATCTCTCTAGCCCAATGAGTGGGTCTAGCAACAAACTAATGCAAACTTTCCTAATTTATGTTCAAAATTGTAGAGAGAGAGAGAGAGAGAAAAAACTACCTCGCTCTGATGCTAATTGCTCAATCCTTTGGTGATGTCTTCAATCCCTTAGCTGCCAGGCTCGCTCCTTATTTGTTCCTTACGTCCAAGTACCTCTGAAAGAGATCAAAAGATGATACAAGATACAAGAGCATACATAGTATATATCAAACATAAGCTACTTGATAGATCAAAGAGTATCAAGCTAAATGCATAAATATTTAGACATTTATGGAAAGTGAACATCAGATGTATATATTAATGAATAAAAAATGGAAGCATACAACCATTTCCTTGATGTTGGAGACCTCCTTTTGGTGGATGTACAAGTCCAAGCCAAGACTCTTCAAGCACTCCTCTCCAAGTTATATGGGCAACATTTAGGCATAATCTCAACATAGGAATGCAAGAAATCAATGAACAACCCTTTGGGAATGAAGGGGATTTGGTTTATAGGAAGGCAAAGGGAGTTAGGGATCCACAAAAGAGGGATGAAGGTCCACATCTCAAGGGGAAGGCCCTTAAATGTAGGATCAAGAGCTCTAAATGAGATAGCTCGGCCATATCTCTACCCAACAACATCCAACTCGTTGTTTCTCGAAGTTTCCATCATACGAAGCTTCTCCTCCATTTTGAGAAAAATTGTCAGAAGAGGTTTAGTGCAGGTTTTCATATCGAAACCCACACTGGAAGTGTTAGGTCAAAGAACTGAATGCTACCATCAGCACGGGCAAGTAGTGGAGCAAAGAGCGTTGGTCCTGAAATTTAGGGTTTCAGTAGACCTTCTCCAGAATTGACTCAGGGTAGTTTTTCTTCCGTTCTTCGAGGATGTTTCAGTATGTGTTTCATGATGAATATACTTCACATTTGTTAATATTTTGGCACTTCGGGATGTGGAACAGTAAGTGAACAAGGGGTGTGACAAAATATTGTGTAACATTATCCTTATCATGAAAGGTGGCTTTGGTATACTTCCCCAATGTACACCCTTTACATGTAACTCTTTGCTCTAGTGTACCCTTGGGAAGTCTTGAAGAAATTTGATCTTCAAAGCTCCATGGTGTAAGTGGCCCAATCTTCTATGCCACAACTCACAGATGTCTCGGCTCTCAACCTTCTCTGCTTTTGTGCTTAAAGGAGCACAATCTTCTACATCCAATTTGTAGAGGTTCTTCACCTGAACCTCGATCCGCTTCACTTGTCCTGTGGCTATGTGATGAAGGAAATCCTTTCCTTTGCTAAATACCGCATCATAACCATGGTCCTCCAACATAGAAACTGAAACCGAATTCTTCTTCAAACCTAGAACATACATGACATCTTTTAATGCGAGAGGAGAACCAGAATCCCTCTGAAGAGTAACAGTACCGATGTCGTTCTAGCTATACCTTCCATCATCTCCTATTTCCATGTGCATCTAGAGGTTCTTCTCTTCCAATTCACTGAAGAATTCTTTGTTGTCTGTCATATGGAATGAGGCTCCAATATCTAGATATCACACACTACCCATCACTGATGTCACCATGCAAGCGATGAGGGTTAAATCCAGCTCGAACTGTGAAGCAAGAAATTCACTTGTCGCTCCTCCTGAGGGCTTCTTGGTGGCCTTCTTATGCTGACACTTCGTGGCACAGTGTCCCAACTCATGACAATGAAAACATTTAATCTTCGACAAGTCCTTCTTCTTTCCGCCCTGCCTGGAATATGATTTGGAATGGGATGACTTCCCTTTATATTTATTGCCTTTCTAGCTAAGGCACAATTATCCTCATCATCATGCTTGGATGAGGATCCAACTTTGTTGTTTTGTTGAATCTCTTCTTGCACCAAGTCGAACCACAAACACTCCCACTCTGTTAGCTTCTCCCTCCCATTTACCGAATCTTGGTAGTTGTGGCAGCTCTTGGGAAGGCCTAGAAGTGCTAGTCTAACCAGCTCATCTTCAATGACTATAACACTAACACTTCCAAGCTCATCCCGACATTGGGTGAACTTGGTTAAGTACTTTGGTATTGTGTCACCCTTCTCCATCTAGATTTTTTGAGCTTGACCTTCAATTCCAGCTTCATGTGGTCATTGTTGTTTTGAAACATATTTGTCAAGGCCTTCCACATTGCATATGCAGTCTCCTTACCGTGGAGGTTCGAGACAATATGATCTCAAACTCCTTCTAGTATGATCCTTCTCACCTTTGCAACACATTTTATCCACTCTGCCAGATCTTGAGCATCAATTGCTAGAGGCTTAGGAATATCTTTGTCTATGAATTCATTAAGCATGTTGTCTTCCAACGTTGTCTCCATCCTATACTTCTAAGCAATATAGTTTGAACTACCCTCGAGGACATATTCGAGTCTCAATACGTAGAATGACACCTATTGGCTTTGAAGTATGATACTTCAACTTCGATTTCACCTGCAAAAGACAAACTCGTATTCTCCTCTTCTAGAATGATTTATGCTCTCATACCGTGTAGAAATTCCTTGTCGATTCAAACTGATAATTGTAATTTACTAAAATAGTAGAATTGAATCTACTCTACTAATCAGTGGAAACAATTAAACGATGGCGAAATCACGAAGCATACAAGAGAAAGAATTTAGTCAACACATTACATAATGATTTCCTGGGGAAGCCACAACTAAAAATCCATGCTATTTGTATATTGCATTAATCAGGAAACATGAGAAGATTACAATGCTTTGCTCAAGCTCGAGCAACCTATGCATTATCTCTATTTGTCTCACAACTTCCTAGACAATCCCAAGCTAATACTTAACCAATTTCTCGCTTGCCCAAGTCCCTATTTCCTTGCGTTATTTCCTTGTGAATTACCCCATATTAATTAGGAAATTTTCTCAAAGGAATTGCTCAATCCATCATAGGCCTTCCTCTGACTTCATGCACCACACGTACAATTCATATGTTTATAAAATTGATAGTACATTGTCCTTGAACTCCAATATCAACTAGGTAACTCTCAGATATGACATGCATGAGTTATTTATGAGTTAATCATTAGTTAAATGGTTGATCACTGCAAGTACACCACACTACTAGACCTCCCACTAGTTCCTCCATTAGTTGGAACTAGTTTAATTGACTTTAACTCAGTTAAACTGAATTACTTAATTACAACTCAAAATAAACTCAACCAAGGCTCCTATAATGTAGGAGACACACTACATGACTCAAGTTAGACTCTCAACTCGAATTAACTAAGCCAACTAAGTGAGATTAGCTGAGTTAACTAATACAAGTTGTCATGTGATGTGGAATTACAATTTTTTATCCCAATTTAATTCAAGGACAAAATTAAATTAGGATTTTCTTGTTGCATTTTCAACACACCCAACCATAGATTGGGCTTAACCAAATCTCACTTTCATCCAATCATCCACGTGCCATATTCCAATCATGAATGTGGGATCTCATGAGATAAATCAAAACATAACCAATCGGGGCTTCCAGAGGCCAAACCACCTCAACCCTCAACCACAGTGATTTCACCTGACCTGGACCAGAAATCACTATCACCAAACAATATTGGATGCCTCTGACTTTCTTCACCATACCCATAGGAGTTTCTTGTCTCCACCCATCTGTTAAGAGTTCCAAGAGAAATCCCATCTCCACCCTTAACAGTTTGGGAATTTCCCCGAGACCACCTCACTAAGATCCAAAGCTTTAACCAAAACAAGGAACCCACTACACCATGGCTATCTAGGAAATGGCAAGGCCAAGGCTAAAACCACTTTCAGTCTAGGAAAATACCATCCCAATGACAATAAAGTGACCAAATAACCAAATGCATGTACCATGCATTCAAATCTCAACAAGGAAATCACGCATGCAACTTGTTACCTGCAATGTTCTCACGTTGTAGCTGCTTTTCCAACCTTTTCTTTCGCTACCCACAAATTCCTTTGCTAGCTTTCTTGCTTCTGTCAAAGTGATCCCTCTCTCCAAGTCCAAGTGAAAATGCCTCTCTGTCCAAGTGAATGCTATAATGCTCCCAAGAGTGTAAGTGTGTAAGAGCGTAACCAAAAGAGACAATAGAATGTTCTCCCTCTCCTTTTGTTTTCTTTTCCTTTTCTTTTTCCTCCAATTTCCTTCATTTTCCCTTGCATGCATATTCTTGCCTCTTCATCATCCTTTTATCCTATTTTCTTTTATTTATTTAATTAATTGCCAATTATTGCCTTTTGCCAATGCCAATTTCTAGAGCCAATAATAAACCACAAGTGATGCCAAATATAATGTTTTCCTTCCATTCATATTGGAATATGTGTCCCATGACCTTGGTTTATTTTACTTACATGGAAAATCAACTCGGGGTTGTTACATGACAATTTGGGGACATATGTACATTGTTACATCTAAACCATGTCTTTCGTGAATAGCCATATTTTTACATCTATGAACTTGATCACCATTCAATAGTTTCAGCACATGGTATGACGATAGGGTGTGCTACTACTTTGTGGAGCCAAGAGTTTTTGAAAGTACGATACAATTCACTATCCTCTTCATTTTCGTGCACCTCCTTTCGAGCAAAAGATTGATAGATACCAGACCAAGTCATTAGTATTGATTTGTCTATGTATCAAGTTTTGTTTGCATAGATAGGAAATGCAATTACAGAACTTTCCACTACTCCTTCTTCGTTGCCTATAACAATCTTCTTACCTAGTCTTTTCTTCGTGGGTGCAACCATATCTCCTGTTGATGAGGAGATGTTGAGACAATCAAAGTATATGCTACCTGAAATATAAAAAATATTCATGATGACACAAAATGTACGAAGAAAAAAAATAAACAATTACAATGCATTGCGCAAGTTAAATCAGGTCAGTGTGTTGTTGTGTAGGTTATGGGGAAAGGTTGCGCTGAGGAAGGAATGTGCTACAATGATGCAAGTTTGAGCTTTGATATAATGATGTTGCATGGAGAGGGGGGAATTCACGATACAGAGGATGGGGAAGAAAATGGTTTGAGTTATGCATCATTGTGCATAGATGGAAGGGAGGATGCAACATAGCATGAAGGGAAGAGTGGTAGCAGGAGAAATTATAGTAACAATTAGTTTCTAGAGCATCATTTCACATGAAAAGGAAACTTATATACTGCGAATTTTCATGTCGTTGGATAGAATATTAGGAGGAATAGGTGAGTAAAAGGGGCATTGTTGCATAAATACATGGATCGACCTACACTACGCGGTTGGGGAGAAGGAATGAAAAATAGCTAAGTGTTGGAAATGTAAACTTAGAGGGCAAGATAAAACTAGGACTAAATATGTTAAATGAGTGGCATTTAATTGTATATAAAGCAATAAAGTGATATAGGAAGGTCAAAGGTTAGAAGGTGGAGGGTCGCGTGGGAGGCAAAGTGCTAAAAGATGGGAAATGGCAAGGAACTTACCTGATGCCTAGCGCGATGGTACAACTCCTAGCAGTGACAAGATCTCTTGTAGCAAAGTGTGTTCTATTATGCTTTCTTACACTATGAGTTGAAGGCTTCAGAGACAAGAGGAAAAGGTGAAAATGAATGGGGATGTTGCCCCTTATATAAGAGTATTGCACGTGTGATGACTTGGAAGCGCATTAAATGCAGTTGCACGAGAAATTTTGAGAAAATTCGTAAGGTAGTGCACTAGGCCGATTGATTGCATTGCGCTAGAGAGTTCGCGTAGGCACATAAATGTTTTCTACTGTGTCGCATTAAGGAACATAGTTGCATAGTGGTAAAAATTAGCACTGTGTTGTGCTAAATATGAGCATGATGCACAAAACCATATAAAGATGTACTAAGCTTCTTTTGCAAAGCTTGCAAGTGAAAAAAAATGTCTCATATCTAGCTTAGAGAAAATAGGGAGATTTATCAATTGAAAATTCAAAGTAGGGGGACTCCGAATTTTAGAATATCTAAAAAATTTGGGCTTGTTGTAGCAATTACGACAAGAGGAAACCATAGAAAAAAATACTAGTTTAAAACAAAGGAAGGAGAGTTTGGAGAGATGCAAGAGGAATGCATACACAAACTACTAATAAGGATAGGCTAACCTTATGAAGAGTTGGCCATTTCTACAAGAGTTGTGTCGAGATTCGAAGCATTAGGAGGAGGGTTAGTCTTTAGCTAGGCTTCCCCTACTGCAAGAGGTTCCTTCTAAGAATCTTTATCATTCCTTGTTAGTGGTGATGGGCATGGGATATTGGAGGGTACTTTCTAGTTCAAATATTTTGTTAACATGCTAGTTTATTGTCCACTTTAAAATTCCCATAATCCTGACTCTTGCTACATTTGAAAGGTACCCCACCTCATAGTCCAAAGGTTGGTGAAAGGAGAAGTTATTTCTATTCATGGTAATGTGATATGCCAAACCTTTAGCCAAGTTCAAATCAACTATGATTTAATCCATACCCATATAGTCATTGTCATGGAAAGAAAAATATACTTTGTAGTAGAACCCCAAGTTGCCCCCGATTTCCTAGAAAATTTCCCTTACCCACAGATGAAGGGGAATAACAAGGAGTCGATTCCATATTGTAACGACCTCCATTTTCTTCAAACAAGCATCGAATTTAACCTTCCATTATTTGATGAATTATGTTTCGGGACCCCAAAACAACATTATTGTAGGAGTTTCTAGGCATCAAACCTAGAGAGGTAATCCATGTTAGAAATCCCTTTTCTAGAATAAGGCTTATAGAGGCATAACCCAAAATAAGGGAGAAATTATTTTCTGTCCAACCCTTTAAAGAGTTCATAGACATTTTGTGACTGGAAAAGCAACCAATTATGGTGGCTTCCTCTATTTGTAGAATGTTGTTAAGTTTCACCCCTTCACCTATAAGTTTTACCCCTGTACAATTAATTGTTGCAAACGACCTCTTTAATAAAACAAAAAATATGTAATAACAAACACATGCACTTAAAATATATATATAAATATATATACATCCCGGAAACCCAAAACCGGGAAAACCAACAATATTTTTTAATATCTCTCAATGAAAACATAGTGTCTATACAATTCACTCCTAAAAGGGGGTTGTCTTTTAAGGCAAAAAACCATAGAATTAACTTCTACCATTAAATCTACAACCCAATGATGAACAATCTAGATTATGATATCACAATATTTTACAAGGAACTATTCCAAAAAAATTGCTTCAGGGGCATTGCCTTCGAAAGCCCCCACTAGGGGGGGGGGTCCATAAAAGTGTTGCAGCCCCCTTAGACCCCCAATAGAAATAGTTATACGGGGGGGAAGCCCCATGTTAGGAACTCAGGTCCAAATATGACTAATCATGCAAATAATATAACACATGCCCAACATTGTCCCACTTGTTGTTCTTTGTGTGCAAGGGATCATGGGAGGACATTATCAACAATCTAGGGAGGCAATGGCCATCTTTTCTCTACGCTAAGAGAACTTCTCAGTGCTCACATTTGTTGTCAATGAATCTGCAACACTGTTCAAAGTGTCCACCTTTACCAATAACACCTTCTTCTCTTCAACCATATATCTCTTAAAGTTCAACCATATATCTCTTGAAGTGATATTGAACATCAATATGCTCTATCTTTGAATGATATCTTAGTGGGGTTCTTTGCTAAGAATATTGCACTCTTATTGTCACAATCTATCCTTACAACTTGTTGTACCAACTCAATACCTTAACACAATCTCTGTAACCATATTGCTTCCTTGCTTGCATGAGTGGTTGCCAAGTATTCAACTTCTATAGTTGAGAGTGCCACTACAAATTGTATTTTTCTCATCCAATTGATTTCTCCTTCAAATAGGTTAAACACATACCCACTTGTAGATATTTTGTTATCTAGATCACTAGCCCAATCTACATCAACAAAGCCATGTATGTCCAATACTCTGTCCAACCTTGGTCTTCCTTGGTAGCATAATCCACAATTAGTATTGCCATACAAATACCTAAAAACCCTATTTATTGTTGTCCAATGCTCCTTCCCTGGTTTTGTCACACGGAATCAGTCAAGGGTGCGGACACAACTGACCTTCCTAGAAGTCTAAGACATTCTAATGACAAACAAAACAAACTGGAGCTATCCTTCTCTAAACATACATTATTATATGAGAAATCAAGTGTTTCGTTCTTACCTTTGTCCAAACGCTGTTGTAGAAGTCCAAGCTTTGTTGATCTGGATGAGCTCCTCCTTTTCTCCAAAACCTGCAATCACCAACAGTCAAACAATTAAATATCACCTGATTATAACATAAAACAAAGCATATTCAACACATAGACCAAGGAGTACATGAAATAACCCATTAACAACAAGTTATTGAGAAGAATGGACCGATTTGCATTAAAGGTAATCAAAAGGAACCATTACAACCTGAGCCTTGGTGTTGTGCAAGCTCCTTCCAGGGTCCATAAGAGTCTTCCTCTACTTTGACAAAGCTCACCCACTTCCAAATAGAACAAGTAAAGATGACAATCTCTCCTCACAAGCTTCTAAATGGGAGTCCTAATTCCTGCAGCATTTACCCTTAGAAATCTATAGCTTTCAACCTTCTTTCCTTCTGGCCCAATGCCTCTTTTTATAGTGCTCAAGAGGAAGTTAATCAGGTCCACCATCAATGGGATAGTCCCCTCTTTGGATGGGATCACTCCCTTATTGATGGGATAAGTTCCTCTTTGATAGGAGTGCATGAACCATCTGGAGGCGCTCAATACACATCAAACAACCTTCTAGAATGCTCTAGAAATGACCACAAGTAAGTTTTTGAAGCTAAAACTTGCGCATTTTAACCTTTTCAGAGGGACGCACCTGCCCCTTTAGATACAGAGCGTCCTTGGACGCAGACCTTATGAACAATAGGTGCGTACCCATAGGCAAGGCTTGAGAGAACCTGCGTACCCAGAGATAAACATATTTATAAAGACTTTCTCTCTTTCTTGGAGTTTGACATGAATAGCAGAGACATAAGACTTGCTCAAGAGGGTAGTATGACTGTTGATAGAGCCATACCGACTGTAAATAGCCATGGTGACATTTTTTAGTGTAACAGATTGCCCCCTAAAGTGCAAAGCCTGGAATAGATTAGGGTTTTGTATTATCTAGGAAGGGTGAAGCGCTTTATCATTTCGAGGATTATCTCGTGGAGAACCTGGTTGGAACCTGCAATTTTCAACACAAAATACATGGATAAGATTATATCATCACTGAGGTAGGCATTCCCATACTCAGATAAAAACTTTAACTAACAGACTAACTACTCTGATACATAAATGATTTTGCAGTACATCATAATCATAGACTTTTGTAGACACAGTATGGACGCAGCCATCTGTTTATGGTTAGTCTACTTAGATAATGAATACAAAACTCCTCGCAGCCTGGATGGTAAAGATTTGATCCAGGGTCTTCATTCCTACTTCTCGATTTGGTACGATTCTAGCCATGCGAATAAATGAGTCGATGTCGAACATGGTAGAAACCACTTGATTACCAGTCGATGATGTAAACTGTTAACAAGCGTGAGAGAGACCACCAGTAATGTCAATGGTTCTCAAAGTACCCAGTACAATCCATGAGATGTGAATGAATGAGTTGATGTCGAACATTTCACGGAATCCTTCGATCGAAAGTCAATGATGTAAACTGACGTCAAAGGCGAGAAACCTGCCATTGATGCATGCAGACTTCAAGGCACTGACGATTTCTAAGTCATCTCTCTAGATAATGTGCTGATGTCGATAGAAAGTGACCCGTTGCGGGCAAGCCCACAACATGAAATCATTGTTCAAGTTGAAGAAATATTGTTGTAAGGACTGACTCAGGGATGGTCAAATGGATGACAATTATTTTGCAGATGAAAGTTTTATTTGCAGACCTCTTGGACACATAACGACACGACAGATGGTTTGGTGCTAAATAACTCAAAGTTAATCCCCGGAACCCGGTTGAAGAGTTTCAAAAGTGGTTTGATCGACTGTGAAGTAAAAGATTTCCCAACCCAAGTGAATGAAAAGTGTCGTGTCCAAGAGTGGTAATAAAGTTTCTTCTGAGACAAAAGGTAACAAATAGGCTCATTCTTCTCTTTTTCCCCCACCATTTCTGGCAAGTACCTCTTTATTTTTTAACAAGCTTGAGGAGGATAACATATGCTTGATTATAAGCTCATCCTTCGGATGAGTCCAACCCAGTTTTGATTCGAACCCTAGGAAGGAGTGGTTCATTCCTGTTTGTAATTGAACAGGTCCTTTACTGTGAAATGTTTAACGAGCCCAGTATAGGAGAAACTCGGCGTTTTTCAATTTTAAAGAGTCTGAAAAACTTAAGAAAACTCCAAGTTGAACTTTTTCGTAAATTTGTGTCCCTCAAGCCCGAAAAAGTATAAAATAATACCTGGGGGAACCGCTTGATCTTGCGACCAAGGAGTACTTTCATAATTAGTGTCACTGACCTGAAAAGTAAAAAGCGATCAAGGACACGTCGTTTTATTTCCGTATCGAGTTTGAAACGACAAAAACACGGCAATCTTTTCCTGATTTTACGGTCATAAAAGAGCTATAAGGGGACCGTCTTTTAATTCCGTTTTAACGAGTGTAAAAGAAACGCTCGGCAATCTTTTCATGTTTTAGGAGTTAGAAAAGGGCTTAAAAGATGACTCTGATATTTTGTTTGTGAAAAATGACAATTTTCCCTCTAAGTCCCTTGTCCTGCACAAAAGCGACACATTACTCATACCTGTTTAAGATAGGCAAAAATTCATCGAAAAACATCTTTCCATGGTGAAAAATGAACAAATTCATCCAAAAAACCTATAAAAATACTTTTTACCATGTCATTTTTACCGTTTGACTGTTGAGGTTGAAAAAGGAGCTTTTGACAAGAAACTTCCCGTGGTCGCTGCGGAAAATCCAACCGTTAGAATCGAACGCCGTCTCTTCCAGGTATTTCACAACATCCTCCTTGTCAATTTCATCCGTTTAGAATTTTGTTTTAGGTTTCATTTTTTTATTTTTGGGGGGTTTTGGGTTTGGGAAACCGCCCTACGGGGGACGCAGGTTTCCTAAAGGCTGGCCTGCGTCCCCCGACTTTTTCCTACACAGGGAAAAGGTCGGGGGACGCAGGTTACCTTCAGGCCACCTGCGTCCCGGCGCACTGTGCGCCAAACGCGGGGTGCGTCCTCCGCAAAACGCGGATTTTGAAACCCCAAACTCCCAATTTAACCATTGAAATTTCCCAAAAATTATTTTAATGCCTGTTTGTTCATGTGTAGGGCACTTATCATGCTGGATTGGAGAGAAAGAGAGCATGAGGAGGTTGATGAAGCTGCAATCAATCATCAACCTTCCCTCGATGCCCTAAGAGGATGTGGATTATACAAATACTGGGCCATACCCGGCATGAGAGCTCAGGTAAGATTCTTGGAGTGGCTGGTTGAGAGATGGAATGTTCAAGAGCAATGCTTTTATATCGGCGGGCAACAACTCGAGATAGAGCCTGCTGATATTTACTTTCTCACTGGCTTGCCGAACAGAGGTGAGCAACTCAATCTGGCTGGGACTAGGCCGGGTGGCCAATCCCTTGATAGTCTCCGAGCAGATTGGTGCCTACCTGATCGAGAGCATAAGAAAGGCATAGAGATCAAATATGTCTCTCAGCGTGAACTCATGGTCTTAGCTTTCACTGTGACCAGGATTTGTGGCTCAGCCACTTTACATATTGCTACTGGGTCTCAATTTCGGATGGCAATTGATTGTCTCCAAGGCACCATTTTCAACTGGTGTGATGCGTTGTTGGCTAACTTGAAAGCCCAACTGACCAAGGCAAAGACCGGCAGACTAAAGACCTTTGGATATGGGCCTATAGTCGTGAGCTTTGCCCTAGAGAGGATTCCAATGCTGATCCCTCAGCATCTCACTGTTGATATTTCGGGTCCTCAGGAGCCAAAGCTGGTACGATGGGTTGCGGTGATGGCCCGGCATCCGGACGAGGGTGCGGCAGTTGTTCGATTCACTGACAGTTATTTTCACTGGTTAGAGGACCAGGTGTTCGCGATTCAGGACTTTCCGTATGCCAGAATAGATTTTCGAGGTGATCCGGACATGGTTCTTCCACAGGGAGAACAATGGGATGACAGAGGTACTTTATTTTTCACGAGTTTTCAAATTATGTATTTTTTTGTTTTTTATATATATCGTCTCAAACTGACAGTAAAATTTTCAAAATGCAGATGTTGGTCCACAGCGTCCAGCCAACCTCCGACCTTTCGAGAGGAGACATCCAGTTGCACCGGTACCGGCCCCACAGGACGCGGCGGCTGCAGAGGTACTAGCTGAGTTGGAGCATGATCTACAGCGTCTGACGGCAGATATACCAGAGACTACTATGGATGATATTCCTATCAGACTTCAGTGCTACGTAGTCGCGGTCCCTGGACCGTTGAGGAGATTTTTGCGCAAGGTAGCCCGTGCAGTGGTGTCGTATAGGGAGCACCACCAGTGATTGGCTAGTCACTTTGTGGACACATGTGACATTTTTGACTTTTTGTACTTATCATTTTGCCGATCATAAGGTGTTTTTCAACCTATGATCGAAGACGATGTATATTTTTTGACACACTCCTATCTATATATATCACTATTATCGGCTTATCTTGTTTAACATGTATGATGAAATGTTTTTTTTAAATTTACTTGCATGATTATCGTAAATGTCTGTCCAACACTCGAGAAGCAATTGCATCTGCTAATGTATTTAAGGACCTTGGAATATGCTGATATTCAATGTAATCAAATTCACGTTCCAAGAGACGCACTCTCAAAAACAACCTTAATAACACAGGATTTCTAATGGCATAAACTCTATTAAGCTGTAATACAACAAGTTCAGAATCTAACCTCACTATCAAACGTCGAATTCCAAATGAAATAGATTCGGATAATAATTCAACCACTGCACTGTATTCTGCAATGTTATTCGTTGTTTGACCGAGGCTTACCCCATGCATAGAAACTAACTCGTCAGAGGGTGAATAGATAACCCAAGCTGCGGAAGAGATATTTCGTGTACTACGACAAGCACCATCAGCAAATCCAATGTATGTTTGGAGGGGCGTCGACATCTACAATATCAAGAGCAAAACCAAGATAAGCCAGAATAACGACGAAAAACACACTCACTAAGCTAAGCACACTGACTAACTAACAATCATACTAGCTAGAAAGAAAACCTAACCTAACTAAAAATTCTCCATACCCACCATTTAAGCATAATACCTCTTTAGGTAAAGTCCATTTCTGGGTTTATCCAAAGAGTCCCCATCAAAATCTACCAGCTCATAAGCCCCTTTTGCTAGCTTTCGCTTTACAATATAGGGTCCATGCCACATAGGAACGAATTTTCCAGCACCTAGCTTATCGTTAGCTTGATCATATAAAAGCACTAGGTCTCCCTCCGAAAAACTTCGAGGGGTCACATTTCTATCATACTGAGCTTTCATTCGCTTCGCGTGAGTCTCGATTGCCAATGCAGCGTCACGTCGAGTCTCATCTAATTTAGCTAAGTACAATAAACGTTTCTCCTCTTCGGAAGTAGCTGGAAGTAATTCGACAGCCATTTGAAGTGATGGGATTTCACATTCAATGGGTAACACTGCTTCTAAGCCATAAACTAGCTGGAAAGGAGTGAACCCTGTTGAGGTTTTCACTGAGGTTCGGTATGCCCATAGTGCCGAAAATAACATGTTGTGCCAATTCGACCGATGAATACCAATGGTTCGTCGGATCATGATAACTAGAACTTTGTTGATAGACTCAACCAAACCGTTGGCTTGCGGATAATAAGGAGTAGAGCTGTCATGGCGCAAACCAAGCTGGCTTGTAAGTTCAGTCATCATGGTGTTTCGAAAATGGCTCCCATGGTCAGTAATAATTGCTTGTGGGACACCAAACCTAGTTATTATATGATTGAATATGAAAACTGCAGCTGTTTTGCCGCTTGCGTCGAATGTAGGCATCGCCTCGGCCCATTTAGTGAAATAATCAACCGCGAGGATGATATACGCATGCCCCCCGGCCGAGTGAGGGTTACAAGTAATAAAGTCGATACCCCATTTGGCGAATGGACCAACGACAATTATAGGGTGGAGAGGAGCAGGTGGTGCGCGCATCTTTCGATCAAACACTTGGCAGTTGTGGCACTTCCGGACTGCAATGATACAATCTTTAAACATAGATGGCCAGAAGTAACCAGCGCGCAACACCTTCTGAGCTGTGGCATACCCAGACATATGACCGCCACATGCTCCAGAGTGACAATCATTCAAAACTCTCTCAGCCTCTTCGTGAGTTAGACAACGTCGAAAAACTAAGTCTGCCCCCGGCGATAAAGTGTATCTCCAATAATTTTGTATTGCTGGGATTGAAACCTAATTTTTCGACGTTCCGCTTTTGAAGCTTCAGGCCGAAAGGTTTGGGTTTGGAGATAGATGATTATATCCCCGAACCACGGATCTAAAGTACTGATAAGAAACAAAGATTCGTCCGCAATGGACTCTTCTGCCACAGTCTCTGTGTCAGTACGCGGGAAATCACACATCAATTCCGCAAAAACTAAGGATTTCTTAGACTTGGACTTCTCGAACTCCAAGTCGAACTCTTGCAGGATAACGATCCATTTAGAGTACTTGCCCCCTAGCAATTGTTTTGTCAAAATGTAAATCATAGGGTTGCAATCCGAAATAACTGTAGTTTTACGGAGAAGAATGTAGTGACGAAAACGCTGGACAGCTTGAACGGCTGCCAGGGCCAATTTCTCCACATGCGAATATTTTAGCTCAGTGGGATTTAAGGTTCGACTGAGATAATATATCACATGTTCCGCTCCGAATTCATCTTCTTGAACTAACACCATCCCAATGGTGGAATGTGAAGCTGCGAGGTATAAGAAGTAGTCCTGGTTGTAGTTGGGAGGATGCAACAACGGTGCATGGGTCAACGCGTGTTTAAGTGCATCAAAAGATTGTTGGGCAATCTCGTCCCAAAAGAATTGAACGTTCTGTTTCAACAACCGTGTAAAACCTTTAGTGACCTCGGCGTAGTTTGGGATGAATCGACGTAAAAAGTTTGCTTTCCCTTGCAAACTTTGGAGTTGGCGCAAACTCGAAGGAGGAGGCAATTTGATGATCGCCTCGACTTTCGAGGGATCGACGCGAATGCCGGCTTTTGAAACAACAAATCCCAGCAATCGACCTGTTTCTATACAGAAAACACACTTGTGGGGATTCAACCGAATTCGATAATGCCTACACCTCATAAAGATTGCTCGTAAGTGGTCAAGGTGATCAGCTCGACGTAAAGAATGAGCAGGCAAATCATCGAGATACGGTTGCACAATGTGCTTGATGTCGTGAAATGCATAAGACATCGCCCGTTGAAAAGTGGCCCCGGCATTCTTAAGCCCAAAAGGTAATTTGCAATAAGCAAATGTCCCCCATGGACAAATGAATGCCGTTTTTGGTTGGTCGGCAGGTAGAATATTGATTTGATTATAGCCCGAAAAACCATCCATGAAGGAAAACATTTCACTTCCGGCACAATCATCAATAATTTGATCGATATAAGGCGTAGGATAGTTGTCTTTTGGACAAGCTCGATTGATATCCCTATAGTCGATACAGATTCTTATTGTTCCTTGTTTCTTATTGACCGGAACAATATTCGATACCCAATCCGTTAACGGGATCGGATAAATGAAACCTGCTTTCAACAGCTTTTCGACTTCTGCTTTAATCGCAGCCGCTTTTCGAGGGTGAATCTGACGCAACCGTTGCCGGATGGGTTTAGCATCCGGGTAGGTTTTGATTTCATGAACAACAATGGCAGGATCGATTCCCGGCATTTCCTCGTAAGACCATGCAAACACATCGCGGAATTCTTGGAATAGGGCCTTGTAAGTTTGGATTTCTTCTTCTGTACATGAGGCACCTATATGAATGTTCTCCTCAATTCCGGGTTTCACTGAAATATCAATGGGAATAGTACGAGAAATATTCCCTAAATTCAACTCTGAATCAGAATGTTTCGTTGGATCCTGAGCGTCTTTGACATATTCAGCGGTAAAGATAGATGAAAAATCATTTTCAAATGCATCATCCTTAGGTAAAAACGAAGATCTGTGATGGAGATCTTCCCATGGTAGATCGTCTACACTTAGGATTTCGCGAAGTTGTTCGTCAGATGACACGACTTCGGGAAACGCTATCCGTTCTAAGGTTGAGGTGAAAAGTGATTCTTCACTGACCACATTCATTTGGTCGACTTCGGTTGAATGAAAATCGGTAAAAGACATGAGAGCTTCATAAGCAATTTCATATGGACTCAAAGGCATAGCATTACCGAATGAGTCTATCTCAGAGTCAGATGGAACATACCAAGGATCATCATAAATAATGTTTTCTGACGTAATCATATGAATTGTTGCAAACGAAGGTTCTACGCTGAGTGGAGGGAGAGGAAAAGTTCCCAGTAAACCGGAATCCTTAACTAAACCTACACCAACGTCCCTATAAGGGATTGTCGTCTTACCGACATGCTGGATACTCTCTGAAGAGGCTGGGTCGGATGAAAAGTATGTCAGCTGATCAATAGTCACGATCTTACCGTTATGTGGAAACTTAATTACTCTGAAGACCGATGAAACGACCGCTGTCATAGCATATGACCAACTTCGACCCAAAAGAAGGTTGTAGTCTAGAGGGGCATCAACCACTTCCACATCCAGACTAACGGTTTTACCTTCTACCCCTATAGGCAATTCCTGTAGAATACCAAACGGACGGAACCCACGGCCATCAAAGGCCTTAAGGATGGTGGGGGATTGGTTCAACGAAGGAGAACCAAGGGATCTCCAACATTGAATTGACATAATACACGTAGAAGCTCCCTCATCAATCACAGTTCGATGAATAGGCCTGTTTTTTACTATCACTGGAATTTGGAAAGCCATTTGATGGGGGAGTCGTGGTGTACTATTTTCTAGATCGAAGATCATTAGATTCGGATCCTGAACATCAACAGCTCCTATAGCCGACAAAAGCAATTTTCGTTGTGCTGGGCATGATTGCAGCACTTCTAACGCCGACATTGCTGAGGGTGAAACAGCTAAGTCCTCAACAATGTTGTAATTCTGGGCCGCTCTCGCATGTGGATTGAAAGCAGACCTTCGAAGTACACCCTTGGCGGGCGGTTTAATTACTAAGTCTGGGTTAGGTTTCTCGATCTGTAGTGGATCGGAACCAGGAGCTGAGGTTGATGGGTTAGAGTGAGAAGATTCTGCTTCCTTACCATCAACAGGATTCTTACTACCATAATCTTGCGATCGAGTCGCAATCCTCACATGAGACATCATCAAAATGGGTTCTTCACTGGCATTCGAGGAAGAACCTATCATCTTATTCTCCTGCTCCGGAAATGGATTTTTTAACACAGCAGGAGTGGGAGAACCTTTGACTATTTTCACTACCTCGGCCCGATGAGGGCAATCTCTCGTAAAATGATCCTCTTCACAAATAAGACAAGGATATCGAGGTTTGCGCTTTTCGTCATTGGTTTCCGACTTTTCAGTTTTCTCCTTCGGAGCCTTGTCTGCTTTAGCCTTCTTCTTTCCTTTCTTCTTTCCACCGTTTTTTGATTTGGCCGTAGATGACTCTACAGCGTGAATATCGGCGGTAAGTTCAGGAGAAGACTCTCCTGTCGGGGAATCGGGCAAAGTGATAATAGGAGTAGTTGAAGCCTTGGAAGACTTCTTCTTGCTCTTTGTATTCACGATACCAATCATACCATCAGCGGCATGAGATCCCGAAGGAGCAGCAGCGATTTGGTTCGACTTTGGAAGATCCGGAATCTTCTCGTGTAATGTACCCGACTGCGTGTAAACTAAGTCAAGGTATTGTGCCTGAGCAATGACTTGCTCCTCAGTAACTACTCCGGCCTTAGCTACATCTTCAGTAATTCTTGGTAATAATGATTTAACAAACCATTCAGCTAAGATTTGGTCCGGGATAAAAACTTTCACTAGCCTTCTTCGACGTCTCCACTCATGAATGTGATCTGAAATATACGTGGAGGTTGATTGTTTTAGTGAAGTTAATAATTCCGTACCGTTATCGTATCTGACCGGTAACTGAAAGTGAGTTAAGAACGAGGTAGCTAACTGGCTAAAATTGTAAAAAGAGGCCCGTGGTAACTCAATGTACCACTTGGCCGCGAGACCAATGAGTGTACGCTGGAAAAGACGTAAGCGGATCGAATCATCCGAGATGGAATTTGAAGCACACCAGAGGTGGTAAGTCATCACGTGATTGGACGGATCCTCTCCAGACTTACCTTCGAACTTGGGTATATCGCTGGGCAACTTATTTGGCATTGGCGGCCAGAACGGAAGATATTGAATTGGATCGTTCGTTAGGCGCGTCAAGTCTGGTAAATCCAAAGTTGCGATAAACGGTAACTGCCGGTTAGGATCTCTAAAACTCTGGGTCACAATACCGGCCCCAGGAGGAGGATATCCAGGATAACTAGGAACAGGAGTCGCATTTGGGATATTATATCCTCCTGGAAAACCAGGATTAACCGGACCGTACTGGGGTTGTTGAGGTTGTTGATAAGTGTACCCAGGATACGGTTGATACTGGTAAACCGGTTGTTGGACAGCTTGCCCAGGTTGATACTGTCCCTGGTACGGAGGTTGAACAAATTGAGGTTGAGTAGTAACAACCGTACTTATACCAGGTTGGCCTACAGGCATCTGGACTGTGGTTTGAATCGTAGATCCAGACAACGGTACAGATGTCTGAGGAGTGGTTACAGAGACAGTAGAAACCGGAGCTGTCGATACTCCAGAAGTAAGTATGGTAGATGTGGCGGTAGTTGCAGCAGCCGTTTGAGATGGAGTACTAGGTGCAATTGGCGGCTGAGTAACTACCGAAGTTACAGAGGTCTGAACACTTGACTGGACAGGTTGCGGTTGCTGGGGTGGACCAGAAACTACAGGTTGTCCTGCTTGAGGTACCGACTGTATACTTGGCTGCAACATCTGTTGACCCTGTGACGGATCCCACACTAACATTCCAGGGTATTGACCCATAACAGGTTGAGGGTACTGAGATCCATAGCCGGATTGAGGATAGGATTGATAATTGTAAGGTGCAGTCCCCATATTTTGACCATATGATTGACCTTGAGGTGGTTGATAACCTTGACCTGAGTATTGACCTTGAGGTTGATAACCTTGAGGTAAATACGGGTACTGGGGTTGACCTTGACCTTGAGGTTGGTATCCTTGAGGTTGATACCCTTGGGGTTGATACCCTTGGGGTTGCCATCCTTGAGGTTGCCATCCTTGAGGTTGATATTGATACTGAGGTTGACCTTGGGGTACATATTGAGGCTGGGGTTGACCTTGAGGTATGTATTGCCCCATAGGAGCGTACTGACCTTGAGGTTGCCCCCCAGACACGAATGAAGTACCTTGAGGTTGCCCCCCAGGCATTAATGAAGGCTGCCCCCCAGGCGGTAATTGGCCACCTTGAGGTTGGGTAACGGGAACTGAACCTGACATCATGTAAATGTCTCCTACACCCAATGGTACATTACCACTGTTTCCAACTAATAACCCATGATCAACGGGTTGAGGAGATGCTCCCGCAAAGGTACCAGAAAGAGATTGATACCCAGTAGGAACAGAAGGACCGCCATGTAAAAAAGATTCAGGACTTTGTGTAAACACAGATGACTGACCAGACATATTTACAGGAGTATGAATACCTCCAGGTGGAAAAGGAGTACGAGGTGTGGAAAAACCTAGCCCAAAGTTGTCTAAATAATTGGTTAACGAAAGGTACCAAGTAGTACTTCTAGGAGGACTGTAAAAAATAGATTCACGCTCCCTTAGATCAAGGGTAATTTGATCTTCAGGATCAGAGACGCCTATTTCTTCCTCTGGAACAAGTTCTTCAATAGCAATCAAACCAACAGGAAGATTTTCGGTGATAATTCTTTCTATTCTCGGTGAATCAGGAACACTAGGAGTCGGAGTAACAGGTTCGGATATTTCTGGTTCTTCGCCTGTATCACTAGCAGACGAAAAACTACCAACAAGCTCAGAAACTGTAACAGCTTCGGGATTATAACCTGTCTCTAAACTTTGGTAATTTGGATGGACTACCAAGGAAGATTCTCCTTCTTCAGGTGAACCTACTCTACTGCCACTAGGAGGAGTTACAAGGACCTTTAAACCTTCTAAATGACTGGAATCGTCTTGAGGAGGTTCACCCCTAAGTCTACGGGATCTTCTCAACAATTCGGCCACAGAAACAACTTCAGGAGACTGGCCCCGAATTCTACGGGACTGTCTCGGTAATTCCGCCACAGCTAAAAACTTTTAACTACTACACACGAAAACAAAATAAAATTTCAAATCAAACCACCTAAAGTCTCTAAAGAACCAAACAAATTTGAATCACACGCCTAAAGAATCTAGGGCGTCAAACCAAACACAAACAGTATTCTTCCGGACCAAAAGCGCTAGTTGGTGATTAGGCCCAACCTCGCTGGATTCAGTACAGAAATGGCGGGTGGAACAGTTACGCCGACAACCTGCTTAATGAATAGACTGGACCAAGTTCCTCCACTTTAACCGTCTCGAGTGAAGTGAACCCCCCAGAAAATCCAAGTGAGTATAGCCGACGTCTGCTCCAGGTACAGTGGGACCTTCCCTCCACCGTCACCTTGGGTAGAATCCTAGAGATTATGGTCACTAAGGTTACCAACGGCCACAAGTACACCTGGGGGAACAGTCTAAACTCCGACAGCACGCAAGGGCAGAGTAGCAAGCTCAATCCCCTTACCGGCTCCTTGACAGTAATCCAAGGTTTACCGATAAGTGACCCCTGGCTCCTCGACAATGGTTAATCCGAGGTTTACCGTTTGTAATACGTACTGTCTGGCGTCGTTCCCAACGAGGGGGGAATGATCCCCTCACTGGTTCGGACACGAGCTCGTGCTTCTCCTTTAAGAGGAGCTTTCCCAGAGTGTAAATGTAACAATTGGATTTGATTCTATCACAAGATCGACTACTTGTTTGGTTTTACTGTCTTGGAGAGTTAATTACTCACCTACTCCAAGACACTAGCCTGATCTAAATTGATGCTTCAGAGCCCTAGTAAATAAAAGTTTCTATTTCAATTTTACTTTAAGCGTTACTTTTATGGTTGTTCTTTAAAGTCACAAGGTAATGGAAGTGAAACCAATGGTGTGTAGACTCGACTCCAACCACTACAAAGATGCACCTAAGATGATCTATGCTACTTTGCTTTTTCAATGAAATTCTTAACTAAGAGAGTTGAGAGAATGCAATTTTTAGAGAAAACAACTTCCTTAGAAAAGACAATCAAAGAAACAATTCTCTTTTTCTTTTCAAGCACACAAACATAACCACTCTTTACTTGCACGAAAAACTCTTTTTCTTTCAAAACTTTCAAAGCTACTTGAAACAAAACTTTTTCAAAGGAGATGTTTTTGTATTTCCTCTTTTTAATAAAGCATGTAAACCTACCTTTAACAAAAAACAATCTCAAAAGCTACAAAACTATGAAAATTTAACTCACAAGCAAATCAAAAGAGAGATTACTCTAAGCAAACCTAACGAGGCAAAAGCTCACAAAGATGATTCTAGGTTGTTTTACTTGATCAAAATCAAATCAAGGACCAGCTAATGCAGAATCAAAAGACTAGTCAAAACAAAACTCAAATCTTTTTGTTCTTTTCGTAAAATGGAATTCAAGACTTAAACAACAAGCACTTCGAAATTGGCCCAAAAGACAACTTGATGGTAAGTTGCTCCTACAGGTAGACTTTATGACAGGTCTGACTTCTTAGAATGTTGACAAAACCAGAGATATCTAAGGCTTGACAACTCCTACCGCTAAAGTCACTACAAGACCTACTCAAAAATCAAACCCTAGGGCTTACACTTCGACGAAATCCACTAAAACACTCAATGCTATTGAAACCAGTTCAGGTGAAGATTCTGGGCAAGGGACTGATGAATCTGGGCAGAAAAAACTAAGAAAAAACAAAATCTAAGAGCAAAAAGGGCAAAAAGTGGAATTTTCTCAAATTTTGGCAGGGGACGCAGGCAACCCGTTAGCACAGGTGCGGGCCCGCTCTGTGCACACAGCAAAAGTGCGTCCAGGGACGCACTGTGCAGCACTCAGAGGGTGCGTCCTACTGAAAAACTCAAGAAAACCTAAAATAAAACTAATCCTAAGCTAACCCACCCAGAGACAAGGTCACAGAGCCAAAACCAGAAAAATAAACCAATTTTCTCAAAGCAAAGTTCACACAAAAGAAAAGACTCTTCTCATCAATGGAATCTATCCCCAGCGGGGTCGCCAATTTGTCACACGGAATCAGTCAAGGGTGCGGACACAACTGACCTTCCTAGAAGTCTAAGACATTCTAATGACAAACAAAACAAACTGGAGCTATCCTTCTCTAAACATACATTATGATATGAGAAATCAAGTGTTTCGTTCTTACCTTTGTCCAAACGCTGTTGTAGAAGTCCAAGCTTTGTTGATCTGGATGAGCTCCTCCTTTTCTCCAAAACCTGCAATCACCAACAGTCAAACAATTAAATAGCACCTGATTATAACATAAAACAAAGCATATTCAACACATAGACCAAGGAGTACATGAAATAACCCATTAACAACAAGTTATTGAGAAGAATGGACCAATTTGCATTAAAGGTAATCAAAAGGAACCATTACAACCTGAGCCTTGGTGTTGTGCAAGCTCCTTCCAGGGTCCATAAGAGTCTTCCTCTACTTTGACAAAGCTCACCCACTTCCAAATAGAACAAGTAAAGATGACAATCTCTCCTCACAAGCTTCTAAATGGGAGTCCTAATTCCTGCAGCATTTACCCTTAGAAATCTATAGCTTTCAACCTTCTTTCCTTCTGGCCCAATGCCTCTTTTTATAGTGCTCAAGAGGAAGTTAATCAGGTCCACCATCAATGGGATAGTCCCCTCTTTGGATGGGATCACTCCCTTATTGATGGGATAAGTTCCTCTTTGATAGGAGTGCATGAACCATCTGGAGGCGCTCAATACACATCAAACAACCTTCTAGAATGCTCTAGAAATGACCACAAGTAAGTTTTTGAAGATAAAACTTGCGCATTTTAACCTTTTCAGAGGGACGCACCTGCCCCTTTAGATACAGAGCGTCCTTGGACGCAGACCTTATGAACAATAGGTGCGCACCCGCAGGCAAGGCTTGAGAGAACCTGCGTACCCAGAGATAAACATATTTATAAAGACTTTCTCTCTTTCTTGGAGTTTGACATGAATAGCAGAGACATAAGACTTGCTCAAGAGGGTAGTATGACTGTTGATAGAGCCATACCGACTGTAAATAGCCATGGTGACATTTTTTAGTGTAACACTCAGTGCTCACATTTGTTGTCAATGAATCTGCAACACTGTTCAAAGTGTCCACCTTTACCAATAACACCTTCTTCTCTTCAACCATATATCTCTTAAAGTTCAACCATATATCTCTTGAAGTGATATTGAACATCAATATGCTCTATCTTTGAATGATATCCTAGTGGGGTTCTTTGCTAAGAATATTGCACTCTTATTGTCACAATCTATCCTTACAACTTGTTGTACCAACTCAATACCTTAACACAATCTCTGTAACCATATTGCTTCCTTGCTTGCATGAGTGGTTGCCAAGTATTCAACTTCTATAGTTGAGAGTGCCACTACAAATTGTATTTTTCTCATCCAATTGATTTCTCCTTCAAATAGGTTAAACACATACCCACTTGTAGATATTTTGTTATCTAGATCACTAGCCCAATCTACATCAACAAAGCCATGTATGTCCAATACTCTGTCCAACCTTGGTCTTCCTTGGTAGCATAATCCACAATTAGTATTGCCATACAAATACCTAAAAACCCTATTTATTGTTGTCCAATGCTCCTTCCCTGGTTTTGAGATATGCCTTCTTAATACTCCCATTTAATTGTGAAATGGTCGATCTAATACAAACAATTGTGTATGTCAAAATTCCAACTACACTAACATATGGAACACAATAGATGTCCTCTTACTCTTCATGTGTCTTGGGACACTGATCTATAGATAACTTTACACCTATAGGAATAGGGAGCTTTACTAGTTTACTTTCATGCATATTAAACTTCTGCAATATTGTCTTGACATATTGCATTTGATTTAACTAGAGTTTGTTAGCCTCATACTCACAATCAATAAGTCGAAAATAATAAAATTGCGAAACTTGCAAAATATAATTCCTACTTGTCTTTGATGTGCTCATCAATTCAGAATGAGTTTGTTCCTAATACTTGGGAGTTTGTTGAGGTCTAATTGGTTGAAAGACTCTCTCCAACTAGTTAGCCTTCTAGATTAGTGTGTGCTTGAGATATTCACTCAACCAAGAGAGTGCATGTCCAAGATAGACTAACTATCTCGAGACATAACTTGATGTATTTATATTGTATCATCATTTTTTATGAATATAAATTCAGAATTAAAAACCTTTTCCGCCATGTTTAAGTGTTTTGAATTAATTTTTTATTTTATTTAATCATCTTCAATTGGTATCAGAGCAGAAAGCTTCTTCGTGTGATTGGGTGAGTAAGAGCATCACCGTAGGGTTGTGAGTGGAATCCCTGCATCGATGTGAGAGGATAGTTGTTGATTTGGTAATATTGGTCAGAGAAATCACTGTGATTTCAGTTCCGTGAGTTGGAGCTGCTGATCTTCATTCCAAGGCGATATAACAAACAATATGCATAGAAGGACCGCATTGAGAATGGTGGAATCGCTGGAATAGATCATTGGAGGAAATTGTTGAATTGGAGGCTTTATTGGAAGAAGTCTTCGCCAAGAAATTGCTGCACAACAAGACTGGTGAATTTTAGGGTAGGAAAAGGAGTTGCCTAAGGTTTGTTGCATTAAAGGAAAAGAGTTGCCTTTTATTATGGTGATCATTGCTTTCCTTGAAGATACCCATCAAATAAGCCTGCCGAACTGTGTTTACAGAGGCTACATATTGAATTATTGAAAGATATCAGCGTGTGAAAGAGTACCCGTGAGGAGGGAGGCTTGTGGCACAAAAATTGATGCCTACAGTCGGCTGAGTGCTGGAGAGGAGCCACCTTATTATTGTGAAGTGCATTTTCCAAGAGTTGTCACCAACGATGGAGAAAATTTGAAAACTGTGTAAAGTTTTGCTATATTTTTTGTGCACTGAGATCATGGTGTTAAAGGAAATCATTGAAGTTGTGTTGCATCGTGTTGCAGGACAGATCCAGTGTGTTGGAGATTAGATTAAAGCCACAAGTTGAACCTGTGACCTGATGGAATCAGATTTGAAGCCACGAGTTGCATCAAAAATTGGTAAACATTGTTCTGTAGAGGTCGTTGATGTTAATCGTTGTAGAAGAGACAAGCTGGAGCTTGAGTGATCCGCATGGTGTAAGTTTATGTGAAGAGAATCGTTGAAGTTGTGTGCGATACATTCAGTTGCAGAAGCCTCAGCGTTAGTTGTAGTGGAGGCTCCATTTCCAGAAAATCAGAGGCATACCACTCTTAAAGTTGCAACACAAACATGATTTTCGTAAGGCAACGTGGATCATTTTTGTCACGCATAGGAGTTTCAATTGCTTTTCGTTGTGAACATCGCACTGAGGAAGAAACATGCATAAATTAGTTGCATGAACCCAAATCAATGGCCAAACCTGCGTGAAGCCACTTGCCTGTCAGGGTTTTCTCTTTGACATCGCAAAGAGTCATGATTAACTTCCGGTGTAGATTGCTAATAGATAGAATCAGTTGTTGATTGTTGCTATACCTCTGTTGTGAAGAGAGGTTACGTGAGGGCGTGGCATGAAAAGCCAGTTTTCATTACTACATAGGACCAAATAGAGGTGGAAGAGCATGTTTGTACATCTGCATGAAAGAAACCATCCATGAGTTTCACAGATCGGTGTTGTTAGCATTTAACATAGAGCCAGTCGTGGGGGTTCTTGTTGCCATCATTGAGGTGACATTTAAAGAGGGGCACCCTTGTTCGGGTCATGAAAGAGAACTTCATTGACAAACAGACCAACGTTGAAGCTTCTGAGAGCGTGTTTCATTGACAAACGAGAACAACTCTTCCTTGAAAGAATATGTTGGAAAAGAACCACATAGGATCCACGCCATCAATAAAATACCTCAAAGAAATACATCAGTGAGTATTCTCTTTCCTTCAATATTTTGTTACTTAAACAAAATATTCATGTCTTGGTTTATAAAGAGTGATTCTTAATTTATGAGCCCACAAATTGTATCAAGAACCCACAAATATTCGTGTTCCAATGAACTTGAGTATCTGGTCAGAAGGGAGTATCAATTTCAATGATCTATTGAGAATGAGAACGACAACAATAAAACATGTTGAAGATGAATAGCTGGATGAGTAGAATATATCTTCTTCAAAGAGAAGCAACGATTGTAGGTACTTATAATGGTCACGAGAAGATTGATCATAAGAGAAGCTCTCAAATATTGTAGAGGCTTATATTTTTTGCGGAGATGTCAAGCATATTAAATGTGATATGGAGGCACATTATGATGAAGAGATTTTTGCAGTTTTTTGTTTCATTAGTAATTTTTGGATTCGTTGCTATAGCTCAGTGCTTCCTTATGGATGTTAGAAACTTTGAATATGTAAGTGAGACTTATTAAGCTTTAAAAAAAATCATAAAGCTGTGTAGTCCTTAATATTAAAGTCGAAGTTAAATTGAAGTTTATGGATGTAAAAAATAAATGTAAAAAGTTAAAGCCCATACCATTAAGTCTAATTGGGGAGTCATAAGTTGATTTTGTAATAATGGAGTAATAAGGGTATATTTTGACTAAAATCTTGGAAATGGTCAATAATAAACGTAGTAAGAGAGTCATGTAAAAACAAAATTGAATTGTATTGTAACTTGCAAATCATCATTTTTTGTAAGTTAATTTGAGTTGTATAAGGTGCATTCTCAGTTGAACCCAACACCAAAGCCTTGATTGAATCATTAAATGAGAATCGATAGGGTGTTAAGTTCTTCAAATTCATTTGAACTTGTTGTAAAATCATTAACTTGGGTGCATTTTCGGTAGTAACCGACACCCTAAACTTGTTAAAACAAAATCAAGTGAGCGTGAAATTGAAAGAAGCAATGCACAAATTTAAGATCAAGTGAGCGTGAAAATCAAACGAGCGAGTTCAAATGGAGAAAAATATTCAATTGTTAAAGTTTCTAAACAATCTGGTACTATCCATTATTGAAGATACAATGAAAATCAGTAAAGCCACTCTTGCTGATATTAAAATGCATCTACATCAAGCACATGAAATGATTGAATTTCTCCAACTTGAATCACAACTACAATGTGATGAGCTACAACAGAAGAGTCATAAGCCATTCAACAATACAAATTCAAATGATGAAGATGATTCCAAGCCACTCAACGATACAACTTCAAGTGTAGAAGTTGTACATGATCAAGTTCAACCTTCTTGTTCCAAGCCAATCATCAAACCATGGGAGGAAATCCAATGTAACAAAAATCAATGTGGTTTAGGATATGACAAAGATGACAACAATTTTCATATTCTTGATTATTCAAAACCAATTAAGTTCATCAATGGAGGATTTCGTGATCAAGAAACATCAAAAGTCAGTGAGAAAGATGAAGAAAAGCCAAAATGCCAACATTGTCAAATAATAGGTCATATGGAAGATCATTGTTTTGATATCCATCCTTGTCACCATTGTGGCAAGAAGAATCACTCGTCAGAGAGATGTTGTAAACAAAACAAACTAGCCAGACTGAAGATTAATTATGCATGGATTGATCCTTGGAAGTGGTTATCTACAGTCAAACAATTGTGTGTGTTTTATCACAAAATTCAATCTCACATGAAGACAAATATTATAGCCAACACTGAAAATAAAATGGTACTCTCATGAAAGAGGGAGTACAATGGTGAAACTTTCATACATCTTAAGGTTGGGGTGGGGGGGAGTTCAAAAATCAAGTGAATTGGTCTCTCCTTTCACTTGACAAAAGGGGGGAATTGATGATGAAATTGAAATTGAAGTGATGATGATGGTTGTCAAACTGAAAGTTTCGAAAACAACATGATTTTCCAGGGGGAATTAAATTTTGTTAGTGGACAAGCAATTGGGATGTTAATTGAGAACAAATGTGGGCATTTTTGTTCACATGGATGGTCATTGGACCCAACAAAGGATAGATAGATCCTTTTGCATTGTAGCTTGGCATTATATTGAGTTGTCAAGCATTTTCAGGGATGTGTCAGACTTGCAGTTGATTCACATCTCTTGATTCGCTCTCCTCATATTGGAGTTTTTGGCATTCAGTTTTGGCGGTTTTTCAGGAAGTTTTTCATTGAGTCTCAACTCAACAGTTTCAACATGAAGACTTGGATATGGTACCGGGTTCTTAATATGGACTTATGATTGGGGGGGGTTAGCCTCATACTCACAATCAATAAGTCCAAAATAATAAAATTATGAAACTTGGAAAATATAATTCCTACTTGTCTTTGATGTCCTCATCAATTCTAGAATGAGTCTGTTCCTAATACTTGGGAGTTTGTTGAGGTCTATTTAGTTGAGATATTCTCTCCAACTAGTTAGCCTCCTAGATTAGTGTGTGTTTTAGATATTGACTCAACTAAGAGATTGCATGTCCAAGATAGATTAACTATCTCGAGACATAACTTGATGTATTTATATTCTATCATCATTCTTAGTGAATATATATTCAGGCTTAAAAGCCTTTTCCACCATGTTTCTATCTTTTGAATTAAGTTTTTATTTTATCTAACTATCTTCAGAGTTTCCTCTTTGCATGATCTCTTTTAGTTTCCATACCCAAAATGAAATTTGCAGTACTAAGATCTTTCATGTCAAATTTAGAGGAAAATTGAGTTTTCACATCCTAGATAAATTCATTGTCATATATAATTAGGAACAAATCATCCCCATACAAGGCCAAATAAATAATACAATCACCAACTAATTTAAAATACATACAATGATATGCTTTACTCCTTGTGAAGCCAAGTCCCAGTATATAAGTATCAAATTTTTGATACCATATCCTTGGTGATTTCTTTAACACATACAAGGACTTCTTCAACCTACATACCAACTCTTTATTTCGCTTCACTGCAAAGCCTTCTGGATACTTCCTATAGATCTCTTCTCCCATATCACCATTTAGGAGTGTTACCTTCACATCCATCAATTCTAACTTAAAATCAAAAGCAACAACAACATATAAAAGAAATATAATAGAAACTAACTTGGCAACAGGAGAAAAAAATATATCACTAAATTCAATTCCCTAGATTTGGAAATAACCTTTTGCTACTAATATAACTTTGCGTTCTCCATCTTGCATCCTACATTCAACTTCTTCATATATACCCATTTGTTTCCAATGGGTTTTCTTCAAGCTAGCGACTCCAATAGATCCTAAGGCTCAATCTTGTCCAAGGCTACCATTTCTTTAACCATGGGTTTTTCCCAGAGTTTCCCATCCTTTTAATCCACTGCCTCCCTAACTGTTATTGGATCATCATCAATAATAAACAAAGAAAAATTTGAAGGGAAATTATGTGGAGTATACATTTATGGATACCTTATTTCTTGAACTAATTTCCTCAAATTGAAGTATGTGATTTCTTCTATTGATTCTTGTTCTTCTGTAGAGTATGATTCATTATCCTTTAGTTAAAACTCTATATTCTCTGGTTTTTTCTTCCTTGGTAGGACTTCTTATTTGATAACATCTTTCATTTCTATAAATACCATATCTCGACTATACACAACTTTCATAGTTTCTAGGTTCCAAAGTGGATAACCTTTCAAGCTATCTTTATAACGAATAAAGATGCAACTTTTAGATTTACTATCCAACTTAGTTATGTTTTCCTTTGGAACATGTACATATGCATCACAACCAAATACCCTAAGATGTGTGAGAGACTATTTCTTACCAGTCCATACCTTGTGTGGAGTCTTATCATCCAATATTAATGAGGGCGATTCCTTTACCAGGTAGCATGCGGTCTCCACTACCTCTACCCAAAATTCTTGTCCTAACCTCACATCACTAAGCATGCTCCTTGCTTTTCCCATCAAATACCTATTCATCCTTTTTGTAACTCCATTGTGTTGAGGTGTGTGTGGAGTAGTCTCATGTCATGCTATAACACACTTCTTAAAAAATTCTTCAAATTCCTTCCTGTATAATTCTCCACCATTATCTATCCTCTATCCCTTTTTGTTATTATCTATCTAATTTTCCACCATATCTTTAAACTCTTTAAATTTTTCAAATACTTTAGATTTCTTCTTGAGGAAATATATCCATGTATTTATTGACAAGTCATCTATAAATGAGACATAGTACATAGATTTACCTAGTGATGGAACCGACACAAATCCAGACACGTCACTATGCTCTAGTTGTAGTATTTCGTCTGCTCATTTAACACCAAAGGAGAATCTCACCTGATTCTACTTCCCATATAAACAATGTTCATAGAAATCAAAATCCATAGAGCAATTTGACTTACCTTCTACCATACCATTACCACGTAATACTCGAAGACCCTTCTATTTGATATGTCCCAATATTTGATGTCTTAGCATAATCTTTTCCCAGGAGATTATAAGAGTTTTTCCTTCTACTCCACTGTCATGAACATCGAAATATTTTCACCCATGAATAACAGTGCTTCCAAATGGATTATACAAAGTTCCATTCCCAACTCCCATCAGCAATACCATTTCCCCTCGAACCATCTTACAAGTATCCTTTTCAAAAAATGTTTTTACACTTGCATCACTCATCTTGCTCATAGAAATCAAATTCTGGCTAATATTGGGATGTGCATAACACCAAGGAGTGTTTTAATCCTTCCACCCATGAGCTTCAACTTGACTTCTCCTCATCCTATGATTTTGGTTGTCGAGTCATCTCTCGAGAAAACATCACCACCACCAAATATTTCATATTCGCAAAACCACTCCCTATAAGGAGTCATATTAAAGGATGCACCTGAGTTGACTAGCCATGCCTCATGATCATACTTGAAGAAGCTAAGTATGCATCCCCTCCTTCATCTAAGGAGGTTTTTGCTTTTATAGAAGGAGAATATTTAGATCCCTTTGTTTTTTTCGAGAATTTTAGATCTACACTATTTCTTATATTTCCCTTATTTTTCACATCTCCAACATACCTTTCTGATTTTTTTTGGAGATTTAGATCTTCCTCTAGATTTAGATCTCACACTCGAGGACTTATTTTTATTTCTTTTTTGAGAGTGTACTCTTACAGACAAAGCATCTATGTTATAGCTTTCCATTTTCTTCATCTCGTCTCCTTCGATAACAAATATGAGGCTATGTCATAGAACTTTAAAGTATTTGCATTATTATCTATGGCAGCAACCAAACTATCCCACAAATATAGTATAGAACATAACAAATTGATGCACTTATCTTCATTTGAAATCTTAATATGAACAAATAACAATTGACTTGCCATAATATTGAAGGTGTTCAAATGCTTCTTCCATAGTGTTATCACAATTTTAGTTAATAATTTCTAAAGAGCTGACAATAGGAGTGTCAATGCTGATTTGTAAAAAATAGTATTAAATCATTGACAATTTCAGTGATAGCGTCGATTTGTAAAAAACAGGGTTAAAGTGCTAACCGCTGGATTATCGGCGCCAAAAAGTGTGATAAAGCAAGCGTTGGCGACATAAATGACTCATATTTTTGTGTATTTGGACCAAGATTCACGGAAAAGTTACTATTTCAAACATAATGACCCAAACTCAACAGTGAAAAGGAAAATGCGTCAAAGCATGTTTTGTTTTCACTTGACAAAACTCTGTTTTTTAGATGTTTTTCCTGTAAAAGGCAGTAATCTCGGGCATTATTTCTGAAAAGATGGAAATGAATTTTCCAAATATCGAAGAGGCTTTTGTTGAAAATGGACCCTTTAACAAAAACCTCTTTCATTTTTTACACAGGTGTAATGGTTTGAGATATTCGAAAGGATATTTGAAGGCTATTTTTTTTGGATTTTGCAATTCAATTTTTTGTTTTGTTTTAGCCACTATTTTAAAAATTAGTTTTCGAATAACTGGGTATGAATTTTTGAAAACCCAAAGACGTTTTTGTCAGGAACGGGCCCACTAACAAAAAATTCTCTTAGATTTTGCACAACTATCATGGTTTGAGAGTTTCGAAGGGATCTTTGAAGCATATTTTTCAGGAATTTGCGACAATTAATTTGTTCTATTTTTAGAGAAAAAAAATGCCCAATCAGTTGGAGAGCCACCTCATCAATTTGACTTGGGGTTAGATCTTATCTCCTTGATTATTTGATTTAGTAAGCTATAGATAGATGAAGAGGTTTGAGATCCATTATTTTTGGATCTTGAACAATTTGTAATTTTCCTATAAAGACAAGCTCTGTAGAATGAAAGAGGGTTGGTTTTTTATCATAAAACTTATTGTGCTCTATGTATATTTCTGAAAAGTTTAATAAAGGAAGACTAATTCTGCAACAGAGATTCTTGTGTTGAGATATTTTGGATATGTGTTTCCCTATTTCTGTTTTCCTTCTATGTTGTCATATGTATGTTCTTCCATGACTGATAAGAGTAAATAAATAGAAATCATATTTACTATGCTTTGTTTATATGATCAATCTTTCACAAATTTCTGACTTATGCTTTGTAGAATTCATCCTTGTGGTGCTCTTATAAGTATACCATTGCCTTATTATTCTGCATTCCATCTCAACAATTTTAAATCTCAGAGTATCTTAGCTACCCTGCCTTTGTGAAGGTTTTAGTTTGCTTCCTTGTTAAGCCAAATATTTGACTCCATGCCCAATGGAAATCTATCAAACCCCACAACCATTTTGAAGCCTTATAACAATAAACCTAGTCATTGTGTTAAGTACATAACCAGTCATTTTGACTGAGTTATAGAAGGAGTCCCCCTTCGGATTGAAAGGGCTAGCATTCAATTCAAGGGATTGGTTAGAGGTTACCTTAGAGTTTTTCCCCACAGCCAGGGTTTTCTCTAAGTGATAACACATAGGAACAATTTGTTCACTTGGGACTAAGAATGATATAAAGCCCCTGATTTGTTCCGCAAAGCCTTTGTTGTAGCTTCCCCTAAAACATTACTACATTTGAGACATGATCACATTGTGCCCTTTGCCTTTTGATCCAACTCAGGTTTTTGTTGTTGTTGACATCCCTATTGGTGCAAAACCCGAATCCACAAAAATCCACTAATCTTCGTCCACCAACAAATCTTCTATTTTGAGCTTCCGCAACTCAAAGCTCTACCTATTGAATTACTTTATCTCCATATTTTAATGGCTCGCCATTTCCTTTTCACCCCAGGAATCACTTCCAAAAATCTCCCATTGTAATATGGTCTACCACAGGCTTGAGTCAAACCCCTTAGCCACAAAGGCGTTCCCGAAAAGTTGAAATTACTCCGATACCAAATGTGAATTTTAAATTTTAACCTTGTACAATTAATTGTTGCAAAGAAATTCTTCAATAAAACAGAAAAGATGCAACAACAAACACACATATTAACATAGAGATTTATCATGGAAACCCAAAACTACGAAAACCAACAATTTTAAAAAAAATCTCTCAATGAGTATAGAACCACTATACAATTTCATCTTAAAAGGGGGTTTCTTGCTAAGGAAAAAACTCTAACTCCTAATATCATATCATTAACCTAATGATGAACGATTTGGATTGACTATGAAATTACAATATTTTACAAGGAAAAATTTCCAAAAAATTTCCTTTAGCCCCCAAAAGCCCCTATTATTTGGGGGGGAGGTGGTGGGGGGGGGGGAGCTCCATAAAACTGTCATTGCCTCCTCTCCACCTCCAATGATGACAATTATACAATGGGGGAAAGCCCGTCCCTTAGAAATTGGGCTCCAAACACAACTAATCATGGAAAGAATATAACACATATCCACCATCACTAAGAACAATATTAGGATCCTCTAATCATCATTATAGGCTTTTCTCTGTAATTGTGTCGGGTCAACGACAGGTGGTGGATTTAGGGCATTATGTGAAGGAAAAAGCTAAGGATTTTTGGGAGTTTCACTAATTATTTATGAAGATAGAAGGCTACTAATAAATCATTTAGATGATTAACAATTAGCCGTGAGTGGGAGGATAAACTGGAATGAGATAGACCAGGGTCGAATGAGGGTAGTTCAAGATATAGGACCACCATCGATACGGGAGTAGTAAACTTAAAGGATACCACATGTGAAATAGGTGGTTGGAGAATTAACATGAGAGATGGATTATGGAAGAAGGAGGGATACCTCGAAGCAGAAAACCGTGTTGACCAAGTTTTCCGCATATAGAGGAGGAGCATCAAACCCAAAAATCCAAATTGGTGTGCCATTCCATGGAGTAGATGCGAATTCCTTTGATCACAAGTGAGAAGGAGAGGTGATGGTGACAATTGGATTGGTAACCCATGTCAAAATTGTAATATCCCAAACACTTAACACCTGATTGACATTGTAATGGCAATTGATTATGTTGTTGATCCTTTTATGGGCATGCAAATGGACAAGGGAAAAAAGACCTAGAATAACAATATAATATAATACCAATAGATGAAGAGGTGAATCCTTGATATGGACCATGTGAAGACACGAGGAAGAGGGAAGCCATCAAAGGGGAGTTGGAGAATTAATAGTTTCCAATGGATTATTGGTTGAGCCAAATGTTCATAAGGATCATGATAATCAACCTTTCCCTAAGAAATATCTAATGGGAAGGTGCATCAATATCTGCCACCAAATATGAGCAAAGTTGGTAGTAGCACCATAACTACTCAAGGGTATGGGAAATGTATCATTGACCAATATGGGTTGATCTGAGAAGAAACCTATTAAGGAAGAAACCCGAGGAATGTAACACATGAAAGAAAAGTTGTTATGAAACCAGCTCAAGAAAAGATAGAAAAGATAGATCAACGCCTTAGAATTCACCCTCTTCGAGGGGCAACCTCCTTTACATTACATAAATGAACAATTCTTAGATGATTCAAATGACAAAACCTCCTTTCTATATATAGGAGTCTAAGGAGTCACAATATAATCCAGCCGACTTAACAATAATAATATAAAGCCACAAAAATAACAATAGAGGGATTCTATGGGGCACAGTAATAACAATATGGGGGCAATAGGGGCACAACAATATTAATAAAGGGTATAACTACAATAGTAATGGGGTAATCACTAGTATTATAGGGACCCAACATGCCCCTCTCATTCAAAAAAGTGTTGTCCTCAACACTTGAGTAGTTATGGATATTCTGCATAAAATTTTCATCCTCCCATGTGGAATCTTCAGCGGATAAGTTCTTCCACTTGATAAGATACTCTGAAATTGATCAATTTCGTAGCTGTCGAGTTCTTGTTTCTGTGACTGCTTCCGGTTCCAATATAATTTTTCCTTCCTCGTCAAGTTCTGGCAATATTGTTTGAACTGGGAGCTTGTCGCCTATAACCTTCTTTAAACATGAAACATGGAAAACTGGGTGCAATCGAGAAGCTGCAGGAAGCTCCAATTTGTATGCCATAGTACCAATCTTTTACAACACCTTGTACGGACCATAATACTTTGGTGATAATTTATTATCCTTCTTAGCTTGCTTGAGGGACATTTGCTTATATGGTTGTAGCCGTAGGAATACCCAATCACCTATATCAAAACTTCTTTCACTGCGATGTTGATCTGCCTGTTGTTTCATTCTATTATATGCAAACACAAGGTTATCCTTTAAGAGTTGGAGGACTTGTTGTTGATGTTCAATGTGATGTTCCACTGCCTGAACCTTAGAATTTTCTCTTAAATATGATGTGATGGATGGTGGTTGATACCCATAAAGTGCCATAAATGGGGTCATTTTTGTCGTTGTATGGAAGAAAGTGTTATACCACCATTCAGCCAGAGGCAACCATTTGACCCATTGTGTTTGTTTATCAGATACAAAGCAATGAAGATATCCTTCCAAACATTTGTTTACTATCTCAGTTTGCCCATCAGATTGAGGATGATAAGATGAGCTATGAGCTAACTGAGTACCAAGACAAGAAAATAATTATGTCCAAAAATTTCCAGTGAAAATGGGATCTCTGTCACTTGCAATAATCTTTGGGTTTCCATGTAGCTTTTGAATTGTTTCCATAAATGCAGTAGAAACTGTACTGGCTTTAAATGGATGTGATAATGCACAAAAGTGTGCATACTTGGTAAGTCTGTCAACTACCACCATGATAACACTATTTCCCTCAGACTTGGGTAAACCTGTGATAAAATCCATTGAAACCTCCTCCCAACGTTGGCTTGGAATGGATAAAGGTTGTAATAGACCCGGTGTCTTAATTGTTTCAACTTTATTTTGTTGGCAAACCAAACATTCCACCACAAACTTTTGAATATCTGATTTAAGGCCATCCCAAAAAAATTCCTTCTTAACCCTGTGATAAGTTTTTAGAAATCCTGAGTGCCCTCCTAAGGGAGAAGTGTGCAATTCGATAAGAATCTTTTGTTTTAGCTGGGAATTCTTACAGAGGTATAAGCGATCTTTGTACCATAACGAATCATTTTGCCAACTAAATGCATCAGACGTACTGGAATCTTGTTGTAACTTTCGAATACGTGCCCACACTTCTTCATCATTCTTCCATTCCTCCCTTGCTTCATTTATCCAATCTGGTTGGATAATAGAAATGGCGCACAACAATGCTTCCACATCCTCATCCTTTCTTGAGAGTGCATCAGCCACCACATTTTGCTTCCCTTTTTTGTAGATGATTTCAAAGTCATAACCCAACATCTTTATGACCCACTTTTGTTGCTCTTCTGAGGATAATCTTTGTTCTAAAAAGTATTTAAGGCTATCATGATCTGTTTTTACCTTGAAGTGTTTTCCCATTAGGTAGGATCGCCATTTCTTAAGTGCATGGAGTATTTCCAACATTTCCTTCTCATAAATAGCTTTGCTTAAAAACTTTCCCTTGATTGGACGACTTTCAAAAGCAATGGGTCTTTCATCTTGTTGAGTCTTGAAAATGTCATTCATTTCAATTACACTTTCACTATTATGTCCATTATATCACCTCCATTTCACCTCCATTTCACTACTATGTCACCACATTCATCCCACTTTTATTATCATTGGGCCACATTTATGTTTTTCCAACTTTATTAATTCTAAGCTTTTTTAGTGAATTTGTGGTTAAAAATTAGAAAATAATGTGCATATGCTTATACCTAACAAATGGGTTGAGATTGTTGACATGTGTAGGTTGAAAGGAGGCTTCTAGAAGACTCTTATGTGGCACTCTAAGGCCAAATTCGAATTTGTGTGGAAAGAATCATGGGATCATGAGGATATGTGTCACATCTCCTAATTGTATTGTAACTCTAAGAAGACGTGTCTTCTCAGTTCCTATTTTGATTAGGACTCTAGAGGTAGAGGGAGAGATTCATGGACTCTCATTAATGAGATGGCTTCTCATCTTTTTGTATAAATAGGAGATCTCTCTCCTTCATTTGTTAGTTCTTAAGTCTTTTAGCTTGTGAGTTCTTTGGCTTGGAGTTTGTAGTTCTTCCTTGATGGCTTTTGAAAGCTTTGGAGAACTTTGTTATACTTTGTAATTTTGAAGAATTTGAATAAAGCTTTGATGTTCTCAACATGGAAGGAGATGTGAAGTAGATGTCATGGAGCATATTAGAATGTAAGGTAGAGTAGATTTCATTTTGTAAATTTTGCTTTGATTTCATTATGTCATTTGATTACTTTCAAGTTTGATAGATTAGATTTTTCATTCATGCAATTTTAATTCATGCAAATGTGTTCAACTGGTTGATTGTAGATTAGTAATGCACATAGCTTTTTAATGACTAATGACATGATGGAATTATCTTGTCCTTCTGCTGATTTATTTTCTTAGTTCTAATTCCAGCACTATTTATTTATTTCAGTTTTGTTTTGTTCATTTACTTTTCTGCAAGATAGATATTAGACTGCTCATGTCATTTTCAGTTACCTCCTATAGCCAAAGCGACTCAAATGGTGAGGGATTGAAGTATGAATGCGTAGTTTGATATTAGTTTATTTTTCTGCAAGTTAGTTATTGAATTGCTCATGTCATTTTCAGTTACCTCCTATAGCCAGAGCGACTCAAATGGTGAGGGATTGAAGTATGAATGCGTAGTTTGATATTAGTTTATTTTTCTGCAAGTTAGTTATTGAATTGCTCATGTCATTTTCAGTTACCTCCTATAGCCAGAGCGAGTCGAATGGTGAGGGATTGAAGTATGAATGTGTAGTTTAATATTAGTTTCATTTTATGCAAATTAGATATCAGATTGCTCAATTTGTTTATGATTACCTCCTATAGCCAGAGCGAGTCGAATGGTGAGGGGTCAGAATATGAGTTGATGTAATATGATTTAGTTTACTTTGCTTACAATTTTTGAATTGCTTTAAGTTCAGTTTTCTTTTTATACAGTAGCAAGGATACTGGGTTTCATAGTCACTAGCTCATTGTTTGGTTGTTGCATTCTATTTTGATTGAAGTAGCTACATATTTACACTTTTGTTTAAGTACTAATTCCATCAATAACATGTTTTAAGATCTTTTGAAGTGCTAAGTTTTGGAAGTTACCATTAGGGACATAGACTTTGTCTTGAAATTTGCATCCATACTTGTCCTTTAAAAGTATTCTTAAGACCTTAGAATAGGATTTCCATTTGCATTAGACACTTTAGGAAACCAACAAAAACAAAACCCCGAAACAAAATAAAATCTATAAAACAACGAAGTAAGAAAAAGGTTAACTAAGCACATATGGTGCACCACACTTCATCAGTTTACGATACCCGGATTGATAATTTATGTAGAGCAATTTAAGACGTTAAATTGACTAGACACATCTTGCATTAGAACAGCACCAATTCCATTTCCTGAAGCATCACATTCCACAATAAAGGTTTTTGTGAAGTTCGGTGTAGCTAAGACCGGTGCTTGGCACATTGCCTCTTTAAGATGTTCAAAGACCTTTGTTGCTTCTGGAGTCCATGAAAATGCATCTTTCTTCAATAATGTTGTTAGAGGTGCTGCTATTCTCCCATAATTCTTAACAAACTTGCGATAATACCCTATCAACCCGAGAAATCCTTGCAAATGCTTTATGGATGTGGGGATTTTCCATTCCTTAATGGCTTTAATTTTGCTAGGGTCTACCTTAACTCCTTCATGAGATACAATATGACCCAGATATCCCACCTCCTAGACTCCAAAGAAACATTTGGATCTTTTTGCATATAATTGTTTCTCCTCCAATAGTTGTAGCACCCTGTCAACATGATCCTTCCAAGACTTGTTGTAGATTAGTATATCATCAAAATATACTAACACAAATTTTCTAAGGAATGGTTTGAAAATTGAATTCATCAAACCTTGAAATGTTGAAGGTGCATTGGTAAGGCCAAAAGGCATGACCAAAAATTCATAATGACCCTCATGAGTTCTAAATGTTGCTTTCGGAATGTCTTCAATCTTCATTCTGATTTGATGATATCCTGAACGAAGATCCAACTTGGTGAAGTAAATTGGTCCATGCAATTCATCTAGTAATTCATCAATGACAGGAATGGGGAACTTATCTTTAATAGTGAGCTTGTTGAGCTCCCTATAATTCAGACACATGCGCCATGATCCATCCTTCTTGTGCACCAATACTACTGGAGTAGAGAAAGAACTTTGACTCGGTTGAATTATACCAACCTCTAGCATTTCTGCAACCATACGTTCAATTTCACTCTTTTGGACATAGGGATATCTGTACGGCCTGATGTTTGGAGGAACACTTCTTGGAATCAGATGAATAGAATGATCATGATCACGCATAGGTGGGAGACCTTTGGGAGTTTCAAATACCTTGGAATGATTGTCCAGGACTTTTTGGAGATCTGGAGAAATAGATTCCGATGTGGAAACATCTAGCGAACATAATTGTGCAATTACACCTCTTTGCTCCTTTTTTAGAAGCTTTCTCATACCATTAGAGCTGATTATCTTTCCTGGTTTCCCTGCAATACCCCTTAATTCAACTTCATTTCCTTCCGTAGAAAATTTGATGAGAAGTTCTTGAAAATTAAAAGCTATTGTACCCAAGGATTGTAGCCATTGGACTCCTAGTACAACATCAACACCTCCCATTGGAATGGAAAGCATTGGGCTAGTCAATACATATTCCCCCATGGATAGCTTGATATTATGGCACTTTCCAGAGCAATTTATTGTTCCTCCATTTGCAATCATCACTTGAAACTCTAGTGCTGGATATAGGAAGCAATTCAATTCTTTTGCTACCTTACAATGAATAAAATTGTGGGTGCTTCCTTAATCAATCAACACTATTACCTTTTTCTTCTTGATTTGTCCTTCTATCTTGATGGTTTGAGGAGTGGTAATTCCCGCCAATGCATTACAAGATATGGTCGGATTTATTTGTTCTTCATCTAGGCTTTGTTCCTGGAGTATATCCTCTTCTTTTGACCTTTCTTGCTCCTTTTCTTCTTCCTCTTCACAATCTATGTAGAATAATTTCTTCTCAGTACACTTATGACCTTTAGTGTATTTGCTATCACAACTGTAACAAAACCCTTTTGCTCTTTTTTATTCTAATTGTTGTGGTGTCAACCTTATAGGTTGTGGAAGACTAGGGGCAACAACACTTCCGTCTTTATAGTTGTGAGTGGTATGCTTCCTGGTTGCCATAATTTTGCTTTCCATTTTTCTTGCTAACCTGAATGCCTTCTCTAATGAATCAGGTTCCCAAAGGCGAACATCATGTTGGATATTATCCTTTAAAGACCTTATGAACACATCAATCCTATGCTCCTCTAGAATATCTTTTATCCTTATGTTCAATTTTTGGAACTCCTCAATGTGCTCCATTATTGAACCCTTTTGTTTGAGACTTATCAATTGGCTAAAAAAAGTGTTGCTTTTTGTATCCTCATAATGTGCTATCAATTCTTCCGTAAAAATTGCCCAAGTGATAAATTGTTTACGAGAGCAAAGCCATTGATACCATAGAAACTGATTTGGTTCCAAATATAAAGTTTCCATACATACCTTTTGTGTGTTTTGCACATTATTGAGATCGAAGAATTGCTCCATCTGTAATATCCATGTTGCGGGATCCTTGCCATCAAACTTCCTCATATTGATTCTTGGAATATGGTGGGTCTTCAATCCAACATTAGAGTCTATGGAATCATGATTAACATTTCTTTTGTTCTCATCATGAGTTTCCTTTACTACCCTTTCACCATTAGTGACTCTTTCTTGTAGCAACTTCTTCAATTCTTCCATGTCTGTCTTCAAATCTATCTTCAAATCGTCCATCTTAGCTTCTACGCCTTTCTTTAAACAATCCATCTTAGCTTCTACGCCTTTCTTTAAACCATCCATCTTAGCTTCTACATCTTTCTTTAAACCATCCATCTTAGATTCTGTTCCTTTTTGTGCAAGTGACACTTGTTGCACTTGGTCTCGTAATTTTGCTATATCATGTTGCATTTCTTCATCTTCTTCATAAGTCATGCTAGAGCTTTCAGGTTGCTTACTAGGTGTTTACATTTTCTTTCCTCGGGGCATCAATTACCGATAATAATGCTTTACTATGCCCTTTGAATTCCTTCAAACCAAGTTACGCACAAATTTTAAAAAAACTACACACCTTTTTTCACTTTGTAGAAGCCTGATATTGAATCCGATGTATCTTTGTAAATCGAATCATCCAGTTTTGAAATTGTGACCTGTAGTAGCCTTCTGTGTCCTCTTTCCAATGCCACTAGTCTGATCCAAACTGGATTCTCCAAGAAAGAGTTATGCACAATCTCCCACAGTGACCTGATTATAGACTAGTTCAGTAGAGTGAACTTGTATGAAGTGCCACGTGTCACTGTTTCGACCTTTGACTCTAAAAAATATATACAAGAACAGTCCGTCCTCTTTCTGTACCTTCTTACGAAATTTCAATCCGATGCTCAGAAAGAAAGTTATGACGATTTTCCCCAGGTCACCTGTTTGGAATGTAATTCAGGAGTCTGCAAAAAGACCAACTTCCTCAGATCATATCTCTGCAAATATAGCGCGAAAAGCTTTGAAATTCAGACTCGAGGTTCAGCGCGATTTCTTCTCAAATGGGTTTTTTTTTCAACTTCTGAAACGTCGTAGAAAGAAAGTTATAGCGAAAATGCCACGATGACCTGTTTGGAGCAGCGAAACCCTAGAATCCAAAGCTCTGATACCAAATGTTATGAAACCAGCTCAAGAAAAGATAGAAAAGATAGATCAAAGCTTTAGCATTCAGCCTCTTCGAGGGGGCAACCTCCTTTACATTACATAAATGAACAATTATTGGATGATTCAAATGACAAAACTTCCTTTCTATATATAAGAGCCTAAGGAGTCACAATATAATCCAACCGACCTAACAATAATAATATAAAGCCACAAAAATAACAATAGAGGGATTCTATGGGGCACAGTGATAACAATATGGGGGAAATAGGGGCACAACAATATTAATAAGGGTATAACTACAATAGTAATGGGGCAATCACTAGTATTACAGGGACCCAACAAAAGGAAATACAAAGGTAGAGGGAGAGACTCTCATGGAGGGATGACAAAGAAAATCATTTTCTTAGATACGGGGAAATCATTCTTTGGAAGAAAAGAAGACATAGTGAAGAAGGGAGGTGAGAGTAGGGCTCTACCATGAATGAGAAGGGAATCTTGTGCATGATTTTGTTTACCTGATTTTTGTGAGTGAGGTTAAAGAGTGAGTCTTAGCCTAAATTAGAGGGCCAAATGGATTTTTGAGAATTAACTATCTATGCACAAATATGATGGAAGGAAGCACCAAGGGACTCTTGACTGAGCAAAGGGATCCTTTCATGTGTGTGTAGCATTGGAATGATCATTTGTTGAAAAAATATTGAAAGCACTGGAATGACCACTTGAGGGCTCGGAGAGGCACCGAGGAACTCTTGATTGAGTGAAGGGTTCTCCTTATGTTGTGTAGGCTCCATTGTGACCACACTGGGAATGAGATTATGCCTTGACTCTACAGGTTAAAAGGCTCCATACTAACCTTTGAGTGGATGAAGGAGAGTGGCCTTCATCCTTACACCACTAGTAGCTGTTGGGTGTGGAGCCTGATTATCTTCTGTATTCAAAGGTTTCAGTCGGATGTATACCCCAGGAAGATTGTACACCCCTCCACGTGGGGGGGTGCGGGGGGACTTGTCCCCCCCACGGGGTCCAGGGGCCAGCGCCCCCGAAGCTGAAAATAGATGTAAAATTACCTTGTAAAAGTCTAGTAATTTCTAGTCAATCTGGGCCATTCATTAGGCGGATGATTTGACGGTAGAAGTTATGTTTAATTTAGGGTTTTTTGCCCTAGAAGGCAACCCCTCACTATATATGAGGAAATTGTATTGTGTCTATGTAGATCTGTATTCTGAGTGAGGAAGAGAGAGGAGATTGAGAGTGAAGAGGGTGTTACAGCGGATCTGTTGTAGGTTGTATCTCTTTAGTTTGCTGGATAATATAATAAAAGGAGGACTGGTTGTTTCTCCATGGACGTAACCCAAACTGGGTGAGCCACGTATATCTGTGTCTCTCTTGTTTTATGTGTTTTCTATGTTTATATTTCTGCAATATTTTATGTGTTCCATTGCTCTGTAATATATAATTTTCTAACAACTGGTATCAGAGCCGAAGGTCTATTTGGCTGATAAACTCGCAGGAGAGAAGGGTTCCTGATTCGAGTAGGAGTAATGGCGAAAGATGGTAGGTTTAGGGTCGAAAAATTCAATGGCCAAAACTACCAGTTGTAGAAGATGCAGATGGAAGATTATCTGTATCAGAGAGATCTGTACCTACCATTGAGCGGAAAGACAAAGAAGCCGACGAGTATGACAGACACAGAATGGGATATTCTGGACAGAAAGGCACTTGGAACAATACGGCTGTGCCTAGCGGCGTCAGTAGCATTTAATATTTCAAAGGAAACGACAACACAAGGTTTAATGTCAACATTGGCCAAACTATATGAAAAACCCTCGGCCTCAAATAAGGTATTTCTTATGAAGCGTTTATTTAATATGAAGATGTTAGAAGGTGGATCTGTTGCAGATCATTTAAATGATTTTAATACAGTTACAAGTCAATTAAGTTCTGTAGGGGTAAATTTTGATGATGAAGTTAGGGCTCTGTTATTTCTGTGCTCATTGCCAAAAAGTTGGAATGGTTTGGTTATGGCCATTAGTAACTCTGTCTCTGGATCTAGTACTTTAAAGTTTGATGATGTTGTCGGTGCACTCTTTAGCTAGGAAATGTGACGGAAAAGCTCCGGTGAGACATCAAGTAATGCTTTGACTGCAGAGACTAGGGGAAGAAAATTGGAAAGAGGAAAGAGCCCAGGCTATCGCAGTAAGTCAAGAAAAGGCAGATCCAAGTCTAGATCGGGGATAGTGTGCTGGAAATGCGGGAAGAAAGACTGCAAGTCTCAGAAGGGAAAAGAAGGAGATGCACAGCAAGAAACTAATCATGAAGCGAATGTAACAGGTGATGTGTTGCAATATGATTTGATTCTTTCATTAGAAAATATTATTGATGCCTGGGTGGTAGATTCAGGGGCCTCATTCCATGCCACACCTGATAAGAAACATTTTCATGATTATGTTCTAGGAGATTTTGGACAAGTTCGATTGGGTGATGATAAACCCTATAAAATCGTTGGAATGGGTACAGTTTTCATAAAACAACAAAATGGAAATTAGTGGCTATTGAAGAAGGTAAGGCATGTTCCAGATCTGAAGAAAAATCTGATTTCAACAGGCTAGTTGGGAGGTGAAGGTTGCTTAACTACCTTCACAGATAAAACCTAGAAGGTCACTAAAGGATCCCTGGTAATAGCGAAAGGAGAAAAGGTTGGTACATTGTATTTATGCAATGGTATTTCTAATTCTGTTAATGCTTTAACCTCTGCAGGAGAAGATACGGCATTGTGGCATCAAAGGCTCGGGTACATGAGTGAGAAGGGGATGCAGATTCTTCACTCAAGAAATTTGTTGCGAGGTTTGAAGCATATTGATTTAAAATTGTGTGAGAATTGTGTTTATGGAAAACAGAAGAGAGTCAGATTCCTTAGAGTTGGTAAAGAAAAGAAGATCGAAAAATTAGAGCTTGTGCATATAGATGTATGGGGACCTGCTCAGGTATCATCTCTTAGCGGCTCTCGTTATTATGTTACTTTTATTGATGATGCAACCAACAAAACCTGGATTTTTTGTATTCGAAATAAATCTGATGTATTTGATACTTTCAAGAAATGTAAAGCTTTGGTTGAAAATGAGACAGGGAAAAGGTTGAAGTGTCCCAGATCAGATAATGGAGGTGAATACTGCAGCAAAGAGTTTGATAGATACTGTTCAGAGAATGGAATTCATAGAGAGAAGACAGTTCCAGGAACACCACAAGAAAATGGTGTGTCAGAAAGGATGAACAGGACAGTCATGGAGCGTGCAAGGTGCATGAGATTGCATGCAGGATTGCCTTTACAATTTTGGGCAGATGTTGTAGACACTGCTGTTTATCTAATAAATAGAGGGCCTTCAAGTTCCTTGGATGGTGGTATTCTAGAGGAGGCATGAACAGGTAAAAAGGTAAACTACTCATTTTTAAAGACTTTTAGTTGTGAAGCTTTTGTCCACATTAACAAAGAAAATAGAACAAAGCTTGAGGAAAAATCAAAGAAATGTACCTTTATTGGATATGGTGTTAATGATTTTGGTTATCGCTTATATGATTATGAAAATCACGAAATCATTAGGAGCAGAGATGTAATATTCAATGAAAAGGTCTTGTATAAGAATCAGTTGCAAGAAAAGAAACAGGGAAAAGAAAACATAGAATACATAGTGCTTGACGATATCACAGGAAAAGTGATGGTGCCTGAAAATCATATTGATCAACAACCATAACAACAACCACAACAGCAACAAGCACTTCAAACACCTGAAAGTGGTGTTAGAAGATCTACCAGGATAAGTAGACCCCCTGAACGATACTCTCCTTCATTATATTATGTATTGTTGACTGATTTTGGTGAACCAGAATGTTATGAAGAAGCAGTGTAGGTAGAAACCAGGAAGAAGTGGGAGCAAGCCATGAAAGAAGAGATGGACTCCTTAGCACACAACCAGACTTGGGACTTAGTCAGGTTGCTTGCAGGAAAAACAGCCTTGCAGAATAAATGGGTTTACAGGCTGAAGGAAGAAGATGGAGGAAAACAAAGGTATAAAGTTAGACTTGTGGTGAAGGGGTTTGCACATAAGAAAGGTATTGATTTTGATGAAATATTTTCTCATGTTGTTAAAATGACTTCAATCATAACTATTCCAAGTCTAGTAGCAGCTGAAGTTTTGCATCTTGAGTAGTTAGATGTAAAGACAACCTTTCTCCATGGGATTTGGAGGAAGAGATATATATGCAGCAACCACAAGGATATGAGGTAAAAGGGAAGGAGAAACTAGTGTGCAGGTTGAAGAAGAGCTTGTATGGCTTAAAACAGGCTCCAAGGCAGTGGTATTTAAAATTTGACAAGTTTATGTGTGAACAAGGTTATACTAGATGTCAGTCTGATCATTGTTTTTATCTGAATTAGCAAAATGATAGTAGCTATATTATATTGTTATTGTATGTAGATGACATGCTTGTTGCAGGATCTAACATGCAGAAAACAAATGTACTCAAAAGAAAATTGGCAAACTCATTTGCAATGAAGGATTTGGGTGTTGCAAAACAAATCCTTGGTATGAGAATAACTAGAGACAGGAAAAATCACAAATTAACATTGTCTCAAAGTGAGTACATAGAAAAGGTGTTGAAAAGGTTTAATATGTAGAATGCAAAACCAGTTGGTATACCTTTGGCTAGCTATTTCAAATTAAGTAAGGAGGCATGTCCCAAGACTCAAGAAGAAATGGCTCATATGTCTAAAGTTCCATATGCATCAATAGCTGGAAGTTTAATGTATGCAATGTTCTGCACAAGCCTTGATATTGCACATGCAGTGGGAGTTGTAAGCAGGTACATGAACAATCCAAGAAAAGAACATTGGATGGCAGTGAAGTGGATTCCCAGGTATTTGAGAGGTACCACAAATCAAGCATTATGCTTTGGTGGTTCAAACATTTCTCTACAGGGATATGTTGATGCAGATATGGCAGGTGACAGAGATAACAGGAGGAGCACTTCAGGATATGTATTTACTGTAGGTGGAACAACTGTCAGTTGGGCTTCAAAAATCCAAAGTTTTGTTGTACTTTCAATAACAGAAGCAGAGTATGTTTCTACTACAGAGGCTAGTAAAGAAATGATTTGGTTACAAAGGTTTCTGGATGAATTGGGCAAGAAGCAGGAGTTGGGCAGGTTACACAGTGACAGCTAGAGTGCCATACATCTTGCAAAGAACTCTGCATTTCATTCCAAGACTAAACATATACAACTCAAGTACCATTTCATACTGTCAACATTGGAAGATGGATAGTTGAAGCTAAAAAAGATACACACTAGCCAAAATCCTGCAGATATGCTAACAAAAGTTGTAACCAGGGAGAAACTGAGAATCTGCTCAGTTTCAATTGGTCTTCAAGTATGATGAAGAAGATGAGAAACTGCCAAGTCCAAAGTGGAGTCATTGTCTAGCAAATGAAGCAGCAGTGGAGTTGCTATAATCAGTCTCCAAGTGGGAGATTGTTGGGTGTGGAGCATGATTATCTTCTGTATTCAAAGGTTTCAGCCGGATGTATACCCCTCGAAAGCCTGTACACCCCTCCACGCAGGGGGGGAATTGTCCCCCCCCCGCGGGGTAAATCCCCCCCGACTGGGGGGTCCGAAGGCAGCGCCCCTAAAGCTAAAAATAGATGTAAAATTGCCTTGTAAAAGTCTAGTAATTTCTAGTCAATCTGGGCCGTTCATTAGGCGGATGATCTGACGGTAGAAGTTATGTTTAATTTATGGTTTTTTGCCCTAGAAGGCAACCCCTCACTATATATGAGGAAGTTGTATTGCGCCTATGTAGATCTGTATTCTGAGTGAGGAAGACAGAGGAGATTGAGAGTGAAGAGGGTGTTACAGTGGATCTGCTGTAGGTTGTATCTCTTCAATTTGCTGGATAATATAATAAAAGAAGGACTGACTATTTCTCCATGGACGTAGCCCAAACTGGGTGAACCACGTATATCTGTGTCTGTCTTGTTTTATGTGTTTTCTGTGTTTATATTTCTGCAATATTTTATGTGTTCCATTGCTCTGTAATATATAATTTTTTAACAGTAGCTTGGGAGATGTTGCCCCTAGGGTGCTTACTATGTAGAACAATTGAGAAACCACTCATAACAATGGGGTATAACTCTAGGCTTGGTGTGATCTTGAGGGACATCATGAGTTAATTTGATGAAGGAGAATGACCTTCATGAATTCACCCTATAATGTTAAGTAGAACTTCCCTCATGGCTTCTTGGTCTAGCTTGGGGGTGGCCAACTGCAGGAAATATTGTAATACAACTGAACCTATAGTGGGGTGGAACATGGCTTACCCTTTGTCAATTGCAAACAACATAGGATCTTGATCAGATAAATACCCTCATGGACTTCATCTCTATAAGGTAAACCATATTAATGATAATAAATGGTCATGGTTGAAATGTATTTTATTTATTTTCCTGTTTGCTTAGTGGTAAATATGGTTTATATGATGTTTATTTATGATAAAAAGTAGTAGATATGGTTGAAATTGCTTTATAAAATTCATGTACCCCACAATCAATCTTTAATTTACTTATGTGTTGTGTCTTTCATGTTATGGACATGAAGTAAATAACATACTAATCATGAGAATGAAGGACTTCTATTCCTAGTCATGGCTAGTGTTCTTGGATTGATATTGGATAGAATGGAGAAGCTCTAGGCTCTTTGAAGGTTTAAAACAACCATGATGCACACTAGTATAGATGGCTTATCAGTAGGAAGGTTTTCCTTAGAGGGAAGGAGAGGCTTGGAGACCTTGGAAGGAGTAAGTTGGGTACAAAGCCCTCTTTGGCTTCTGGGAAGGAACATCTGATCAATTTCTTGTCAAAAATCACTCTCTTTAGCTTTTGGGACAAGCTAAGGAATTTGTCTGCAATCAAGCCTTGCTCGATAGAGAATTTGGGATTTGATCCTTCATTTCAGGCTCAAAGGAATTATGGGGACATAGTCCCTTAGTATAGAATTCTATGGGAATTTATTGATTGGAAGGCCTTGGCCTTCATCCTTAGTCATGATTGACAAAAGGGTTGTGATCTAGAGCCAATTAGAAGGGGCCTTACTGGAATACTGGAACCCCTGGAGAATGAAAGTAATGTCTTTTAGAGAAAAATCCTATATGGTGTTTTTAATAGACTTCACTTGACAACAAATCCTTGTTTATTGAGCACATTAACTAATAACACCACATACCAGAGAACCAATATTCTTTGAAAAATGTTGTCATGGTGACATAAGATATGATGACGTGGTTGTGCTAGGTGGAGGACATGTGTCAACCACATATGGCATTTTAAGATCACAAAATTTACGTAAACAAGTGCCATGTCATAGTAGACATGTTAGCAATTGCCACATGTCAGAGAACATGTCAGTATCCACCACATGTCATATAATGACTTAGTGGAAAAGAATGAGGTGACATGTTGAGTTGCCATACCAACATATTAGGATACCAAAATACTGGAAGAATTGACAATGCACTCTTTATAGAAATCCTAGTATGGCAGGGCCCCGATATGATGGCCTATCAACATATGTGGACTAGTGGAGGAGTAACATGTGGCCAAGGGTTTCCACATGTTGACCAACTGCCCTATGCAAATGGTGATGTGGCCCTTAAGGGGTAGATATTTAAATGGGCATAATTTTATGCTCAAAACTTTGAATGAGATGAAATTTATATCGTTCGAAAGTTCTTAACAAGTAAAGGATGATGGAAAGATAAAAAAAAATGTGATTCGAGGTGACGAAAGAAAGAGGAAATTTGATAACTCCAACTTCATAATAAACCTTGAAGGTTGAGTTAAGTTATGCCCCACAACCCTAATATGACATTAGGTATTATGTGTATTATAGGAAACTCCTCCCAGGGATTTGTCGAGTAATTGATTTGATCATCCTCAAACATCATTGTTAGGTGGCCAAGGAGGACCCTCTTTGTTGGCGGGAAGCTTGAAAAAGGGCAAGGAACTAGTAATCTTGAAAACAAGTGATGGAAACACTTGTGGCTTGTGAGAAACTTAGGGTTTCATAACCTTAGACTAAAAACATGACTCCCATCAATGCACCAACCTATTTCAACCATTAGTGACAAGTGCTTTAGAAGGGCACTAAATTGCCTCATTTTTGGTGATTTCATTGGAATTTAGTAAATTATTTTATTTTCAAAATGATTGATCCATTACTTAGATTGAAATTTTAATAAACTAGGTTAATTCAAAGACTACACACAACCCTTAAAAATTAGTCTATAGTTTGAGTGGAAAGATTTTTGGAGCTAGGCATAATTCCATATTTTGGAATAAATAGTGTATCTAGGTTTGAAATGCTCAACGTTTCAAGTGGACACTCCACCCACTGGTAGGGACTAGAAAAACATAAAGATGAAAAACAAATTATGTTAGATGCAAGTATAAAAGATAAAGGGATTGCATAATTGCGAATTTGAGTTATTGAGATTGCAACTATATAGATTCTTAGCAAAATCATGCCTAAAACAACGTTAGAAGAAGAGATATTTTTAATATCCATTATCCCACGTAGAGTTTTAAAATTAGTTTTATTACATTGCTATGCAAGTAGTGTTTGTTCTTATTACATGTAATCCATTATGCACAACTATTACATGGCATCCAACACGTAAACCTTTAAGTGCTCATTATGCTTGATTTAAGGTGTATTTCTTAGATTATCTAACTTTACAGTTGATTTTTATAAATCAAATGAAGTACATAACTTTGGGAATTTTTTTCAAATAGAAATGCAATAGAGGATGCAGGCTGGCATAATTTCAAAATAAACTATTATCTAGCTTCTCCACACAGATATATAAGAGATATAATTGTTTTCAAAAAATATTGAGTGTGATCAACACACATACATTTGCTTCATCGTGGCCAGTCCCTCACAGTCACTTCCCAGAAAACCATACGCAGGAATTTCGTTCTGGTTTACGCTGAAAATGAAAATTTAAAACTGTCAGCTTAAACCCCGCTAAACCCCTTAAGCCCTGAAACCCGGTAAATGGCCATTTGAATCTAATCTTATCCTGCAATTGATCATGGCAGCAGCGGGAGGAGACGGAAGTGCTAAACCTGAAGCAACAGAGGATGTGGTAGACTGGAAGAAGCTCCAGACTCTTTCCTCTGAACCGCAATATCCCAGAAAGAGGCGCGGAAAGATCAGACAAATCCCTGATACCTATTTTCTACCACGCAGATCCCTTCCATCCGCTCTTGCATTCTATGGAGCATTCGTCGTTGCAGGCATTGGAGCTGGAATGCTGGTGGGAAAATGGATTGAAAAGAAGGTCGCAGGTGCATCACTATTCGCATTAATTCCCATTATTTATTTCTTTTAGAGCATTTTATAAGAATACAGTTGATAGATGTTCTCCTAAAATATGTGATTTTTCAAGTCAAATGTTTAGAATAATTTATATAGAAGGCGTAAAAGTAAGATGGCAGATTCTTGGCATCCGTTGTAAAATTTGTCATCACGGTTAAAATCTCGAGCATTGATTCTGGTAGCCTAATAGAAATACTGTTAAATTCTAGGGCTCCTCTTTATTTTATGGATAAAGCCTTTTTGATTGCCGTTTTTTTCATTTGGGTTTCAGATGTAATCTCTGGTGTTCATGGCGTGGTTAATTGCTGTGTGATTGCGTTGAGCTGGTTAATTGTTTTTGTCGTGGTGCGTTCCTGTATGTGTTGCCTTGCCAAGTGGCCATAGGAACTACCATTTACATGAATACTGCCCTAAATTGACATATTAATAATTTGATGCTATCACGATTCCCATCGCACAACCAATCCTCCATAGCATCGTAATTGATTGTCGGAATCGTGGGGTTATACCTACGGCACTATTCCTGATTTGGCGGAATCGCCCGTTTGGAATTCCTAAATTCTCAGCTCTGACTAACGATTATGATTAAAGCATTTGTTCTTAACAAACTGTTTGCTGAAAAATACACATACATGGGCAACGTTCTCATGCTTGTCGGTTCACTAAAACGTTTGCTGGAATTTTTGATTGGTAGACATAGCTCTAATTTCGACTTGATTCAACACTGGATGGCACTAGTTGCTTCAGCACTTATGAATCACAAGCATAGTTTTCATACTCGAACTGAACTTACCCTGGAGTCATACTTGGTCAACTCAGCCAAATCAACCTCTGTCTGTATCGCTTCTGCCTGTGAATTGGCTCTGGTACCAAACCAGTACAACTCGGCTGAGTCTGTCTTTACTTGACCTAGTCAATCCCTGTACCCCACTGCCACGGCCTGCAGGTGATTAAGTCAATTAATTTTTTTTTGCCTAAAACCTAATTTTAAGCATCCTAAACCCTAGAAAAACCTATAAAGAGAGCCCCCAACCCTATTTATCTCACACCACTCTCATTGAACATTTGGACTTTTGGAGCAGCATTGAAGAACAGTGATCTATCCCAGCAAGTTATACCGTATGTAGATGATAAATATGTCCGTATGTTTTCCTCATTAAAATGCAGATCTGAGATCTGAGATCAAATTTTAAAGTTTTGTACTTTCAGCATTCTACCAGCTTGAACTTTGAAGTTTGAATTATGGACTTTTCATATTAAGCATTTAAGATGGGGTTTGCTTCTTGCAATGTTGCATATTTGAATTTGCAGATTGGCTTGAACTTTGAAGTTTGAATTATGGACTTTTCATATTAAGCATTTAAGATGGGGTTTGCTTCTTGCAATGTTGCATATTTGAATTTGCAGATTGGAATTTTACCGTGGCTGCCACTGCAAGTGTCACAAATACTCTGCATGTATCCATGCTGATCTGGTTGACGAGGAGATTTATTGCAAATATTGGAAGAAATGCATAAATGGGAGGGGAATTCGTAGGTTGAAAGAACACTTGGCTGGTATAAGAGGCCAAGTTGCCCCATGCATGGCCCCATTAGAGGATATTGGACAGATTAGATTGGAATTGCAAAATCAGCTTGCAAAATTTGAAGAAGACAAGGCTAAGCAAAAGGAGATGATTGTAGCATGTTTTTCAGAGTCTAAAGCCTAGAGGCCATTTAGAGCCTCATTGATTATATTTTGTTGCTAAATAGTAAATATGTATTGCACTTGGTGCCATTTTGTAACTTTTTTGATATATTCACCTTTACCATTGTATATATATGTGCCATGAGCAGACACTGCATATTTTGTCTCTACTGGTCTGGAGCCTTTAAAATGTTTTAATGAAAATTTAAACATTTTATGTCTTTTTTAGTAAATCGAGTCATTGAAATCAGATCAGTCTGAGTCAATCCAACTCCGAGTCTGAGTTGACCCTTGGCTGATTTCAAATCTGAGTAGTTTTAAAACATAGACAAGTAACAGCCCAGAAATTGCATTGTTTAAGAGTTACGTGCTTGTGTGCTATGTCACTGTATGCTACAGCTTGAGTTTTCCTTAATTGAATTGCTAATTTGTACCCACCGCAATTGCTCATTTTCTTTGTTTGCTAAAATGTAATATCCTGTTTCCGAGATATTCCCCAAACCCCAATAAACTCCAACCAAATACGTATAAATGATATAATAACCGGGAAACTCAAAGTAATGAAAATAACAATGGTGCAACATATAACAATATAACCATGAGATATAAGCAGATACTCACGAAATACAGAGAGAAATGTTAAGCCATTTTATTATACTGAGCAATAGAATGAGTACAAGAGGTGATTAGAAAGATGGCACCTTGACTTGCACAAGGCAAGTGAAGAAATACACTCAGAATAGCAAAGGAATGGCCTCTCTCTGAACTGTGTCCAAGCTGCTGGAGAACTGCTGTGCTGCTACTGCTGTTGGAAATCAAATGAGGATTTGGGGCTGTTCCCCTCTTCAGAAAATGCTGAAACTATGGAATCGGATTCTACTCAAGAAACCAAGAAAAACTCAGAAAGATTTTCTGAAATGGCCGACCCCCGAAAATCGCCCCCTTGAGGACCCACACAATCCCTCAAGGCTCTGCGCTGCCACTGAAATAAACCCACCACAACTCTGCTTGAAACTCAACCAAAATCCTCCAATATGCAAGGGCTGATCCCCTGCCCAACCTCTCAGCACAAATCCCCCTGCAAAACCTCAATCCAGAACTCCTGCCAGAAAGAACTGCGTCATCCCTCTCAAGACTGTGCAGTCATCCAAGATGCTCAATCCTCTTGCCAAAATGCTGATGAAACTACTGCAAAAATACTGATGGAAATACCTTGCCCGAGCAGGCACTCGAAGTCCCTCGGGGCTAAGGGTGAGATCTCTGAACGGAGACACTCAATGCACTAAACAGTGCTGCAGACTAGCTAAACAACCAGCGTGCTCTAAGTCGAAGGGACTAGCTCAAATTCACACAATCAAATGCCAAAATGAGGAGGCTCCTCTCTCCTTTATAGCGTTGGCCTCTCTCAATCCCAAGGCTCACCTCCTCCAACGTAGCTTTCCTCTTGCCACATGTTTCTCACCATCTGCGTAGTCACTCCAAGTGTCTACGTGGGCCCCTCCTCTATGTGGTTCTTTGGCCCCCCTTGGCTCACCTTTTAAGTTACAACGTTGTGCTACTAGGGAGTGTCTTTATTCATGAAGTGAGTATGTCCCCCTCTCCTCACCTTTTTATTTATAAATAGCTATAGAAGGCAAAATTGAGCAAAATCGAATATTCCAATTAGCCATGGCTAATTAGGAATATTACAGTCTCCCCCGACAAAATGTTGCTTGTCCTCAAGCAACTGAAGTGATGGATGCTGCAAGATCTTCTCACTCTCCCAAGTGGCATCCTCATCCGGTAAATTCTTCCACCTCACCAAGAATTCCCGGACTGTCCTGCTCCGCAGTGGCCTCTCCCTGGTATCAATAATAGCTTCTGGCTGCAACACCAAATGCCCCTCATCATCCGTGGGTGGTAGCTCATCTGTCACTGTCACATGCTGCCCCAATGCCTTCTTCAGGCATGAAAATGTTATGAATCTTGTTGCCTTGGGGCAGCTCCAACTCATATACAACTTGTCCAATCCTGCGTATCACCTTGTATGGCCCATAAAAGCGGGGCTTGAGCTTCTCAGCCCCCTTTTGCTTCAGTGACGACTGTCGGTATGGCTGTAATTGTAGGTAGACGAGGTTCCCTACCTCAAATTGTCTCTCCACTCAACCCCTGTCAGCATACAGCTTCTGCTGGTTCTGTGCTGTAGCCATATTATCCTTGAGAGCTCGGAGAATATCCCGACTCTCTTGGACCCAAATCTTGGCTCTCGGAGCCTTGCTATCACCAAACATCACGTCAACAAAAGATAAAGGATGATATCCATACAAAGCATAGAATGGTGACATACTGATGGACATGTGATGTGTAGTGTTGTAGCAGTACTCCCCCAGATGCAGCAACTTCAACCATGCCCTCTGCTGCCCACTGACATAGTTACGCAAGTAGCCCTCCAGCCACTTGTTAACTATCTCTGTCTGCCCGTCCGTTTGTGGGTGATAATTGGTACTCGGTGTCAACTCCGTCCCCACCAACCGGAAAAGCTCCTGCCAAAACCCGCCCATGAAACGGCTGTCCCTGTCATTGATGATGGTCTTAGGAAGACCATGTAGCTTGAAGACCTCTCTGAAGAACAGCTCGACCACCTGTGTTGTTGTGTAGTGTGCGGATATGGCGAAAAAATGTGCATACTTTGTCAGTCGATCAACGACGACAAAGATACAATCCTTGCCCTGCACCATGGGCAACCCTATGATGAAGTCCATCGAAATACTCTCCCATTTCCCCTCCGGAATGGGAAGAGGCTGCAATAATCCTGCGGGATGGCTCATCTCCCCCTTGTTCCTCTGGCAAACGTCGCACTCTCGGACATGCTGGAGTATGTCCTCCTTGAGGCCCTTCCATGAGAACCTCTCTCTAATGGCCCTGTAGGTTTTGGTAAACCCCTGATGGCCTGCCAATGGTGAATCATGGGATGCTTGAAGTATCTTCTTCTTGAGCTGAGATCTCTCAGTCAAGAAGATCCGGTCCCTGTAGTAGATGATTTCATCGACCACCCTGTACCTGTCATCCGCCACTTGCCCATCCAGAACCTCACATGCAAATCTATCCTTGGAGTACTCTACTAAGAGTTGAGCCCTCCATTCTGCGTCCAAGCTCATAAGAGACAACGTGGCTGGTCTACGTGAAAGGGCATCTGCTACCACGTTGTTCTTACCCTTGACATACTCAATGTCAAAGTCATATGCTTGGATCTTACTGATCCACTTTTGCTGCTTCTCCTGTAGCTGTTTCTGCTCCAAAAAGAACCTGAGGCTGTTGTGATCAGTCCTCACCCTGAACCTATTACCCACTAGATACTGCCGGAACTTGGCCAATGCATGCATGATGGCCAACTTCTCCTTGTCGTATATAGCATACAACCTCTCATGTGGAAGGAGCTTCTGGCTCTCAAAGGCTATAAGGTGACCTCCCTGCATCAATATTGCGCCGATCCCCTCTCCCGACGCATCACACTCCAAAACAAATGGCTGCGAAAAATTTGGCAATACAAGCACTGGGCAGCTGCTCATCACCTCCTTGAGCCTGTCAAAGGCTCGCTGCGCTGTATCCGACCAACTGAATGCCCCCTTCCTCGTCAAATCCGTCAGGGGTGCAGCAAGCTGTGAGAAACTCTTGACGAACTTTCGGTAGTAAGTACAAATATCAATGAATCCTCGAAGTTTCGTCACGTTCCTCGGCTCCGGCCAATCTCTGATGGCCCTAATCTTCTCCTTGTGGACTCTCACTCCGTCCACCCCTATGATGTGTCCCAAGTACAACATCTCCGTCAATCCAAACTCACACTTGGAGAGCTTGGCATAGAACTGCTGCTCCTCCAAGATGCGCAACACTGTCTCAATGTGCTGGAGATGCTCCTCCCAAGTCTTGCTGTAAATGAGTATATCATCAAAGAACACCAACACAAACTTCCTCAAGTGACTGTGGAAGATGTGATTCATGCAAGACTGGAATGTAGCTGGGGCGGGTTAGCCAGAAAGGCATCACCAAAAACTCAAAGTACCCATAGTGACACCTAAAGGCAGTCCTGGGAATGTCCTGTTCCCTCACGCGAATTTGATGGTACCCAGATCTCAAATCAATCTTTGAGAAGAACTAGGCTCCTCTCAACTCATCCATCAACTCATCGATCATGGGTATGGGGTACCTGTTCTTCAGGGTCTTCTTGTTCAAGGCCCTATAGTCAATGCACATCCTCAATGTGCCGTCCTTCTTCTTCACCAACACCACGGAAGAAGCAAAAGGACTCGTGCTCGGCTGAATGTGCCCAAGAGCCAGCAACTCCTGAATGGCCCGCTCAATCTCATCCCGATAGGCCTTGGGATGCCTATAGGGGGTAGTAATCACTGCCTGTATGCCCTGCTCAAGCTCAATGGTGTGCTCAAACCCCTGGTTCGGTGGCTGTCCTGGCGGAATCTCCCCAAATACTATGGCATATCGGTCAAGGATGGACTGTATCTCTGGGTGCACTGCCTGCCCTGAAGTCCCTGCCTCTGATGCACGTAGCTCCACTGCCCACTCTACGTCTCCCTTTCGGAAGACTGCCTCCATCCGATGAGCCGAAACAGTCTGAGGCGGATATGTGTGCTGTCCCCGTATCTTCTCATGCCTCCCTGTCTTCTCATCATCCCACTCCATCTCTAGGGTCTTCCAATCTGTCGTGACCTTCCCTAGAGTGATAAGCCACTGAATACCCAATATCATGTTGGTGTCCGGAATATCGACCACGAAAAAGTGGTCAGTCAGTGTGTAGGTGCCCATCGTCAGCCCATCGTCACTGATAACTATGGAACATAACGAGCGCACACCATGGTCTGATCTCCTCGGACCAAAACTGAAAAGCCATCGAAGCTCTCTGTCTGTATACCTCTTCGCTCAACCATCTATGCATCGATGAAGTTGTGGGTTGCCCCACTGTCAACCAAAACTGATACCCGCTGGCCACGTACTGCCCCCCGTACGCGCAACGTCAAATAATTGGGAACTCCTCGCAATGCTGCAAGGGCCCCTCCGGTAGGTGGAAAAGCTGCACCACCCGCTGGTGGTGGTGGAGGTGGCAAACGATCTTGTGCGGCATGACTACCTTCTGCCTCCACATCATCCTCCTCATCCTCTTCCCCGCTGCTCTTGGAGAAGACCTCAATAAAATATGTTTTGCCAGCAGCACATCTATGTCCCGGTGCCCACGGCTCTTGACAGGTGAAGCACAACCGCTTCTTCTTCAACTCCCTCCTGGCATCATCATCAATCTGCACTCGTCCTGGATTCCCCTTCGGAGGCAGAATCCTCACATCCTTCCCCTTAGGCTGAAAAGCCTGTCGCTGGGGGTAAGGTGTCCAGGTCCTGGGTAAGACATCCTGTAAGTCCTGGGTCCTGCTAATAGCATCCTGAAGGGTGGTTGGTCTAGCGGATTTGACTAGACCCCGAAGTGGCTCTGCTAACCCCTCAACATACATGTAGATCCTCCGTGCTACGGATAGATCTGGCACCATCACTGAAACTCTCAAGAAATCTGAAATGTAGGTCTCTGGGCTCCCAGTCTGTTTGAGCCTCGTTAGCTCCACAAAGTGCTATTCTGGATCCCTCCGGTCAAACCTCTCCATCAATCTCCTGGTGAACTCGGCATATGTCGTCACTGTGGAGTGTCCGAGTGTAACCATCCCATGGAACCACCAATCCTGGGCCTCACCATCCAAATGTAATGTCGCCACCTTGATGGCCTCCGTCTCTGACATCTGGTTAAGCTGGAAGTAAATGTCTAGCTTCTCCACCCAAGACTTTGCCGAACTGTTTGATGAACCATCAAACGTAGGCAAGTGGAATCTACTAGCTGCACGGTGGGTGTCACCATCATGATAATGCCGGTACCCTCTATGATGGTCGCGGGGTCTACTATCCCGTTGGAGCTGAACAAAGTCTCTGAATGAGAGAGCCTCCCTGAACTCCTGCCCATAGGCCTGGTATTCTGCAAAATAATCGCCCATATGACCGGGCTCTGCCTCCTGCTGGGCTCCGGCCCCCGTGTCTGCTCCTAAGAAAGTGGGCATGGTAGAGCGTGTAGGGGCATGTGAGGCCACCTGCTGAGTAGTATCACGCTGCTCTGGCAAATGGTGGGATGCACCCGATCCCTCACCAACCTGGAAAACCCGTGGGCTCTCACGCTGTCTAGCCTCTATTGCCGTGAATCTCTGCCCCATCACCTCAATCTGCCTCGACAGATCCTGTACTGATTTGAGGAGCATGTCCGCAAATCTCTTCCCGTCCTCATCTGCCATCGGATCTTCCTGCTCTGCGTCCACCACAGGCTCCTTCTGTTTTGCGTCCACCACAGGCTTCTCCTGTTTTGCGTCCACCACCGGAACACAGTCTCCCTCTCCGTAAGTGTTCTCCAACCTACGCCCAGTGTCTCTATATCTCCTACCTCTGTAACAAATGTAGAGTTTTTCCCCCGGTGTCATAGATTGCTAGCTCCACAGGCTGAGCCAGATCTATGCTTTGATACCACTGTAATATCCCGTTTTCGAGATATTCCCCAAACCCCAGTAAACTCCAACCAAATACGTATAAATGATATAATAACCGGGAAGCTCAAAGTGATGAAAATAACAATGGTGCAACATATAACAATATAACCATGAGATATAAGCAGATACTCAAGAAATGCAGAGAAAAATGCTAAGCCATTTTATTATATTGAGTAATAGAATGAGTACAGGAGGTGATCAGAAAGATGGCACCTCGACTTGCACAAGGCAAGTGAAGAAATACACTCAGAATAGCAAAGGAATGGCCTCTCTCTGAACTGCGTCCAAGCTGCTGGAGAACTGCCGTGCTACTGTTGCTGGTGGAAATCAAATGAGGATTTGGGGCTGTTCCCCTCCTCAGAAAATGCTGAAACTATGGAATCAGATTCTACTCAAGAAACCCAGAAAAACCCAGAAAGCTTTTCTGAAATGGCCGACCCCCAAAAATCGCCCCCTTGAGGACCCACGCAATCCCTCAAGGCTCTGCGCTGCCACTGAAATAAACCCACCACAACTCTGCCTGAAAACTCAGCCAAAATCCTTCAATATGCAAGGGCTAATCCCCTGCTTAACCTCCCAGCACAAACCCCCCTGCAAAACCTCAATCCAGAACTCCTGCCAGAAAGAACTGCGTCATCCCTCTCAAGACTGCGCAGTGATCCAAGATGCTCAATCCTCTTGCCAAAATGTTGATGAAACTACTGCAAAAATACTGATGGAAATACCTTGCCCGAGCAGGCACTCAAAGTCCCTCGAGGCTAAGGGTGAGATCTTCGAACGGAGACACTCAATGCACTAAACAGTGCTGCAGACTAGCTAAATAGCTAGCGTGCTCTAAGTCGAAGTGACTAGCTCCAATGCACATAATCGAATGCCAAAATGAGGAGGCTCCTCTTTCCTTTGTAGCGTTGGCCTCTCTCAATCCCAAGGCTAACCTCCTCCAACGCAGCTTTCCTCTTGGCACGTGTTTCTCACCATCTGCGCAGTCACTCCTAGTGTCTACGTGGGCCCCTCATCTACGTGGTTCTTTGGCCCCCCTTTGCTCACCTTTTAAGTTACAACGTTGTGCTAATAGGGAGTGTCTTTATTCATGAAGTGAGTATGTCCCCCTCTCCTCATCTTTTTATTTATAAATAGCTATAGAAGGCAAAATTGAGCAAAATCGAATATTCCAATTACCCATGGCTAATTAGAAATATTACATAAAATGAAATATTGTTTAGCAACTTCCTATAGTCCTTCCGTGGATCATTAGCTACGGCCATCCTCCCAGTGTTGGGCAAGTCAAAGGCATCGATACATCCTCAAGCCCGTGTACTTGGGCATTCATCAACAACTGTCAACACATCAATATAAAAATATTCTTTGCAAGTATAGTGTGTCTACTTATGAGCTATAGCTCTTTGATCTGTCCAAAACAGATCCAAAGGCGACAGTGCTGCAATATGTAATGATGGTGTAGTGCTAACCTATAGTTATCCATATTTGTAAACATATAAATGTATATTTCTTGTATATGAATTTTTTAATTGGATGTGTTGTTGTCGTTGATATACTGTTGGATTTGACATTTAAATAACAGTGTGTGTTTTTCTGCTGGCATAACAAAATTGCAGTGTACCTGACTCTGTTGTCAGGCATTGGCCTTGGCACTATAACCAAGTAAACGAAGCTTGGAACTAGGTTCGTAATAGAGCCCATTCATGCCCATTGGTGAATAGCAAGCAGAGAAGCTTTAACTCAGCTTAATAGAGAATTGCTAAAATATCAAATTCTTTAAATTTGCAGATGATCTGCGTTGATGAGACAAATTCATGCCCATTGGTGAATAGCAAGCAGAGAAGCCTTAACTCAGCTTAATATGGAATTGCTAAAACATCAAATTCTTTAAATCTGTAGAAGATCTGTGTTGATGAGACAAATGGGTTGTATGCCTATTGTTTATGGATCATATTGGTGTCAGAGCAGTTGAATCACGACCTTGAAGAAGCTACCAACACTTTTGGGAGGAAATAGGCCTAGTATGGATAAATCATTGAGAATGGAAAGGTTGGAAAACCTAAGGGCTGTCAATGTGAAGATCCAAGAAGAGAAGGAGAAAATACAGAGGTTTGGCAAGAGGATAGCTGAATTGGAAGGGCACGTTGAGGCTACTAGAAAATTGTTAATTTCGTTGAAGGAACTGCTAACTAAATACTAGGACTCTCTCACCACTGTTATGCCAAATTGGGACAAGAGCAAAGTTCAACACTTGTAATTGGGAGAGAGTTATACAACTAGCTTCCTCAACAAGAACATGAACAAAAAGAGAATGCTATGTAACCCATCCAGGCCCAGGGATTTTTACCAACACTGAAAATTAGCTGGACATCTAGAAGCCAATTGTTGGAGGCTTCATCCAAAACTTCATCCTAGGAACCACACATCCAAGGAGAAGCAATTGTTCAAGCCTCGAGGAAATTTGCTATGGAAGACATATCTTCAATCTTGGATGGAATTTCTATAAGGCTTCCATGTTAGTTTGTAGCATCAGATAGGTGTTCTAGTCTCGACTTTGGTCAGAGAGGTTAAGAAACACTAGAACTCTAGAACCCAAAAAAAGTTTTAGGAGAAAACACCTAGAAATGGCTCAATTAACTTAATTGATCAATAATTAAATATTTCCTAAAGTCTAACTTAGGAAAAGTGATTAATTAACAGTAATAAATTGAGAGAGGTGAGAATTCTCTAGAAACTCACACGGATCAAGTTGGAGATGATCTTAGCCGTTGATGAGGATCTAATCATGGCCGTTGGTTTTCCAACGATAGATTATAAGAGCAACTCGATGGGTAGATGGAAAATACATTGTGATCAAGGCAGGTCGAATTTCTTAGAGAGCAGAGTTTAGCTAGAAAAGAATTTGAGCCAGACTCCAGTGATCGAGTGGCAGTGACTGAGGGAGAAGCAAAGTCATATTTAGCATAGTTTCTCAGCAATGGAGTAGTAGTAGTTGGGAGGTCGAATTATTTCTGCATAGAGGTCGAGTAACTAGTGCGAGTAGCCAAAAACCCCAGTTTGAAGTGCCAGAAAGTGATTGTTTCAGTTGTTGGAGGCTGGGGGAGATCACCCGAAAGGCAGAGTGAGTCACTTCTAGGGAGGCAAGACGGCTCACAGGTAGTGAGAACTATTTGAGCCAAACAATGCGTATTTTTGGCTAGTGCGAGTTGCCAGGAGGAAGTGCGAGCAGGGCTAGAGGGCTGAGTTTGGTTGCAGAAGGGAGGAATTGCCTCCAAATAATTTTGGCAGTATATTTTGCTGGAGGATAGCCAGATTGGCATCTAGATTTGTACTCAAAATTTTTGTTGTTGCATTATAATAAAAACCCTCATCTGTTGCACTGGTTTTCCACGTTGGGTTTTTCCGGGGACATTTGTCCAAAAATAACTGTGTTAATTTTATTGTGTGCGTGCTATCATTTTCTCAGTTCCAGTTTTTATTTTTTCACAGTGTATTTTATTTGTGAAGAATTGCAGTGTGATTTATTCGTTGTTTGCCGTAACAAATAAACTGCATAATTAGTGAATTAGAAGAATAAATTTCCAGTTGCTGCATTTCAAAGAATTTTCACATGGTATCAGAGCAATTTTGATGACAAATCAGAAGCTCAGAAGAGAGGAGAAATTTTGCAGCTTCAAAGGGAGTCTCTGAGCAAAATTTCCAGGTCTGCGTAGAGATCCGTCCAGGTAGTGCGAATTGCTGGGCATGGTTTGATTTCTAGTTGCAAGGGCAGGAAAAGTTCGAATAACTCAGTAGCAGTTCTAGCAAGTAGTGGTGAAGCCGGGAAGCAGTTGCGGTAAGCAGATCAGTGAATTCGCAGGGCAAATTTGGGCACCGTTGGTTTGCAACAGTTTCTGCAATAGCAAATCTGTTTCGGGTGGAAGAGAAAAGCACATCTGAGGGATTCTTTCTTAGAGGGTTTCCAGTTTCATTCTTGAAGGAAATCCGAAATTTCCAGTAGCAGAGGTCAACAGCAGAGCAAATCTACGCATTTCCAGAAGGAAGTGAATGTAGTTGAGCAAGAGAAGGAGGAAATTCATGTTTATTTCCCAGTTGTGAGTTTTGCAAAAAATGGCTTCAACAGGATTCAAAGATCAAGACAGGTTAGATGGGGCATCCAACTATTGTATCTGGAAGCAAGGTTACTTGGCAGCAGGAGCGGGAGCGACATTTTTAGAAGCTCTCGGTTTGGGAGCGAATCCATGAGCGTTTTTTTATATAATATATATACTTTTTTATATTTTTTTTATATTTGATGCATATATGTCGACAAAAACATGTAGAATGATGAATTAGATATAAAAAAACATAAAAAAAAACATAGATTGAACCATATAACAACAATCATCTAGAAGTTATAATCTTCATCAACCACGTCCACAAGTTAGTAACATACAACATATTGAGTCTCATGAATCATGATTTATCAATCTTAAAGTTTCAAGCTTTCAAAATTCAATATATAACATTTATCATCATTGATCACCAAAGCTGTACTTGTAAGCTAAGTGTAACCATTACAACAAATAATAGCTAACATGAAATGTTATAAAATGAAATGAAATGAAACAACTTTCAACTTTCACGAAGCATCATATTCATAATTCATTACCAATGAGTTATAATTGCCAACTTCAAACTTCAAACTTAAATTGTCATATATTGTTTACAAAAAATATCATAATAAATATGAAAGAGTCAACAATTATAAAAACTACTAGAAACTAGAAAAGATAAGTAAATCTATCATCTACATCTTCCTCTTGCAACCACGAATAATGTCTAATTTCTGAGTAGGTCGAGGTGGTCTTCTAGGAGTCTCCTCCCGCACAGTTCCATGACCAGAACCAGAAGGCAAATGCCCTCCACGTGTGGATGTACATGGAGGCGGCGACAACAAAGGAACAAGACTTGGAACTCGAGCACTGCTACTGGATGGTGGGGGTGGCATGGTTGTTGCTTCATCTTCCTTTCTCATAAGTTCTACTTCCAGTTCTTCAAGATGTATAGTGCCATCCTCCAAATTATCGACCTCTAGGTGGTTGTCCCAAATTTTATATGTTGGATCCTCATAAGCCCGATCACAGTAATGACTCAACAACCTCAAGTTGTAGTGCACATAGACCAATCTTTCTGCCTGGTTTTCATTGAGTTTGTTTTTTCTCACATTATGTATGAAGCTGTAGGTGCTCCAACACCTCTCTGCAGAAGAAGTATTTACAACTTGTGAGAGAACTTTTTTTGCCAATTTTGGCAAAAGTCCCATGCCGCCATGTGCTTCCCACCATGTGAGAGCATCAACTCCGTCTCTATCTTCCATTGCATGCAAAGAACCAAACAAACCAGTGCAACTGAAGCATCTGCCTAATTCAAGATGCAGATTAGCACACTCCTCCCTGTCAGGTACCAACTTGTCTAATGCTTCCATATATCCTGTAGATACCTCTGGATCTGTATGGGGTTTGACCCTAACCCCACCCCTAGGTGTAGGTTGGCCCAACCAAGTTGGAGAGTAGTATTTTGGCACAAGGATATATGCCAAGGTATGTAGTGGAACATTAAGTTTATTCCACTGTGTACACACACAATTATGAATCAGTCTATACAAGTTGGGATCTTCTTTTTGAACAATATCTTTTATTTGCCCCAACATGGTATCCATTTGCTCATACACCTCCCCAATCACTGGTTTATCTGTTTCTGCAAAATGAATCATGTGATAAATGGGCTTGGTGCATTCCAATACTTGCCTCACATATGCCCAAAACTGACCATCAAAAGCGGTCTCCTCCACTTGTTCGAAACCTTGCTTGTCAGCTGCATTTGTAGCCCTTTCTTTTAATAGCTACCTGCCAGTGTGGACTTGATACCATGTTAGCCAATGACTCTCTTACCTTCAAAAGGCGCCTAAAGGTGAGGTAATAGCTAGCAATTCTAGTCTTGGCAATCTTCAGCAACTCCAATCTTGAGTGACTGTGGAAAAGCCCATGGGTATTGCTATGATTCGTAATAAATTTGATCATTTGTTTGCCTCTCTTGTACAAATCACCAATCCATTTGTGTTGTTGGTTTTTGTTCTTAATAATATCATGCATCAAAAGGTTCATTGTGTGAACCAAACGCCCAGACCAATATATGTTGGAGTATTTATCCTCAATAATTGCTCCCGCTGCCTTACAATTAGCAACATTATCAATGATGACTTGGATGACATTGTATGGCCCAATACGTTCAATTGTTTCAAGTAATGGTTCTGCAATGTCGATGTCGGTCTTGAACTTGTCTGTGTAATCATATGCTGAAAGAAAGATGGCACCACTAACAGACACAACAAGAACACTTATCAATGGCTTGCCTTTTACATTTGTCCATCCATTAGATACAATGGACACCCCATGCTTAGTCCAAGAATTTGTCATTCTATTCAAAGAATGTTATACCCAGGGCTCTTGTATCCTTTAGGGGCATCATTAATGGCAGAAACCATTTCATGCTAATAAGGTGAGCGGAGAACATTGAATGGTATCCTACATGCATGGAGAAACTGGTAAACTTTTGAATCCACATCATTCCTACACCCTTCATCAAGGAAATCTGATATGGTTCTACGCCTTAAAGAGATGTTTGGTGACCCTATGCCTCCATATCCACTACCATGGGAGGATGCTGAAGGAGTTCTTTGTGCATGTGATTGTGAGATTGTTTCAAAGAAACCCTTTGATTTTTTAGATTTGTATTGGGCTTTCCCCTCTTGCCTTATGTATTTGGCTCTTTCTGCTGCTGACACACTTGCACAAGTTTTGATTCCTATTTGTTTATCTCCATCCCATGGCCTTTTCCCACAAAGGTGCCTTCTGGCATGGGTGTATGAACCTGTGTAATTATTGTTACAATGGGGGCAGTGAATAGTGGTTCCACCCTGTTTCCCTGCTTCAGGCCTAGTAACATATTTCCACAATGGGGTTTGGTCTTGTTTATTTTTTTTGCGCTGAATCATGTTCACTCTCCTCCTCACCAAGGTACTCCTCTCCGAGGTTTTCATCAATTCCACTATAACCCACTTCTTCATCCTCTTCTTCATGTTCAACCCTCCTTGTACTCTCCAACACCATAATAACCAAAAAGGGAACCAAGAAGAAGAAAATGCCAAGCCATATAACCATGATGTTTGAAATTTGAAGTTTTGAATCTGCAAAAACTGGAATGGGAAATAGAGAATTTTAGTTATTTATTTATTTAGCAATGAACATAAAAAAAATGCTAGATTAGAGTGTAGATCTTACCTCTTTGGCCTCCAATCCCAAGCTTCAATCTCGCCTTGCAAACTCTTCAAACTCCTCCAATCTACTTTCCTTGCTTTAAACTCTCTCCAAACTCTCTTGCTCTCTCAATGGGATGAAGTGAATAATGGGAGGGGAGAGGGTCTATTTATTCCCGCCCTCCCCTTCCTTCTCTCCCTTTTTTCCTCCCTTTCCCCCTCTCCTAAGCCGTTGTTGCCTCCCTCTTGGTCGCGCGGGCGTCACTTTTCATCAGTTGGGAGGATCGCTCCTCGGTTGGAAAATTCGTTCCCGGAGCGACGCTCCCAAAAAAAACCATGGAGGGATTTTTTTTGATAGGGAGTGCTAGTTGCTCCCGAACAGAGCGCGGATTGGGAGCGGGATCATAGGGGGTGGGCATTCCCTTAGTCGCTCCCGACCGGAGCGCGGATTGGGAGCGGGATCGTAAGTGGGGAGGCGCTCCCTCGCAACCCAGTCTGGAAGACCAAAATGTCCTTCTTGCTAGAGAATGTGGTCTGAAGACGTACGTGGAGAGAGTTGTTGCAGTACCTACAGATGCAGATCCGCTAACGAACTATAGTAAGGAGATGGCGAAGGGGAAGCAGTTGATCCTTGGTGGAGTTTGGGATCATGTAGTCTCACACATAGTGGTCAAGAATATGGCCAAAGAAATGTGGGATGCTCTCGCATCACTCTATCAGAATTCTTTCGAGAAGCGAAAGATGTTCCTGAAGGAGAAGCTGAGGACCACTAGGATGCAAAAGGGTGAAGGGGTTACTCCTTACCTTACCAGGATTCAGGACGTCTGAAATGAGCTTGCCGCGGTTGGACCATCACCTCTAGCCAATGAATTGGTGTGTAGCTATTAACGGTTTCACCGAGGAGTGGGCTACTTTCGTCCAAGGCATCACTAGACGAGATTATCTACCAGGGTGGAATCAATTATGGGCAGATTTCACGTAGGAGAAGATGAGACTTGCTCTAGGAAAGAGTAATCTCAGTGGCAACAGTAGCAAAGGACTGAAAAGTGTTAAGGATGATGAGAATGTAGCTCTTGCGTCAAAGGGAAAGGCAAAGAAACGTCCCAATCAGGGACAAGGCTCACAGGGAGGAGAGAAGAAGAAAAAGGATTTGTCGACTATCAAATGTTTCAGGTGTGGTGAGTTCGGTCACTACAACAATCAGTGTCCTTAGAGGAAGAACGACAAGATGGAGAAGCATGAGTAGGTAATAACTTCTACAGAGATCAACAATGTGTCTTCCAGATTGGAGGATGAATTCACACTATATGCAGCTATACCTCCAAGAGAGAGGTGGGTTGACATTGAACTTTAGTCACTAGAGTTGCGGAGGTTTGGGCGGGGTCCAAGGAGGATAGCATCAGAGAGGTGTTTCCTCAAGGATCCTTACCCTTGCTATAGGGGCCTACAGTATTCAATAACAGATGGATCCGTGTTAGATAGTAGCAGTTAGTTCTCAAGGGACAATTGTAGTACTAGTTGTAGTCAGAGCTTGATGGGTGCAATGTAGTTGCAACGCAGACAGTTACTCAATGGACAATGCAAAGGCAGACTCAGTAGGTGGTTCCAGAGTCATCAAGGAGACACAATTGATTCAAAGTTCTCAGTTGCAATAATTGCAGCAACAACAACAACATGAGATCATTTGCAGTGCAAAGTGAGTTAGGAGCAGTGCAGGATGCACAGTGTAGTGTCAGCAGTAGCGCAAATGCAGGTGGCTCAGCTACAGTTGTGCTATGAATCAGAGTTGCGCAGTAGTTGGTGGGAAGTGGCAAATTGTCACAGTTGTTAGACATCAACAACGTGTATGGGAGGAGATGTTATGAGATAGAGAGAACACCTTCCTCGCTAGAGGGAGTGTTAGTTTTGTAGCATCGGATAGGTGTTCTAGTCTCGACTTTGGTCAAAGAGGCTAAGAAACACTAGAACTCCAAAACCAAAAAAAGTTTCTAGAGAAAACACCTAGAGATTGCTCAATTAAGCTAGTTGAGCAATAATTAAATATTTCCTAAGTCTAACTTAGGAAAAGTGATCAATTAATAGTAATTAATTGAGAAATGTGAGAATTCTCTAGACACTCACATGGATCGAGTTGGAGATGATCTTAATCGTTGATGAGGATCTAATCATGGCCGTTGGTTTTCCAATGAGAGATTATAGGATCAACTCAATGGGTAGGATGGAGAACACACCAATGATCAAGGCAGATCAAGTTTCTCAGAGATTAGAGTCCAACTAGAGAAAAATTCGAGCCAGTGATCGAGTGGCACTGACTGAGGGAGCAACAAAGTCATATTCAATAGGGTTTCTCAACAGCAAAGCAATAGTAGTTGGGAGGTCAAATAATTTTTGTAGAGAGGCTGAGCAGCTAGTGCAAGCAACCAGAAACTCCAGTTCGAAGTGTCGAAAAGTGACTGTTTCAATTGTTGGGGGTCGGGAGATCACTCAGAAGGTAGAGCAAGTCACTTCTAGGGAGGCAGGACGACTCATCTAGAGCTAGCTCACAGGTAGTGCGAATTATTTGGGCCAAGTAGTGTGCATTTCTTGCCAGTGCTAGTTGCCAGTTTTGAAGAAAGTGCAACTAGGTTCGGTCTTGATAAATGTAATTTTGATCTCTGTACTTGTAAAAGAAAAGAATTATTATTTTTGTCATTATCAAGAATGGGTTTCTTGCCCATTTGATAGGTCAAGCACATGTTTAAGTGCTTCTAGGAAAGTCAAAGAGTTAATGTAATTGTTAAAGACCTATTTAAGGGCAAGTTACACTATGTAAATATGTCAAAGATGATCCTCCAAAGCAAAGACAAGTCTCCTCTTCATGTCGGCTCAAAAATGAATTTTTATGCACTTAAGGACAAGTCAGCCTCAATAGCTCAAGTCAGCTCAAATAGGAGGGACAAACTCCTATATATAGGGCAATTCGACCTCACAAAAGAAGCATCAAGTAATCTCTGAAATCAGCAAAGAAGAGAGTCAAAAGGAGGTGCGAAAAAGAGCAGAAAAGTGCTTCTAGGCCATCAAAGAAGAAGGAAAAGGAAATCGAGTTTGGGAGGACTGTTTTGGGGCTAATTATAGTCACACATGCGAAGGTGAAAGGGCTCATTCTGTTGCCATATCGGATCAGCTATTACAGTGATAAGAAGAAGCTCGGTTGGGCTAGAAAAGATCACTAATTAAGCCTCCTCATCAAGCGAAGAAAGAGACACCTAAAGCGAAGGAAGGGAGCAAGCAAAAGGGTCAATTTTAAGCCTAGATCAGCCACACGTGCAAGAAATCAGACTTGCAGTAGGGTTAGGAGGATCAACCTCTCAACTCAGAAATATACCTCAAGAAAAGTCCCATCTTCTAGCCTAAGCATCAAGCAAAAGGAAGGTTGCCAAGCGAGGAAGAGAAAAGAAGAAATACTCTATAGTAGAGGTCTCTAAGGAGACCTAGGGTTTCTACAGTCGTGCTATCAGTTGCTAGAAGAAGAGCTAAGGAAGAAATCAAGGTGCAGTGCAGAAGGAGGCATCAATTGAAGGACAAAAGGAAGAGAGACTGTGTCTTGTGCTTGGAGGATCTACTTGTCAAGGGTCTAGGTTTTGGCATTTGTCAATTGAAGCTTCAATAAGAGAAATTTGCAGAAGGGTTTTCCTCTCTAAGAGAGAGGTTTTTCCCTGGCTGAGAGCCAATATCTTGTGTTCTTGTCTCTTTTGTTTTGGTAATTGTTTGATGAAGTAAGAGAACACACACTAATAATAATAAGAGAAGATTGTGGTAATAAGAAAAAGTAAAAAGTACCTCACAAATAGTTATCATCGTCAGAAGAATCTCATTCTAACCTAAATGCCCTAGATTCTTGAACAGCCGGGAGGAAGTGCGAGCAGGGCCAAAGGGGTTGAGTTTGGTTGTAGAAGGGAGGAATTTCCTCCAAATAATTTTGGCAATATATTTTGCTGGAGGATAGCCAGATTGGCATTTAGATTTGTACTCAGAATTTTTGTTGTAGGTGAAGTTTTTTATTATAATGATTTAAGTTTGAAATCTAAACTATTAATCAGAAACACTAAATTAGATAATGAAACTAAGCTACATTCCCTCTCAAAATCTACATGATCTAATCTTAGTTAACCATATGGAAGGCCCGCTTGGCTAGGAGCATCCTTAGTCTAATAATGTGAGAAAGACAAAGTCACTAAGGTGATAATGATGGCTTGCCTACGTTGCCCTTGGGATCTCATCACCTGTGCTTAGGGCACTTTTCCACTGAATGAGAACCTGGGAGGTAATCCATATATTTAAGAAGTGTGCCCCTAAGCATATAAACCACACGTGCAAGAAATCAGACCCGTAGTAGGGTTAGGAGGATCAACCTGTCAACTCAGAAAGTGTTATGAAACCAGCTCAAGAAAAGATAGAAAAGATAGATCAACGCCTTAGAATTCAGCCTCTTCGAGGGGGCAACCTCCTTTACATTACATAAATGAACAATTCTTGGATGATACAAATGACAAAACCTCCTTTCTATATATAGGAGTCTAAGGAGTCACAATATAATCCAGCCGACCTAACAATAATAATATAAAGCCACAAAAGTAACAATAGAGGGATTCTATGGGGCACAGAAATAACAACATGGGGGTAATAGGGGCACAACAATATAAATAAGGGGTATAACTACAATAGTAATGGGGTAATCACTAGTATTATAGGGACCCAACATGCCCCTCTCCTTCAAAAAAGTGTTGTCCTCAACGCTTGAGTAGTTCTGGATACTTCTGCATAAAATTCTCATCCTCCCATGTGGAATCTTCAGCGGATAAGTTCTTCCACTTGATAAGATACTCTGAAATTGATCGATTTCGTAGCTGTCGAGTTCTTGTTTCTGTGACCGCTTCCGGTTCCAATATAATTTTTCCTTCCTCGTCAAGTTCTGGCAATATTGTTTGAACTGGGAGCTTGTCGCCTATAACCTTCTTTAAACATGAAACATGGAAACCTTGGTGCAATCGAGAAGCTGCAGGAAGCTCCAATTTGTATGCCATAGTACCAATCTTTTGCAACACCTTGTACGGACCATAATACTTTGGTGATAATTTATTATCCTTCTTAGCTTGCTTTAGGGACATTTGCTTATATGGTTGTAGCCGTAGGAATACCCAATCACCTACATCAAAACTTCTTTCACTGCGATGTTGATCTGCCTGTTGTTTCATTCTATTTTGTGCCAACACGAGGTTATCCTTTAAGAGTTGGAGGACTTGTTGTTGATGTTCGATGTGATGTTCCACTGCCTGAACCTTAGAATTTTCTCTTAAATATGATGTGATGGATGGTGGTTGATACCCATAAAGTGCCATAAATGGGGTCATTTTTGTTGCTGTATGGAAGGAAGTGTTATAGCACCATTCAGCCAGAGGCAACCATTTGACCCATTGTGTCTGTTTATCAGATACAAAGCAACGAAGATATCCTTCCAAACATTTGTTTACTATCTCAGTTTGCCCATCAGATTGAGGATGATAAGATGAGCTATGAGCTAACTGAGTACCCAGACAAGAAAATAATTCTATCCAAAAATTTCCAGTGAAAATGGGATCTCTGTCACTTACAATAATCTTTGGGTTTCCATGTAGCTTTTGAATTGTTTCCATAAATGCAGTAGAAACTGTACTGGCTTTAAATGGATGTGATAATGCACAAAAGTGTGCATACTTGGTAAGTTTCTCAACTACCACCATGATGACACTCTTTCCCTCAGACTTGGGTAAACCTGTGATAAAATCCATTGAAACCTCCTCCCAACATTGGCTTGGAATGGATAAAGGTTGTAATAGACCTGGTGTCTTAATTGTTTCAACTTTATTTTGTTGGCAAACCAAACATTCCGCCACAAACTTTTGATATCTGATTTAAGGCCATCCCAAAAAAATTCCTTCTTAACCCTGTGGTAAGTTTTTAAAAATCCTGAGTGCCCTCCTAAGGGAGAAGTGTGCAATTCCATAAGAATCTTTTGTTTTAGCTGGGAATTCTTACAGAGGTATAAGCGATCTTTGTACCATAACGAATCATTTTGCCAGCTAAATGTATCAGACGTACTGGAATCTTGTTGTAGCTTTCGAATAAGTGCCCACACTTCTTCATCATTCTTCCATTCCTCCCTTGCTTCGTTTATCCAATCTGGTTGGATAATAGAAATGGCGCACAACAATGCTTCCACATCCTCATCCTTTCTTGAGAGTGCATCTGCCGCCACATTTTGCTTCCCTTTTTTGTAGATGATTTCAAAGTCATAACCCAACATCTTTGTGACCCACTTTTGTTGCTCTTCAGAGGATAATCTTTGTTCTAAAAAGTATTTAAGGCTATCATGATCCGTTTTTACCTTGAAGTGTCTTCCACATTAGGTAGGGTCACCATTTCTTAAGTGCATGGAGTATTGCCAACATTTCCTTCTCATAAATAGCTTTGCTTAAAAACTTTCCCTTGATTGGACGACTTTCAAAAGCAATGGGTCTTTCATCTTGCATTAGAACAACACCAATTCCATTTCTTGAAGCATCACATTCCACAATAAAGGTTTTTGTGAAGTCCGGTGTAGCTAAGACCGGTGCTTGGCACATTGCCTCTTTAAGATGTTCAAAGGCCTTTGTTGCTTCTGGAGTCCATGAAAATGCATCTTTCTTCAATAATGTTGTTAGAGGTGCTGCTATTCTCCCATAATCCTTAACAAACTTACGATAATACCCTGTCAACCCAAGAAATCCTCGCAGATGCTTTATGGATGTGGGGATTTTCCATTCCTTAATGGCTTTAATTTTGCTAGGGTCTACCTTAACTCCTTCATGAGATACAATATGACCCAAATATTCCACCTCCTGGACTCCAAAGAAACATTTGGATCTTTTTGCATATAATTGTTTCTCCTCCAATAGTTGTAGCACCCTGTCAACATGTTCAACATGATCCTTCCAAGACTTATTGTAGATTAGTATATCATCAAAAAATACTAACACAAATTTTCTAAGGAATGGTTTGAAAATTGAATTCATCAAACCTTGAAATGTTGAAGGTGCATTAGTAAGGCCAAAAGGCATGACTAAAAATTCATAATGACCCTTGTGAGTTCTAAATGCTATTTTCGGAATGTCTTCAATCTTCATTCTGATTTGATGATATCCTGAACGAAGATCCAACTTGGTGAAGTAAATTGATCCATGCAATTCATCCAGTAATTCATCAATGACAGGAATGGGGAACTTATCTTTAATAGTGAGCTTGTTGAGCTCCCTATAATCCAGACACATGCGCCATGATCCATCCTTCTTGTGCACCAATACTATTGGAGCAGAGAAAGAACTTTGACTTGGTTGAATTATACCAGCCTCTAGCATTTCTGCAACCATACGTTCAATTTCACTTTTTTGGACATAGGGATATCTGTACGGCCTGATGTTTGGAGGAACACTTCCTGGAATCAGATGAATAGCATGATCATGATCACGCATAGGTGGGAGACCTTTGGGAGTCTCAAATACCTTGGAATGATTGTCCAAGACTTTTTGGAGATCTTGGGAAATAGATGATTCCGATGTGGAAACATCTAGCAAACATAATTGTGCAATTACACCTCTTTGCTCCTTTTTTAGAAGCTTTGTCATACCATTAGAGCTGATTATCTTTCCTGGTTTCCCTGCAATACCCCTTAATTCAACTTCCTTTCCTTCCGTAGAAAATTTGATGAATTTTTTTTGAAAATTAAAAGCTATTGTACCCAAGGATTGTAGCCATTGGACTCCTAGTACAACATCAACACCTCCCATTGGAATGGAAAGCATTGGGCTAGTCAATACATATTCTCCCATGGATAGCTTGATATTATGGCACCTTCCAGAGCAATTTATTGTTCCTCCATTTGCAATCGTCACTTGACACTCTGGTGCTGGATATAGGAAGCAATTCAATTCTTTTGCTACCCTACAACGAATAAAATTGTGGGTGCTTCTTGAATCAATCAACACTATTACCTTTTTCTTCTTGATTTGTCCTTCTATCTTGATGGTTTGAGGAGTGGTAATTCCCGCCAATGCATTACAAGATATGGTCGGATTTATTTGTTCTTCATCTAGGCTTTGTTCCTGGAGTATATCTTCTTCTTTTGACCTTTCTTGCTCCTTTTCTTCTTCCTCTTCACAATCTATGTAGAATAATTTCTTCTCAGCACACTTATGACCTTTAGTGTATTTGCTATCACAACTGTAACAAAGCCCTTTTGCTCTTTTTTCTTCCAATTGTTGTGGTGTCAACCTTATAGGTTGTGGAAGACTATGGACAACAACACTTCCGTCTTTATAGTTGTGAGTGGTATGCTTCCTGGTTGCCATAATTTTGCTTTCCATTTTTCTTGCTAACCTGAATGCCTTCTCTAATGAATCAGGTTCCCAAAGGCGAACATCATGTTGGATATTATCCTTTAAAGACCCTATGAACACATCAATCCTATGCTCCTCTGGAATATCTTTTACCCTTATGTTCAATTTTTGGAACTCCTCAATGTGCTCCATTACTGAACCCTTTTGTTTGAGACTTATCAATTGGCTAAAAAAAGTGTTGCTTTTTTTATCTTCATAATGTGCTTGTTAAACACACATGGGAAACATAGAATAGGAAAGATAAATCATGTGAGTACCTTTTTTTTATTAACAGGAGATATACATTTATAGTACATTATGTGACTCTTGGGTTTCGGATCCCAAGGTCTCTTGGACTGCTTTTGTCCATTCGACTTCCACACTAACCTATTTAGGATTAGGTGTCCAACATTCCCCCCCTTAATCCGAAGGGTTATGTATGAGTCCAAGAAAAGAGCAGTAATACAAAATGTGCAAAAAATGCATGGCAGCACTAGGCTGAATGTGCTCTATGAAATGTTGGTAAAAAGGGCGGTGGTTTAAGGATGACCACCAACACTGGAACGCTTAGTGCAGTTCCCGGAACTCTTCCAAAACTGGCAAGAAACTGAAGTTTTCTGCTAGAGGAAGTGATCCTATTGTTTTAAAGAGGGAAACTTTCAACCATAAAAGGGAGGTCTCACCCCACATAAATGGTAAAACTTCAACCTGAAAAGGGAAGTCTCAACCTGTGATGGTTTAAGGATAACCAACAACTTTGGAATGCTTAATGCAATTCCTGGAACTCTTCCAAAACTGGCAAGAAGCTGGAGTCTTCTGCTAGAGGAAGTGTTCTCAATTGTGTTCCTGGAATTCTTCCAAAACTGGCAAGAAGCTGAAGTCTTCTGCTAGAGGAAGTGTCCCAAATTGCCAACTGAAGGCATGTTCACGGGCATCTTTGTCTCTGGCTACAACTCTGAAACTGGTGTGGCAGGTTGTGGCTCAGGCTCGCTTGATGTGACTTTGAAGCTTGTAGATGACCATCAGTTCCCCCCCTGTCAGATACAAGGTGAGAAGATGGAGAAAACTCAACTGCAAGACTGTTCAATATTCTGGAACAAGTTCTGACATGTTTGGAATATCTTCTTGGCTGTTGATGCCCATTGCCAAGAAGCGATCCATCCAAGATGAATCTTTGTTCTTGTAGGATGTTTATTTCTGAAGCATCTGTGTGAAGAATGGCTGGTTTTATGACAGTGCTTACATGGATGAAGATCAAAACAGTGATCTTTCAGATGGCCAACTCGATCACAGTGTTGGCATTTTTCAATCTGTTGTTGCTGTGGAAGAGGGGCAGAATCTGGAACAGCTGGAGGTGAACTGTCATGAGGAGCAAGTGAACTGTTATGAATGAATCTAGCACTCTGAAACTGAATGGGCTTGGCATAGTCTGGAATATGAAAGGACAAGTCCTTGTCATATCGAAGACCAGTTTTGTGCTTGTTGTGGACAAGCTGTTCCCAAGGTCTGATTATGGGCTTGGGAAGTGCAGACTGAACTTCTGCATTTGCATGTAACCTTGCTGCTTTATCTGAATGAACTGTAACATTATTGACTTGCTGCTGATGGGTGCTTGTCTTAATGTTCTGAACAGGTTCAGAATGATGTCTATTTTGATGTAGCTCTTCTTGCTGTAGCTGTGATTCAAGCTGCAAAAAATCGATCTTTTCCTGTGCATTTTGTAGACATGTCTGAATTTCTGAGAGAGATCCTATGCTGATTTGTAATGTGTCATCAACAGTAGATAATATTAGAGTTTTAAGGAACTGTAATACTTCACTGATTCTGGCCATTTTTTCTTCAATGTCTGATTTACACCTTAAAAAACTGATCACAACTACTACTCAATGCAGAAAAGTAATATCTACTCACAGTACACAGCAATATCCTTTATAAATGTCAGCAAATGATCAGTGTGCAATATAAAAGATTACAATCAGTTCACCAAAATCTTTATGCAACAGTGGAATCAAGGAATCAATGCACTATAATGAGTTTTAAATACAATGCCACAATTGGGGCAGCAGCAACTGCAAACTTGTTTGGATCCTTTAAATACTCCTTCACTCTTCAACGTATATCAACACTTCAGTATGAGCTAATGAGAAGAATATACAACCACACAAATAGTCTCTAAATGGCATCCAAATTGTGACAAACTCATTCTGGTATGGTAGAAATTGACCCAGAATACCAACAACCAGCAGCAATATATTAAGTAACTAGATAACTGTGTTTGAGCTCCTCCAAGTACAAACACTTTATAATTCGGATCAGATCAGGAAGATGAACTCAGCGAGGCGAGCTGTAGTTTTGAATCGGAAACGGGAGTTCAGAGAAGCCTTTAGAGATGGAGATTCAGTTACCATTGCATTGTCATTTGGTTTCTTGTGTGTAAATTATGTAGAGGAAGAAGCCAGATAATCAATTCGGTGCAGAGGTTATATAAGAATACTGATATATATAGCAGTGGCACCCATAAATAAACTTTTTTCTTTTTAATCTGAATACACAGTCAACAAATAGAAGTACAGAGGTCGTTTGCTTCCTAATAGTGGCCAAATAAACAAGGTGAATAAAATATTGGAACCTGGTTGCTTAGCTTAATTTGCAGCCCCTATATCTCTTCAAACTCGGCTTCTTTACACTAGCAATCTGCCCAGAATTTATCTTTGATGTAACACACAGCCCCAAGAAAGCAAACTCGGTCCAGAAGTAGTTGTCAAGTGGTGTACGACTCCCTTGCTGTCACTTTTAGAACTCGTGGCTAGCTCAGAACTGGAGATTCAGTCATAGGAAATAAATCTGGCCACGTTCAACTGATGCACTCGGTCTTATGCATTCTCAGCAAACTCAGTACTTCGAATTCAAGGACTCAGGTGTGAACTTGTCTTCAGGTGGCAGAAAATCAACTCGGGTAGGAGATAACTCAGGCAGCAACAAAAAATGAGTGGGTTCTCAAGACACCCGTCCAGCTACCATGTTCACGTCTGCCATCGAAATTGAAATTGCAACAAACCAAAATAGAATATAACAGGGAACCAGACAAATATTCAAGACTTTCAGATGCCTGAAAACCTAGAGAAAATGCAGAAATTTCTTATAAGATATAACAGAAACTCCGCCGATATCAATCTTTCACACAAATCTAATGTTTATTCAGCCAAGCTATAAAGCGTAACAGCCTTATATATCTGATTGTAGGACTCCGCGATCGTTCCTATCTATGAACGTTGAGAGAGGCTTTGGAAGACTCAATTCGGGCTTGAGTCTAATCGGTATTCTTGCCAAATAACCAACGCTCCATCAACTTCCAGCAAAAGATCAATCGCTTCACCTTCTGAAACCACGACGGCCGAGTGATTGACCGCTCATCTTCCGATCGGGCAAGACTTCAGGGCGAGACTCCACACGTATATCGGTATTTGCGTTGTACGCTGGTCCTTATCTTATTCAACGAAACAGAAACATACTCCATAGATTGATACGCCTCTACACACTGATACGCCTCCACACGCTAAGATGCTGATATACATACGCCCACCTCTGAAAAGGAAATGACAACTGGGAACTTGGTGCACCTCCGCCTTGTATCCATCAGAGCCTCAAGATTAACGTTTAATGCGTTCTACCGAGAAGAAGTACAATTACATTAGGGACAGAAAACATACTTCTGAGGAGATGTTAAATACACGGCTCTATCGCTAAGACTAGACATGGAGCTACACTGGCTCAAGGGCATAAGCCACTCACATCACCAGGGAGGAGAGTCTTCTGAAACTTGCGACGATAACAGGCGTGAAGGAATCTCTGCATATTAAGCTAGAAATGACATATGGGAGATATGGTTCGAAACACCAACGCTCGGCAAATGGAACTGATACTTGAACACCGTCGGCAAGCCACACGGTCGACCAAGTTTACTTCGGAACCATTATGAAACCAGAGGATGGATAGGTGCCGAGAGGTGGCAGAGGAATATTTCCAAGAGCAGGAAGTGTAGTAGGAAATGAAAGAAACCTGGGAAGAGATTATTAAATACATCCAAGTTTTGAAAAATCATGGAGTCATAGCAGGATCATCAATGCGGCATTCTCACAGTAAGATCATTGGTCTTCCCATTGTCCCAACTAATGTAGAATGCAGGCTTAATAATGCAAGGGAGTACTTTACCAAGACAGGAAAATACAACCTCTATGAATGTTTGAGCAGGGAGATACATTCCAGGTGCTGATTTATAGAAGAATCCACACATTTCATTGCATTTGTTCCTTATGTAGATTCACTTCCCTTTGAGACATGGATCGCTCCCAAGGAACATTCTTCTCATTACCAAGAGATAAAAGACGGACAAGAAATGGATCTAGCATATATATTGAAGCATATTCTGCGGAAGTTGGATCACTAATTGGCAAATCCACCATAAAATTACATGATTCACTCCTCACCTCTTAGAGAGACATACAAGCGGTCATACCGTCACTGGTTCATATTCCTCAACTAACTCGAATTGGCGGGTTTGAAATTGCAAGTGGCTGTTACATTAATAATGGCAGAAGCGTTTTTTCATTTTTGCATGGGAGAATATATAAAACGCATAGCTGACAAGCGCAGAGATACAGTGTCAGGCCCAGAGCGCAGGTACAAGGAAAAAGTTTCAAATCAGGTCAGCGCAACAGAAGAGCAAGGCGCAGGCCGGACTGTATTAGAGCAGGTGTGGCAGATTGACATAGCCGTTTGAGGACAGAGCGCTGGCAGAGGCAGAGAGAGGAACGTTTCATACGTTCAAGTGAATATGGCAGACAATGCACAGGTCTGTATAAAGGAATATGGCAGAAATACACTGCACAGAAAGGCCATAAACAAATGGCTCAAATTACTTATGCAGGGCAGGAATACGCCTGCTCTGATACCATGTTAAACACACATGGGAAACATAGAATAGGAAAGATAAATCATGTGAGTACCTTTTTTTTATTAACAAGAGATATACATTTATAGTACATTATGTGACTCTTGGATTTCGGATCCCAAGGTCTCTTGGACTGCTTTTGTCCATTCGACTTCCACACTAACCCATTTAGGATTAGGTGTCCAACAGTGCTATCAATTCTTTCGTAAAAATTGCCCAAGTGATAAATTGTTTACGAGAGCAAAGCCATTGATACCATACAAATTGATTTGGTTCCAAATATACAGTTTCCATACGTACCTTTTGTGTGTTTTGCACATTATTGAGATCGAAGAACTGCTCCATCTGTAATATCCATGTGGCAGGATCCTTGCCATCAAACTTCCTCATATCGATTTTTGGAATACGGTGGGTCTTCGATCCAACATTAGAGTCTATGGAATCATGATTAACATTACTTTTGTTCACATCATGAGTTTCCTTTACAACCTTTTCACCATTAGTAAGTATTTCTTGTAGAAGATTTGTCAAATCTGTCTTCAAATCTGCCATGTCTGTCTTCAAATCTGTCTTCAAATCTGCCATGTCTCTCTTCAAATCTATCTTCGAATCATCCATCTTAGCTTCCATGCCCTTTATCTTAGATTCCACACCATTTATCTTAGATTCCACGTCATTTATCTTAGCTTCTGTTAGCTTTTGTGAGCGTGACATTTGTTGCACTTGTTCTTGTAATTTTGATATATCATGTAGCATTTCTTCCTCTTCTTCATGAGTCATGCTAGAGCTTTCAGGTTCCTTACTAGGTGTTTGCATTTTCTTTCCTCGGGGCATTAGTTACCGATAATAATGCTTTACAATGCCCTTTGAATTCCGTTAAACCAAGCTTACACAAAAATTTAAAAAAAACTACACACTTTTTTTCACTTTATAGAAGCCTGATATTGAATCTGATGTATCTCTGTAATTTCGGATCATCCAGTTCTGAAGTTGCGACCTGTAGTAGCCTTCTGCGTCCTCTTTCCAATGCCACAAGTCTGACCCAAATTGGATTCTCCAAGGAAGAGTTATGTGAAATCTCCCACAATGACTTGCTTTTAGACTAGTTCAGTAGAGCGAACTTGTACGACGTGTCACGAGTCATTGTTTCAACCTTTGGACCTGAAACACCCATACACGAAACTACAGTCCGTCCTCTTTTTGTACCTTCTTACGAAATTTCAATCCAATCCCCAGAGAGAAAGTTATGACGATTTTCCCCAGGTCACCTGTTTTGAATGTAATTCAGGAGTCTGCAAAAAGACCAACTTCCTCAGATCATATCTCTGCAAATATCGTGCGAAAAGCTCTGAAATTCGAACCCGAGGTTCAGCACGATTTATTCTCAAATGGGTTTTTTTGCGACTTCTGAAACATCACAGAAAAAAGTTATAGCGAAAATGCCACGATGATCTGTTTGGAGCAGCGAAACCCTAGAATCCAAAGCTCCGATACCATATGTTATGAAACCAGCTCAAGAAAAGATAGAAAAGATAGATCAACGCCTTAGAATTCGGCCTCTTCAAGGGGGCAACCTCCTTTACATTACATAAATGAACAATTCTTGGATGATACAAATGACAAAACCTCCTTTCTATATATAGGAGTCTAATGAGTTACAATATAATCCAGCCGACCTAACAATAATAATATAAAGCCACAAAAATAACAATAGAGGGATTCTATGGGGCACAGAAATAACAACATGGGGTAATAGGGGCACAACAATATAAATAAAGGGTATAACTACAATAGTAATGGGGTAATCACTAGTATTATAGGGACCCAACAGAAAGATACCTCAAAAAAAGTTCCATCTTCTAACCTAAGCATCAAGCAAAAGGAAGGTTGCCAAGCGAGGAAGAGAAAAGAAGAAATACTTTATAGTAGAGATCTCTAAGAAGACCTAGGGTCTCTGCAGTCGTGCTATTAGTTGCCAGAAGAAGAGCTAAGGAAGAAATCAAGGTGTAGCGCAGAAGGAGGCATCAATTGAAGGACAAAAGGAAGAGACACTGTGTCTTGTGCTTGGAGGATCTACTTGTCATGGGTCTAGGTTTTGGCATTTGTCAATTGAAGCCTCAATAAGAGAAATTTGTAGAAGGGTTTTCCTCTCTAAGAGAGAGGTTTTGCCATGGTTGAGAGCCAATATCTTGTGTTCTTGTTTCTTTTGTTTTGGTAACTGTTTGATGAAGTAAGAGAACACACACTAATAATAATAAGAGAAGATTGTGGTAATAAGAAAAAGTAAAAAGTACCTCACAAATGGTTATCATCGTCAAAAGAATCTCATCCTAACCTAAATGCCCTAGATTCCTCAATAGCCGGGAGGAAGTGTGAGCAGGGCCAGAGGGGTCGAGTTTGGTTGTAGAAGGGAGGAATTTCATCCAAATAATTTTGGCAATATATTTTGCTGGAGGATAGCCAGATTGGCATCTAGATTTGTACTCAGAATTTTTGCTGCAGGTGAGGTTTTTTATTATAATGATTTAAGTTTGAAATCTAAACTATTAATCACAAACACTAAATTAGATAATGAAACTAAGCTACATTCCCTCTCAAAATCTACATGATCTAATCTTAGTTAACCATATGGAAGCCCTGCTTGGCTAGGAGCATCCTTAGTTTAATAATGTGAGAAAGACAAAGTCACTACGGTGATAGTGATGGCTTGCCTAAGTTGCCCTTGGGATCTCATCGCTTGTGCTTAGGGCACTTTTCCACCAAATGAGGACCTGGGAGGTAATCCATATATTTAAGATCTAGATGCCAATCTGGCTACAACAAAAATTCTGAGTACAAATCCAAAAATAACTGATTTTTCCACATTGGGTTTTTCGGGGACATTTGTCCAAAAATAACTGTGTCAATTTTATTGTGTGTGCGCTATCATTTTCTCAGTTCCAGTTTTTATTTTTCGGCATCGTATTTTATTTGTGAAGAATTGTAGTGTGATTTATTTGTTGTTTGTCATAACAAATAAACTGCATAATTAATCAATTAGAAGAATAAATTTCCAGTTGCTGCATTTCAAGGAATTTTCACATTCCAGGAATAAAGAGTTTGTTGGAGAAGAAAATAGCATGGTGACCTTGAGCTGAAGCTTTTGGGGGTCAAAACCTTGCATAAGAGGAGGTGTATTCCAAAATGAATCCAAAATAACCACTTCTCCAAGCTCCATAAAAAGATGCTTCTTAGCAAAGTTTGAAATCAATGTTCTGTTGTTAATTAATTTGAAGACTGAAGGCCAAAGGTTTCATTTTGGTCACAAGAAGATGAAACTTACCACTTGTTGATTGGCATTCCAAGGCGACAGTATAATAGAGGATGCTTGCTAGATGGAAAAACAACCCAAGAGATGGCAAAAAATGAAGCTTTTGAAGAATTGGTTAGTGAAAGAAATGACTGAGGGCTTGAGATGAAGAAATATATTCATTGATCAAAGGACAAAGAGGATTTTGAGCCTGTTAACAATGAAGAAAGATTGCCTCTAAGCCAAAACATCAATTTGTGAAAATCTCTGGTGGAGAGTGTATAGCCACAATTTGTAGTAATTCCTAAGCATAGATAAAAGCCATTAACTGTTAGTTTTCCCATTTGGTTTCTAGGGTAATTGTTGTTTTTCACAGTGTGATTGTATTGAGTTGGTTAACTATTTTTGATCTAGTGTGTTCCTGTATGTGTCCCCTTGCTGGGAGGTCATACACACTACCATTTACATGAATTCTACCTTAAATCAATCAGTTAATGCGACCGTGATTCCCATCACACAACAAATCCTTCACAACATCTTAATTGATTGTTGGAATAGCAGGTTTACACTTATAACACTATTCCCAAATTTCTAGAATCATTAATTGGAATTATTTGGTTCCTAGCTTTGCCTAATGCTTCTAATCAAAGCGTTTTTCTTTAGCAAACTGGTTGGTGGAAACCATATACATGAGCAACATTCTTGTGCTTGTTGATTACCTGAAATGTTTGCTAGAATCATTGGTTGGTAGTCATGGTGCTAATTTTCAGTTGATTGATCGTTGGATGACAATAGATGCTTGAGTGTTGTGTTAATCACAAACAATAGCTCAAAAACTGCACTGTTCAAGAGTTATTTGTTTGTGTTCTATGTCACCATATGCTACAATTTGGGTTCTCCTTTGTTTAATCGTTGCTCCATATCCACAGTGATTGCTCATTTACTCTGTTCGTTGGAATCAAATATTGTTTATCAACTCCCTGCTGCCCTTGTATGTATTGCTAACGACAACCATCTTCTTAGTTTTGTGCAAGTCAAAAGCATCAATACATTCTTAAGCCTGTGCACTTGGGCATTCGCTTATCCAACTTTAGGATATTCGTTGATCTTCACAATGTGTGTTTGCTTCTTTTTCATGGAGTACCTTGTATCACATTCATTGTTAGTGTTTTTCCATCTTGTGCTTCTGCATAGATCCCTGCATCTTCAACATTACTGTCTTTGATATTAACTTTTGAGGATTGTTCATTGGCAACCTCTTGATACTTGACCTTGTGCCTTATTTTGCACCTTGTCATGATCAAGTGGTTATTGTAAAAATTTACCATTTGTAATCCCTACCGACCTTTCAAGGGGGGGATCATTGTCATTTTGGCCAATCTTATGTACCCCATCTTGCTAAAGTGCATGATAAAGGAGGGATGTCAACATTTTACTTGGTAATATCACAGCTCTTGGAAAATCCTATTGGAGGTGTTCCTCAAGAGTCCAGTGTTATGGATGTACACAACCAAAGATAATCCCCCATTGGAAGACATGACAGAGCTAAATTCAATGTGTGATACTGCAGGGGAAGTATACACAACATTATTACTCTCATAGCAGATGAAATACTAAGATTTTATTGTGTTGAGGAATGAGAATTATCTGGAGAATCGGTAACTTTAAAACATCAGCTGCCAAGATTACACTAGATACAACTATTTCATAAATGCCACAACAGGCCAGTTACAACATGTCTCTGGAGACTTGAATCCATGTAGTTAGGGAAACAAATTGTTCACCAAACCACTTAAGCTAAGATCCTTGATGATTTAGGTTTCTATTATCACTAACATTTATTATTATTATTATTTAAAATGTTGATAAAACACTTGGGATGTGACCTTTCGGTCAGAACCCTTTCTTGTATTATATAATATATGAGTCTTGTGCCCATTGTGTTATCATCACAGAACATAGAGTTACATAAACATCTTTATAAATGGTTTATATGCTTAGGGGCACTTCTTAAATATATGGATTATCTCCCAGGTTCTCATTTGGTGGAAAAGTGCCCTAAGCATAAGTGATGAGATCCCAAGGGAAACTTAGGCAAGCCATCACTATCACCTTAGTGACTTTGTCTTTCTCACATTATTAGACTAAGGATGCTCCTAGCCAAGCGGGGCTTCCATATGGTTAACTAAGATTAGAGTCATAGATCATGTAGATTTTGAGAGGGAATGCAGCTTTGTTTCATTATCTAATTTAGTGTTTGTGATTAATAGTTTAGATTTCAGACTTAAATCAGATTTAAGTTGCAAATCGATATAAGGCAAGGCACAAAATCGAAGTTGATTTAGACTTATGCACAATAATTCAATAACTGTGCTTTTCTTGAAACAATGAATTTATCCTTAGGTTTTAGAAATCCAGATTTGAGTTAATTTTACCGAACGCTCTTTTAATGATGGAATCAAAGCTTTTGCTAGCAAATCGATTAGACTTTTGTTAATTTTTTTATACTAGTTCTGATCTATTTTATTTCAACAATTTAAACAAAACCCAGAAAATATTTATCTCAAATAAATTTCAAAATTTCTGATAATATAAATATGATGGTATATTGACTAGAAAATAATTTGCAGTGGAAAATAATTGCAAGAAATCAGAGATGCAATAACAAAAACTTCACCCAAACAATTCTCCGTCACTTTTATTAAAATCTGGAAAATGTTGTTTAGATCCACAGAGAAAATTTTACACAGAAATTTTACTGCTGCAAGGAAACCTGTTACTCGGCCTTCTGAAATCGACCTTAGAAATTCATTGTCAACTAGAAGAAATCAACCTGCAAGCTGTATATGTAGCAAACAAAGTACGTACTTAAGTTAAATACTCCAAAAGACTTGGAATATAAAGTTCTCCATTGAGGATACAATAATATATATAAAATGTATGAATGAGAATGATGTTACAAATGAGAGTGAGGGGCCTGCTTATATACTAGGCAGGTGCCTTTTCATGGGAAGTCATGTCCTATTTAGACATGCCTCCTCAACACTAATTACTAATTAACTAATCATTATAAAAATTATCATCATTATTTATATTTAATATATTTTATTCTTAACATTGTCTTCCTCTTCAAAAAGCTTTGTCCTCAAAGCTTGCTGATGAAAAGGCTTGATCTCTTTTTTATGTTTCGAATATCTTCTCGTCTCATAATTGTCATTTTCGTTGATACAAGTTGATATGATCCTTGGAGTGATATATAAAATTGTTGCACGGAGAAAGGATCTGGCCATCATAAATTAATCTTTTGTGGAATCTTTTGATTACTAGAAACTTGTGATGAATCGTTATCACTGCATTGAATTGTGTGCACTTCAGTATCCTTTTGAACATAAGCTTTTTGTTTTTGTTTTGAGAGATACAGATATGCAGACTGATTAGAATGTCTGCGTTTTGGTTCAGATGTAGATAAGGAGTTTGTCTTTCCCTTATCATGTGTGTGGCAAGATTGATACTTACTTCAGGTTTTGATGTCATCGAGTTGGTTGCAAAATCTTCACTTGGGTTTTCCATCGTTTGAACTGCAACTTCTAAGTACGTCCTTACTTCAGTTGGGTTTAGATTTGTCTAAATTGTGAGATTAATGGGATTTGTGTTTGTTTCCTTTTTTAATTTGTATAATTGTGTTTTTTTTATAACTAATTTTTTTGTTTTTTGTTTTTTTTTTAATCTTTACTAGTTTTTTATTAGTTTTTTTTTGAATGATTTTTTTTTTAATAATTTTATTTATTATATTTTTTCCCAACTTTTTTTGAATCTTTTTTTTCCCTTTTTATATATATATATATTATTATTTTTCTTTTCGATAAATATTTTTTATTTTTATTTTTAATTTTTTAAATAGACATAATTTTTTTTAACCTTTCATATATATAATTATTATTATTTTTAAATGGCCAAAGGTTTGGCGATAAATGCAGAATCTCCCACTATGTAGCAAAACACTTCGATTACGACGACAATCAAGTTGACGATGAGTTGATGGCCAAAGGCTAGGATCAACCAACGTGGCTCTGGAATCTGACACCAAATGTAGCGAATAAAGTTCATACTTAAGTTAAATAATCCAGAAGACTTAGAATATGAAGATCTCCATTGAAGATACAATAATATATATAAAATTTATGAATGAGAATGATGTTACAAATGAGAGTGAGGGGACTGCTTATATACTAGGTAGGTGCCTCTTCATGGAAAGTCATGTCCTATTTAGACATGGCTTTTCAACACTAATTACCAATTAACTAATCGTTATAAAAATTATCATCAATATTTATATTTAATATATTTTATTCATAATAGACACCCTTGCTGCTGCACGTGTCCTCGACATGCTATTGTCGCATGTGGGTAATCGACTTGATGTACTTGGCCTCCTCTCAACAAACCCGCTTGCCTTCTCTTGCTATACTCGACTCTCTCTCTCTAACTCAGCTCCTTTGAATTTCTCCTAAAATATCCTCAACAAATTTCTCCTCTTCCTCCTTAGTCAAATCGAGCCTCTCTCTTGAAAAATTTTCTTTCTAAAGCACTCAACAATAAAATGTGTCTTTCACCTCATCATTAAGGCAAATCCCGAACCTAATTTCCTAAGTGATCAATGGCTAGGATTAAATCCTAATATCACTTGAGATCAACAATTGAGATTATATTGTCTAAGTAAACATTTTAACTAACTTACTTATCATTTGACTTAAGCCTATTAGCTCTCAATAATTAACTATAAATAAAAAATTACTTACACCTCGCATGCAAACTCCCAAAGAGGGAAATCGATGTCTTCTCGATGCTAAGACAAAAAGCTAGAAGAAGACCTTCCATAGCTACATAAATAAACACTCCCTCATGCAAGCTCCCAAAGAGGGAAATTGATGTCTTCTTGATGCTAAGACAAAAAGCTAGAAGAAGACCTTCCATAGCTACATAAATAAACACTCCCTCTTAACTAGGAAGGGATTCCCCATCACCCCCAACTTGCCTTTGTAAAACACAAACTTCCTCTTCACTAGAGGCTTGTGAGAATATTTGCAATATGCTCCCCTCTATTATGTACTGCAATCTCATAGTACCTCTTTGGATGTTAATTTTAGTTAACAATGGTATGTTTTATGCTCAACAAAATTACTTCAATGTTTTTTTAGCAGCCCAATGACAATTTCCAATGTAGTTTCCAATAGCAATCACATTAACCATAAATCACATTAACAGTAACTGTAGATAGAACATGAACAATGCAGAAGACAAGCCAAGACAAGAGGACACTAGATTTGGAGAATGCCAGGGTAAAACCCCAAGACGGGGAAAACCCTTTGATTAATTCTTCTTATTATTATATCAAATGTTCAACAGAGAGAAAGAGTACAATAAAGTCAAAATTGACTTGCCAAAGGATGATTAAAGCAGCCCTGTTAAATTTGAAACTTTCTGCAGCAATTAAACAAGCCTAACTAGAAAGTCAACGTTGGTCAAAGCAACAGTAAAATATCCTCAAAGCAGCTCGGTCATACCTAGTCAAACTCGGCCTGATAAGGTGGTCAAAGTAACCCCAAAACAGTCCTAAAATCAATGGTCAAACTTGGTCAAACTCTGTGGTCAACCCTATGATATGTCTGTAATCAAACTCAACAAAATGCCTCGGTTCTTGTGCCAATAAATGCGGCCTTCCAAAAATGAAATTCAGGTACAAAAACCACCATCAAAGGAGGTCAAACCACCCTTGGTCAACATTGGTCAAACTTGCAACAGTCTTTGAAATTTCAGCCCTGTAATTTGCCCTGCAATTTACCCTTCTGCTGGCACACGTGTGAGGAAAAGAGATGCCCAATAAGTTGTACAAACCAATCAAATGATGAGAGAGAAGAATGTGTGAGTGTGAGGTGCCAAATGAGGATGGAGGTCTTTTATATTTACACAAATCGTTGAGGGTCAAGAGACACATCCATTGGGCTTCATGAGCCTACATGATGATGTGGCCGACCTTGACAATTTACACATGTGGGCATAAAATCAAAGACACATTTCTGCTTGTCCAAATTTGATGATCTTTAGGTTGATTTTGGTCTTCGTGAAAAGAGGAATTCAATATAATCATCATCTCCATCAAATGAGTTGTCCAAAGTGGAATTTGGCCTTAGTTGCCAATTATAACACTCCCTCTCAACTACAAAGATTTCCACCCGCCAATCCATCATCATGCCATCCTGTACCATCTCTACATCTCGTCTCTACTCTACTGAACATTGATATAGATAATGAAGAAGAATCGATCGAGAGTGAGTCACAAGACCTTGTCATTCTCAACTGACCAAAGCCAGTGCACATAACTAGGGGTAGAACCCTAATCAGACTTGATCCCAATTCAAGTTGTTGAACACCATGCATCCTAGACATAGGGAGTACGACAGTACATGATGCGTCAATCTGTAGTGCTATGGTCCCTATCCACTTTTCCCAACTTATTGGCCAGTTGATAGGTACTTTTCGTGAGTCTCAGACTACATGGGTAGGATGTATGCTGGGGCATCCGCAGGAGAAGGTGAACCACTCATCTTGCTCCCTAATCGGACTTGATCCCAGTTCAAGTTCTTGAACACCATGCATCCTAGACATAGGGAGTATGACAATACATGATGTGTCAATCTGAAGTGTTATGGTCCCTATCCACTTTTACCAACTTATTGGCCAGTTGAGAGGTACTTCCCGTGAGTCTCAGACTACATGGGTAGGATGTATGTTGGGGCATCCATAGGAGAAGGTGAACCACTCATCTTGCTCATATGCCATAAGAGAAGGTGAACCACTCATCCTATGCATATACACGTGTCATCAATCGTAGGGGAAGGTGAACCACTCACTCTACACACATGTCAACCATCATGGGGTATCATAGGGGAAGGTGAACCACTCACCCTGTACACAACGCGCCTATAGGGGAAGGTGAACCACTCACCTTATGGTTTCTCATAGCTCCAAGAAGTACCCCAAGCCCCTAGGAGCTCCCAGAGCTCAGTGTCCAACTCAAGCGGGACCCTCATGGGAGGGTCCTTCCACGATTCCAAGTCTCTCTCGGAAGGCTAAGAATTTGACCTTCCCCAAGGGCTTTGTGAGAATGTCTGCAACCTGCTCATCAATCTTGATGTTGGAGCCTTATTGCTCCTCGTTGTAACATATCCCGAATAAAGTGGTACCTGATATCTATGTGCTTGGAGCGGTTGTGGAACACGGGATTCTCTGAAAGGCAAATGCCACTTTGGTTGTCGCAATAGATCACCGTCGTATCCAGCACATGCTCAAACAACTCACTGAAGAGCTTCCTCAACCATATAGCTTCACAACATGCCATACTAGCTGCAATATATTCAGCCTCGACGGTGCGTAAAACAACTGATTTCTACTTCCCGCTCATCCAAGAAATCAAAGCAGATCCCAATGAGCAGCAACACCTTGGTGTGCTCTTTCTATCCACCACACTGCCAACCCAATCAACATCAATATATCCATGTAGCCTCAAATTCCCGACAGTGTATCTCAGCCCATAGTTGATTGTGCCACAAAGATATCTTAAGAGATTCTTAGCAACAATCCAATGTATGTGATGAGGCTCAACCATAAATTGACTCAACGTATTCACAGTGAAACATATGTCTGGTCGGGAGTTTACCAAGAACATCAAGGCCCCCACAAGTTGTTGATACTCAGAAGGGTTTGCTAATTCGGGCCCAACAACACTTCCACATAGCTTCTTGAAGTTGAGTTCCATCGGAGTAGACACAAACTTGCAATCCACCATCCCACATCTCTCTAGCAACTTCACAATGTATTTTCCTTGAGAAAGGAAAATCTCACCTAGCTTTTGCCAGACCTCCAGGCCTAGGAAGTAGTGCATCAATCCTAGGTCCTTCATCTCGAACTTGGAAGTCAACTTCCTCTTGCTTTGATAAATGAGAGGGTTGGCACCTGTCAAAAAGAGATCATCAACATAAAGGATTAAAATGAGAGGCATGTCCTTTTCAACCTTGAAGTATAAGTTTGGATCAGCATAGCATCTTGTAAATCCCAACTTCATAGCATAACTGTCAATCTTGGCATACCTATTGTTGTAGTCTAGATGGATCTCAGATCGCATACTTAGTAGATCTCGGATGGATGAAGGAGAAAGGACAACGGATAAGGTCAAAGCATTGGCATGAAGTCTGTGCTATTAATCTCGGCATATATATAAGTGTTTTTGTGCCCTTACTGTCCTCACTGTCTCGGTCTAATGAAGATCACAGTAATCTTGAAGTTGCTATCTTAGTCTCAGCATCGATGTAATTATGTTGAAGAATATTTCGGTGATGACTGTGTCTACTGCAGTCTAAGCATAATAAAGAGCGGTGATAATCAATTTTAGAGCTGCAGTCTCGATATGCTAAAAGGAGCAGTAAGCAACGATAATGAAGGGAGTTGTGACAATGATGACAAGGGTGAACAGTCTCGACAAGGATCATGATCTCACACATTGTCCCAAGCTACAGTAAGGTGTCATCACAAATCATGATCTAGTTATTGAAAATCATATTCTTGATGAAGGGTGCAGAGATCACCTCGGTGGCAACTTCAAGGAACAATTATGGAGAAAATGTTAGAAGCAGTAATAAAGATCTCAGTGAGAGCTTCAATGTGACATAATATAGATGACCTCCAAGTGATTTAGGAGTCATAGGGCCACATACGTCAGAGTGAATGAGATCCAAGATTTCTTTTGACCGTGAAGCACTGCTTCCAAATGGTCTCTTGATATTCTTACCCAATCCACATCCCTTACATACTCCATGATCTTATTTCAGTTCAGGTATTCCATCTACTATGGAACTTAGAGTTGAAAGGATTTTGAAATGTAGATGACCAAATCTTCTATGCCAGATTTCACACGGGCTAATTTTAGCGTGAACTAGGGTTTGGGCTAAAGGAGATATCAATCTGTAATGATGATCTCAACAATGTTCGAGGAAGAGGATTGATGTCTTGGTCTTGGAGAGGCAGATTGTGTCAAAGGTCCCGGTCTTGGTAATTGTCAATTGAATCTCTATAAGAATAATTTGCCGTGGGTTTTCCTCTCCAAGAGGGAGAGGTTTTGGCCCTGGAAGAAAGCCAAATATTTGTGTTGTTGTCTCTTTTGTTTCTGGTAGCTGTTTGATGAAGTAAACACACATACTGATAATGAATGGAACATCAAGCTAAGATAAATTGTATAAATACTTCACAAATTGTTATCATGTTAAAGAAGAATCACCTTAATATGAATGCCCTAGATTCTTCAACAGAAGGTCTCTTCTCGGATCTCTCTGGCACATTCCAAGATGAAAACATTTGGGTAATTGATAGCGGTGCATCAAGACACATGACTGGCCATCCCAAACAATTGAAGATCTCATCAAAAGGTAAATCCACTTATTCAAGGGAACTTGGAGATAACAAGAGCTATCCCGTAAGGGGTATTAGATCGACCTCTATAAAGCTGGAGAATGGAAGCAACATCCACCTCAACAACATTATATTTGTTTTAGGGTTGCATAAGAACTTACTTTCCATTTCAAGCTTAGAAGATAAGGGTGATAGAGTAACCTTCATTTACGGAAAGGTTGTTCTATGGAGTAAAGACTCAAGTATAGAAAAAGATAAAGTCATTAGCATTCGAGAAGGAAGACTTTACAGATTGATATCTCCTTTAGCCCAAACCCTAGTTCACGTTGAAATTAGCCCATGTGAAATCTGGCATAGAAGATTTGGTCATCTACATTTCAAAATCCTTTCAACTCTAAGTTCCATAGTAGATGGAATACCTGAACTGAAATAAGATCATGGAGTATGTAAGGGATGTGCATTGGGTAAGAATACCAAGAGACCATTTGGAAGCAGTGCTTCACGATCAAAAGAAATCTTGGATCTCATTCACTCTGATGTATGTGGCCCTATGACTCCTAAATCACTTGGAGGTCATCTATATTATGTCACATTTATAGATGATCATTCAAGAAAGACCTGGGTTTACTTAATGAAAACCAAGGATGAAGTATTTACAAAATTTCAAGAATTCAAAGCTGAAGTGGAGAACCTTACAGAAAGAAGAATCAAGATATTAAGATTTGATAATGGAGGAGAATATACATCCAAGGAGATTATAGCATTATATAAGGAGTCTGGGATTAAAAAGGAGTTGATAGTCCCATATAATCCCAAACAAAATGGAGTTGCAAAATGAAAGAATAGATCCATTGAAGAAAGTGTAAAAGCTATGTTGCCCGATCAAGACCTGCCAAAATTTCTGCGGGGAGAAGCCATGAAGAAAGTTGTTTACATTCAAAATCGAAGTCCCCACAAGTCCCTAGACAACAAAACTCCAGTGGAGGTATTCACTGGAAAGAATCCATTTGTAGATCATCTCCGGATCTTTGGGTGTCTTGTATATATCCATATATCGAAGGACAAAATAAAGAAGCTAGATCCATCGGGCATGAAGGGAACGTTTGTTGGGTGCAACAACTCATCGAAGGTCTATATGATCTACATAAAAGAAGGACATCACATAGAAGTCAGTCGAGATGTCATATTTGATGAAAGTATAACATTCAAGAAATCAAAGGAACTTCCCATAGACTCCGATGATGAAGAACTTCTGGTATTTGAGGAATAAGTTGACAGGGAAGAAGAAGAATCTCACCATGAAGAAGAAGGTCCTAGTGAACCTATTCAACCCATGGTCATCCCAGAAACAAGGAAAATACCTAATTGGTTGAAATCTACACTACTTGATGCAGAAGGTCATGGGGCAGCGAAAGGCTCATTTAGAGAAAGCAAGAAACCCAAAAGATATTATGGGTATGTTGCATACATGACAAAACTCGTAGAAGCAGAACCATCCAGTTTTGAAGAGGCTATCAATCATCAAGAATGGAAAGATGCCATGAATGAAGAGTACCAATCTATAATGAAGAATGGAGCATGGGAGGTCGTACCTAGGACCCAAGATAAATATGTGGTAACTTCCAAGTGGATCTATAAAATCAAACATGCGACAGATGGAAGTATAGATAAGTATAAGGCATTATTTGTGGCTAAGGGTTTCTCTCAACAAGAAGGCATCGACTACGAAGAGACATTTGCTCCAACAACAAGATATATGACGATTCATTCATTAGTCTCTCTAGCAGCATCGATGGGATGGAACATCCATCAAATGGATGTCAAGGCTGTATTTCTGAATGGGACATCAGATGAGGAAGTCTATATAGAGCAACCCTTGGGATTTGAAGTTAAAGACATGAAGGCATATGTTTGTAGATTGAAGAAAGAATTATATGGCCTCAAGCAAGCACTAAGGGCATGGTATGCCAGAATGGATGCATACCTACAAAGAATAGGCTTCACAAAAAGTTCTGTTGATCCGAACCTTTATATCAAGGTTGTAGATGGAGAACTTGTAATCATTCCTCTGTCTATAGATGATCTTCTCTTGACAGGTGTAGAAGGTCAAATTGAAGAATGTAAGAAGCAACTAACAACAGAATTTGACATGAAGGATCTAGGGCTAATGCATTACTATTTGGGACTAGAAGTCTGGCAAGGACATCTATAACTTTTTTTAAGCATGAAACATGGAAAACTGGGTGCACTCGGGAAGATGCAGGAAGCTCCAATTTGTATGCCATAGAACCAATCTTTTGCAACACCTTGTACAAACCATAATACTTTGGTGATAATTTATTATCCTTCTTAGCTTGCTTGAGGGACATTTGTTTGTATGGTTGTAGTAAAAATATCCAGTCACCTACATCAAAACTTCTTTCGCTACGATGTTCATCTGCCTGTTGTTTCATTCTATTCTGTGCCAAATTGAGGTTATCTTTTAAGAGTCGGAGAACTTGTTGTTGATGCTCAATGTGATCTTCCACTGCTTGAACCTTAGAATTTTCTCTTAAAGATGATGCGATGGACGATGGATGATATCCATAAAGTGCCATAAATGGGGTCATTTTTGCTGCAATATGGAAGTGTTATACCACCATTCAGCCAGAGGCAACCACTTGACCCATTGTGTCTGTTTATCAGATATAAAGCAATGAAGATATCCTTCCAAACATTTGTTCACTATCTCAGTTTGCCCATCAGATTGAGGATGATAAGGTGAGCTATGAGCTAACTAAGTACCCAGACAAGAATATAATTCTGTCAAAAAATTTCCAGTGAAAATGGGATCTCTGTCGCTTAAAATAATCTTTGGGTTTCCATGTAGCTTTTGAATTGTTCCCATAAATGCAGTAGCAATTGTACTGGCTTAAATGGATGAGATAATGCACAAAAGTGTGCATACTTGGTAAGTCTGTCACTACCACCATGATGACACTCTTTCCTTTTAGGTAAACCTGTGATAAAATCCATTGAAACTTCCTCCCAACATTGACTTGGAATGGATAAAGGTTGTAATAGGCCCGGGGTCTTAATTGTCTCAACCTTATTTTGTTGTCAAACCAAACATTCTGCCACAAACTTTTGAATATCAGATTTAAGGCCATCCAAAAAAAATCCTTCTTAACCCTGTGGTAAGTTTTAAAAAATCCGAAGTGCCCTCCTAAGGGAGAGGTGTGCAATTCCAAAAGAATATTTTTTTTGAGTTGAGAATTCTTACAAAGGTATAATCGATATTTGTACAATAACGAATCGTAACGAATCGTTTTTCTAGTTAAACTGTTAAATGTATCAGATGTATTGGGATCTTGCTGCAACTTTTGAATGAGTGCCCACACTTCTTCGTCATTCTTCCATTCATCCCTTGCTTTGTTTATCCAATCTGGTTGGATAATAGAAATGGCACAAAGCAATGCTTCCACATCCACTAATGATAATTTTCTTCACTATGCTTTTTAATCACTTCAAACTAATTTTTCAAACAAAACTCGTGCAAATTTTTAAAAAGACTACACACCTTTATTCGCTTTGTAGGAGCTCGATATTGAATATGTTGTATCTCTGTAATTTCGGATCTCCAAGGTCTGAAATTTCATCTTGTGGTAGCCCTTTGAGTCCTCTTTCCAACCCCACAAGTCTAATCAAGATTGGAGTTTTCAAAAAAGAGTTATTTCCAATCTCCCACAATGATCTGATTATAGATTGGTTCAGTAGAGCGAACTTTTACGACGTTCCACGTGTCACTGTTTCGACCTTTGGATTTGGAAACGATACCCAAAAAACTATAGTCCGTCCTCTTTCTGTCACTTATTACAAAATTTGAATCCGATGCTCAGAGAGAAAGTTATGACGATTTTCCCAAGGTCACCTGTTTGAGATGGAATTCGGTAGCTTGCAAAAAGCCCAACTTCCTTGGTTCATATTTATGAAAATATAGCGAGAAACGGTCTGAAATTCAGAGACGATGTTCATCACGATTTCGTCTCAAATGGGTTTTTTCCAGCTTCTGAAGCTTCGTAGAAAAAAATTATAGCGAAAATGCCATGATGACCTGTTTGAAGCAGCGAAACCCTAGAATCCAAACCTCTGATACCGAATGTTGTGCAACCAACTCACAAAATAGAAGAAGATATAGATCAACGACTTCAAAATAAGTCTCCTCGAGGGGGCAACCTCCTTTACATTACACAAATGAATAATTCTTGGATGATACAAATGACAAAACCTCATTTCTATATATAGGAGTTTAAAGGGTCACAATATAGTCAGAGTTGACATAATAATAATAATGTAAAGGGCACAACAATAACAATAGTGGGCTTCTATGGGGCACAATAATAACAATATGGGGACAACATTGACACAACAATAACAATAAGGGGATGCAATGATAATAATAATGGGGGAATACACTAGTATCTCGATGGAGATCTTTATATTCCAAGTCTTCTGGAGTATTTAACTTGAAGGGTGAACTTTGTTCATTGCATTGGTATCAAAGTTGTTCGATCCTCTGATTTCTTAGCCACTGCACAGAGCTACGTTCTCTAATCCAGGTCTTTGATGCTCAAATTCGTCAACATCATTGTCGTTGAAGCGTTTTACTTGCAAAATTTGGAGATTGTCCATATCACCATTTAAGCCTTTGGCCATTAAAAAAATTTAAAAAAAGGAAAAACATTAAAATATTAAAATTAAAATACTTATTAAAAAAATGAGGAAAGTGTTGGATAGTTATATATAAAGGAAGAATTATTTAAGTGTTTTTATGGTGGATCATAAAGTGGTTTATATAAGATTGATTTTAAGAAGGACCAAAGTATAAAAGGGAGAAAGGTTTATTATAAAAATAATACCTATATAATAAAATATTAGAGGCAAATTCTACAGTAATAGAACAACCATTGAAAAAGAAGAAAAAAAGGAGTCTAATTCATAAATGAAGGAAGGTCGATTTTCTTACAAAAGTATCCAATTGCAGATTGTAGATTAATTACATTAAAAGGGAATACCCAAGGTAAGGAGATTAATATCATTATCAATACAAGTTGCGAGGAAAATTACATAGGAGATTAATATCATTATCAGTACAAGTTGCGAGGAAAATTACATCAATGTTAATCTCACAAATCAACTATTAATTCCAGAGTCAAACATAGGAGAAAGCAATGTTTTAAAACTCGGACTCCGACTCGGCCGAGGGTCGACACCGACTCTGACTTTGACTCGGTATCAACTCGGCCGGCTCGATTTCAATGACTCGGTCATTATAAAAAATACATTAAATATTTTTATTATTATTATAAAAAACATAATTTTAAAGATTTTCATTCATGTTTCCAAACACACAACATTATAATATAGATGGAAGACAACATATGATCAAAGTAGGCTCATGAATATATCCATTATATCAAAATGGCACGGTGCACCTAGTGCACTGTCCAATGGAAATACATACATGATCAAAGATTCAAAACAAAAAACACATAACTAAGGAGGCTAGAAATGGCCTCTACAACAAAAGTAAACTGTGACCAGTACTACTGGCTAGTAGCTATTGCCAGAGGAGCCAAGATCATGTAGATCAATCTTTGGATCATCATTAGAGTCAGACAGGGGGCCCCATGGCTCCTCCTCCTCATCATCATCTCCAATTGCAACTATAAAAGTGGTAGCACTAGCAGGCTGTGCAGTAGATGCAAGCTGAGATAGAGAAGATATGCGGTTGCGCTTCTGTCGTGGTTGATCAGAGGAAGCGCCTGCAACTGGAGTCCTTGCTGGCTGTGAGACTAAGGCTGGTAGTACAGGTGGATCGGGATTTGCATTCAACTGAACATCATGTTCGAGTGATGCCTCCCTATCTAAATCTAAATCAAGATCCTCATCAGGATCAAACTCTGCTGGATGACTCTCCACTACCCAATCTGATGTTGGATCAATGTCTTTCAACACAATGGGATCTGAATCAGGTCTTTTGTTCAGCAATTGGTTTTGTCTGAGTCGGAGGTTGTATTGGACATAAACTAGATCATTTAACAGTTTTTGATCCAAACGGTTTCTCTTCTTTGTGTGAATCCTCTCAAAGACAGACCAATTGCGTTCACACATAGTAGCACTGCAAGTTTGACTCAAAATATGAATTGCAAACTTCTGCAATTCAGGACAATGGCCACTAAAAGCCTCTCACCATTGTGCTGCAAAAAACATAGGAGTGTAATGAGTTAGCTCAACAAAATTACAAATTATATCCAACTTTCAAAATATAAACGATTTAACAAAATTTAAAAAAATTAAAACTATTAAGAATTTGAAAATTGAAATTTTTGTTTACCTGGCTCATCTGCTTCTCTTGCAATCTTTGCTAGGTTCTTCCCAAAGGTACTCGAGGCATTGTTGAAGGTCGTGACCTGTCAGTGTGTCTCCAGCTAATCAGACTCCAATGGGATCATGCGATCAATGCAGTCAATCAGTCCATCTTCGACCTCCCCCCTCAAAGCTCCTGACTCCTTAGCTTTATAATGATATACCGTGGGTTCAAAAAATACCCAGCTGCATGTACATGGCGATGGAGTTGATTGTTCCATCTTTCATCAATGATTGCCAAATGGGCCCATACTTAGCCACTCTATCTCTGTATGCCCTCTTTATTTGCTCCTTTGCTTGATCCATAGCCTCATAAATGAAGCCCATAGCCAATCTTTCCCCATCCACCAACTGCAATACCTTAACCAGTGGCTCAGTGAGCTTCACAATTTCTGTTCCCTTTCTCCAATTTTTCAATTCTTTGCCTTCCAGTTTGTGAGACCAATTGCTTTGATTCCATTCATCACTGGAAAACATCTTTTGCAAGTTTCTATTTTGGGAAAGCATAGATTGCAATGTCAAAAAATGAGTAGCGAATCTAGTGATGGCAGGCCTAATAATATCCCTGCCCCCAGTGTGTTTCCTCATGAGGCTCAAAATCCATGAATGATTGTAGATAGATTTTGTTATGCTTTTGGCATGATCTACAATGTTTTTGACACAATCTAATTTTCCAATATCTTCAAGCATGAGGTCTACGCAATGTGCAACACATGGGGTCCAAAAGATGGTCTTGTGTTTTTCCTCTAACAGTTTACCAACAAGAACATAGTTAGAGGCATTATCTGTGATGACTTGAACAACATTAGCCACCCCCACCTCCTCAACAACCTGATCCAATACCTGAAACAACAATTGCCCATCTTTTACCTTATTAGATGCATCAACTGATTTTAAAAACATGGTTCCCCGTGGGTAGAAGATAAGAAAGTTTATGATGGTACGGTTTCTTTGATCAGTCCATCCATCTAACATGATGGTACACCCTGTTCTTGCCCATGCCTCCTTGAAATCTTTCAAATACTCATTAATGGAGTCAATTTCTTTCTGCAAACGATACCCCCTTAGCTCATGCATAGTAGGGCCTTTGAAGCCTTTTTCCAGTAGCATGTATGGCATCAAACATAGGCTCATAATATGGTGAACAGGAAGCATTGAAGGGGATATTAGCATCATACCACCATCTAGCTATGTAATCACAAGCAGTCTCCCTTAATTCTTTCTTCCAATGATCATCTAAAGTGGGCTACATTTGACTTTTACTAGCGTGAGGACCATGTGCATCTGACGAAGAGGAGGGAGTGAAATAACTTTTGATAGTCATATCACCCTTTTTCATTCTACCCTTTCCCTTATCTTGAATAGAACCAAAAGAGGGAGGAACATATTGGAAAGGGTTAGATGCATCAGTATGAGGGATAGAGGAAGAACCCTCAAATTCATAATGGGGGTTGGTAGCCATCATTTTTTGTATCTCCCTCTTCCTCCCAATTTTAGCCTCTAACTCTTTTTGCCTAGCCTTATCTTTTTTAAACTTCTCAAAGCTGGCTAACAATTCCTTCCTAATCTCCCCAATTTTTGGTGAGGTACATGGAGTAATTTGGCCTCTAATCCCTGCCAAGTGTTGTTTCAACGTATTAATGCCCCCAGGACCTTCCTTAATTTTCCTTTGGCAAAATTTGCAATGCATTTGACTATCAACCATTTCAACATATGCCCAAGCAGCATCTTTCACTCTAGGTGCCATTTTTTGACTAGGAAATGAAAGCAAACAATCTGACCAAAAAAAAAAAAACAAACATTGATTCAATGTTCATTTCTTTCACAAAAAACACTCTTTAGGATTTCTAGATATGCACCTAAAATTTAATAAGCAAAAACAGATTTGTACAAGTGAAAAAAAATACCTCCAGGCACAAATTGCCTCCTCAAGCTTGATCCAATAAATCAAATCCTCAATGCTGCTCCAAATGGCTGCCCAAGAAGCTCCTCACTCAAGCTACAATGCTTGCCCAAGACTTCTCACTGCTGCTCCAAAAACAAACTCAACAACTGCTCACAAACTCTCACTGAAGTTCTCACTCAAATGCATGAGATGGCTGTGAGAGTGAGAGCATTTGAGTGGGTTAAATAGGGTTTGGGAGAGGGGAATGGACCCCAAATAGCACTTAACCAATTTTTAAAACAACTTGGAGTCCCCAACACTCAGCAAAATCTTAAAAATTAAAAAATAAAATTAAAAAACATTGTTTTTGGGGTTTACTGGCTGCATGAAGTGACCTAGCTGAATAGATACAGATCCGGCCGAGTCGAATGAGTTAAGGCTGACCCAGTCGACCGAACTGGATCTTCTGCCGAGTCGCAAATTTTTTTACCGACTCGGACCAACTCAGTCAAGTCGGTTCCGCGCCGGCCAACTTTTAAGACACTGGAAGAAAGAACAAATATTTTTGGCAAAAAAAATATGAAATTTAGTGATTTACAAGTGACAATTGATCATTACGAGTAGATATCTCAATTTCGTGTCGTAACTATGCTTGACAAAGAGGTTGACATAATTCTCGGTCAACCTTGGTTCAAGGAATTAAGTACGTTCATTCTAAACACAGAAAACAAATTCTTAATGTTTCCTTACAAGAGGAAGATGTGACAATGAAGTCGAAACCGATAAGGCCTTCATCAGAAGGCGTTAAGGATATTTTGGAATTAATGTTTCAAGGTAATAAAAAAACTATACCAAAGAAGCTAAAAGAGCTTGAAGAAGTCATCTCCAGTAAAGACAGAAATTTCGCGCCTCAGAGAACACAATGAAAAATTACTCGAACAAGTTAAGAAAGTTAAGGCCATAAAGAAGGAACTCAAGAAGTACTTGTTCGAACAAGAAGATGAAAATTTACGTTTAAAGAACCTTAATCAAACATTATTAGAACAAATCAATTGTTTAAAGGATGAGAAGCTTGAATGCCAAAATGAAGTTGACTCAGGAAAGGAGGAACTTTTACTTCTTAGAAGCCATAAACAAAGTTTACTCACTCAAATTAAGAAACTTAACGATGATAAGAAATTATTGAAAAAAAAATTACAAGAACTTATCACGAAAGAAGTGTCGAAGTCGTCAGTGCAAGTGGAAGAAAGAGGAACGAATACCGACTCAGTCAATATCACAATCCGATAAGATGAGAAACCGACAGAAGTTAAAACATATTCAAATGTTGCAGTTCAAACGAAGGAAATTCCAAGTGAAGATTTTGTAACCAACTCGATGACATCAGAACCTGAAGTAAATCAGAATCTTGCGACACACATGATAAGGGAAACCAAAATAACTCATTATCTACATCCGAATCACAAGAACATAAATTTCAATCAATTTACGAATTTGTATCACTCGGAACATAAACAACAAACTTATGTTCCGAAAAATACTGAAGTGTGCACAACTCAGTCTAGTGATAATAGTCCATCACAAGTTTCCCGTCACTGCAAGATTCGACAAAAGATTAATTTAGGATGGTCTGATCCCCTCCCAGTGTGACAGTTTTGTTTGTCACTTAGAAGATCGTATCAACTTGTATCGACAAAGATGATTATTTCAAGACGAGAAGACATTCGTAGTAGAATAAGAGATCAAGCCCTTTCATCAACAAGCTTTGAGGACAAAGCTTTTTGAAGGGGGAGGCAATGTTATGAATATAATTTATGTAAAAATAATAAAAATAAATAATAAATAATAATCGTAATAATATGTTATTAAATAGTAATTAGTTAAACAAAGAGGCATGTTTCTACAGACATCCCTGTTCGTGAAAGGTTACTTACCTGACTATATATACAGGACTCTCATTTCCAATTGGAACATCATTCTTATTCATACATTATTGTATCTCGATGGAGATCTTTATATTCCAAGTCTTCTCGAGTATTTAACTTGAAGGACGAACTTTGCTCGTTGCATACTGCTTGAAGTATGACAAAAGAAATAATGTCCACTTGATAGGATATATAGATTCCGAGTGGGGATGTAGTGAACAAGACGGTAGAAGCACTACTGGAGGATGTTTTAGTTTAGGATCCTCCATGATCTCATGGATGAGCCGGAAACAAGACAATTGCATTAAGTAGTGCTGACGCTGAATATGTTGCGCCCTGTGAAGTAAGCAGAGAAGCGGTCTGATTGAGGAAGTTGCTATCCAACCTGTTTGAAGGACCAATGAACCCTACAATGATACTTTGTGATAAACCCAGTTGTATACATTGGTCTAAAGACCCAGTGTTTCATGGAAAGAGAAAGCATATAAACAACAAGTATCACTATATTTGAGAGCTAGTACAAAATGGTGTGCTGCAGCGACAATATATCTCCACTGATGGGCAGGTAGTTGACATATTGACGAAATCTCTTCTGAACAAGAAGCTTGTGTGCTTGAGAGACAAACTTGGCTTGGTTGATGTATCCTCCCTAATTGAGAGGGAGAGATAGATACTGCATTCTTATCTTCACTTGGGAAGAACAAATGGAGGATTGGGTAACGATCTGGCATTCGATACTCTTTGAGGATGTGGTAGCGCATCCAAGACAAGAGTAGTCGTGGACTAATATTCTTTGAGGAATGGTTATCGAAGAAAAGAATAGTCCAAACAAGGTCATAGTCGGTGAACACCCGGGTGGAGTATGTACCTTGAGAGACACTGATGATGGTGTCTATAAATCATTGGTCTCACCAGCATTGTGCTCTAATCTTGTGGAGAGATAGCACTGTTAGTCAAGGCCTTACTATGTGACAATGCTGGTTAACATGATACTAGACAGATGGGTTACCAATCCAACTATTTTTTATGAGATCTCTTTAGATTGAGAATGACCATGTACCTCTTATGAATACTTCCCTAGTTAAGAGGGAGTGTTGAAAAATGTTTAACTAGGTTCTGTCTTCATAAGTATGAATTGTATTTTTTGTAAATTATAAAATGAAAAGAAATTATTATTATTGGAGCATGGGTTTCATGCTCAAGTTCTTTTATTTTATAGGTCAAACACCCATTGAGTGCTTCTAGGGTTTGTTGTAGGTCTAGAAGTCAATAGAGTCTTTGTCATATATTGAAGACCCCAATGGGCACATTGTAACTTGTAAAGAAAAATTATTTCTGTCTTTAAAGTGTCTGAATACCCTCCAAGATCAAGTTGATCTAGAAGCTGTCAATTTAGCCTAATTGGAGAGCCACATCAAGAAAATGCAACTAGGTTTGGTTTTCATGACATTTTAATAATGATTTTTTGTAAAACAAGAAAATAGATTTATTATTCCTTGCTGCATGGGTTTCATGAGCAAGAATTTTTATAGATGGTTCCCATTGAGAACCTTAGGATTTACATTTAAGGTCAAAGAGTCAAAGTCATGAATAAGGAGCTCTTCATGAGCCTATGTAAAATGTATACAAGCCTAGAGCAGCCCTCCAAGACTAAGTACAATCCTCCAAAACAAGCACAAAGAATTCTGCAAGAAAAACGATAAGGAGAACATCATGTCGGCCTCAAAATATATATACAAATGTCATGTCGGCTCATATAAAAGACACAACAGTTCACTTGTTAAAGTCGGCTAAAAAATGGAGACATAACCACTATTTATACCCAGCTGGGGTATCCGCAAAAACTCAGTGAAGAACTCGGTTTGTCTGAGATTTTCGGAGGTCAGTTACAGGGTCTGAAATCTGCATTACAGGAGTGCAAAGAACTTTGCATAAGCCTTTGCAACTTCGCATATATCTCTCTGAAATCTCGGTCAAGTTAAGAGGCACAAAAATCTCGGATGAAGAAGTACAGTGTTTTCGGTTAGGAGAAGGATCCCTGTGGTTTCGGACAAGCATTACAAGGGTACACACTCTCAACATACTCTCACAGTCTCGGTTAAGAAGGAGCTCAGTAATCCCACAATGATGTATTCTCGGCATAGTCATGACAAGTAAATATTATCAAGTTCTAGGGCCTCCATGGTAATGATCTAAGAGAAGATGGAGATATGGTGCAACAACTATGTTCTCCTTATTGTGATGAATATATCAGTAAAGGTGCATGAATGATGAACTTGGTTAAGCAACAATTTTGATGATAATATCAACATTAAGAAGAAGGTTTGGTGACTTGGTCTTGGAGTGACCTAGTAGGTCAAGGGTTATGGTCTTGGTGTTTGTCAATTGGAATCTCTATAAGAAGAATTTTGTGCGGGTTTTCCTCTCCAAGAGGGAGAGGTTTTGGCCTTGGCAGAAAGCCAAATATCTTGTGTTCTGTCTCTTTGTTTTTGGTAGCAGTTTGATAAAGTAAACACACACACTAATAATAAGAAGAAGATCAAACTAAGATAAGTTGTAGAAGCACTTCACAAATTGTTATCAAGCCTAGAAGAATCCTACTAATACTAATTGCCCTAGATTCTTCAACAGTCTACCCCTTGAAGAAGCCTATATAAGGAGAGGAACTCGTCCTCCAAAGAGACACTCATCTCTCATTCAATGCGAAGAAGAGGACGAAAAGAAAGACGAAGAATAGGTCGAAGAAGGATGAAGTGTTTTGGGCTAGTTCTCTCTCTCTCACGTGCTAGAGAAAGCTAGGGTTTTTGCGCAAAGGTTTCATCTAGTTCGATCTTGGAAGGAAGGAAAGAAAGAAGGCAAGCGAAGGTTACTAAGGGTATCTCTCAAGCCCTAAGTCACAACGAAAGGCAAGAGAAGGGCAAAAGAAGGCTCTAGGAAGAAGATCGAAGTTCCCATGTGTGGCAGCAACAGTTGCAGGGAAGTCGAAATTTCAGATATGCAGTAGGAGGTCGAAGTTCTTGCAGCAGGAGGCTGAGTTGGTGCAATAGGAAGAGATTTAACTGGGTTTGGCTAGTACAAGGTTTGCACATCATCTCAAGTGGTTGATCTTGATCTTGGAGGGTATTGGTCTAAGTCATAAGGTCTTGGTATTCGTCAATTGAAAGATCCATAAGAAGAGAAGAGATTTAAGGGTTTTCCCCTAGACGGGTTTTGGCCCTAGCTTGTAGCCTATATACTGTGTCACTGTTCTTTCTTGTTTTGGTAGTTGTTTGATGTTTCTCACATTATAATAAGAAGGAACAAAGCTAATAAGTAAAAAGGTAACACAAACAGTTATCAAGTTGAAGAGAATTAACATATTCATTGACCTATTTAATTCTCAACACTCATAGCAGCGAAATAACCTTGATAACTGTTCGACTTCTTACTTTCACAGAATGTCCCTCTTGGAGCAATATGTCTTTCAACATCTTCGAGAGTATCTTTGAGCCATAGTGGATGTTTCCTTGAGGTAGAGGTATCACTAGGAGGTGGATGGATAGAATCCATCAGGCCTTCAACATCGGGCATAGGCTCATCCGCTGAGGTTCATCCTGTTTTTCAGTAGCGTCATCATCATCCTTCCTTGTGACAGGGAGATCTCTGGCTTTCCCAAGGGTAGTGTCTTCACCAAAGGTGGTATCACGACTTACTTCCACCTCTCTTTGACCAGGCACATAGATTCTACATGCCTTTGAATTTTCACTGTAGCTGACAAATATTCCTTTCTTCTCAGAAGCTTCCAACTTATTCCATTTCTCTTTAGGCACGTGAAAATACACGGGACACCCAAATATTTGAAAACGTCAAACATCAGGTTTCTTACTAGTGAAGACTTCCTCGGGTGTCTTGAAATCCAAGGCTTGTTGCAAGCTCCTATTTTGAACATATACGATAGTGTTGGCAGCTTCTCCCCATAAGAACTTAGGGAGGCCTTGATCATGGAGCATGGCACGAGTGGCTTCCATGATTGTTTGATTCTTCCTTTCAGCAACGCCATTTTGCTCAGAAGTGTATGGAACAATTGTCTCCCTCTTGTTGAAGGAAATTGAACTAGGTTCAGTCTTCATAAATGTACTTTTGATATTTGTACTTATTCAAGAAAAGAAATATTATTTTTATAATATATGTCAATGAGTTTCTTGCTCATTGAAATAGGTCTAGCACATGTTAAGTGCTATAGGTGAGTCAAGGAGTCAAAAGAAAATGATTGAAGACCTTAAGGGCATGTTACACCATGTATATAATTGTATTAGAGTCAAAAGGAATACCTCCAAGCAAAGTCAAAGTCATCTCCTTGCAACGAAAGCCTTGAAGCAGTGAAATGGTGAAGAAATAGACAAGTCGGCCTCAAGTCTTCATGTTGTCCTCAAGTCGTCTCAAAAGGAGATAAACTCCTATATAAAGAGCCATTAGACCTGCTCAACGAAGAAGATAATCATCTCTGAAATCAGCGAGATAGAGGACGAGTAAAGGGTACCAAAAAGGAAAGTCTAAGGGTCTCCAAGTGTAGCAAAGAAGAAGGGAAGAAGAGCGAAGTTTTGGACTGTTTCTAGGGCTAGAAACAGTCACACGTGCGAAGAAAAAGGACTGTATGCGGGTATAACAACAGTAACATAACAATCAAGTATCCATCTTTGTTTGGGCTAGATCTTAGGCCTACAAGGCCTCTCACTCAAGCGAAGAAGTCCCTCTCTCAAGCGAAGATAAAAAGAGCCTAAACTACAAGCTAACCTATCACACGTGCAAGAATTTAGGGTTGTTGTATAGTCATATCAGTTTGCATATATATCTCAAGAAGTATTTTGTTGGAGCAAGAAAAGGGTGTCTCCATAAGCAAAGGACATCACCAAGAATTGAAGAAGGAACATCTCATCTAGAAGCTCACATAAGCAAGGTCTATCTCTAGACAAGGAACGAAGAAGAAGGTCAAAGTGTTGGGGAGCAAAGTGCTGGAAGAAGGAAGACTAAGTGCCGGAGAACAAAGTGCAGAAAGGAGGAAGGACTTGACTTGTGCTTGGAGGACATCCTAGTCAAGGGTCTAGGGTTTGGCATTGATCAATAAAGAAGCTTCAATAAGAGAAACTTACCAAAGGGTTTTCCTCTCTAAGAGAGAGAGGTTTTGGCCCTGGCAGAGAGCCAACATTTGTGTTCTTGTCTTTATGTTTTTTGTAGCAGTTTGATGAAACACACACTCTAATAATAAGAAGAAGATCCAGCTAAGATAATTGTAAAAGTGCTTCACAAATTGTTATCAAGTCAAGAAGAATCCTAATATACATACTAGCCCTTGATTCTTCAACATGGTATCAGAGGTAAGGTGACACATCAAGGAAATGGCATCTCAAGAACACTCATCAAGGAAGGACATCTACAAAAGTTGAAGCATCTAGCCAAGAAGTCTCAATCACTTCAAGGATAAGGAGATCTACCATCTATCTTTCATCAAGGAAAACTACAAAGCAAGAAGAGCCTTACATAAAGGCACCTACAAGAAGAGCAAATCAAAGAAGGATCTACATCAAGCTACAAGTCATCAAGCAAATCTCATCGCCAAGCAAGTCCACTTGGAGAAAGCAACTTGAAGAAAATCAAGATCTAAGGAAGGCAAGCCATCAAGTCTTCAAGGAGAAAGCAAGTCTACTACATCTCAAAATCTATCAAGTAAGTATATGTCGCCTTCTGAATATACATCAATTTCTTTTTGCAAGGAAAGCAAAAAATTGGTAGGTACCAATAACTTCCTTGCATGGAAGAAGAGGACTGATTTACTTCTCAAGGAGAATGAACTTCTAGAACACATCAAAGGGAATATCACTATCCCTGCTAAGGAACAAACTCAAGCCTTAGCCAAGTACAATAAGGATGAGAAAAGATCTCAAAGGATTCTAATAGAGTCCATCAAAGACTCTCTCATTCCTTATGTCTCCAAGTTGGAGACATCCAAAGAAATCTATGACAAACTAATAGAGCTATTCTCAGTAACCACAGCCGGAGAAGTACTCAATGCTCTACCTGAGGATTGGGGCAACTTCACATCAAGCATATATGCCAAGAAGGAAGCCACCCCACTAAGTGAAATGTGGTCTCTATGCAAGATAGAGGAAACAAGACTTAAAGCAAAGGAAAATGTGGGATCAGAGTAAGCATTTGCTACCATGGCCAAGAAAAAGGGAAAATTTGGCAAATTTGGTCCACGAAGAACAAACAACAAAGATATGTCCAAAATCCAATGCTATGGATGCCAAGAATATGGACACTACAAGAGGAATTGTCCTAAACTAAAGAAGGACAACAACAACAAAAGAAAAAGGGAAGAAGCTCATGTGACTCAAGAAATGAAAGAAGAAGACAAGAAGCAAAAGAAGGAAGATCCTCCAGATCTCTACTATGACTAAGTCTACTTCTTTACTTAAGGTCTTCTTTCAAGGTTTTGAGTAGGATAGAAGCATGTAGGAATAAAATAAAATTGCATGGCTAGAAACATCTTCTAGAATCTAGAAGCATGATGTACATAGAGTTCAAAATACTCATGTAGAAGGAGCATTTATAATAGAACAAAATGCATGGTTAGAAATATCTTCTAGAATATAGGAGCATGGTAGATATAGCTCAAGATATTCATGTAGAAGGAGCATACCTAGAATAGGACTTCATCCACAATGAAAGAAAATTGATCATGATTAAGAATCTTAGAAGACCTCCATCATCAAAGGAAAGAAACATTTGCAGGGTAAGGGTCTTCAAGATCCTATGATGGAATCTTCAAAAGAAGATTCATAAACAAAAGCAGATGTCTCATTGGGAATCCCATTCATGGGATTCAAGAAAAGGATGATATGCATGCAAGCTAAGATGACGCAAGAAGGGTCACACCAAGGACAACCAAATGAAGCTAAGATGATCAAAGGAGAATCAAGATGAGGTATGTATGCATCAAAGTTTAGTCATGTTATCATTTGTATATTCTTGAGTCATGGGAATAGTTCTATGACATGATAAAGTAGGAAAGAATCTCTTTCACCAATGACATGCTCGAAGGCATGTACTACAATGCGATGAAGGTCAACAAAAGAAATACTCACATAAGGAGTATAAGATTGTTGACTAAGAAGCAAGTGAAGAAAGAATGCTGACTAGCCCTAGAAGCAAGCAATGAAGAAGTGCTCTCACAAGGAGCATAAGGTGGTTGACCAATCTATCCAAGAAGTAATTGAAGAAAGAGATCAAGCATGTGAAGAACACCATGATCACTAAGAATCACTATCTAACAAGATACTTTGAAGACATCTCCCAAAAGAAGGCATGACAACTTTGACAAAGGAAGAAAAAGATCAAAAGACCCTTGACACATGTGAAGGCCTTGGAGATATGAAAGGGGCATATAATTAATTCTACTCTACGAAGATGTCATGATGAAGAAGCCATCCAACAAAAGTACCATTTAATGTTGAAGAAATATTAGGATGAAGTCATGAAGGGCTACTAGATCAAAGCATGGAAACAAACAAGTACAAAAAAGCATCTATTTGAAGAGTAGTCCAAAGCATAGACAAGATGACAAGAAATAACCAGATGACAAGAAGGCCACTTTCCACGAAGGAAGCAATGACATGACAAAGAAAGAAGGAAAGTGATCGATGGATGGTGCCCTACCAAGAAGAACTTCAAACAAAGACTTCATGACATAAAAGGAAGGAGATCAAGTAGCTGGAGGACCCACGAAGAAGAAGTTGCTAATGAATGGACAAGTCCCTACCTAAGAGGGAGTTATAACAAGTTCCCAATTACAAAGGAACTTGGACAAGTACCTTGTCAGAGGATACTTGGGCATGTCTTCCTCAATTGAGAGGAAGTTATAGACACAACATTCTTGTCTTCACTTGGGAAGAAAGAATGGGAGGATTGGGTAATCATCTGGCATCCGATACTCTTTGAGGATGTGTAGGGCAACCAAGACAAGAGTATGCAAGAGGACTGATATTCTTTGAGGGCTGGGAACCCAAGATAAGAATAGTCCTAGAAGGTCATACTTAGTGAACACCTGGGTGGGTATGTACCTTGAGAGACAATGACTAAGGTGTCTATAAGTCATTGGTCTCGCCAACATTGTGCTCTGATCTAATGAGAGATAGAGTTGTCAGTCAAGGCCTTGCTATGGAAACAATGTTGGTTATTATGATGCTATAACAGATGGATTGCAAATCTGGTTTCTCTTATATGAATTCTTCAAGATTGAAACATAGCCAACCAGCTTGTAATGTTGTATGAATACCTCCCTAGTTAAGAGGGAGTGTTGAAGGAAATGTACTTTTGATATTTGTACTTATTCAAGAAAAGAAATATTATTTTTTAATATATGTCAATGAGTTTCTTACTCATTGAAATAGGTCTAGCACATGTTAAGTGCTATAGGTGAGTTAAGGAGTCAAAAGAAAATGATTGAAGACCTTAAGGGCATGTTACACCATGTATATAATTGTATTAGAGTCAAAAGGAATACCTCCAAGCAAATTCAAAGTCATCTCCTTGCAACGAAAGCCTTCAAGCAGCAAAATGGTGAAGAAATAGACAACTCAGCCTCAAGCCAGCTCAAAAGGAGACAAACTCCTATATAAGGAGCCATTAGACCTCCTCAACGAAGAAGATAATCATCTCTGAAATCAGCAAGATAGAGGACGAGTTAAGGGTACCAGAAAGGAAAGTCTAAGGGTCTCCAAGTGCATCGAAGATGGGAAGAAGAGCAAAGTTTTGGATTGTTTCTAGGGCTAGAAACAGTCACACGTGCGAAGAAAAAGGAGGATTGTATGTGGGTATAACAACAGTAACATAACAATCAAGTATCCATCTTTGTTTGGGCTAGATCTTAGGCCTATAAGGCCTCTCACCCAAGCGAAGAAGTCCCTCTCTCAAGCGAAGTAAAAAGAGCCTAAACTGCAGGCTAACCTATCAACACGTGCGAGAATTTAGGGCCGTTGTATAGTCATATCAATTTGCATATATATCTCAAGAAGTATTTTGTTGGAGCAAGAAAAGGGCGTCTCCATAAGCAAAGGACATCATCAAGAATTGAAGAAGGAACATCTCATCTAGAAACTCACACAAGCAAGGTCTATCTCTAGACAAGGAACAAAGAAGAAGGTCAAAGTGTTGGGGAGCAAAGTTTCGAAAGAAGGAAGACTAAGTGTTGGAGAACAAAGTGCAGAAAGGAGGAAGGACTTGACTTGTGCTTGGAGGACATCCTAGTTAAGGGTCTAGGGTTTGGCATTGATCAACAAAGAAGCTTCAATAACATAAACTTACCAAAGGGTTTTATTGTCTTTATGTTTTTGGTAACAGTTTGATGAAACACACACTCTAATAATAAGAAGAAGATCCAACTAAGATAATTGTAAAAGTGCTTCACAAATTGTTATCAAGTCAAGAAGAATCCTAATATACATACTAGCCATTGATTCTTCAACACCTCTTAATGCCAGCCTCTCTGCAAAAGTCATTGAATTCATTTGATTCATACTTGGTTCCATTGTCGGTCCTTAATATCTTGATCTTCTTGTTTAATTTTCCACCAATGCTTTGAAAGAACGAAACTATTTGAACACTTCATCCTTCTTCTTCAAGAAATAGATCCATGTTTTGCGAGAGTAGTTGTTATGCTCTTAACCTGCAAAAAGATACCCAAATACAGAATAGGCGAAGAAAGATACTCAGAACATAGAATAGTGAGAGACAATAGCAAATATTCTATTATTCAGAAAGCAATGTTCACGGGCCTCTTCGAGGGGGCAACCTCCAATAGAGCAGAGCTCGATACAAAAATAAGACACGATGCTCCTCGCAGGGAGTCTCTATCCTTTATATATGACTCATACATGCAATACCAAGGATCAATACCATGGGTTTTATTAATACCATCTATCTAATACTACGGCCCATTTGCAACTAACTGTGGTCTCGTCATTAATTGCGGGTTAACCACTTACAATTATTAATATGGGCTTTATTGACTCTTGACTATGACTCGATCCCATTACATAAATAAGGGGGTTAGGGTGGGACCCTAACATGCCCTCCCCCTTAAGACTAGCCTTGTCCTCAAGGCTGAAGCTGCGGAAACTGCTGAAGAATAGTGGCTGGTTCCCAAGTTGCATCTTCCGGAGAGGTGTCTTTCCACTTGACGAGGACTTCCCTAATCATGTGGCCCCGCAAGTGCCTGTCTCGTGTGTCTAGGACTTGTTCAGGTTGGAGCCAGATTGACCCTTCTTCGTCCAATTCAGGTAGACTGGTTTGAATTCTGCAATTGTTCCCAATCACTTTCTTGAGGCATGAGACATGGAAAACTGGATGGATTTTTGCAGTAGGTGGCAAAGCCAACTTGTAAGCCACTTCTCCAATGCGCTGAAGTACTTGATATGGTCCGTAGAATTTTAGAGATAGTTTTTGACAACCCTTGTCTTTGAGTGATGTTTGCTTATATGGTTGCAACCTCAAAAAGACCTGATCCCCTTCTTGAAATTGGCGCTCTGAGCAATGCTGGTTTACCTGTTGCTTCATGCGGTTTTGAGCTTGATGAAGATTCTCTCTAAGATGGGTGAGCATGGTTGCGCGGTGTTGTAGGAGTTGATCCACTGCTTGTACCTTTGAGCACCCCTTGATATAAGAAGTAGGGGAAGGAGGGAGTTGACCATATACTGCTTCATAGGGAGTCATTTTGGTGGTGGCATGATAGTTGGTGCTATACCACCATTCAGCCAGAGATAACCACTGTACCCAAAGATGTTGCTTTTCTGAAGTGAAACACCTAAGGTAGGTTTCAAGACATTTGTTGACGGCTTCAGTTTGACCATCCGTTTGCGGATGATAGGAAGTACTCAGTTTTGGTTGAGTGCCTTGTAGCCTGAAGAGTGCCTGCCAAAAATTACTGGTGAAGATCGGGTCGCGATCGGACACAATAGAAGTGGGCATTGTTAGGATATTCCGACACATAGGATATAGTTAAGTTCAACTTGGTCTAGTATAGAGTTAGGTTAGAGTTAGGTAAAGTGTGTTTCTTTACCGTTGTACATTTTGTAACTTACAATCCGACGGTCACGATTTGTAGTGATCCGACGGTTCACTCTCACCTCGGTATTACCGACACTTGATCCGTGGCTTGACACCCGATTGGTCCATGAGTTCTATTTAAAGCGCATGGAGGGTCATTGTTCAGGTAATCCGTGCATGAGAGAAGCTTATGTAAATTTTCATTCTTTGATTAATAAATTGCCTGTAGTACCCACGTTGGGACAGGCCGTGGACTGTTTCCCTCCTTGCACTTTGAGGGTTTTAACCACGTCAAAAATACTGGTGTATTGATTTGAGATCTGGTTGTGAGCGGTGTCCTTTTGGTATTCTTTCTGAGGAACTTACCCTGTAAATTCCTACATGGTATCAGAGCTATTTGAGGGCCGCGTCCGTTGGTGATCCAAATCTGAAGCCGGTAAAACTGCATGCGGCTGTCGTTTCCTAGATCTGCTGTTTCTGACTGCTTTCGAGCCGAGAGGACTGCTCTGTTGCGTTCGGAGCATCTGTTCCAATGAGGAACCCTTTTCGTTTCACGCGAAAAGGTTTCCGGTAGCCCTAGCTGCGTCATTTTTCAGATCGGGAGGTATACAGTGTTTTTTTGCAGTTTACTGTTATTTTCTCTCTGCTTATTTCGGTCTCAGTTTATTTAGCCTTTTTTTTAACCGGATCTATACCTCTCATTTCTGCGTATGCTCTTTGCCCTGCGACTCTGTGCAATCTGGGCAAATCAGAAACAGAAAGGAAGGATTTTTCTCATGCGTATGCTCTTTTCCCTGCACCTTAGTGTGATCTCGGAAAATCAGAAACATTGAGAAAAGTATTTAGTTTTTCGGCTAAAGCTAACCTTGAGATTTTTTTTTTAAAAATTCTAGTTTTTTGGCTAAAGCTAACTTCGAGCCGCAAGGTTCGTTTTTCTTTGCATATTCGTGTTGGGTTTTGTGTTTTGTGTTTTGTAGGGAAAAAGAGCTTTCTCAAGGCAAGCACGCAAACCAAAGCCCCCCCCCCCTCTCTCTCTCTCTCTCTCTCTCAAATTTTTTGTATAGATCAATTGGTTCAAAGCTATTTTAAGAGAGTAGAGGTCTTGGGTTCAAGTCTCCATTTTGTGGGGGCGGATTTTTTTCATTCCCGCACATTCGCGCACTTTGCCGGCAACGTCAACAATTTTTTTCAAAAAGCCATAACTTCTTCATCCGGAAGCCTTTTTCAGAGCCGTTTTTTTTAAAACCGCCTATTTTTTCGAGATCTATCCATTGGAACACTTACTTTCAGCATCTTCAGCTTCAATTTTTTTTAAAAATGGAAAGTCCATGCCAAGTCATTCTTGACAGCACTAACTACTTCCAATGGGTAGCCTACATGGAAGATTTACTTAGAAGTAAAGGTCTCTTCAAAATAGCCACAGACCAAGAGAAGAAACCAAAAGATGAAGACAAGGCTGCAAAATGGGAAAATAGACAAGATCAAGCACGTGGTTTGATAGAGATGTCTATTTCTCCTGATCTTAGATTCCACATTGCAGACCTTGAAACTCCTCATGAAACATTAGAATAACTCGCTAAAGTTTTTGGGATTAAAAATGAAATTAAAGCCCATCAACTTGAAAATGAGTTGCTTACTTTGGATCCTAATAATTTTTCTTGCATTGAAGATTTCTTGTCCAAATTCAAGACCCTTAGATATCTCTTGGAAGGTGTTAAAGTTAAGAAAGAAGATGGTAACCTTATTTATTCCATCCTTACTAAGTTGGGACCAGCCTACTCTGTATTTGTTTCCACTTTCCATTCTACAAGGGAAGCTTTCATTTGTCAAGGACAAGAGTACAAGGCCCCTTCTTTTGACTCCTTTTGTGATTCCTTAATAAGAGAACAAGAAAAACTCTTACACCTTGGTCTTCTTAATCTTGGAAACTCTTCCACGAAAGCGTTAGCCGCCCAGCAGCAACCAAATTCAAAGAATCCTAAGAAGTCATATCCTCAAAAGAATGGTCCTAAACCATCTCAGCCTCAAAATGAAAGATCATTTCAGCAAAATGATAAGACCAATAAAAACAAATGGAAGAAGACTGATAGACATTGTAACTTTTGTAATCGAGATGGCCACTTAGAATCTAAATGCTTTAAGAAGATGGAAGCCTTGGAAGCCGCAATGAAGAAACATAACATCCATGTGGAGCCTACTTCAACTTCAACTTCCGGAATGACACTTTCTGCTTGTCATTGTCAATCATCTCAGTGTGGTTATGCATTAAATGTATCTTCTTCTTCTTCTCATTCTCATGAGTGGCTCATTGATTCTGGAGCCTCTTGTCACATGGCCAAAAACCAAGCCATGTTTTCTTCTTTAAATGATTGTAACACCAAAAATATATATATTGGTGATGATAGATCTCTTAATGTTGTAGGGACTAGAACTGTTCATCTAGACAATGGTCAGTTTAATGATGTATTATGTGTTCCAACCTTATCCTGCAACCTTCTATCTGTCTATCAGATAACTCATTCAGGTGAAGGTAAAATTGTTGAATTTTCACCTCATGATGTTGTAATCAAGGATCTAAAAGATCCTAAACAGATTCTAGCTACTGGTCTTGCTGATGATTCCAAAAGGTTGTATAAGTTTCACAACTTTGGGTCATCAAATCTTCCCTCAGTGTTTGTTGCTCATAATGATGAAGTGAGCAAACTTTGGCATGAGCGATTTGGTCACTTAAACTATCGCTCCCTTCAGCATCTATGTAAAGAAAATATGGTGACAGGTCTTCCTATGGTATCTTGCAGAGATGGTGTTTGTTCCGGATGTGTACTCGGAAAACATCATCGGGACAGTTTTGACAAACGTGCCTCTTGGCACGCCTCAGCCCCTTTACACTTGTGCACAGTGATTTATGTGGTCCTCTTCCTGTTGCTTCATTCTCTGGCTGCAAGTACTTCTTAACTTTCATTGATGATTTCTCCAGACGCACTTGGGTATACTTCTTAAAACTCAAGAGCGAAGTATTTAACACCTTTTTGGCCTTCAAAGCCTTTGTTGAAAAACAATCTGGACATCAAATTCTTAAGCTAAGAACTGATAATGGTGGAGAATATGTTAAAAACACATTCATCAACTTTTGCACCGAAAATGGAATTCAAGTGCAACATACTGTTCCATACACTCCACAACAAAATGGTGTAGCTGAAAGGAAAAATCACACCTTAAAGGAAATGGCTAATTGTATGCTGCAATCTAAAGGACTCAGTCTTAGTTTTTGGGCCGAAGCAATTAATTGTGCAAATTATATAATCAATCGCACTCCTACTAAGGTTCTAGAGAATATCACTCTAGAAGAAGCTTGGAGTTCCATTAAACCAGATGTAAGTCACTTTCGTGTGTTTGGAAGTGAAGCATGGGCCCATATTCCAGATGAAAAGCATAAAGCTTTAGAACCTAAGAGTGAGAAATGTACTTTTGTTGGATATTCTGAAGATGTAAAAGGTTATAGACTGATTCCATTTAAGTCCAAAAATGTTATCATTAGAAGAGATGTAAAATTTGATGAAAATAAATCGGCCTGCGAGCTTAGCCCGGCGGATGTGCCACCTCTTCCTATCTCTTCTACTTTTGAAAACATTTCTTCTTCAGATGATGAAAGCGAGGATGATAATCCTCCCCCACCTTCTTAGGATCCTCAACTTCCAAGATGGGTCCGTGCTACTCCGGATGCAGCAGGTGATCTTGCCGGTGATCCTACAGATTAGCGACGTACACGTTCTCAGTTTGAAAGAGCCTCTTCTTTACTGGCTCAAGCTCCAGTAAATCATGATCCTGACACTTTTGCAGAAGCTTCAGGCCATCCACATTGGGAAGCAGCTATGAATGAAGAATATCATTCATTGATGACAAATGATACATGGGATCTTGTTCCTCTACCAAAGGGACGCAAACTTGTTAGATGTAAATGGGTTTACAGAACCAAGTATGGACCAGATGGGAAAGTTGATAAACATAAAGCTCGTCTCGTTGCTAAGGGCTTTTCACAGGTTGAAGGCATTGACTACACTGAAACCTTCTCCCCTGTTGCCAAAATGAACTCTATCTGCCTTGTTCTTTCCCTTGCTGCCTCTTTAAAATGGGAAGTCCATCAGATGGATGTTAAATCTGCCTTCTTGCATGGGGACTTGCAGGAAGAAATCTATATGGAACAACCCATTGGCTTCATACAAACAGACTCCAGCCTTGTTTGTCGACTTAAGAAATCCCTTTATGGCCTCAAGCAAGCTCCTCGGGCTTGGTATGCCAAAATGGATAGCTTTCTTTTAGAATCTGGCTTTTCTAGGTGTCATTCTGACAATACTGTCTACACCAAGAAAGTGGACAACTCTCTTATCATCCTTGTTCTTTATGTTGATGATCTTATTCTTACTGGTAGTGATCCCAACCTTATAAACCATGTGAAGTCCAGCCTTAAAAAGAAATTTGAAATGACAGACTTAGGACACTTACACTATTTTCTCGGTCTTCAAGTCTTGCAATCCCAAGAGGGTATTTTCCTTTCCCAGTCCAAGTATGCTTGTGATATTCTTCGTCATTTTCACATGGAAGACTGTAAGCCAGCCCCTTCTCCCTTTTAGTCTGGAGTCAAACTTTCAGTCTCTTGTACTTCTCCTGAAGTTGATGCTACCTTATACCGTCAAATTGTCGGAAAACTCTTGTATTTAACCCATACTCATTCTGATCTTTCCTTTGTTGTTGGCCTTGTTGCTCGTTTTATGCAAAACCCCCGTGAAAGTCATTGGAAAGCAGCTAAAAGAATACTTCGTTATGTTCGAGGTACAGTACAGTTTGGGATTCATTACAGTGCCAAAGCAGCTCCTCTGTTAGTTGGCTTCACTGATTCTGATTGGGCTGGTGACCCTGATGATCGGAAGTCTACTGCCAGTTATGTCTTCACTCTTGGTTCAGGACCTATTACATGGGCTTGTAAGAAACATGCTGCCATTTCTCTTTCGTCAGCAGAAGCAGAGTATCGTGGTGCCGTGGAAGCTAGTAAGGAAGCCTTGTGGCTTCGTCAGATCCTATCAGAGTTTGGCTTTGAGCAGCAGCATCCAACCACACTTTGGTGTGATAATCAAAGTGCCATTCAGCTATGCAAAGATCCAGTCCAGCATCAGCGCAGCAAACACATTGAACTACACATGCACTTCATCAGAAAGCTCATTCATGACCATGTTCTTGAAGTGCAATATTGTCCAACAGATGATCAGGTTGCAGACATCTTCACAAAGGCTCTCACAGAGGCGAAGTTCACTAAACTTCGATATATGCTTGGAGTTCAGGAAGTTGTCACTAAGGGGGGATAGGCTCTAGTGCCTCCTTCCTTCTCCTATTGTGTCATATTTGTAAATCCTTCAATCTTATCCCAAGTTGTTCTTAAGGGGGGATGTTAGGATATTCCGACACATAGGATATAGTTAAGTTCAACTTGGTCTAGTATAGAGTTAGGTTAGAGTTAGGTAAAGTGTGTTTCTTTACCGTTGTACATTTTGTAACTTACAATCCGACGGTCACGATATGTAGTGATCCGACGGTTCACTCTCACCTCGGTATTACCGACACTTGATCCGTGGCTTGACACCCGATTGGTCCATGAGTTCTATTTAAAGCGCATGGAGGGTCATTGTTCGGGTAATCCGTGCATGAGAGAAGCTTATGTAAATTTTCATTCTTTGATTAATAAATTGCCTGTAGTACCCACGTTGGGACAGGCCGTGGACTGTTTCCCTCCTTGCACTTTGAGGGTTTTAACCACGTCAAAAATACTGGTGTATTGATTTGAGATCTGGTTGTGAGCGGTGTCCTTTTGGTATTCTTTCTGAGGAACTCACCCTGTAAATTCCGGAGTTGATCCACTGCTTGTACCTTTGAGCACCCCTTGATATAAGAAGTAGGGGAAGGAGGGAGTTGACCATATACTGCTTCATAGGGAGTCATTTTGGTGGTGGCATGATAGTTGGTGCTATACCACCATTCAGCCAGAGATAACCACTGTACCCAAATATGTTGCTTTTCTGAAGTGAAACACCTAAGGTAGGTTTCAAGACATTTGTTGACGGCTTCAGTTTGACCATCCGTTTGCGGATGATAGGAAGTACTCAGTTTTGGTTGAGTGCCTTGTAGCCTGAAGAGTGCCTGCCAAAAATTACTGGTGAAGATCGGGTCGCAATCGGACACAATAGAAGTGGGCATGCCATGCAATTTGAAGATCTGATCCATGAAAGATTGAGCGACCAAAGTCGGTGTAAACGGGTGGGGTAGGGCGTAGAAATGAGCATACTTCAAAAGTCTGTCCACAACCACCATGATGACTGACTTGTTTCCTGACTTTGGAAGACCTGTAATGAAATCCATAGAAACCTCCGTCTATATTGATGCCGGGATGGGCAACGGTTGTAATGTGCCTGGTGTGTTGACGGTCTCCCCTTTATGGCGTTGACAGACATCGCATTCTGCTACGAAAGTAAGGATGTCCTTTTTCATGCCTGTCCAAAAAAACGATCTTCTCGTGCGAGCATACGTCTTCTGAAAGCCTGAATGTCCTGGAATGGGGGATGAGTGCAATTCTGCCAAAATGCGACTTTTGAGGGTGGATGTTGGTGATATTACGACTATGTCCCTCTAGCGAAGAATCTCATCCTGCCATGAGTAGCCCTTGGTGGAATTTGGATCCACCTGCAATTGAGAAATGAGTTGGGAGAGCCCGCGATGTGAAAACCATTCCCGGCGAGCCTCTTCAATCCATTCTGGAATGGGGAGGGAAATTGCTAGCAGAGTACTTTCCTCCTCAAATTGGCGAGATAATGCATCTGCTATACTATTGTCTTTCCCTTTCTTGTAAATGATCTCATAATCATATCCCAGCATTTTGGCGAGCCATTTATTTTGTTGTGGGGAGGATAGGCGTTGCTCCAAAAAATATTTAAGACTATGATGGTCTGTGCGGATTTGGAAACGTAGCCCCAATAAGTAAGGTCGCCAGGTCTCTACTGCATGTAAGATGGCCATCATTTCCTTCTCGTAGGTAGATTGGCGCAGATTCTTCCCACTTAGTTGTTGGCTTGTGAAGGCCAAAGGTCGCCCTTCCTGCATTAAGACCGCCCTAATACCCGTACCCGAAGCATCACATTCAATGACAAAAGATTTGGTGAAGTCAGGTAGTGCTAAGACTGGAGTGGAACACATGGCATTTTTGAGAGCTGTAAATGCCTGTTGTGCGTCCTCATTCCAGAAGAATGAATTTTTCTTCGAGAGTTGAGTGAGGGGCTTTGCTATGCGAACATAGTTGCGGACAAATTTACGATAATAGCCTGTGAGACCCAAAAATCCTCTCAAGCTCTTCAAGGTCTTAGGTTGAGGCCAATCCTGCATTGCCTGGATCTTTTTGGGGTCCACCTTGACACCTTCACGCCCCACAATGTGGCCCAAATACTCAACTTCTTCCATGCCAAACGAACACTTGGACATCTTGACAAATAATCTATGCTTGCGGAGCAGTTGCAAGAGTAGATCTACATGCTGAAGATGTGCGGCCCAAGTGCAATTATAGATGAGGATGTCATCGAAGAAGACAAGGACAAATTTCCTAAGATATGGTTTGAGAAGGTGGTTCATAAGGCTCTGAAAAGTAGAGGGGGCATTACAAAGACCGAATGGCATGACCAGGAACTCATAATGGCCTTCATGAGTTCTGAAAGCAGTCTTTGGAATGTCGACTTCCTTCATGCGAATTTGGTGGTAGCCCGAGCGAAGATCCAACTTAGTGAAGAATTGAGCCCCATTGAGTTCATCCAGCAAATCGTCAACCACCGGGATGGGAAATTTATCTTTGACTGTCAACTTATTGAGGGCCCTGAAGTCTGGACACATCTGCCACTCCCCATCTTTCTTGAGCACCATGACCACCGGTGATGAATAAGGACGAATGACACCCGCTTCCAAAAGTTCCTTGATTATTTTTTCTATTTCATTCTTTTGAGTGAACGGATATCTGTATGGGCGCACATTTGGGGGTTGGGCCCCTGGAACCAAGGTGATGCTATGATCATGTTCCCCTCTCGAGGGTGGAAGGTCATGAGGCTTGTCAAAGACCGGCAGACGATTATTTAAAATCTGTTGCATCTCAGGATGAATCGACAGAGACTTGGTTTCGACTGCCTGGATGGCATTAAATTGAGCTATAACTCCATGATGGCCCTTTTTAGCAATTTTTCCATCCTATGCGAGCTGATGATAGAGGGAGCTCCCGCCTGGAGTCCACGGAGGGTATGTGTGGAGTTATTCTGCTTAAAACTCATATATAACTCCTGGAAATCCATTGTGATTGGCCCAAGAGTGCGAAGCCATTCAGCACCGAGGACAATGTCGCACCCTCCGATGTGTATGGCAAACATGTGGGTCTTCAACTGATAATCCCCCATTTGAAGTTTGACATTTTCACAGCGGCATTCACATTTCATTATGCCCCCATCCGCAATTTGGACTTGGAAGTTAGAAACTGCTCGTACTAAACAATGCACTGCTTCCGCGACTTTTTGATGGATGAAATTATGTGTACTTCCACTGTCAATCAAGACTACTATTGGGCGATGTTTAATAAAACCTCTGATTTTGAGAGTTTGAGGTGAAGAAATCCCTGCCAAAGCATGCAGTGAAATAACTGGTTCGTCAAGGACATTGTCTTTTTGGTTGTCCTCTTCTACTGCCTCATGTTCCTCCAGTGGTGGATCTTCCTCCGATGAGCTGTAATCAGTGGCATCAATTTGAAAAAATTTGGGCTCCTTGCATTTATGACCTGGGGAGTATTTTTCATCACAGTAGTAACATAATCCTTGCTTTCTTCTTTCGGCCATTTCTGCAGGTGACACCTTTTGAACCTTAAGTGTTTGAGTCGTGCTGTGAGCCTGTGGGGGGTGACCCTTAGCGGTGAAATTTGGGCGACTGTACTGGGCTGCTAATGCACGTTCCACGTTACGAGCTACCTTACAAGCCTCCGTCCATGTGGGAGGGTGGTGCAGTAAGACGTGGGCTTTTATGGCTTCTTTAAGACCGCTGATAAAACATTCCGTGTAGAACACATCTGAGAGACCCCTAGTGCGGAAGGCTAAGGCTTCAAAGGCTGTAATATATTCATCCACTGTGCCAGTCTGTCGGAGCTTAGTAAGACGACCCAAAAAAGAAGATTCCTGGTCAAAGCGTTCTGTAAGAGCTTTTTTGAAGGAGTTCCAAGTCCTAAAAGGTCCATTGCAACGTTGATGCCATTCCCACCATTGCCACCTTTCATTGTCCAAGTACATGCTCCCCACCATAAGCTCAGTCTCATTATCTAAGATGTTATTCAGATTGAAATACTGCTCCATTTGTGCTATCCATGCTGCCGGGTGAGAACCATCAAATTTATGCATATCCAACTTGGGAGGTCGCGGACGGGATTGTTGGTGGGGGCCCCCGAGGTGAAGAGAGTGGCTAGACTCACCCTCACTGTGTCCATTGCCAATATACGCCTCCTCATGGGCTTCCTCCTTGCCCTTCGGGATTATGCTATTTAGTCGGTCAAGCTGAATTTGGAGGGATTGCAAGGATTCTTCAAGTTTGTCCATCCTTTCATTGGCCATAGCTTGAGCTCTAGTTTCTACCATGCACCAACTTGATGTTCTTGAAAATTGGGACCGCCTAAATTTTTTTTTTTCACTAAGAATTGAATGGTACCACAGTGCTCAACTCGTCGTCCTGATTCTGATGGGCTAGATCACCAATAAGCGCCCCGGGAGATCTCAGACTGCAGTTGCCAAATCCTCAAAATGTCAATGCTGCCAAAAGTCCTGCGAAAATTATACCCCGGTATAGGAACCCCACACAACTACTCAGATCTGGTGGATCTGAGAGATCTGAATGGCGGATTGGATAGCTCTGGGCGGCGGAACAGACTGCTGCTGCGGATCTGATGGATCTAATAGATCGGAATGGCTGGTCTGCTAACTCGGAACTGCGGGACTGATGTCTGCTGCTGCTGCACCTCTTTGCGCGTTGATCTGGCAGAGATGATGTGTGATCCCCAGATAGAAAAGGGAACTATGGTCTCGAGGAGTGTCAGGTGCTACAGATCGCAATATACATAAGGGTCTGACAGTAGTACTCGGCCCAATGTTTCAGGGCTCTAACTAAGGAGGATCAACCGTACCTTTAGCTGTACAACCCGACTACCTTATCGTACGGGCGAGTAATCTCTCCGAGTGTTGTTCTCGGTGTACTGTAGCAGCAAGACGGCCGACGGTTTATCTATGGCGAGGTTGCAGAGGAGCTAAGGGGCTTCCGATATACCCAGAAGGTACTTGGAAGACAGTCCGTACGCGGTTCTGTCTAATGTGCTACTACTCGAAGGGGTACCCACAGGGGTTACAAGGGAGTCCAACAAGCGTGACCACCTCTTGTATTCCTTGCGTGCATGCCTCCCCAAATACGCAGGTTTATGCGCTCAATGATAGATCCCGTGGTTTAAAGATGCCGGAACACGTCTCTAGCCAAAAAAAAATTTTGCTAAGAAATGGAGATTCCAATGGCCCTGGAAAGTGCTCTGATACCACTTGTTATGCTCTTAACTTGCAAAAAGATACCCAAATACAGAATATGCGAAGAAAGATACCCCGCACATAGAATAGTGAGAGACAACAACAAATATTTTATTATTCAGAAAGCAATGTTCACGGGCCTCTTCGAGGGGGCAACTTTCAATAGAGCAGAGCTCGATACAAAAATAAGACACGATGCTCCTCGCAGGGAGTCTCTATCCTTTATATATGACTCATACATGCAATATCAAGGATCAATACCATGGGTTCTATTAATACCATCTATCTAATACTACGACCCATTTGCAACGAACTGTGGTCCCGTCATTAATTGCGGGTTAACCACTTACAATTATTAATATGGGCTTTATTGACTCTTGACTATGACTCGATCCCATTACATAAATAAGGGGGTTAGGGTGCGACCCTAACAGTAGTCATCCAAAAAGATTGCATAATGTAAGTATCCTCACAATGATGTTACAGGCAACATACCAGATAGGTCAGAATGGACCACTTGGAGAATATCGGGTGTCTTGCTTTCACTAGAAGGGAATGGTCCCTTTGTAAGTTTCTCAGCTGCACAACCATGACAAACACCTTCATGGTTCATATTGAACTCGGACATACTTGTGACCGTCTTCCTTACCCCAGGTAAGGCTTTGTAATGTAAGTGGGTGAACCTCCAGTGCCATAGCTCAGATTGAAGAGAAGTATCGCTTGCCAAAGCTCCCAATGGACTTCCTCCAACTTGATAGAGACCATAAACCCTAAATCCAAAAGTAAATGCATCTTAGGGTTTCTTTTCCAAATACGTACCTTTTCATCAATGAATGCTACCTTGAAGCCTTTATCTTCATTCGTGGAAATAGACACTAGGTTCTTCTTTAAATTGGGCACATACAATACTTCTTGTAGATGGATGGTTTGACCTTCATTCAAGTGAAGAGTGACAATACCTTTCCCTTTCACGGGGTAGGTGGCATTATCTCTAAGTATGATCTTCAAATTAATATTCTTTTCAACCAAATTTGAGAGGGCCTCCTTGTACACAATGAAGTGCCTTGAGGCTCCACTATCAATCAACCAATGATCCAAAGTATCCGGAGGAGAGGCAGTAGATAGAGCAGAAATAAGATAGAATTCATCTTGTTTTTCTACAACAATACTTTCATCATACCTGGCATTTTTTGACCTTTTGGGAAGGTTGACCATATCCATTTCGAGCAGTAGGAGCATTCCTCTTTCCTTTGTTGTTGAACCTGTTGTTCCTTTGATTGCCATTGCCTTTAAAATTGTTGTGGTTGTTGTTGTCGTCATCCCTTGGAGAATTCTTATTTTGAAGACACTCTTTAGCATAGTGGCCGAACTTGTCGCAATTGTAGCACCTTCCTTTTCTTCCTTCTTTTCTTCCTTTCTTGGATCCTTGGCCCTGTCTCCTCGAATCAACATTATTCTTCCTTTTTGCATGAGTGGAGAAAGCAGTAGGTTCATTTCTATTTGAAAGCTTGTCTCTCTCCATCATCCTAGTCTCCTCTTGAGTGCATCTGGCCAATAACTCATCAAAACTAGGTATCATGTCATTGTTGAGAATAGTGGTGACAAATACATCCCATGGCCTTTGAAGACCTCTAAGAGCAATGAGAGAGAGCTCACTGTCATAAAACACTTCTCCAATAGATAGCAAGTCATTCTTGATTTGAGTTATTCTCATGAAGTAGGATTGGACAGACTCCCTTTTATCCATCTTGATATCATTCAACTTGTCTTTGAGAAAGACGATTTGATTTACATTGTTCACTTTGAACATCCGAACAAACTTATCATTACATCTCCTTATATGTTCTCGTTGACCACTAGAGCGGCACTTGATGATTATATGAAGACTCCATGCCCAAGGATGATCCAGAGGACACTTGTAACATCAAATATCATCAGTCAACGGAGTTTTTTAACTCTACTTCTATCTTCTCATCATCTTTCTTGTACCCCCTACGCGGAATTGTAATAAGCGATACTAGCAATGATGAGTTTTGAGTCTGTAATAGGCCTAAGATGTTGGGACTCGATCAGCAAACGAGTACACCTTGGAGTGTTTTTTTTTAATTTGGTTAATTATCCCTTCTTTTTTAGAGGCGGATAATTTTCTAGGTTTTTTTCACTCACGTTTTACCCCAAAGCCGGGGTGATGGTTTGAAGGTTGAGCCCTTGACACATATTAGTGTCTAGAATCGATGTATATTACCATACTAGATCACACAAAAAATTCGTGGAATTTGGTTAAGTTTAGGTAGTCATTTTTTAATTTTTTAGATTTCCCACAGGTCAAAGATTGCGAATAAAATTGTATTTAAATTGTAATAAGTGTAGTCTATAGAAGTTGTATGGGGTATGAGTAATCAAATTTACACCTTTCACCCTCAGCTTTCTACTATGACACATTTTGAGGGGTTAATAATGTGTTTTGGACCCTCCAAACCCACTTTTCCTAAGTTTAGTGGGAAATCTGGGAATTAATTAAGCCAAAAATTAAATAAATGGAGAGAAATAAATATCCACACGTGCTAAATGTTGTGGAAAATTATGGGGGAGTTAAAGTGAAGTCCCAAGGTGATGTGGACTCCTAAAATCAAGGAATGACATGTGCTCAAATAAAATCGAATTTCTGGCATTAAATGAAAAACTACTTGGAAATTCGAATTTGTGAAGTTAATACACATTTGGGAGGATTTGGGAGAATATTTGGTGGATATTTTTGTGGGAAATTGTCCCCACATGGGTTACCACCCATATACACTTGTCATTCCACCATAAAATTCGAATTTGGCACATAAGGGAAGAAGAAAATGATGTCCACTTGCGAGAATTCAATTTTTACACTTAGCATTGGAGCTCCATTCAACAAATTCGAATTTCTCTTTGGGATTGTCACCTCATGCCACTTGTTTAATCACTTCTACATTGGGATTGGCTCCAATGCCATTTGTCATTGTCATTCTTCATTGGGATTTTCTCCCAACTATCTATATAATAGAGCCATGGGCTCTCATATTGTAATAATATTGTTACTAGCTATTGTGCTTGCAGTTTCAGAAATATCAATAAAGACTTTGGGTTTCATTCATGAGGTGTTCCTCCTTTTCGAGTGTGATGAATTGTTGAGCATTCGTATAATTCCTTTTACTCGTGCTTTGATCAAATTTGCTTCCATATGCTCTTGTAGATTTGCTAATGTAGAGCTATCTTGCATTGACATTTGATTTAGAAGTATGCTTTAGGTATAGAATGCTCTAGTTGGTTTTAAATAAATCTCTGGAGTTTCTTATCATTGTTTATTGCTAAATCTATATGGAACTAATTTTTTATTGAAGTTTTGTAGAGGGAACATTTTGTTGGGATTACAAAATCAAGCGTGAGGGGAAGTCTTTGGTGAGACCAACCCACTTTTGATACATTCTTAAAGGAGTTCTCATTTGTTCTTTGAACCTTCATAGTCTTATCTTACAAAGTGGTTTTGCAGGGATTTCGGCACATTGCTTGTACACAAGCTGAGAAATTCTAAATTTAAATGTCTTTTAAAAAAAACATTGTACTTCATTTCTTTTATTTGCTATCTAAGAGCTTGAAGATGGCTAAGCAAAGACGAGAGTTTACTCTCACTCTTTAGCTTAGCCTTTTGTAAATTATAATTGTACATAGACATTTTATCTTTCTGATTTTTCCATTAATACTTAACTTATTTTGCAGCCATTGTTTGGATTGTTTGCTAACTCTTGTGTGGCAGATTTTGAAAAGCAACTTCCCGTAACATCTAACAAGTGTTTGCAAGACCTTTGTCAAGTGTTGGGGGTTCGATTTCCAAGGATGTTCTGAGCCCTTTTGAGGCTTATTTTGGCCAAGTCGAGTTCACTAGAGGGTTTCCCATTTTCCTCTTTAAGCTGTGGGCATTTGGAGGAAACTCACACCTTGTTTCCCTTGCATAAGTTTTGTGAGATCTTGTCACTACTTTCTCAAGAAAGGAGGTCTAGTGTCCAAGTTTCAAGCAATTATTGTGAGGACTCTCCTTGAAGTATAGTTGAGAACTTTGAAGGGCCCTCTTCTCATTGTAATATTAATAAAAGATCTAACTTGCTTGTGGGAGCTTGGGATTTCTCCCATGGTATCCTATCTCCCCATTTAGAGGGAGGCTTCTCTTGGGTGGATTGACATTTGCATGGTTTAACCTTTCATACTTCATTCATTTACATGCATGGTTTACTTGGAAATTAACACAACCTCACTATGACATTTCATTAAGTTAAAGTTTGTTACAATTTCATTTGAGCTTTGCATTATCTATCTCATTGTTGCTTGAAGCTACAAGCTTACACTTTACTTTGGGCAATTCATTTTTTACATGCAAGCATTTTATATTCTTAACAAACTTTGATTCGTTTCCATTTACCTTCCTAAATTGTTTCATGAGCACTTGAATACATGCTTCAATTTTATGCTACATTGTTATCTTGAATATTGGAGCAATTTATTGTCATTGTCTATTTAAAACAAATTTTACTTTCAAGCAAATTACTTGTATCATTTTCATTCATTGATGAAACACATGCAACACTTGTAAGCTAATTTTATTCCTCCAGTTGAAATTATAATTGCAACTTATGTTGAACACTATTTCATTCCTAAGCATTGCAAATCAATCTCTTTGAGGCATTTGCATGTGTCACTATTTTAATTTGGGGAATTAACACAATTTGCATTTCATCTTAGGCATTTTAGTGTAGGAAGACCCCAAGCCTCGTTAAAATTTTACCTCCAACATAAGTTGGTTGAAGTAGACATCTTAGGGATCCTTTACTCCTCTATTGACTTTTCATTGTGAGATCCATATCATTGGGCGAGGGTGAGGTCTGAAGATTGAAGAGTTAAATTGTAATCTTGTTGTAAAGCTAATTAATAAAATTAACTAAGAGCACTTTTCATTACATTTACTTTACTTGTCTCTTGATGGTTTGAGTTTTTGTATGCAAAGTCTATTCCAAAAGCAAGTATTGTAATCATTTCAAACAAGTTTTTTCTTTTCATGTTTCAAGTCTAGTTACATATTGATGTCTTGGTTTAACACTTTCTTTCTTTTACATTTCCAAGTTAATTACTAATTTTTGGGTTTTGGCAAGATATGTTTCACATGTTTTGATTTATAAAGTTGATTATCTCAAAAGCATTTTGTATCTTACATATCTTGTGCTAATAATTTTTATTTACATTTCAGGGTTACTTTGTTTTCTCTTTTGAGAGCATTGCATTTTACTTTGAGCAAATATATCTTTAAATTGTTGAACAAATTCCTCATAAGGCACTGGTTTTATGGTTTTTAATCATATTAATGATTGGCATTGTTATTTCAAGTTGTTCACTTCATATTTGCTCATAAATCCTTAAAAGTAATCCATTTTCACTATAACACTCTCCTAGAAACTCACATCTTTTAACTTAACTTTTCATTAGGGACCACCCCGCTAGCTAACTTAGGAGATAGCTCAAACGGAGAGAGTCGGGATTAATGTGACAACCCCTTCTCTGAGTTCCCTGCCACCAACCACACCTTGTGGGGTTGAAGGCTTTTCTCACTGACTTGTAGGTAGGTGTAGGCGGCAGGGTCAACAGTTCCCAAATCATAAATAGGCAACCAAATGCTTTTGAATGGAGTCAATGGTATTTTTCTTAGCTTTGACCTCACCTTTCTTGTACTTTGTCTTAGCAGCAACCGATGCATTTGAACGAGGGTCCACCACTTTTCCATGCACATAGTCCATTGCATCATGTTCCTCCAAAGTTATTTTCCATTCATGATAGTCAGATTCGTCATTGAGCTTGTTCTCGGTCTTGAAGTAGGATGTAGAAGCCATGGAGACTTGTCTAATAGTCTTGTCCAACAAATCTCTCTTAATGATTGCTTTTTTCTCAGTTGCTTAGGCTTTATCTTCACCTAGGCTCTAATACCATGTTAATTTTAGTTAACAATGGTATGTTCTATGCTTAGCACGATTACTTCAATGCCCTTTTAGCAACCCAATGACAATTTCCAATTTAGTTTCCAATAACAATCACATTAACCATAAATCACATTGACAGTAACTTTTGATAGAACATGAACAATGCAAAAGACAAGCCAAGACAAAAGGACACTAGATTTGGCGAATGCCAAGGAAAAACCCCAAGATGGGGAAAACCCTTTGATCAATTCTTCTTATTATTATATCAAATGTTCAATAGAGAGAGAGAGTACAATAAAGTCAAAATTGACTTGCCAAATGATGATTAAAGCAACCCTGTCAAATCTAAAACTTTATGCAGCGATTCAACATCCCTAACGAGAAAGTCAACTTTGGTCAAAGCAGTGACAAAATGTCCTAAAAGCAGCTCGGTCATACACTATCAAACTCGGCCTGATAAGGTGGTCAAAGTCAACCCAAAATAGTTCTAAACCAATGGTCAAACCTGGTCAAACTCTGTAATCAACTTTGCGGCAAGGCTTCGGTCAACCCTATGATATGTCTGCAGTCAAAGTCAACAAAATGCCTCGGTTCCTGTGCCAATAGATGCGGCCTACAAAATACGAAATTCAGGCACAAAAACTGAGTCAAAGGAGGTCAAAGCACCCCTGGTCAATGTTGGTCAAACCTGCAATAATCTTTGAAATTTGACCTTGTAATTGGTCTTGCAATTTATTGATTTTTGATAGCTTGGGAGGTACTCCAAGCCCTAGGGTTCAGGGTTTGGAGGTTGGAGCAACCACAAAATTCATTTGTGGCTTGGAACCCAAGGTTGGGGTTTTGCACCCATTGATATTTGGGCCAAAGCCGTGAGGCATTTTAGACATGTGATGGATGGAAATGATAGAAGACATTGAGGAGAATCCAACACAACGAAAAATTGTCAAATTTCGAGTTGTCTACAATGAGTTATGAATTTTTTAATGGAGATGTGGGTTAATGGAGGTTGGCTTGACATTTTGGAGTGCCACAAGTCATGTCTTAACACCACATGATATTGTATATATAGGATTGACGTTGGAGGTCATTCCTCACCATCCAAGTGCATCAAAAACACATCAATACATCTCTGAAATTGGTTGCGGGCAAAGGAGGACTGTTTTGGGCATATTTTTCCTTCATTGCAAGTCCGAATAGATTGCAGGGAAGACCGCATTGCTGGAGAGTGATCGTAGGTCTTTTTTGAGGTGAAATTTGTGTGGGTAGCCTCTGTTTTGCTTAGCCGCAAAAGTCTATTCATTTCAGGAGGCCGAAACACTTGCTTGAGCAGCAAAACAAGGAGTTGCAAACTTGATCTGAGGTTCAGAAATAGGCCAATTAAGTTGGAGGGGGCTAGAAGGCCTAAGCCTGGGTTGATTTCACCCTAGTCAGGCAGTGTTGAGGAGCAGGAAGAAGACAGAGGTATGCTGCAATTGTTACGAAGGGTTTTGGAGGAGGAGGAGTTGAAGTAGACTGCTATTAGCCCTAACCAGGACCAAAACCTACAAAAATGATTCAGACCTAAATTAAAGGTATGTATTGATGATTTTGAGCTTGTTTTTGATGCTAGGGATGGAATCCTAGTGTGGGCAGAAGTATTGGATACCTTTGGATTGGTGCAGGGCAATGTGTAGGTGACCCAAGAGTAGCCCTAGAAGCAACAGACTTGGACAACTATGTGTTGGGTGAAGAGTTGAACCTATGTGTAGCTCTTTGATGGACAAAAGAAGCTACTAGAAGGAGGTAGTTTGAGAGTTCAAGGATTAGCCAACCTAGATGAGCAAATGACAATCAATCCATGTTCATTGTACCAAAAGTGACATCCAACAGTGATAGGTGGCAACCCTCCTACCCTATGTTAGCCTTCATATAGCAGTAGTGGAAGGCTATATTGGGAAGAAGACCCTGAGTAGTTGAGGAGAAACCATGGGCAAAGGGAGTTGTTCACAAACAAAGTCTCGATGTGTAGATGGACTTACGATCAGCGTGAGAGCAAGTGTAGCCGTGTTCAGTGGGCAGACGGACTTGCTTCATTGATAGAGGCAGAGTTGTGTTGCTGCAGATCGGGAGCGAAGGACCGACAGGACGAGATATGACATAGAGGCTATGATTGTGCACTAGAGCAGTGAGATTGTCATTGTATCTTGTATTCTTGTACCATTGGATATTTGAGGGCCAGAATCCCTGGTACGGGAACCCTAGACAATTGTATTATATGTTGATTAATATAATGAAGTTGGGTTGAAAAAATTGTAAAAAGTTGTCTATATTTGTGCATATGTGATTTACTGCCGTTTATATTCCGCTGTGCAAAGTAGCTTTGTTGAGATTTTTGTTTTGGTAGTTTCGGAGATTTAAGATTCTATCCTAGACACCAGGGTCGTGGAAATTCAACATGATATCAAAGTGTGTCTGAGCTACTTTGGAAGACAGTGAATGAAAGATTGCACAACGAAGTACAAATTAAGAGGGTGTTGGTCACATTGTACGACTCACTACATTGTCGAAGTTGCAGGTTGTTCTCCGGTATGAGGACAGGTTGAAAGGGATGTCCAACTATAGTCCTTGGAAGGAAAGGTTCAAGTTGGTATTGCAAGTCAACAGGATCTGGTTGTTTGTCGAGAAAGAGATCAAGAAGCCAATTGACCCTACGAAGCTGGAAGTGTACAAGGAATTGGATATAAGGGCGAGATTGATCATCCTTGATGGTGTGAAGGATTCCCTAATACCTCATTTGTCCGGGAAGAACACTGCACATGAGATGTGGGTGGCTCTTCAGAATTTGTTCCAGAATAAGAACGAGAACCGAGTACTGGTATTGGATGATAAGTTGAAGTCCACCAAGATGATACATGGTGAAGGAGTAACTTCGTAGCTGACGAGATTGTCTCAAGTCAAAGATGAGCTTGTTGCCGTTGGTGTAACAATTTCAGATTCTGATATGGAGAGGATTGATTTGAAATGGTTCACCGAAGAATGGAAGCCCTTCATCAAGCGGATCGTTGCTAGAGAGAAGTTACTAGGCTGGAATAGGCGGTGGGATGACTTCATTCAGGAAGAGTTGTGAGACGAGGATCTTCATTTGAGGAAGAAGGCTTATGATGATGATGTGGCACTTGCAAGACGAATGAAGGGTAAGCATAAAAAGGACTTGAGTAAGATCAAGTGTTTCAACTGTGGCGATATGGGTCATTTTTCATTGAGATGTCCAATAAAGAAGAAGACTGGAGATGTCGAGAAGAAGAAAGGGAAGCAAGTCGTCGGTGTTGCCACTTCTACTGAGATAGATGCTCTCACCAGAAGGTTGGAGGAGGAAGACTTTGCCATGATCTCTCATTTCTTGTAGGGTACCATGACACAGACCCTTGACTCTAGTATCTTCCCAAGAACCTTGTCACTAACCTTGATGCTCTGCCTCTTCCTTTCGCTTGATCTCAAGCTGCTCTCCTCAGCTCCTTGTAGAGAAACTCGATCTCTATACTTCACACTGCTTCTTCTCGACATCTTCTAGAAAAATTTGGTCTCTATGTTATCATTGGCTTCTTCTAGAGAATCTCAGTCTCTAGATCTTCTATCTCGGTCTCCCAGAAGAATCCTTCCTTCGCTGCCCCAAAAGAAACCTTTGCTTCGCTTGCCCATAAGAAACCTCTTCTTCACTTGCCCAGAAGCATACCTTCTTCGCTGCCCCAGAGGAATGTCTCCTTCAATGATCCAAAAGAACCCTTCTTCGCTGCCCCAGAGGAATGTCTCCTTCAATGATCCAAAAGAACCCTTCTTCGCTGCCTAGAAGAATGTCTTTTGTTGGCCTAGAAGAAACCCTTTCACTACCCTTTCTTTGCACTTCTCTTCTCCTTTATTTCGCACTTTTCCTACACCGAATTCAAGTCGAGTTGCTTGTCGAATGTGTATCTTCAAGCGAGTTCGAGTTGGGCTATATATACACTTCTTCCTATGTCGTTTAGGCCGACATGACTATTGGAGTTTAGGCCGACTTCTTCTAATATGTTCCTTCATCATTGTAGGCCGACTCAAGAGGACAGGTGACAAGTTCTTGGAGGATACTTTACATAGACAAAATTAACTCTTTACAAAGTGTAACATGACTTCATTACATGACAATGACTAACATTTTATGACTAGATGACAAATAAATCCTAAAGACTCTCAATGGGAGTCTTGACTCAAAAACAAAATCCGTTGCTCATGAAACCCATGAAGCAAGTCAATATTTTTTTTTTCTTATTTACATCTCATTACATTAAATCATATTTACATGTCATTATGAAGACCGAACCTAGTTGCACTTCTCAATAGCTTGCCCCCTTGTAGGGACGAAGGCACACATTGGCTTGTAAGGCTAAGGGGAAAGGTATCGTTAACAACACCTACGTGCCCTTAGCCCCTCTTCTTTACAGTCACCCCAATTTTTACCCTTTCGCAAGAGTTTAAAAAGAAAATCTCTCACTTAGAATAGGCATTTAGTCTAAAATTAATCAAGATAATTGCATCTAACCTTAGTTAAGTGCATCTTATCTTAACTCAGTTCACTTTCAAAGTATTTTACTTGCAATTTATTCATATGCTTGTCATGATGAACATTTATTGAAGTAATCATTTTATTGAAGTATCTCATTAAGCAAGTGTACTATCCTTTTGTGCAAGTAAAGCTTTAGTTTATTTTCATCTCATATTTGCAAGTTATTTTACATTGCTATTTTACATGCTTTAGAATTATGAATGGTTATATTTTGACTTTGAAAAAGCATCTCTTTAAGAGCAATTTGATATCTTGCAAGTTGGTATCATCATTTCTAATTTTCATTTGATTTGCAGGGTTACTTGGTGTTTCATTTTGAAATATTTCATTTTTTTGAGAGCAAGTGTTATTTATTTTGAAGCAATATTGAAAGCACTGGTTTTATATGTTCAACTTTGATTTATGTGTTGATGGTTATTGATAATATATTTCATTTCATATTGCTCATCATATTTGTTGAAACTTGCTCATAATCTCAAAGTAATCCAATTGACTTTAACATCTCCTAGAAACCTCACATCATTTTTCACTTAGCTTTTGATTTAGGGACCAACCCCCTTAGCTTACCTTGGAGGGGGCTTAAACAGAGAGATTTGGGAATAGGTGACAACCTCATCTCTTGATTTTGCCACCAACCACACCTTGTGGGGTTAAGGGCTTTTCTCACTAACTTAGGTGTGTGTGAAAGGTGGCAACAACAGTTCCAAAAGAAGAAAGAAGCAAGTGAGTTGCGGATGTGTTGTGATTATTGTGTGTTGAACAAGCAAATGATAAAGAACAGATATTCACTTCCACTTGCAGCGAATTGCTTTGATAAGCTTGCGAAGGCACAAGTGTTTTCGAAGCTCGATTTGAGGCATCAGTGTTATCAAGTGTAGATAACATAGGGTGATGGGAAGAAGATAACGATATTGACAAGGTATGGAAGCTTTGAGTTCCTTGTCATGTTGTTTGGATTGTGTAACACTCCTGCGACGTTCTGTACTTTGACGAACAATGTCTTGCGCCCATACTTGGATTCGTTCATAGTAGTATACTTGGACGACATCGTAGTTTATAGCGACAACATGGAGGATCATAAGAGGCACTTGGCGTTGGTTTTTGAGGCATTAGGGAAGAATTGGTTGTTCTTGAAGAAGTCAAAGTGCATGTTTGCTCAACCTAAGATTCCATTCCTTGGACACTTGATAGGTTAAGGATACATATAGATGGACCCTGGTAAGGTTCGTGTGATAGAGGATTGGGAGGAACCGAAGAGTGTCCATGAGATGAGAGTTTTCTTGGGGATGGCGAACTACCAATGAATGTTTGTAGAGAGTTATTCCAAGGTAACTATGCCGCTGAAAAACTTGTGTTGAAGGGCAAGCATTGGAATTGGATCGAAAGATGTTGTGAAGCGTTTGAAGACTTAAAGAAAAGGATGTTTACAACGTCGATACTTAAGCTGCTTGACTTTGAGAACCATTTGAGGTGCACACAAATGCTTCTGATTTTGTGATTGGGGGAGTGCTCATTCAAGATGGACATCCGGTGGCATGTGAGAGTCAAAAGTTGTAGGATAGAGAGCGTTAGTAGCCGGTTCATGAGAAGGAGATGATTGCGATCATCCATTTTTTGCAGGTATAGCGACACTATTTGATTATGAAGCCATTTGTTGTCAAGACTAACAACGTTGTAGCGAGTTACTTTGCATCACAACCGAAGTTTTCAATGAAGCAGGCTCGTTGGCAAGACTTCTTGGCATAATTTGACATGACTATTGAGTAATGGTCAGATAAACTCAATGTTGTAGCAGATTCCCTCAGCAAGAAGGCAAAGTTGGTTGCGATTGAGGAGGAAGAAGACCGTGTTGAACAAAGTGAGAGTCAAGTTTGTATGAGTGAGGAGTTGCAGAGTAGACTTCGTGCAAGTCTAGAGACCGATACTCAAGTGAAAAGCATTGTGAAGCAGGTGAAGGAAGGAAAGACGAGGAAGTTTTTCATGCAAGATGGACTTTGTTCTATGGTGACCGTCTTTACATTTTGAAATCTTCTGGACCTAAGAGGCACCTCTTGAAGGAGTGCCATGATTCTCCTTGGTCTGGCCACCCAAGGCAGCGTCGCACTTTGGCATTATTGGAGAGAGGGTACTTTTGGGAGAAGATGAGAGAGGATGTAGAGGAGTATGTGCAGACTTGCATCATTTGTCAGCAGGACAAATCAGACACCAAGAGATAGGGAGGGTTGTTGCAACCTTTTCCAATTTCGGAGAGACCTTGGATGAGTGTTTCGATGGACTTCATTACTTAGTTGCCACAGGTACAGGGGTATAATGGGATCATGGTCATTGTTGATCATTTTTCCAAGTATGTTGTCTTCATTCTGACAAAGATGCCATGTGGAGCAGAGAAGACAACTAAGTTGTTCTTCAAAAATGTTGTGAAGTATTGGGGAGTGTCGTTGAGTATTGTGTCTGACAAAGATATGAGGTTCATAGGCAAGTTTTGGACCACGTTGTTCAAGTTAGTCGGGACGAAGTTGTTGTATAGTTCGAGTTACCATCCGTAGACAGATGGGCAAACCGAACACATCAACTCATTGTTGGAGGACTCTTTTGATACATTATGTGAGGGTTGATCAGAAAAACTAGCTTGAGTTGTTGGACATAGCGCAGTTTAGCTATAATGTGCAGAAAAGTTCAGCAACAGGGTATTATCCATTTGAATTGGTCAATGGGAAGATGTCGATTGGACCACACACCGTGTTACCAAGGGGATATGTGAAGAGTCCACATGTGAAGGGGTTCTTGACAGCATCGGAGGAGTCCTTGGAGTTAGCACGAGTGCACTTGACAGATGCAACAAACATAATGAAGAAATGGGCAGATAAGGATAGGAGGGACGCACACTTCGAAGTTGGAGATATGGTTTTTCTGAAGATGTCGAGAGATTAGTTTCCACCACCAAAGGGGACAACGAAGTCTTTGACAAGGAAGTACGAAGGACCATTTAGAGTGAAGCAAAGGATTGGAGAGGTTGCTTATGAGCTTGAGCTACCGAACCATATGCGTTCCAAACATCCTGTGTTCCATGTGAGTCAATTGAAGAAGGGAAGACTTGATGCAGATCATCCTGAGAGAGCAACACCACCGAGAGGACCAGCCTTGATCGTAGACCAACCAGACTTAGTTTTGGACAGGATCTTGGACCTTAGAACTACTAGAGTCAGGAGCGGCATGAAGAGGGAGTACTTCGTGCGATGGAAGAATGCGTCGGAGGAAAGTGGTTGGGAAACGAAGGATTCGCTGTGGAGATGGAAGAAGGAGATTGCAGAGTTAGCTTGGTCAATAGGATTGCCGAGGACGATAATGACTCAAGGTGGGGGAGGTTGTGAAGACCTCGAGTTGGCATCGTCACCCCAAGGCGAGTCGAGTGCCCAACCAGGCACCCATGACACTTTTTAATGAGTTAGGACCACACGCGCCCAAGTTGCATGAGGGCGACCGACGTGGGGGTGCGGGCACTCTATAGTGAAGGGCATCCACTTAACTTGGCAAGAGCGCGCATGACTTAGTGGACTTGTTCCCACGGGCACACCCGCACCAAGGCTGGGTGCTGCGACAGGCGAGAAGACAAGTGCGGACAAGGGGCGATGCGTTCACCCTGGGCGAGCAGAAAGCAACGGACAAGGGGCGATGCGTTCACCTTGGGCGAGCAGGTTGGGTAACTTTTGTTTGGTTATTTTTGCAATGGGCATCAGGTGAGCACCCATGTTGCAGTTTTAAAGAACTTGGTTTCTGTATTATGAACAAAGTGTCACAATCGTGTTAGCCCAACCTCTCATTGATGTAAAAGTTCAGAAATAATAAAAGAGAAGTTTCTTGAAATTTGTTGGCACTTGTTTGGTTTCTTTGTGGATGACATCGCACTATGACATAGTTATAGTTATGTTATGGTTTCCGCACATAACACTAAACAAATATAATGAAGAAGTTGTAAATAAGATAATAGTGAGTGTAGGTGTAGTTTGAAAGTCAAGTAATCGTAAGTTGTTCTTAACACTGTGATGAACCTTGCTGGTGCCGCATGCGCACGGCGATGCGACCAACGTGGGGCTGTGACAAATGGTATCAAAACCCGTTTTGCGAAAGTGGGCATTAGCAAAACTGTGTTGAAGTCTGGTTTACTAGGCGTAGAGACAAACCAAGTCAGGGCCAAGTTGAACGCAGTACGACAAGGTTGTTTATGGTCATAACTCTGTCACAAAGTCGACTCATGGCAGACGCTGGTGAAGAACCTCAAGTGATAGGTGAGTCCAACATGACCACAGAGATGATTTTGTTGAACAAGGTGTTGGATCGAATGGATGAAATGGGAACAATGGTGACTGAACTTAGCAGAGAACGCCTGTTATGAAACCAGCTCAGAAAAAGATAGAAAAGAGAGATCCACGCCTTAGAATTCAGCCTCTTCGAGGGGGCAACCTCCTTTACATTACATAAATGAACAATTCTTGGATGATACAAATGAAAATACCTCCTTTCTATATATAGGAGTCTAAGTGGTCCCAATACAATCAAAGCCTACATAACAATAATATTGTAGGGCACAACAGTAACAATGGTGGGCTTCTATGTGGTATAATAGTAACAATATGGGCACTACATGGGTACATCAATATAATAAGTGGGTTATACTAATAACAATAAGGGGTTACACTAGTAGTATAGGGGCCTAACATGCCCCTCTCCTTCAAAAAGCGTTGTCCTCAACGCTTGAGTAGTTCTTGATGCTTCTATATAAAATTCTTGTCCTCCCATGTGGAATATTCAGCGGGTAAGTTCTTCCACTTGATGAGATACTCTGAAATTGATCGATTTCGTAGCTGTCGGGTTCTTGTTTCTGTGACTGCTCCAGGTTCCAATATGGTTTTTCCTTCCTCTTCAATTTCTGGCAATATTGCTTGAATTGGGATCTTTTGCAACTTTTGAATAAGTGGCCATACTTCTTCGTTCTTCTTCCATTCATCCGTTGCTTCGTTTATCCAATTTGGTTGGATAATATAAATAGCACAAAACAATGCTTTCACATCCTCATCCTTGAAGCGTCTTCCCATTCGGTAAGGTCGCCATTTTTTAAGTGCATGTAGTATTGCCAACATTTCCTTATCATAAATAGCTTGCTTGAGATGTAGCAGTAAAAATACCCAATCATTCACATCAAAACATTTTTCACTACGATGTTGATCTACCTGTTGTTTCATTTGATTTTGCACCGAAGTGGCGTTATCCTTTAAAAGCTGGAGAACTTGCTGTTGATGCTCGATATGATCTTTCTCTACTTGAACCTTTTTCTTCTTGATATGTCCTTCTATCTTTTGAGGAGTGGTAATTTCTTCCAGTCCTTTACAAGATATGGTCAGATTCATTTCTTGATGCTCGATGTGATCTTTCACTTCTTGAACATTTTTCTTCTTGATGTGTCCTTCTATCTTGATAGTTTGAGGAGTGGTAATTTCATCCATTGAATTACAAGATATGGTTGGATTCATTTCTTCTTTCTCGATGTGATCTTTCACTTCTTGCACCTTTTTCTTCTTGATATGTCTTTCTATCTTGAGAGTTTGAGGAGTGGTAATTCTTGTCAATGCTTTACAAGATATGGTCTGATTCATTTCTTCTTTCTCTGGGGTGGTGTCCTGACGTATATCCTCTTCTTTTGATGTTTCTTGATCCTTTTCTTCCTCCTCTTCATATTCTATGTAAAATAATTTCTTCTCAGCACACCTATGACCTTTAGTGCATTTGCTATCACAATTGTAACAAAGCCCTTTTTCTCTTTTTTCTTCCAATTGTTGTGGTGTAACCCTTGTAGGTTGTGGAAGGCTGGGAGAAACAACACTTCCATCTTTATAGTTGTGAGGGGTATGCTTCCTGGTTTCCATAATTCTGCTTTCCATTATGTCACAAATCCCTTTTACTCTTTCCAATTGTTGTGGTGTTGCTCTAAAGAAGGTGTTGCTCTTTATATCCTCATAATGTGCTATCATTTCCTCCGTGAAAATTGACCACGTAACAAGTTTTTTACGAGAACAAAGCCCCTTGTACCATAAAAATTGATCTGGCTCTAAATATGAAGATGCAATACATACCTTTTGTAACAGTTGTACACCATGCATATCAAAATATTGCTCCATCTGAAGTATCCAATTTACCGGATCCTTGCCATCAAACTTCCTCATCTTGCTTTTTCTTGATTTTAGGAGCTCTACCTTGAAACGACTGTAACTCTGTACTTTCGGATCTTTAAGTTCTGAACTTGTGACCTGTAGTAGCCCTCTGTGTCCTCTTTCCAATGCCACAAGTCTGATCCAAATTGGATTCTCCAAGAAAAAGTTATGCACAATCTCCCGCAGTGACCTGATTATAGACTAGTTCAGTAGAGCGAACTTGTATGAAGTGCCACGTGTCACTGTTTCAACCTTTGACTCTAAAAAATATATAAACAGAAACTACAGTCCGTCCTCTTTCTGTACCTTCTTACGAAATTTCAATCCGATGCTCAGAAAGAAAGTTATGACGATTTTCCCCAGGTCACCTATTTTGAGTGTAATTCAGGAGTCTGCAAAAAGACCAAATTCCGCAAATCTTATCTCCGAAAATATCGCGCGAAAAGATCTGAAATTTAGACCCAAGGTTCAGCGCCAATTCTTCTCAAATGGGTTTTTTTTGCGACTTCTGAAACGTCACAGAAAAAAAAAGTTATAGCGAAAATGCCACGATGACCTGTTTGGAGCAGCGAAACCCTAGAATCCAAAGCTCTGATACCAAATGTTATGAAACCAGCTCACAAAAAGATAGAAAAGAGAGATCCACGCCTTAGAATTCAGCCTCTTCGAGGGGGCAACCTCCTTTACATTACATAAATGTACAATTCTTGGATGATACAAATGAAAATACCTCATTTCTATATATAGGAGTCTAAGTGGTCCCAATACAATCAAAGCCTACATAACAATAATATTGTAGGGCACAACAGTAACAATGGTGGGCTTCTATGTGGTATAATAGTAACAATATGGGCACTACATGGGTACATCAATATAATAAGTGGGTTATACTAATAACAATAAGGGGTTACACTAGTAGTATAGGGGCCTAACAACGCCAAACTCAAGGAGAAGGTCTCTGAGGAGGACAAGTCACGAGGAACTTAAGGTGCGATATGAATACCTTGAGTCAAGGTATGATCAAACTGTGAACGAAGTGAAGGAATTTGAAGCTGCCAGAGATCAAGGAATGGAAGAGATCACAAAGTTGCAAAAGAGCCTTTCCGAAGCTCTCAACGAGGTTGCGATTTTGAAGAAAGCGGTTGGGAAAGGTTCGATTAGCGGAGCTGTCCACATCAAAATAAAGGAGCCTAATTTGTATGATGGAGTAAGGAGCACCAAGACTTTTTGAAACTTTCTATGGGACATAGAGCAGTACCTTGAAAGATTGGAGCTTGCCTTTGAGGAAGCGAAGGTGAAGGTAGTTCAACAATTCCTAACAAAGGATGACAAGAAGTGGTGGAGAAGAAGGATGGATAAGGTTTCCCATGGCGATGCTGAGGAAATTATGACTTGGGAAGAAATGAAAGAAGCATTGTTGGCTCACTTCAACCCACAAGATGAAATGTGGGATGGTTGTGCAGAGATCAAGTATATCAAGCAAACAAAGAGTCTACAAGCTTATCAACGCGACGTGGGTGCACGACAAGGCGTTGCGACAAGCGTATAGCATGGAGCCTATGGCAGGCAAGCGCCTAAGCAAGGGCGCGCCCGCACAAGTGAAAGGTTGGATTAGTTAAGTGAAGGGATGTCTACCCATGAAAATAAAGAAGGTGCGACGGGTATAAATAAAGGGGGGAGGCATTTGACCAAGGTAGAAGCAAGTCGACCAAGCAAGGGCGGATCGCATAACAGATCGCACAAAGCCGAAGTCTATGATATCGCAGAAAACCAAAGAGGTTGCACATCAAAAGGACGCAACAAGGAAGGGTGCAGTGCAGGGCAAGGTGAGGCTTGCCCAACAAGCCTGCACGAATGGGATATTGTTGGTCTATGTTTTGGGTGAATATTTTGGGGTTTTTGGGCAGGTCGAGAGTGCAAGGCAAGACTGCACGATCTACTAAACTGGGTGGACGAGTTTGCTGGTTTGGGCCAGCTAGCCGCCATGCCATTGTATTTGTAAATTGTTGTTGTATATTATTTGAAACAATTAATAGAAGCAGGGAACTACTTTGGGGAGTTGCCCACTCCCATCGCATAATTGTGTTTATTGTTTATTTTGCAATATCGCATTTCTATCATGCTATTGTTGAATTGTATAATTGAAAGAAGTAATTGAATAAAGTTTATTTGCGCTACATAATTGAACGTCATGAACACTTGAATGATAAATTGGCTAAGCGTTGAAGTGTTAGGCGTAGTCCGAGTGAAAATAGTTTAACAAGAAAGAGTGAAATCTCGCCGGTGCAGCAACCACGATGATCTTAAGGCACCACAGCATGGGGCCGTGATAGTTGGTATCAGAGTTGCACCTTTACCTCCCTTCGCTGCTAATGGGTAGGCAAAGCCCAAGTCCGTGAGCCACCAATCAACATAATCTCATCGCAAAACGACATCACAATCGATTTGTTTCCCTTAAAAAAGTCCTACCCCAATATGATGTCAAAGTCATTCATCTCCATCACCGCGAAGTCTAAACAACCCTGCCAATCTACAATTCGAAACAGCACATCACTTGCCAATCCCGACACTCTAGCCTTCGAGTTCACTGCCTTGACCTCCACTTGCCTAGGGGTGATATGCAACCCAACTTCCTTCGCTAGACCTGTCTTCATAAAATTGTATGTTTCCCCCGTGTCCACCAATGCTTGGACGACATCAAGCTATGTGAAGGAGGTGATCATGTAGTAAATTTTGTGAAGGATGTCATCAACGATGTGCTCTGAAGGACCAATGTGAAGAGCTCACATCAAGAGTGAACCAGAAAATCACATCATTGGAAGAGCAGTGATCGTACTATAAGTCCAGATATGCTATCACAATTTCCTCATATCATATGAGGGGATGACATGGCTTTCTGCTTCATTGCTTGCATGTTGATTTGTTTCAAGTCTTGTCGTTGTTGTTCCTCAAGGAAATGTGTAGGTTACAACGCTTTCTTGTATTATATTATATATGAGCCTTGTGCTACTTATATTATCATCATAGAACATTGAGTTACATAAACATCTTTGTAAATGAAATATCATACCTAGGGGCACTTCTCAAATATACGACTTTCTTCACTGTTTGCATGTTGATTTGATTATAGTTCTGTCACTATTGTTTCTCAAGTGGATCTATTTTTAATCTTGATATCCTCAAGGGGATCTCATTTAAAACCTAATAACAAGTCATGGATGGATAAACCACAAAGCTTCAGCAATCAAGAGCTCTTGTTAGAGGAATACCTCCAAATTATTTATCCCAGGTGGCTTTTGCAGCCATAAAAGCTGTAGTGATTACAAGTTTCAGCATGGCATCTTGGCTGGCTACTAGACCTTTAGAGGATTGGTTGTTGCATATTGATTCAGGCCAAACGAAGAGAAAACAACTTTTATCAACTCACACATGCTTGGCATTAGTTGTTGGATTGCTGGGAAGAAACATCATGTGTTAAAATGTCAACCTTTGGTCCACAATTTCCTTTGATCATTTGGTCTAACAGAAGCATTTCCTCTACTTGTTTTCCACTCTTAGACCTGGCCTGCTCTCTGCCAAGATCCCCGTATGTTTTCTTTCAGTGTTCAGCACTTGCAAAGTCTTGAGTCTCGAATCTAGTCATCAGTTTGAATTCTGGCGGTGGTGAATCATTTTGTGCAAGAGTTCAACTACAAGCACATGAAGGATGACAATTTGAATGTAGTGCTCACAGATTCCTCCAAGCAGTTCTGTTTTGTTTCTCTGTATGCAGTTGTGTTTTTCTCCTTCCTTGGACCATTTTCTTTGCATCATCCTTCAATTAGCATGCATAACCAGTCAGCAAACTTGTTGAGTAAGGCTATCAGCATTTAACAGTGATTTTTATGAGTATACTGTCCTCATGTTTGAGTGTTAATGAAGGCATCATTTGAGTGAAATTGAGATAGTGCAATATCATGTTTAACTAGCTAAGCTATTTAATAAACTCTCCGCAGTATGATCTAAGGTATTGTTGTCATAAAGTTGTTAAACCTTGCTGCTCCTACTCTTCACGATCATGCCATCATTCATCATTTTTTCTGCGCTTTGAAGAACATGCCCAGAGGCCAAATGACTCTCCCACTAGGAAACCTTGCCAGTCTGCAAACACAATAGTGTACTGCACTCGGTCATTAAAGAAACCCTCCAAAATTCAGTGGTGAATGGTACATTCATGTACTTAGCCTGAGAAATGTGAGGGCTTATCTATAGAAATCGGAGAAAAGACTATATTAGGCTTGAAGAAGCGATCACATGTGGTAGCCAATGACGACAAAGCATTTGTTGCTCGAGAAAACGTTGCTAAAGCTATAGTTGTAGTAGTACGGGTACCCTTCCATGTTGTTGTTTTCCTGTGATATTAATGTTAGAATGTGGCTATGTTCAATGAGCACGATGCCTTTTTTATCAGTGAAGAAAGAGGATTTGTTATGCTACTAGTGCGATTTTTGGCCATCTTGTAGAACGTTTGGTGCAAGGTGGCAGCATTCAACGATGTCATTGTCTAGTTAGTGTGGTGTTGCACCTTCAGGAATAACCAAAGCTCTCACTTGTGTTATGGTTATTTTGTCTAATTGGGTGCGCCAACCCCCTAAAACGGGTGCGTGGAACCCCAAAATTGGTAACGTTATGGTCAATTTTTTTACTGATTTTGTTGTAATTTTTTTCAAGCTCAGAGCTTTTGTTAAAATTGGCAACTAGGGCCAAACTCCATGTGGGTCACCTTATTTATGGCTGTTGATAGTTTTCCTAGATTCCTCTCATCAAGAGGTGTAGGATTGATCTAAAGATCATCCGATTCCGATAAGTATTTATGAAGATATGAATTTATTTTTATTATAGACAAATTGTCAAGGTTGGGCGACAAACTTATGTAGGCTCAGAAGCCCAACAATCATGTCTATTCAACCTCAACGTTTTGCATATAAATACAAGGAGCATTCTCCTCATTTGGACACTTCACTCACACACATCTCTCTCTCTCTCACACGTGTGGCTAAAAGGAAGACGTCCTAGAGCAAAGAAGATGCAGAAAAAGGACAGCAGGTCATCTTTGACCAGTGTTGACCAGCGATGACCTTCCAGAAGTGTGGATTGGGTGTGGTTGCCTCTCCTAGGCAGGCTTCAATTTTTGGCACGAAAATTGAGGTGATCTGACCTCTGGTTTGACCGGTATTGACTGCCCTAGTTTAGGGCTGCAGTTGACTTCAGAAATCTGCACATTGACTGAACTTTTGGGGCTGTTCTAGGGTTGTTTCTTCACGCTGTTTGAGGACAAGTTGACCAGAAACTGACCAAGTATTTTAGAGGTCAATTTCAACTAGTTTGACCAAGTTTGACTTTGCTGATTTGGGGTTTGCTGTTGCTGATATAAAATTACAGAATTCAGATTTTGTATTATTTCTCTCTGCTGAACTATTGAAGATAAAAGAAGATTTGATCAAAGGGTTTCCCCAAATTGGGGTTTGTCCCTGGCTAGCCGCCACATCTTGTGTCTTTTGTCTTGGCTTGTTTTCGGTTGATCATTTAATGTTCTATTTGCAATTTACTTAAATGTATATGTGATTTCCAATATGTGGCTAATAAGAAGAAAAATAAGTAAATTGCTCTAAGCATAGAACATACCATAATTTGACATGGTATCAGAGCTGAGGTGAAGACAAAGCCCAAGCAAGAGTAAGAGCAATCATTGAAGAGAAAGATTGGCAAACAGTCTTAAAACATGGGGTCCTCAACACACTTCCCTGTTGAAGACAAACTCCGTGAGAAGTCTGACTACCACAGATGGAAGATGTCTCTCGATCTAACATTAGAGGAGCAGGAAGTATTGGACCATGTGAGAGGCGGAATTGTTGAACCTCCATCAAATGCATCCGCTGCTGCTAGGAACAAATGGACCAAGGGAGAAGTCAAAGCAAGGACTCTTGGAGGACTACCATCTGAATGGTATATATTTAGGACTACTCTTCTCAACAATAATGTAATTCCTGGATTTGAGATATTAATGGCGAGATGCATTCAAGAAGAAACAAGGATGGAAGAGCAAGAAATGCCCATACTTAAAGGTCATCCCACTGCCTTTTCTTCTCATGCTAAAAGAAGAAACAATTACGGGGCTAAATTCAAAGGAAAGGTTGGACCAAAGGGTGGAAGAAAAGGATGATGTTACAATTGCAACAACACAGGTCACTATGCAAGGGAGTGCCCTGATAAAAGGGACTCTCACTAGGACGATGATCAAAATCCCTCTCAAGGCAATCAAAGGAATGGCAAGTCAAATGGCAAAGGCAAAAGAAGTGTCGGAAATCAAGGGAAGAGGACAATCATTCAAGAAGGCAAGAAATTCCAAGTATGAATCTAACACCGTTAACAATAAGCAAGATGAATATTATCTACCAGCAGCTCTATCTACCTCTGCTTCCCCAGACTCGCTGGGAAATTGGCTTATTGATAGTGGGGCCTCAAGGCACGTCACTGGTTGCAAAGAAGCTGTCTATAATCTGATAGAGAAGGAAACCAACCTGGAAATTGTTCTTGGAGATAATTCAAAATATCCCGTGAAAGGCGTAGGAAATGTCACTCTTCAATTGAATCAGGGTAATACAATCCACTTACAAGATGTATTATATGTACCTGATCTCAAAAAAGAACTTGGTGTCCATTTCGGCTATGGAAGACAAAGGCTCCAAGGTGGCCTTCAGCGATGGCAAGGTACGTGTATGGAAAAAGAATATTAAAGATGCCTTCACTCTTGGCCTTCAAGTTGATTCATTATATCAGGTTAGAGGAAGTCCGCTAGGTGTCATGTCTTGTGACACATCTCTTCAATCCGAACTATGGCATCAAAGGTTTGCTCACCTTCATTATAAAGCTTTACCCGATGTGAGACAAATGGTGACAAGGATGCCCGAATTCCGAGTAGAACAAGGTGTATGACCTGGATGTGCTGAAGGAAAGCTCTAAAGGGGACCATTCCCCTCAAGCCAAAGCAAGACCTCCGATATATTGCAATTGGTTCACTCAGACATATTTGGTATGATGCCTGTGAACTCCTTGGGAGGATATTCATATTACCTCACTTTTATAGATGATTATTCTCGCAAGACTTGGATATACTTCTTGAAAAAGAAGGATGAAGTGCTCTCCTGGTTTCGACACTTCAAAGCCTTGATCGAGAATCAAACCGAGAAGAAGATCAAGACCTTAAGGACTGATAATGGGACTGAATATGAATCCAATGAGTTTCATGACTTTTGCAATGAGGCTGGCATCAAGAGGGACACTACTACATATACTCCTGAGCAGAATGGTGTGGCGGAAAGGAAGAACCGTATGATTGTGGAAGTTGTCCGTGCTATGCTCCATGATGAAAGACTTCCGAAGTTTTTATGGGCCGAAGCTACAAACATCGTCGTATATGTACAAAACCGATGCCCTCATCAAGCATTGCGTTCCTAGACTCCCGAAGAGATGTTCACCGGTAAGAAACCTGACGTATCTCATTTTAGAATTTTTGGAAGCCCTGTATATTTTCATGTGCCGAAGGAGAAAAGGAATAAATTGGGTGCATCTGGAAAGAAAGGAATCTTCGTGGGCTATAGCGAAAATACTAAGGGCTATAGAATCTATGTGGCTGGTCAAAGAGAAGTCGAGATTAGCCATGATGTCACTTTTGACGAAGATATGGCTCTTAGAAAAGTAGACAATCTTCCTACTCTAAGAGGATCTAAAGAAGCTAACACCAGGGAACCGAAGGAAAAGGAAGATGAGGTGATGCCTGATGTGGAAGAAACTATGGATCCTATTGATCCTCCTCCGCAAGAGCCTTCCTCTTCTAGGAAGAGGCCTTCATGGCTTAGGGGAACACTTGATGTTGAAGGGCACATTGCACCCCGAGGAACCTTCCGTGAAAGTAAGAAGCCGAACAGGTATCAGGGATACCTGACCATCATGAGCACGATCATCCAAAATGAGCCTTCCTCATTCACAGATGCCGTCAAGCATCAAGTATGGAAGGATGCTATAACCGAGGAATATGAGTCCATTATGAAAAACGATGTCTGGGATGTGGTTCCCAGACACCAGGACAAAGTCGTTGTCACTTCAAAATGGCTTTACAAGATAAAGCATGCAGTTGATGGAAGTGCGTAAAAGTATAAGGCTTGTTTTGTCGCTCGTGGCTTCTCCCAAAAGGAGGGTATAGACTATGACGAGATATTTGCACTTGTTGCCCGATATACCACCATCCGCTCAATCATAGCCCTTGCTACTTCGCAAGGATGGAACCTACATCAAATGGATGTCAAGACTGTGTTCTTACATGGTTCGATCAAAGAGGAGGTCTATGTGGAGCAACCCGAAGGATTTGAAATCTATGATCGAGAATCTCATGTGTGCAGGTTGAATAAGGCCCTCTATGGGCTAAAGCAAGCACCCCGAGCATGGTATGAGAGAATCGATAGCTACTTGATGAAGCTGGGATTCACTAGAAGTGAAGCCGACCCTAACCTTTACTTTAAGGTTATAGATGACAAGCCTCTCATACTGGTGCTTTATGTTGACGACCTCTTTCTAACAGGTGCAGACCCTCTCATTCACGAATGTAAGAGGGAGTTGGCTTTTGAGTTCGAGATGAAAGACCTAGGACTCATGCACTATTTCTTAGGACTGGAAGTCTGGCAGAAACCAGGGGAGATTTTCCTATCTCAAGGAAAATATGTGGTGAAGATATTGGAAAGATTCAGCATGGTGGACTGCAAGCCCGTAACTACCCCGATGGAGCTTGACTTCAAGAAGTTAAGCGGTAGTGTTGCCGGACCTGTTTTACGAAATGCTACTGAGTATTGTCAACTCGTTGGAGCATTAATGTTCTTGGTGAACTCCCGTCTAGATATATGCTTTGCAGTCAACACTTTGAGTCAACATATGGTTGAGCCTCACCACTCACATTGGATTGGTGCCAAGAATCTGCTGAGATATCTTTGTGGCACAATCACTCATGGGTTGAGATACAGTGCCGGAGATGTGAGACTACTTGGGTATACTGATGTTGATTGGGCAGGCAGTGTGGTGGACCGAAAGAGCACTTACGGGTGTTGTTTCTTTGTGGGATCTGCCTCGATATCCTAGATGAGCAGGAAGCAAAAGTCGGTGGCTTTGACCACCGTCGAGGCAGAGTACATTGCTGCTAGCATGGCCTCTTGTGAGGCAGTCTGGTTGCGAAAGCTCTTCAGTGAGCTGTTTGGATTTACATTGGATACCACTGTGATTCTATGTGACAACCAGAGCAGGATTCGTTTATCAAAAAATCATGTATTTCATGATCGCTCCAAGCATATCGATATCAGGTACCACTATATTCGAGATATGGTGCAGCGAGGAGCAATAAGGCTCCAACATATCGGTACAGATGAACAGGTCGCCGACATTCTGACAAAGCTCCTAGGAAAGGTCAAATTCCTTACTTTCCGAGAACGACTTGGTGTCGTTCAGAGACCCTCTTATGAGGGTCTAGTGTGATGTATTGAGCTCTGGGAGCTCCAGGGGGCGTGGGGTACTTCTTGGAGTGACATGTGACCACAGGGCGACTCACCATCCCCTGGTGGTGCACTATGCACAGGGTAAAAGGTTCAACCTTCCCCTGTGACACCCCATGGCGATTGTGGAACAGGATTATTAGTTCTCCTGTGGGCCAGGATTATTCATTCTCCGTGGCAACTATGGAACAGGATGATTAGTTCTCCGTGGCATTCACTGGACAGGATGATTCGTTCTCCTGTGGACAGGATGATTAGTTCTCCTGTCGAGGCATCCTACCCATGCAGTCTGGGACTCATGGGAAGTACCTCTCATTTGATCAATGAGAAGGGAAATGAGGATAGGGACCATAGTAGTTCTATTGATAGACGCATCATTGTATCTACCGTACTCCCTATGTTAGGATGACCTCCATTGATCTGGGATCAGTGAGAGTGGTACACACTCTGAGACTGAATTCGGGTCCATGGAGGATGGTATGATACATCCTCGATCATTTTTTCTTCTTCATAGTTTAGAGCAAAGCAGAGCAGAACAGAGTGGGGTCAAGCTGTACAGGACAGTGCATTTGATGGATGGATAGCAGTGACGGTCCGACAGATTGCAGATGAAGTTCTCCCTAGTTGAGAGGGAGTGTTAAAATTGGCAACTAGGGCCAAAATCCATGTGGGTCACCTTATTTATGGCTGCTGATATTTTTCCTAGATTCCTCTCGTCGGGAGGTGTAGAATTGATCTAAAGATCATCCAATTCCGATAAGTATTTATGAAGATATGAATTTATTTTGATTATGGACAAATTGTCAAGGTCGGCCAGCAAACTTATGTAGGCTCAGAAGCCCAACAGTCATGTCTATTCAACCTCAACGTTTTGCATATAAATACAAGGAGCATTCTCCTCATTTGGACACTTCACTCACACACCTCTCTCTCTCCTGCGCAGAAAAGAGTCTCTCTCTCTCTCACACGTGTGGCTAAAAGGAAGACGTCCTAAGGCAAAGAAGACGCAGAAAAAGGACAGCAAGTCATCTTTGACCAGCATTGACCTTCCAGAAGTGCGGATTGGGTGTGGTTGTCTCTCCTAGGCAGGCCGCAATTTTTGGCACGAAAAACGAGGTGATCTGACCTCTGGTTTGACCAGTATTGACTGCCCTAGTTTAGGGCTGTAGTTGACTTAAGACATCTGCACATTGACTGAACTTTTGGGGCTGTTCTAGGGCTGTTTCTTCAGGCTGTTTGAAGACAAGTTGACCAGAAATTGACCAAGTATTTTAGAGGTCAATTTCAGCTAGTTTGACCAAGTTTGACTTTGCTGATTTAGGGTTTGTTGTTGCTAATATAAAATTACAGAATTCAGATTTTGTACTATTTCTCTCTATTGAACTATTGAAGATAAAAGAAGATTTGATCAAAGGGTTTCCCCAAATTGGGGTTTGTCCCTGGCTAACCGCCACATCTTGTGTCCCTTGCCTTGGTTTGTTTTCGATTGATCATTAAATGTTCTATCTGCACTTTACTTAATGTATATGTGATTGTAAATCTGTGGCTAATAAGAAGGAAAATAAGTAAATTGCTCTAAGCATAGAACATACCATAATTTAACAGCGTTTTTACTTCTCTTTCTGCAGTTTCAACCTAGAGATGGCCACTGTAGATTCATTGTGTAGGCCGAATGTCATTATTATTGTAGCTATGTTAAGGTCATTACTATTGTAGCTATGTCGCTGGAGAGCATGCTAACTGAAGATCTAAGTGATGTTGATGAGATGGATTGAGGAAGCCATTGTTCACTATTTTGAAATTTCCTAGTTCATGTTTGGAGATGTCTTACAGCAAATTTTGAATGTAGTATGACAATGGACATATATCATGATTCTTATTAATGTGTAAACTCCAATTTGCACTTGATATCAAACTAGAAATTTTGAAATTTCAATGTGAATGTTGAATGTTCAATGATGTGCATGTTTAAATCTTTAAAGTTTAAATCATGAATATTTTATTTTTCTTGTTTAAAGTTGGAAAATATACAAATCCATATATATTATAATTTATAAAATAATACATATATATATATATAGATATATCCCCAACGAACCCATGTGCCCTGTTTCAAAAAGTGACATAAGTGTCCCCGTCCCCGTCCCTGTTCCCAAACCCATGTTTCCTGGGAACATAGATAATTAACTTCTTATAAGCAAACTCTATATTGCGTTGAAGACAATTCAATGATTGAATCAATTGGGACTTTGTTCTTTCACAACCTTCTCTGTGCGCTTGAGACTCCTCACTAGTAAACCTCCAAGGACTTCGCCTAATGATATCCGTGTGAAGAAGGAGAATATGCAGCAAGCCAGTGTTTCTTTTATTGTGAGAGTGAATCCTCTATAATAGAGTTTAAGCAGCTAGTTATAGCCATAGTGCAATATCGAAAAAGTGACCCATCCTTCAACATCCAATCAAATGATTGGGTTGACTTTATCCAAACTATAACCCATTTTACATTGAGGAGCAAATCATTGAATCTACTGCCTCCTCAAGTCTCAGATAGTACAGTATAGTGCAGCGTTGTCTTGTACAGTGTAATACTTCCAGTGATGTTAAAGCAACAGAAGGAAAGTTGGTTGGGCCTATGATCAAGAGTGGATTAACTATTGCTATCTCAAAACATAAGTAAGATAGGGACTATTATATACCTTGTTTGAAGCATTCATTATAGCTGGAAGATTGTTTTTGCTCAGCAAAATCAATAGCATATACCTAGCTAATTCTCTTCTTCTTGATGTGCTGAGGTAGTTGTATTTTCCTCATTTACCGAGCTTGAGAAAATGGCCAGACTTGATGGATTATTAGAGTTACTGAACACTCTAATACTCTTTGCTGTTGATGACACAGTGAAAATCAGCACGGCCTCTCTTACTGATACTCAAATCTGTCTATAACATGCACAAGACAAAATTGAGTTTCTGAAGCTTGAATCTCAACTCTAGTGAGATGAACTGAATCAAGGGAATCAGCATTCTGAACTGGTTTTTTCAAAACAATTCGTTGTTTGAGATTGATTCCCACCAGCAGCCAACACTGGATCAGATCAATGATGCCATTCCAGGAGCATATTCACATGAAGGTGCAGAGGTTCTACTTGCACTTCCCATTACTCAAGTCCATCATGAGGCCTTGGGAAGAAGTTATCAGCAACAAGGACAAAACTGGTCTCAGATATGAAAAGGGAGTGACCTTTCCCACTCCACACTACTCCAAACCAATCCAGTTTCAAATGTCAACATTCTGATCGGGTTGGCCATGTGAAAGATCAGTATTTTGATCTTCACCCTTGTGAGCATTGTGGAAAACATACTCATTATTTAAACAGATGTTCCAGACACAAGACTCCTACTCGAGCAAAGATTCACCTTGGACGGATCGCATCTTGGCAATGGTCTTCAATGGCCAAAAAGATATATCAGTATTCATTCTCGAGTATTGACGCGTCTTGCAATAGAGATATCTTCATCTTCTCACCTTGTATGTAATAGGGGGGGAATTGATGGTCAGCTACTAGCTTCAAAGATATATCAAGTGAGCATGAGCAACAGCGTAAACCAAAGCCAGCTACCAGAGCCTGGAGCCAGAGTCAGCCCATGCCAAAGTCAGAGTTGTAGCCAATGATAGATTCATGCTCCATGATTATGATTTGGTTGGTGGCCAGCCTTAAACCACTACTGAAAAAAGACTTTGGTTTGGTTTGTACTACTCACTTCATCAGTTTGTGGTCATCTTTAAACCATCATCAAGGAGCAGTTCACTTCGTAGATGACTTTAGCTTCTAGCCAAACTCAGAATTGTTCCAGGAACTACTTTGAGCCAAGTTCCAAAGTTGGCAGTTAGCCTTAAACCACCACAGGTATAAACTTTGGGTTCTGCTACCTCATTTGGTTTGTGGTCTTCCTTAAACCACCATTTCAGAGAGCACATCCAGTCATTTGCTGCCATGAACTTTTGTATTTCAGCTCTCTTCCTGGACTCATATACACCCTTTCAGATTAAGGGGGGGGGGGTGTTGGAAGCATAATCCTCTTAGGTTATGCAAACTTGGCTCATTCACTTGAATGGAAGGCAAAAAGTCTCAAGTGAAGGCCAACCGTCATAAAAGTCCAAGAGACCCCTTGGAAGATGAAAATCAAGGGTCAATCAAAAATGTATTCATATGTACAGCTTGTGAATAATATGCATCACACATTTATCCAAATTTGCCTATTACTTTTGTGTCTGTTCAGCAGATCATTGGTGGATATTCAATGAAATTTCATTTTATTTCAAGTAGCTCCATCTGCAAAATTGTATTAGTGCATGCAAGTTCCTTCAATGCCTATTTGCAAACGCAATACCTGCAGAATGATTGAAACATGATCCTACCCAGGTAAGTTCCAGGATTCCTCCTGTATGCCTCATCAAATATAAACACCAAAGCCCTTCTAGGATATCATCCACACTTGGACCGGGAACTCTTTGCTGTGGACGCTAATTTTTTGGCTTCTAGTGAAAGAAATGCAACAATGCCAGATTGGAAAATATCTTGAACTCCAAAGCCTCTAACTGACTAGAAAGCACTGAACGAATGCATTGCCTGGGATTCATATTGTACTTTAAGTACCGTCTGCTAGAATGAATAAATACGTTTTGTCTGGATGCCTTATATCATTAATACTATGGCTATTTTAAGAATGTTTTCTCAAGTCATTACTCTCTATATAGTAAATTCCCATTGCCTATATTAATGTCATAGTGAACTACAGAGCTAAAAATAAAATTTGTCCATATTGCTCTCACTAGTTTACAGACTTATATGCACTACTAATAAATGCTTTTTTGTATGGCAGAGGATGGAGGGACCCTTTGGGATTTGTCCAGTAACAAAAGTTCTGTTAAATAATTTTGCAAGACCATTTTAAATTTCTGCAGCAAACTTGTTCGGCGCAGGGGATTTCCATTGTAAATTTATCTGTTTAAATTTTTTCACATATAAAATCCTCCTTTATTCCCTAGTGGATATCAAAATTTCCTTCTGTGTTCACTGATAAAGATGTTAAGTGGTCCCTGGAAAACAAAGGATCATACCTTATAACATGGTTATTGGGTGACTTTAGCTGAACAAATTCTATATAGACTGGCTTTTGTAAAAGAGGATCTAGACATTTAGGGCAGGCTACAAAAATCACATCTTTTAGTCTTTAATTGATGCATGGAATAAGTGCATAAATAGATGCTTGTACTTTTGTATTCAGTCGCATTCTAAAATGGAAAAATTGCTTCACAAAGTAGGAAAAGTTAAAATAACTTTACAATAAAAGTCAGTGGCATGGAGGCACACCTCTGGCATCATTACAAATCACACTCCATTACAAGGAGAAATGCAAACAGATTTAAAACTTCATTTCCAGAAACCGACAGCAGAGAGCTACAAGCATACACAACCTAGAAGAGATAGCCAAGCACGGCCCTAAGCACATTTATCCACAATTCCGTTATCTTTTGCTTTGATATTTATTTTCTTTGAAAGATGATTTGTATTTGTAAGTTGTATCGAAATTAAGATGTCAAGTTTTCGACAACTGAATCTAATAAAAATTGATGTGTAAATAGAGGAACCAAATAGTATTTCATACTTGTGACCATGTTATTTTTGTTAAAGTCAATTTATTACCAAGGATACTTATACTGTATGCAGAGATGGTTGATCACATGGACTCAAGCCGTTAATGGGTGGCATTTATCTGCTAGTGTTACAAATTGACCCTGCTGTGCCACACATTTCAGCTCAGCATCAACAGCAGACTGTATTTAAGGTCGGGGCATTAAGGTTTCTATCACTTAGTGAGCTTGCCTTCCCATGTTCATCCTAAAGAATATAATCATTTATTTCCTAATAAAAAGAAAATTCTATAAAATTTTACACACAATGGTAAAAATTTCAAAGATGCAGAACCAAGGTTCTGCTCTTTGACTGGAGTCCAAAAACTTTAAAGAACTCGTAATTTATTATAAACATGGAAATACGAGATGCTATACGTTCCAGGGTACAAAAACTGACTTGGCCACTAGATAAGAAGTGGACTTATTGCTCTTTCTTCCTGCTAATTTGGTCATCAGAATCTTTCAAACATGATTCATCCTTCCCTGCCACAATGTGCAGTGGGGATGACGTTAGGATTCTGCTGGATATATTATTTCCAGCACTTGTTCCGAAAAGGGCTCTCATTCCTTTGCTCTAATATGGTCTTTTGATAATCAAGATTAATTCTAAAATCAGCCACAGGGCACATCATATATTGAAGGAGTGCCCTTTTGGTCTTTGGCCTACAAATTCTCCGCTTCGGTTACTCTCTCCTAAGCTAACCAATGTTGTTTTCATCTTGCTTTTTTAACTCTCTTGCACTGGGATAAATATTTTTCAAAGCCCTGGAATCCTTGGGGTCATCCATTGTTTCAAGTTTACGGTACATGGGAACGTGTATCCAGTACCTGTGGAGAGATCCCCTCAAATTTCAGTGGACTGTAGGGTATGACAGGGGTCAGGACATAGGGGATCCTGCCCAAATAAAGAAAAATACAATATTTATAAACTGTAAAAACTAGTAGTAATTATGAAAGTTTTATAAACCTTAAAGTAACAAAATCCAGTGCTGTCACTACGTTTGGTTACAGGGAAGGTAGAAATGAAACATAGAATGCCTCTCCAATGCATTCAGTATCTAATTAAACGGAAAAGTGATGCAGATTCTCTACTGTTATGGTTTTTCAGCTACCAAGCTCCGTTCCACTGCCGAGCATTAGCAATTGCTTTTAAAATGATCATCCTGTTTATATCTATGGTTTTTTCTAGGGTATCAAGTTTGTATGAAGGTTGGTGGGATCCACTAGATATGAGTGGAAAAAGATTAGGTTATTTTTGAAGAATTTCCTTCATGAAAAATACTCATCTATTTTCGCTATCCCCCGATAGACAAGGTAGATATCGATGTACTCAAGTACGGGAGACACCAAAAATTGGAACGAATAGGTAGCATGCAATATGACCTAACGTTCTCTAGTACACGTTCCCGTGGTGTGGATATATTTGCTTCGATAACTATGTTAATCCCATTTTCATCATTCTCCTTTATCCAAATTCATTTTTTCTTTTTCCATCATACTTTTATCAACCTGTGCCCTTTTTGCATCATACTTTTATAAACCTGTGCCTTTTTTTCCAGTAAACCTTGGCTTTCCTATTATGGATTTCTTTTGAAGACTAGTTATCTCTTTCCTTGATTTGCAAACTGTCGTGGATATTATACTAGGCAGTTTGTCACAACAAATCTAATAAAATCATATTTAAAATCTGAAATATGTATTATGGGGGTTATTTTCTCCTTAGACTTTTGGATTTATTAAGTTATTGTTTTCTTGCATGTACTATGTAAAATGTGGAAAATAGAGAGTAGGCAAAAATGCGATCACTCAACCATGATAACATAAGATATGATTTGAGAAACCATTACAGGAGAAAACTCAGTTGTAAGGTGAGATTGTTTTTCTTTCTTTTTCTAAAAATGGAAATAGATGCAAGTACAAAGGAGTGAGACTTTTGGTCTTGTTAGCACTAAATTTTATGCCCCTGAATCTGATATAAACTTTTAAAATCATCTGCAAAAATCAGTGAACATATGGGAAAATCTACCCTATGTGTCAATAGAAAATCCTCCTCTGTATGTGTTGGTGCTTGCCAACCTTGGGAGGTGTCCCTAATGATTGTACATGTTCTAACCTGTAAATATGCAATAGAAGACTCACAAAATAGCTAGATAAAGGTTGTTTGATCAGCAAAATATTGGCAAACAATCATGTGAAAATTCATAAATTAAATACGTGGAATAGCTCCACAAATCAACCTCTAATATGGAAAGATAAAGTAAGAAAGAAAGTGTATCTAAGTGGCAATTGCCCAAATAAATAGCTAAGAACTCTTAATAATTTATGCAAGATAACATTGAATCAAAACAAACCAAAGTGAGTGGATCAAAACTGAGTTTTATTCCGCAATTGCCAAAAGGTGTACACAAGATGATTGTTATAGAACTTGAGACAATGATACCGAGACAGAAAGTATCAAGAGCTAAAGAAGAGAGAGAGAGAAGAAATAATGGAGAGAAGAGAGTGAGGCACTTGTTCTTGCTAAAGACAATTCCCCTTGGAAGGATGGCCTTCCACTTGCTTAAATAATAATTTCTTGACTAATTCGACCTAATATTAGGAGGTTGAATGGCTATTATTGAGTCTTAGTTCACAAGTGGAGAGAAAATTGAGTTAACTAACCCTTTCTGGAAGTTAGTGTGAAATACTAATCCCAATCTCCGATGTGGGTGGTGTTGGAAAATGTAATATGTCAGCAATTAATATTTATTTTCCTTAACCTTAATATTTCCTTATGAACTTACTTAGTCTTTTTCTGTTCTTTAATGTCGATATTTTCATCAAACAAATATCAAGAACAAAAGCAACAATAATAGAGGAGACAGAATTTAGGCTCTCAGCTAGGCAAAACTGTAAAAATTCGACTAACCCCAAATCCCACTGTAGCAATTGATAATATTTCTTCTATTTGTTAAATTAATTAAACAGATTATTTGCAATTTCTCACAGCAAATACCAAAACATGTACACTGCAAACTTCACAAAATAAATACCACGAAAAAATTAAAAACGCTGAAAGAATAGATGCACACACATACAAATACATAGTTATTTTTGGACTAAAGTCCCTGGAAAAACCTAACTTGGGAAAATTGGTGTAGTAACTAAGGGTTTTAATACTATACAGTAGTAAATCTGATTACAAGACTATGGATGCTCAAATCTAGCAATCCATATAGAGAAATGACTAACAATAAATCTAGTGAGAAAAATCTCACTCCCATAGGCGATCCGACATTGACCTTGGCTCGAGTTGAGTTGCTCTTTGTTGCATCTGCGCAATCACTATGTCAACCTACGCAGTACTGCGTCCCACAACTCGGCACTACTTTCCTCTCTCTATTTGATCAGTTGTTGTTTGGAAGATGGATCCTCCTAGCCTTTGGACTCTCTCCGACTTCTGTCACTGAATCACTGCTTCTCCCCAACAAAATACGAAATCCCCTCTGAAGCATTGCGTTGCCTCTGTGCGGCTCTGCTCTGCCTCTCTGTGGCACTTACTGCCTCTCTACACTGCACTCACCGAAGCTGGAAAAACTTCCCCTGACCTTTCTATCCCTGCCCTTCTTTCACTAATTCGAGCTCACTAGCTCTCTCTCCGGCAACTCGGCGCTACTACTCTAGAATTCAAACTGCTTGTGCGTTTTCTCCAAGCCCCATCAAGTTTCTTCTTATAATATCTCGTTGAGACATCAATGCTTAAATAGAACTTGATCCATGTCTTTTTCTAGAAGATTCTCATCATGACTTAATTAATACCCTTTAATTAATCATATTTCATAAGTTTAGACTAGGAAACATTAAAAAATTGATTAATTATTTTAATTAAGTCGTCTCTCCACCAACTTTTGTCACTAGAACACATCCGATGCTACAAAAACTAACACTCCCTCTTAGTGAGGAATGTGTTCTAGCACTACAACCTATTGAAGCAACACCTTGTCTCTGCACCACCTTCTGTCATGCTACTGATGTCTAGCTGCTACTGCCCACCAACTATTGCGCAACTCTTATGTGTTGCATCTGTGTCGCTATTGACCTTGTTGAATTGCTGCCAACTATTGCATCTGCATTGCAACTCCTTCTCATCTATTGTTGATGCAACTGCAACATCTGCAGCTCAGAAATATCCAACACATTTAACCAATTGTATTCAGTGTGATGCATCTGTCACCTGAGTCCTAGCTACTACTAGACTTTGTGTTGTCACTGAAGCCTCTGCCTTGTTGTTGACTCTGCACTGTGCCAACTACACTGTTTCCAACTCTGCTTTGTGTTGCTTAGTCTAACATTATAATAATTATTAATAAATTAAATTAAATACTTTTCCAATCAATAAGATAGGGTTAGACCCTAACACATTACACTATTTAAACTAACTATTTAACTTAGGATTTCTAAATAATATTACTTCATAACAACTATATTATTAGACAATATTATTACAATAGTTAATATATATATATAATATTTAATTCTAATATTCCATTTATAATATTGAAATTTGATATTTATTTATTACACAACAGTTATTTTAAAATATCGAAACTAAATATTTATTTATTACATAACAAATTACTTAACGGTTATTTCCCAACGACTATTTTCCAACAACGAACTTTGGGTAGTGATGCATCCTTGCTATTTGTTCCCTTGGATCTATTGATTTCTCACCTTGTCCTAAAGATGAACCACATTAGTTAGTTCAAAACATAGACCAAATCCTAGCGATGTGATTAATCTGAAAGATTGATATCAATAATTAAAGGGTATTAATTAAACTAAGGGTGAAACTTCTAGAAGAAGACGGATATAGAGTCCAAATGATCTGAGCCATTGATTAGGATCTAATATGGGTCGTTGATTACTCAACTAGAGGACTATAAGAAGGATTTTGATGGGCATTTGAAAAATACATCAGAGAGATATCAAGAGATCAAATTTCTCAGAGAGGGCAACGCAACGGTTGTTAGAGAATCAATCAAGGAGATTTCTTGCAATGAGGGGTAGGGATAGTTCCGGAGGGAGATTTCTTGATCTAGGAATACATTGCAGAAGAGGAAGATAGAGATCTAGAAGAGGCAGCGCAAAGGCTACCTTGGGCATCGTAAGGTCATGCAGAGGCAACGCAGAGCTTCAGAGGGAGTCTGAAATTCAACTGGGAAGTCGAGTTCCAAAGCCAGAAGTCGGGGTGTGAGACCGGAGAGCCAGAGGAACGAAGCTCCAGACAACAGGAGATCCGAGAAGAGGTGACGTAGATCCCTAGAGAGGTTGACGCGGAATTGTGTAGGCTGACGCAGTGGCTACGCAAAACCAGCGTGGGGCCAGCAATCCAAGGCTTGGATCAATGTTGGATCATCAGTCATAATGTGAGGTATTTCTCACTAATCTTCTACTAGTGAGATTCTTTGTATTGGATAGCTAGCAAGGCATCCAAAGATTATATTCAATAAACTATTATTTAATAATACAAACCCTCAGCTGTTGCACTGGTTTTCCCACATTGGGTTTTTCCGGGAACATTTTTCCAAAAATAAGTGTCATGTGTTGTGTATTTCTTTCTTGCTCAGTTTCTTGTTTCTGCATTTAATTTAATTGGTGAAGATGACAGTGTATTAGTTTTGGTATTTGATGTAGGGTGTAGTAAATAATTTGTTTCAATAATTTAACAAATATGAGGAACTTAATCAATTGTCGCAATAGAAATTTGGGCCTCCAAATTTTCACACTCCCCTTTCTGCATCCTTGTACATCTCAGCTTCTCCTCAAGATACATTTTCTGCTGCTCGCAAGATCCTCGTATAATGTAGCAAGAGCTTCCCACATCTGCCTAGCAGTATCTTTGCCGGTTATGTGAGACACTACGTGATCTCGAACTTCATCAAGAATCAACCTCTTTGCTTTCACCATCTCCTTCTTGTAGGTCTTCAGTTGATTTGCATCTGCGAGTACAACTACCACGCTATCGATGTAGCTTTTGAGATCGTATTCATCTAGAAGACAAGAAATTCTTTCCTTCCAGGTTACGTAGTTGGAGGCTCCTTCCAACCGATCCTGATCTCTCAGCCTTGCTAATGCTATCTCTACAAAAATTCGAAGAACTCCTCTTCTCCTCTGCGCAGTTGCTGACTAGCTCTACGCACTCCTTGCTAGAGTGGGAAAATCAACCCACAACTACTACTGCTCTGCAGTGAAAAATCGAACTTCTGGACTAGGTCTTCCTTGAGGAAAGAATTCCCTCAATGTGTGCTCTTCCTCCCTCCTGACACTATTATGCACTACTAAACTGCTACAAAATAACTGCATCTTAGCTGAAGATCTGCTCTACAAGGAAAATATTGCTTCTCTCTTTGCCTCTAGTAATCTGTGATCTAGAAAAAATATTCTTTGTAGTCTCTCTCAGAGAAATAAAAATTTCCTCAAAAATTGACCCTGTCGGCCAAAGGAACTGTGTTGCCTCTGAGGGTTTCGAGCTGATGCCTACGCATAGCTTTGAAATTCCTCTTCCCTTCTGCAAATGAGATCTCTGACTTCTACCTATGCTCTGATACCATGTGAAAATTCGACTAACCCTGAATCCTACTGCAACAACTGATAATATTTCTTCTATTTGTTAAATTAATTAAACAAATTATTTGCAGTTTCCTACGACAAATATCGAAACATATACACTGCAACCTTCACAAAATAAATATTGTGGAAGAATTAAAAATGTTGAAAGAATATATGCACACACAAATACACAATTGTTTTGGACTAAAGTCCCTGGAAAAACCCAACTCGGGAAAACTATTGCAGCAGCAGAGAGTTTTAATATTGTGCAGAAGTAAATTTGAGTACAAGACTATGGATGCTCAAATCTAGCAATCCATACAGAGAAATGACTGACAATAAATCTAGTGAGAAAAATCTCACTCCCACAGGTGATCTGACACTGACCTTGGCTCAAGTTGAGCTACACTATGCTACCTCTATGCAATCACTGCGTCAGTATACGCAGGACTGCGTCCCACAACTCGGAATTGCTTTCATCTCGCTATCTGATTCGCTGTTGTTTGGAAGATGGATCCTCCTTCTGGAATCTCTCCAACTTTTGGCACTGAATCACTGCTTCTCCCCAGCAAAATACAGAATCCCCTCTGAAGCACTGTGTTGCCTCTGCATGGCTTTTGAGCCTCATAATTGCTTCTTTTTTACATCCTTTTTCTCCTTATTCTTCTTTGACCATCATAATCACTCAATGGACATCAAATCACATGATTTATGGCATGGCAAATATATAATTGTCTTATATTTCATAAGTTGATAATGTTCTTTATTATTAGTCTAATATTTGCTTTAGCTACCGAATTAGGATGATTCTGCAGCGAATGTCTAATTCTGTAGCCAAGTCCATGGTTTGATAGGTTCGAAGGTGCCAGCTAGAGAGCGAAATATATGGAAAGATGGCAATCAATGCACTCAATGATTCCCTCCTACCTTCATGAACCAGATTGATAAACGAAGTTTCCAGGTACGTGGTCAAGGATAAAGTCAACTCTGTCAGCGATAATAGGGAAGTGGGGAACGAGATATACGCCTCGCGATTTTCTTTCTTAATAGCAAATCATGAGCGAATTTTGTTATGTTATCTTTTCATAGTTAATTTTAGCATTTTGTTAGCAAGGTTAGGCATAGAGCTCTAAACATTTAATGATACGGGCTTTATAAAAAGACCTCGCAGCAAACATAAACACAATGATTTTATGTATGCACAATGAAGACTTAAAACTTTGTTTTTAATTCAGTTTATAAAGAACCTTTCCATCTCCATATGTTGTTGATTGTTTGATCGATAGCTTGATTACTTGCTTCTCGTGGAGGGGCCCCTCGAGCAGTAAGGATTTTTATTTGTCTTCAGTAGATAGAGTTTCTATGTAATTTCATGAACGTTTTGTTCAATTGAGTAGAAGTGTTTTTAATTTCTTTTATACTCAAATTATGATGGCTTTACTAACCTTCTCTTTTGTTTATAGATGCACATGAATTAAGTTTAACAATAGTGTGAATTTATAAATGAGCAAGTGTGAACATATTTAAGCAGAGATCCAATTTATGCAAGAATGTGTTATATTGATAAATGAGTTGATTCTTACAAAGCATATTTAAGATATATAGCAATGTGTGTGTGTTTTATGAATTGAGTTTCATTTTACAAGTGTGAGATTGATTTATAAGTCTGAGATTTCTATTGGTTGTGTGGGATTTATAATTAGATATAATTTTTATAAGAGTGTAATTAATTTTCATTTACAATAGGTGTGGATTTTTTTAATTCTATTTAAAATTGTGAGATTTTCTTTTGAAGCAGAGTGTGAAATTTTCTATAATTAGTCTTCAATAAAAGAGTGTGATCATTTTATTTTCTAAGAATAGTTGCTATACTTGTGCATTTTAATAACTTAATTTAGAATTTATTTCGATAACTCAACTTAATTTAGAATTGGTGTGAATAACCAAGGACTTCGAGCACATACAGTGCACTTACACTTCATCAACTTACTAGCGTTGAACGATAATCTATGCAAGTAATTTAAGGCTAATTAAATTACCAAACAGTGGCTTTGCGCTACCTCTCTGTGGCACTCACTGCCTCTCTGCACCGCACTCACTAGAGCTGAAAAATCTTCCTCTGTCCTTACTATCTATGTTGCTCTCTCACTGCTTTGAGTTCACTAATTCTCTCCCCGGCAACTCAACGCTGCTACTCTAGAATTCGATCTGCTAGTGAATTCGAACTACTAGTATGTTTTCTCCAAGCCCCATCGAGCTTCTTCCTAAAATCTCTTGTTGAGACATCAACGACCATGATTAAAACTTAACCGATGGCTAACATTAACTAGAACTCGATACATGTATTTTTCTAGAAGATGGCCCATGTCTTTTTCTAGAAGATTCTCACCGTGAATACCCTTTAATTAATCATATTTCCTATGTTTAGATTTAGGAAACATTAAAAAAACTGATTAATTATTTTAATTAAGTCGTCTCTAGGTGGAATTTTCAAAAATGATTTATGGGTTTGGGAAAATACATGCATTCTAGCCTTTCCACCAACTTTCGTGGCTAGAACACATCCAATGCTACAAAAACTAACAAAAAAACCCTCCAATGGGAAACCTGAAAAATTCTTCTCTTCTTATAGAATCAACTTCAAATGAGACAACAAAGACCCAAACCCGAGACCAAGCCCTGCTCCAGGTACCAAGTCAGTTCTTCAACAAGTCCTTCCTTAATTATACACTAACCAGCTTTAGACTATAACTTTGACCTGCCAACTACAATATTGCAACTCGACCTGCAACTTCGACCTTGTAATTTCAGCTCTGATGTTGTTGTGGAAACCCTAACTCAGCATTTTTTTGAGACCTTTCTTGAGCAAGACAGCGCCTTCCAAGATCAACGAAGTCGAGACAGATTTTTCTTTCTTTCAACAACAAGATATTGCACTTTGTCCTACGACAACTCAAACCTGCAATTTCAGCCTTCTTGGAAGCTGCAAAAACCCTAATCCTTTGCATCTATGAGAGAGATAGAACCCCAAAACAATAATTTTCGTCATTTTTCCTCATCTTAGACCTTTGCTATCTTCTTCTCCTGCTTCCCAACCATAGATCTAAATTTTTCCTTGAAATCAAACTTCTTCATGAATCATAAATGAGGTTGAAATACTCCTTTATATAACCTTTCCAAGGGGTCGAATTCCTTCCTTTAGGCCAACTTGTACTTGTGGAGTTTCAAGGACTTTCTAAACTAAAAAATAATTAATTTTCCAATTACATTTTGCCCATAAAGGTCTTATAAACATGATGATGACTCTTTTGGCTCATGACAATAAACGCTAAGACCTAACAAACCCTAGAAGCATGAAGAACATGGTTTTACCTAAAAAATCATTAGTAATGAGCATGAAACCCATGCTTTATAAAAATAACTTTTTATTTTCTTCTTGTATTTGTTACATAGGATACATATTGGATTGAGTACAACAACAATTATGAAGACCGAAACTAGTTACATTTTCAAATCTCCCTCTTAACTAGGGAGGTATTCATAATTGTACAACCAGTACAACATCATTCTCAAACTAAAGAGTTCTCATAAGAAGAGTCAGATTGATAAACCAATTGTAAGCATCTTCAATATGACCAACATTGTCCCTAAGGCCTAACTAGACAAACTCTACTTCATTCAAGAGCATTATGTTAGGAGGCACATACCTCATCTGAATGTTCACAAGATATGTCCTTTTAGGACTATTTTTATCTTGGATCTTCGACCACTCTTCTCTTGGATTCACATCCCATCTCCAAAGAGTGTCAGTTCCTTTCCTTTTTTGAATTATATATCCTAAAGGAAACCACAGATGCTTATCCAACCCTTCACCATTCATCCTTCATCACCTGAAGAAGTAAATGCACATGTGATGTCAACATCACTCCCTCTCAATCTAGAGAGGATATCCTATTCTCCTTTAGATTAGAGAACATATAGTTGCTCCTTTCAAGGATACTTCTTTTGCTTCCTCTCAAAACTAAAGGAGATCTTTTACTTCCTTTCAAATTGGGAAATCAACACCACAAGCCTTATAGCTTGTTTTAAAAGAGTGTCAGCTACTTTTTCTTCATAGCTACATTGCTCCCTCTTTCCTTTGCATCTCTTGTATCAAGCTTGCTTCCTTTCGAGATATCATGGAGCCATCTTTACTCTTCAATTTTGTGACAGGATCCGGGTCATTTCATCACTTTCATCTTTGACATCATAGATGAAGGAACTACATTATGCCTTCCCAAACTTTAAGTTGATCATAGCTTCCTCATGAAAGTGATCTCCTTTGACCTTCAGGTTATCTTCTCACATTGAACCTTCCAATTCCAAGATGAGTACATCTTGACTTTAGAGTTGCCAAATATCGGATATTGAGTTTTCCTCAATATTCCATCCGTACAATTGAGCTTGCCTCATCTCTTATCTTATGTTCTTGCAACATCCTTCTAGGTACCAAAACAATTAACCAATAACTATCAATAAAAATAAAATTAGACTTACCTCATTATGATGACATTCTCATTCATCCATCAACATCCTCATGGTCCATCTCCAATCAAATCTTCCTTCAGGCATCAGAGTGCCCAAGGATCGAACTTGATTACCAAATTAGAATTTTCATCCAGAGATCATATTGGATAATCATTGTTTTACACATTTTAGAGAAAGTCTTAATTCTTTATCCTCAAGTAAGTCAAACTTTTCCTTTTAAACATCATACAATCATACTAAGCGTGTTACAAGATTCTGCACACATGAATCTTATCCAAGGGTTATTTTCAATATGCATTCCTATGCTTCTTGTTCCATCATCTAGCTATATGTCTAATGATGACCCTGCGATTTGACATATTTCATTCCTTCATCCCTTCAAAAGTATAGTTTCCATATTACATGGAATGTATACTAACCTTGTCATAATGCTTTTCCCAAGAACCTCCAAAATGATGGTTCTTAACCAAGTATACTCTAGATATGCTACTATCACATGCTTTTATTTATGATGCCATACAAGATTCTTCTATAGTAAACAATGCATATTATCCTAAAGGAAAGATTAATCTTCCTAGAGAACCTAACAACCAGAGTGCCTTCTTTTAATAGTAAAGATCTTTCACTTCTTCTTTCTTTGGCTTCTTCTCAGGTTCTCTTGTTTCCTCAGCGATGTGAGCCTCGCTTCTTTTCTTTCTCTTGTTGTTTTTTTGGCTTGAACATTCCCTCTTATAGTGTCTATATTCATTGCACTTAAAGTATTGAACCTTGGACATATCTTTCTTCTTGGACTTCTCGAACTTTCCCTTCTTCAGCTTATTGACTCCAATTAAAAGGGCTTGAGATTGTTTAGCTAATCCAATGTCATCTATTGCCTTGATCCTAGATTATTCCAAAATGCATTGAGCCCACAACTCATCAAAAGAAGATGACTCCTTCTTTAAGTAAATGCTTGTGGCAAAGCTACTCCTGTTAGGTCCCTATAATACTAGTGATTCCCCCATTACTATTGTCATTATAGCCCCTTATTATTATTGTTGTGCTCCTATTGTCCCCACATTGTTATTATTGTGCCCCATAGAAGCCCACTATTGTTATTGTTGTGCCCTTATGTTATTATTGTTATGTTGGCTTTGATTACATTGTGACCTCTTAGACTCCTATATTTAGAAAGTAGGTTTTGTCATTTGTATCATCCAAGAATTGTTCATTTGTGTAATGTAAAGGAGGTTGCCTCCTCGAAGAGGTTGATTTTGAAGTCGTTGATCTATATTTCCTATCTTTTTATCAGCTGGTTTCATAACATTTGGTATCAGAGTTTTGGATTCTAGGGTTTCATTGCTCCAAACATGTCATCATGGCATTTTCACTATAATTTTTCTTACACGACGTTTCAGAAGCTAAAAAAACCCATTTGAGCCGAAATCCTGATGACCCTCGGGCCCGAATTTTAAAGATTTTCTCACTATATTTTCGGAGATATGAGCGAAGGAAGTTAGTTTTTTTGCAGGATCCCAAATTACATCCCAAACAGGTGACCGTGGGAAAATATTCATAACTTTCTCTCTAAGTATCAAATTGAAATTTCGTAAGAAGTTACAGAAAGAGGGCGGACTGTAGTTTTTTGTGCATCGCTTTCAAGTCTGAAGGTTGAAACAGTGACACGTGGCACTTCATACAAATTCGTTCTACTGAAAAAGTGTATAATTAGGTCATCTTGGGAGATTTGACATAACACTTTCTTGGAAAATCCAATTTCGATCTGGCGTTGAAAAGAGGACTCAGAGAGCTACCACAGTTTGCAAGTGCAGACCTTGGAGGTTCAAAATTTCAGAGATACATCATATTCAATATCAAGATCCTACAAATAATAAAAAAAGTTGTGTAGTCTTTCTAAAAAAATTGCATAAGTTTTGTTTGAAAAAATAGTTTGAAGTGATTAAAAGGGAATAGTGAATATAATTATCATTAGTTGATTCCCCGAAGAAAGAAAATGGCAACACCTAGTAAGCATCCAAAAAGTTGTACTATGACACATGAAGAAGATGAAGAAATGCAACATGATATATCAAAATTACGAAACCAAGTGCAACAAATTAATCTCTCACAAAAATTAACAGAAGCTAAGATGGATGGTTTGAATAATGGCATCAATGGTACGAAAGACAACATCTAATATTGGAAGAAATACATGGAAGGGTGGAAAAAAGGTTTGACAAAGTTGCTACAAGAAAGGCTTCCTAATGGCGAAAAGGTAGTAGAGCAAATTCATAATGAGAACAAAAGAAATGTTAATCATGATTTGAAAAATGGCAACATTAACGATTTGAAGAAAGACGTGGAAGGTTTGACAAAGTTGCTACAAGAAAGGCTTCCTAATGGCGAAAAGGTAGTAGAGGAAACTCATGATGAGAACAAATAAATGTTAATCATGATTTCATAGACTCTAACGTGGGAATAAAAACCCACCACATTCCAAAGATCGATATGAAGAAGTTTGATGACAAGGATCTTGTAACATGGATACGACAGATGAAAATGTACGCATTGCAACTTTATATTTGAAACCCAATCAGTTTGTATGGTATCAATGGCTTTGTTCTCGTAAACAAATTCTCACTTAGTCAATTTTTACGAACGAAATGACAACACATTATGAGGATACAAAGAGAAACACCTTCTTTATCTAATTGATAAATCTCAAACAAAAGAGTTCAATGGTGGAGCACATTGAGGACTTCCAAAAATTGAATATAAGAGAAAATGATATTCCAGAGGATCATAAGATTGATGTTTTCATAGGGACTTTAAAAGATAACATCCAACATGAGGTTCGTCTTTGGGAACCTAATTCATTGGAGAAGGCATTCAAGTTGGCAAGAAAAATTGAAAGCAAAATTATGTCAACAAGGAAGCCTACCACTCACAATTATAAAGATGGAGGTGTTGCTACCCCTGGCTTTCCACAGCTTACAAGGTTGACACCACAACAATTGGAAGAAAAAAGAGTAAAGGAGATTTGTTACAATTGTGATAAAAAATACACTAAAGGTCATAAGTGTGCTGAGAAGAAATTATTTTACATAGATTATGAAGAGGAAGAAAAGAAACAAGAAATGTCAAAAGAAGAAGATATACATCAAGAATCAACCATAGAGAAAGAAGAAATGAATCCAACCATATCTTGTAATGCATTGGCAGGAATTACTATTCCTCGAACTCTCAAGATGGAATGACATATCAAGAAGAAAAAGGTAATAGTGTTGATTGATTCGGGTAGTACCCATAATTTTATTCATTGTAAGATAGCCAAGGAATTGAATTGCTTCCTATATCCAGCACCACAGTGTCAAGTGATGGTCACAAATGGAGGAATCGTAAATTGCTCTGGAAAGTGCCATAATATCGAGCTATCAATGGGAGAATATGTATTGAATAGTCTTATGCTTTCTATTCCAATGGGTTGTGTTGATGTTGTACTAGGAGTCCAAGGGATACAATCTTTGGGTACGATAACTTTTAATTTTCAAGAACTTTTCATAAAAAAATTTGGGAAGGAAAGGAAGTTGAATTACGGGGTATCGCGGGGAAACCAGGAAAGATAATAAGCTCTAACGACATGACAAATCTTCTGAAGAAAGAACAACAGGGCGTAATTGCACAATTATGTTCACTAGAAGTTCCCATATTGAAATCATATATTTCTCTAGATCTCTAAAAAGTCTTGGACAATCATTCCAAGGTATTTGAGACTCCAAAAGGCCCCCCACCTATTCGTGATCATGATCATGCTATTCATTTGATTCCAAGAAGTGTTTCTCCAAACATCAGGTCTTACAGATATCCCTATGCCCAAAAGAGTGAAATTGAACGTATGGTTACAAAAATGCTAGAGGCTAGGATAATTCAACCTAGTCAAAGTTCTTTCTCTGCTCCAGTAGTATTGGTGCACAAGGAGGATGGATCATGGCGCATGTGTCCAGATTATAGGGAGCTCAACAAGCTCACTATTAAAAATAAATTTCTCATTCATGTCATTGATGAATTATTGGATGAATTACATGGAGAAATTTACTTCACCAAGTTGGATCTTCGGTCAGGATATCATCAAATCATAATGAAGATTGAAGACATTCCGAAACAACATTTAGAACTCACGAGGGTCATTATGAATTTTTGGTCATGCATTTTGGCCTTACCAATGCACCTTCTACATTTCAAGCTTTGATGAATTCCATTTTCAAACTATTCCTTAGAAAATTTGTGTTAGTATTTTTTGATGATATAATAATCTACAACAAGTCTTGGAAGGATCATGTTCAACATGTTGACAGGGTGCTCAAACTATTGGAAGAGAAACAATTATATGCAAAAACCTCCAAATGTTTCTTTGGAGTACAGGAGGTGGAGTATATGGGTCATATTATATCTCATGAAAGTGTTAAGGTAGACCCTAGAAAAATTAAATCCATTAAGGAATGGAAAATCCCTGCATCCATAAATCATCTGCGAGGATTTCTCGGGTTGATAGGGTATTATCGCAAGTTTGTTAATAATTATGGGGAAATAGCAGCACCTCTAACAACATTACTGAAGAAAGATGCATTTTTTTGGACTCCAGAAGCAACAAAAGCCTTTGAATATATTAAAGATCCAATGTTCCAAGCACTAGTCTTAGCTACGCCATACTACACAAAAACCTTTATTGTGGAATGTGATGCCTCGGGAAATGGAATTGGCAATGTATTAATGCAAGAAGGAAGACCCATTGCTTTTAAAATTCGTCTAATCAAAAGGAAAGTATTTACACAAAGCTATTTATGAGAAGGAAATGTTGGCAATACTACATGCACTTAAGAAATGACGACCTTACTTAATGGGAAGACACTTCAAGGTAAAAACGGATCATGATAGTCTTAAATACTTTTTAGAACAAAGATTATCTTCATAAAAGAAGCAAAAATGGATCACAAAGATGTTGGGTTATGACTTTGATGTCATCTACAAAAAAGGGAAGCAAAATGTTGTTGCAGGTGCACTCTCAAGAAAGGATGAGGATGTGAAAGCATTACTTTATGCCATCTCTATCATTCAACCAGATTGGATAAACAAAGCAGGAATGAATGGAAGAATGATGAAGAAGTGTGGGCACTCATACAAAAGTTGCAGCAAGATCCCAGTACATCTGATACATTGAATTGGAAATATGATTTGTTGTGGTGCAAAGATAGCTTATACCTCTGTAAGAATTCCCAACCCAAACAAAAGATTCTTGTGGAATTTCACACCTCTCCCTTAGAAGGGCACTCGGGATTTTTAAAAACTTACCATAGGGTTAAGAAGGAATTTTTTTGGGATGGCCTTAAATATGATATTGAAAGGTTTGTGGCGGAATGTTTGGTTTTCCAACAAAATAAAGTTGAGACAATTAAGACCCCGGGTCTGTTACAACCTTTATCCATTCCAAGTCAACGTTGGGAGGAGGTTTCAATGGATTTTATCACGGGTTTAACCAAGTCCGAAGGAAAGAGTGTCATCATGGTGGTAGTGATAGACTTACCAAGTATGCACACTTTTGTGCATTATCTCATCCATTTAAAGCCCATACAGTTGCTCTGCATTTATGGAAACAATTCAAAAGCTACATGGAAACTTTTGGACTGAATTATTTTCTTTTCTGAGTACTCAGTTAACTCATATTTCATCTTATTATCCTCAACCTGATGGGCAAACTAAGATAGTGAACAAATGTTTAGAAGGATATCTTCGTTGCTTTGCATCTGATAAACAAACACAATGGGTCAAGTGGTTGTCTCTGGCTGAATGGTGGTTTAACACTCCCTTCTATATTGCAGCAAAAATGACCCCATTTATGGCACTTTATGGATATCATCCACCGTCCATCACAACATCTTTAAGAGAAAATTCTGAGGTTCAAGCAGTGGAAAATCACATTGAGCATCAACAACAGGTTCTCCAACTCTTAAAGGATAACCTCACTTTGGCGCAAAATAGAATGAAACAACACGCAAATTGACATCACAGTGAAATAAGTTTTGATGTAGGTGACTGGGTATTTCTACGGCTACAACCATACAAACAAATGTCCCTCAAGCAAGTTAAGAAGGATAATAAATTATCACCAAAGTATAATGGTTCATACAAAGTGTTGCAAAAGTTTGGTACTATGGCATACAAATTGGAGCTTCTTGCATCTTCCCGAGTGCACCCAGTTTTCCATGTTTCATGCTTAAAGAAGGATATAAGTGACAAGCTCCCAGTTCAAAAAATATTTCCAGAAGTTGACGAGGAAGGAAAAATCATATTGGAACCTGAAGCAGTCACAGAAACAAAAACTCAGCAACTACGAAATTGATCAGTTTCAGAGTATCTCATCAAGTGGAAGAACTTACCCGTTGAAGATTCCACATGTGAGGATGAAAATCTTATACAAAAGCATCCAAAACTACTTAAGCGTTGAGAACAACACTTTTTTTAAGGAGAGGGACATGTTAGGTCCCTATAATACTAGTGATTCCCCCATTACTATTGTCATTGTAGCCCCTTATTATTATTGTTGTGCCCCTATTTTCCCCACATTGTTATTAGTGTGCCCCATAGAAACACACTATTGTTATTGTTGTGCCCTTATGTTATTATTGTTATGTCGGCTTTGATTACATTGTGACCCCTTAGACTCCTATATATAGAAATGAGGTTTTGTCATTGGCATCATCCAAAAATTGTTCATTTGTGTAATGTAAAGGAGGTTTCCCCCTCGAAGAGGCTAATTTTGAAGTTGTTGATCTATATTTTCTATCTTTTTGTGAGTTGGTTTCATAAGAACTCCATTCTGGTGGCAATGCATTTAGCACATAGATGGTCATTTCCAAATCAAAAATTGTCTCTACAAGGCCCTGCAAGTGATCTCTTAATTGAGAGATCTTCATTAGAAAGGATGTCATATCCTCATCCTTTGTTTTCTTCATTTTATATAGCTTATTCCTCAAAGACATCTTTTGTCCCGTTGTACTCATAGAGTACAAGTTCACTAGCTTGTCGTACATAGCCTTAGAAGTTTTCAAATTTGAAACAAATGGAACAAGAGGATCCTTAATGGATTCAACTATAATCCTTTGTGCCCTTACTTCTCCTTTCTTGTAATTTGTTAGATTTTGAGCCTTGTCTTTGCTACGTTCAATGACTTCACCAGTTACATATTCCATTACCTCATATTCTGTATGTCAAGCAAATCCTTATTCTTACAAGCTAGGAAATTTGATGCTCCAATGAACTTATTGCTCTCCTTGCAAAAAGAATCCATATGACCTATAGATTTTGACATAGAGTAATAATATGATACTTGATAACCAAAATTCTTCTCTTCCTTGATGATGTCTTCAACTTCATTGATGCCTCTGAGTTCTTTGTAGAGACTTCAATAATGTTCTTGAAAGATGTTTCTTAGGATTCCTTCAAGAACAGCGTTCAAGAGTAATGAATGATACTAAGATCCTTTGATGCTTCCTTCAAATATGTCTTTCAATATATCTCCTCTCAAAAGACAACCTTTCTTGTAGTCTTGATTCTTCTTCAATGTAGAAACCCTCCTTCAAGACTAATAAGTCTACTTGTTCCTTCCCCTTAATAACGAAGCCCTTCTGTGTGTCCTTCCAGCTACCTTCTCTTGTTCACCTTAGCTCTGATACCATGTTGGAAAATGCAATATGGCAGCTATTAATTCCAATTTTCCTTCACCTTAATATTTACTTATGGACTTAGTCTTCTTGTGTTCCTTAATGTAGATATTTTCATTAAACAAATATGAAGAAAAAAACCAACAATAAAGGACACAAAAATTAGGCTCTTAGGCAGGGCAAAACGCCTCCAAGAGGAAAACCCGAAAAACTCTCCTCTTCTTATAGAATAAGCTTCAAATGAGACAACAAAGACTTAAATCTTAGACCAAGTCATCAATTTAACAAGTCCTTAATTCTGCACCAACCAGCTTCAGACTGCAACTTTGACCTGCCATCTACAATACTACAACTCGACCTACAACTTCGCCCCTGATGCTGTTGCAGAAACCCTAACTCAACCTCTTCTTGAGACCTTTCTTGAGCAAGATAGCTCATCCCAAGGTCAACGAGGTCAAGACAAATTTTTCTTCCTTCTAGCAACAAGATATTGTACTTTTCCTACAGCAACTGAGACCTACAATTTTAGCCTTCTTGGAATATGCAAAAACCCTAATCCTTTGCACCTGTGAGAGAGATGGAGCCCAAAAACAAGATTTTTTGTCCTTCTTCCTCTTCTTAGACCTTCATTATCTTCTTCTTTTGATTCCCAACTATATATCAAATTTTTTCCTTGAGATGGACTTCTTGGTGAGTGAGTCACAAACGATGTTGAATTGCTCCTTTATATAGCCTTTCCAAGGGGTCGAATTCCTTCCTTTAGGCCGACTTGACGGTGCTAGGATTGAATTGTACTTTTGGAGTTTCCAAGACTTTCTAAACTCAAAAATAATTCTTCTTTCTTATTACGTTTTTCCTAGAAGCGTCTTATAAACATGGTGTTAACTCCTTTAACTCATGACCATAAATCCCAAGACCTAACAAACCCTACGTGAATGATCATGGAAATGGTCATACGTGAATGATCTTACTTAACGCAGTTGAATCCCGAAAATGATATCTAATATAATGCACTGCGTAAAACCCCCATACTTAAATTCAAAAAGAGTCAAGGGATCTCTACTTGAATGGTTCATGAGGCACAATACTTGCTAAGGTTTTGCAAATGGGGTAGCAAGCTAAGTGGGCTTGATTGTGGGGAAAAACTCCACAGTTAAGCGAGCTTGAGCCAGAGGAGTTCTGGGATGGGTGACCTCCTGGGAAGTCCTGGTTACCGGGTGCAAGCCCCGGAAGTGATGATTGATGCTATGTGATTCGTTCTCCACATTTCACTAGTTTCAATCCCACTTCTTCGCCCCTGTGAGCATCACCCGATGCAATGAGTGCTAAGTGAACTATTCAAAAATCATGAGAAATTAGTCAGTTACGACTACCTCTCATGGAAATGGTCATACGTGAATGATCTTACTTAACGCAGTTGAATCCCAAAATGATATCTAATATAATGCACTGCGTAAAACCCCCATACTTAAATTCAAAAAGAGTCAAGGGATCTCTACTTGAATGGTTCATGAGGCACAATACTTGCTAAGGTTTTGCAAATGGGGTAGCAAGCTAAGTGGGCTTGATTGTGGGGAAAAACTCCACAGTTAAGCGTGCTTGAGCCAGAGGAGTTCTGGGATGGGTGACCTCCTGGGAAGTCCTGGTTACCGGGTGCAAGCCCCGGAAGTGATGATTGATGCTATGTGATTCGTTCTCCACATTTCACTAGTTTCAATCCCACTTCTTCACCCCTGTGAGCATCACCCGATGCAATGAGTGCTAAGTGAACTATTCAGAAATCATGAGAAATTAGTCAGTTACGACTACCTCTCATGGAAATGGTCATACGTGAATGATCTTACTTAACGCAGTTGAATCCCAAAAATGATATCTAATATAATGCACTGCGTAAAACCCCCATACTTAAATTCAAAAAGAGTCAAGGGATCTCTACTTGAATGGTTCATGAGGCACAATACTTGCTAAGGTTTTGCAAATGGGGTAGCAAGCTAAGTGGGCTTGATTGTGGGGAAAAACTCCACAGTTAAGCACGCTTGAGCCAGAGGAGTTATGGGATGGGTGACCTCCTGGGAAGTCCTGGTTACCGGGTGCAAGCCCCGGAAGTGATGATTGATGCTATGTGATTCGTTCTGCACATTTCACTAGTTTCAATCCCACTTCTTCACCCCTGTGAGCATCACCCGATGCAATGAGTGCTAAGTGAACTATTCAAAAATCATGAGAAATTAGTCAATTACGACTACCTCTCATGGAAATGGTCATACGTGAATGATCTTACTTAACGTAGTTGAATCCCGAAAATGATATCTAATATAATGCACTGCGTAAAACCCCCATACTTAAAAACCCTAGAAGCATGAACATGCTTTTACCTAGAATACTATTAATAATGAACATGAAACCCATGCTTTATAAAAATAACTTTTTATTTTCTTCTTTTGTTTGTTACATAGGATACATATTGAAATGAGTACAACAACAATTATGAAGACTGAAACTAGTTACATTTTCAACAAGTGGGAATATTTCTACTTTTGCAGGAGTGTTCAAAATAAGAGCTATTCGATTCAAGTAAAAGATCACCATGAGTCCCTAAGTTGAATCCGATAAGCTGAGATAGGTTCAAGGTGCTTTAGCCAGTGATAAACAACCCACTATCTAATATGTTCAAAGATATTCTCGTCAACTCAATGGAATAAAATAACTGAAATTAGAAATAATATATTTACTAAAATTAGCTACATATTTACTAAGGTTGGAAATAATATATTTACCCAACTAGGTTGCCTCATGCTTTTTCTTAATTTAGTGTAATTCATGCCTTTTTGAAGCTTTTTGCTAAACGAGTCTTCATCCCTCCTGACTATAGACTTGGTGTTGGTTGCATCCCAGGCAAGTAGCTCTTCATCGAGGGCCGCCTCTTGCTAGGCTTGTAGTGCTCACCAACTCATAATAGCGATGTAACATTCGCTCTTGATAAACTTGGCACTTGAGTGTTTTTTCCTTTTTAGGTAATTTGTGCTCCATAGCAATTTGAGCCACCTTATTTTATTTGTCCTTTTTTTTTAATTCCAACTTCAAAATTTAGCTAACCTCCCCTTTTGACTAAGAAATCTAAGTGGCCTAGTTTTTCTCTTGCATGGTAGCTTGAGTTAAGGGCCAAACTTGTCAGGGAAAATAGGGAGAATTTCTAGGAAAATGTGAGATATGTAGGAGAAAAACTAGGGGAACAAATGGTGGGGAAGTACAAGATATTTTATGGAAGGGAAAACACACAAGGACAGAGAAAATATTAGGAGAGGAAATAAATTTGTCCAAGTGCCATGTGACTAAAAACTCATCCAATTTTAAGCCACATGTGCATCTTCAAATGTATTCATGTGTCCACTCTGCAGAGTACCACCTTATGCTACTAAAAATAGTAATATGCATGTTTACAATATTATACTCATTAGTCTCGTAATTTGATGGGGAACCTGAATTTGTTGTGAGCACTACCACGTCGACACTGCGAAAAAATAGAAAGTTCTGATAATCAAACGAAACCACCACCATTAGACTTAGAACTTAGTGGGAAGTCTAAATATATAATCACTAGTTCCTAGCTCTAACTACTAAAAATAGAAAGCTCTTAAATTTGGATGAGAACAACATTGGATTCAAAACACAATAGGAAACCTAGATGTGTAATTAGATCTTACATGCAACCATTGGTAAAAATAGAAAGTACTTGAAGTCACATGTGAGTATACTCATTGGATTCGTCTTTTAATAAGAATTCAAATCCATGATTAGAATCATCAACTAAGCACTGCCAAAAATGGAAAGTGTTTGCATGTCGCTCAAAAGTAACTCATTAGACTCAAAATCTCGTAAGGATTCTAAATATATCATTATCTCTTACATGTGAGCCTCTAGTCACAAATTGCTAAAAATAGTAAATCCCATGCATGTCGCTCGAAAAGGACTCATTGGAATCCTGTTCAAAAGGGCTCTGCATATGTGATTCATATTGTTGTACCATCCCTAGAACTCCCTCACCTATAAAGTAGGGAACTTATTGTAAATATTAACTCCATCAATATTGTGCAAAAAATATGTCTCAATCATCACTGAATCAATCATGTGACTAATCATCCTAGGAACCTTCCCCAACCTATATCAATATCAATTTGTGAACCTCCATATGAATGAAATGTGTTGGTCATTAATGCTCTAAATTTTTAAGGGGAAAATTCATGGGTAAACAACGGCAACTCAAGGGTGGATGGGGTGGAATCCCCTATGGGATATCGAGAACCCAATTATCTTTGCATACCTATATGAATGTAACCATGTATCCATCAATGTTATAGAATAGAATATGTGCATGTATACTAAAGAGTATCGTCTAAAGAATGGTCATTAATCCCATGTAACAATCCATTAGGCAATGGAGTCAACAAGTATGGAGCACTAACTAATCGATTGAAAGGGGGCCTCATCCATACCACATAACATGCACGATGCTCCCAGTTGATGATGTGTTGAAGTTGACACATGGGAGATAGCCACCTGGTCAAATGTCAATGAGGAAAACACCTGCCATGCACAAAGCAACCCGCCAATAAGGCTAATGGGCCTAGGGTACAAGCAAAACTCCCTAGCTATTAAATATGTATCGAAGTTGAACAACTAACAAGACTTCTTGATTAAGGCCCAATGGTGATTGACCTTGTTAGATGCAAAGTGATCACTAATGAGGCTAATGATCACTAAGGTGCTCAACTTCTAGGCTACCCCCTAGATAAGGTGTCAAATTCAATGAGAGGCAACCTGCTAGAAATAAAGGTAGTGATATTTTGTTACCTTTAGCATGAAGTGACATTGGGGAGTATATATAATGTGGCATGATGTCCCTAACATTGCATGGGGGTGGGGGTGAATAATTGACTAGGGATAATGACTCAATGTAGAAGGAAGAGACTAGACAAAGTATGACTTAAGGCTTCATTGACATGTCATCTTTGTTGCGGCTAGGGCAGCCTCCTTTCCTCCAATGTTTAGGGCTTCTTCCTCCTAGATTTCTCTCACACTAAAACCCAAGACAAGTGAAAAAAAATCAAGTGAAAAATGTGTATGAAATGACTCTCAAGTCATCTCCTTTTATACTAAAACATTGAGCACATGTGGGATTTATTTGGTTGCTTGTAGACTTTGACGAATTGTCTTATAACACAAATAAATTCATAACTCCATGAATACTTATTCGAATCGGATAACCTTTAGATCAATCTTACACATCTCAATGAGAGGGATCCAAGAAAAATATCAACTGCCATAAATAAAATGACCCACATGGAGTTTGGCCCTAGTTGTCAATTTTAACACCAGCGCATGCACTAAACAACTTTTGAGCAAGAAGCCTCTACGCAATTTTTGAGTTAAGTGTCTCTAGGTTGCCTCTCAAGCTCTGTGCAATTTCCCAGCTAAAGGTTGGTTGTTAGTTGGCCATGCGCAATTTTGGAGCCAAGGGTTCACTGTCAACTTGGACTGCACAATTCTCGAGAGCAAAGTTGGTTGCTCTCAAAGATTGTGCAATTCACTAAGCCAAGCCTGGAACAAGGTGTAAACCAAGTCAAGAGATCGGCTTGTGGATTAGACAATAAAACAGTTAAACAAATACAAGTTATGAAATCAAAAATGAAGCTCAATCAATGCACAAGTACCTGGGCAAGTGTGAGATGCGCTGCTAAAATTTAAGGAGGCTCTAAAATGAAGCACAAGTAAAATTTTGGGTTATAGCTGCTACAACAAGTTGTAATCTCCTTCACCCAATTTCAATTTATTATAACATGATAATGAGAAATATTGTTGTATACCTTCACTCTTGGCCTCAAGCTTGGTTAGAGGATGATCTCCATATTTCAAAATTTTAAGAAAAAACAAAAACTAAAAAGAACAACTACAAACAAACTCATGCATTACCCAAGATAAATATTAGAAAATTAACCTTAAGCATAATACACAATGTTGATCACTAATTTGTTCCATCTATTTTCATCTATTTTATGTTTTCAAGTCAACTAAACATTCTTGCTTCAAATCAAACTTCATTTCCTTGCTATAAATAAGGCCAATTTAGACTTCATTTCATTCCTACTAGCAAAGTTTTCATTAATGGCAAAGGGTGTTGAAGAGCAACAAGGTATGTTGCAGAGATTGTTGTTCACTCAATTAAGCTCCTATTCAATATGCTCAATTATAGAGATATGGCTTTAGAGGTGCTTGGTGATTAGAGTGTTTAATTGAGGTGTTAGAAGACATAGGTGTTGCAAAGGTGCACAAAAATGTTTTGATGCAAGATGGTGCAAAACTAGATGAATATTTTTTATTTTTCCCTAGTTTAAAGGATAAACACAAAGTAGGGTTTGGGCATGAACATCTGCAACACAAAGTAGCACTGGGTAACTAGCATCCATATCCAAAACTAGATGAAGATTTTTTATTTTTCCCTAGTTTAAAGGATGAACACAAAGTAGAGTTTGGGTATGAACATCTGCAACACAAATTTGCAATGGGTAACTAGCATCCATGTTCTATAGCATGGATAAGGAAAATCACATGTTATCTCAATAAAGTTACATGATCATCTCATAAGTCAAACCAACGACCGTTGTTGGTCCCACCACCTATAATTAACTATTGTTGGTCCATAAAAAAGCAAGCCTCTAGATCTTGAGCCGTTAAACTATTTTCATATATCTGATTTGATAAGCTTCTAACCAAATAAAAACAATTTTACAACATACTCAAAGCCCAAAATCAAATATAGCTATTACAATACAACAAATATTTAAATCAAAACTTCAAACTTAACCTAATAATATTAAAAACAAATATATTTATTACCAATTACTCTATTTAATCTCTTTTTTAAAACCAAAACTTGAGATAAAAGAGAGAATCAATCACAAACTTAAGATAAAAGAGAGAATCAATCACAAGCTTTAAATGGAGGCAGATGTGAAATAAGGCCATACTAAAAAAATTGTAAAATCTAACATTTTTTTGACAAAAAAATTAAATAATATAATTTTGTAAAATCTAACAAGGCCATACTAAAAAAAATTGTAAAATCTAACATTTTTTTGACAAAAAAATTAAATAATATAATTTTGTAAAATCTAACATTTTCCAACCAAATGTTAAAAAAATTGTAAAATCTAACATTTTTCGAAAAAAAAATTAAATAATATGATTGTGTAAAATCTAACATTTTTCAACAAAAGATTAAATAATATAATATTAGTATTTCAAACCTATTTTCCAAAAAGCAATTAAATAATATAATATTAATATTTTAAAATCAAATGACTATGTTCTTTTGATTTTACAAATATCCATTAAATTATATTAAATTATTTTTTTAACCACTCCAAAAAACCTTTGAAATGTCGTTTTTTTTGGGAGGGGAGACTATTTATGGGAAGGGGGGCGGACTATGAGTTCTATGATAGACTATATTATAAGTTCTATGATGGTCAGCATTAAGTCCCCCTTTTCTAGTATTTCATTTTTAATAGGCAAGTTAATGTTGTATCTGTCTGATAGAATATTTTGATTCCCGAGTCTGCACAGGCACAGAATAATATTTTGGATGGTGTGTCGGTAAGCTCTGTTTGCAAAAGTAAAACGAACAGGTCTGAAACCGTATGTCACTTATTTTGAATTAGCCTAATGGGCAGTTTACATGTATATTTTTTTCTGGTGCTGATTCCCACGTCTTATATGACTGGCACACGATACTATTTTCAGTGTTGTAGGTAGACTTTGTTTGGAAAAATAAAATAAACAAGTCTGAAACTATATGACACTACTTTTTAGTGAATACAATGAACAGTCTATATAAATTTTTAAGGGAATATACTTTAAAAAAAAACAATATTAATAAAATAAAATAATAATAAATTCTAGCCCAAACAAACAAACCAACCTATTACATGATTTTAGATAATTTAAAACTAGGTATATATCCACTGCATGATCTAGATTTATTTATTTTAAATTTAACATGACCATTACACTTGTGAGCTATCGTTTGCTTCCAGACATCGTATCAAAAATTTCATGGTGTTGCAAGACTTTGGCATATAGAATGGCACTTCAATGAACATATAGCTGTGTTGGTTTAGTTCTGAGATTACACAACCAGAATCTTATACTCCATGCCATTGTAAGTGAGATTGGAATACAGGATGCTACTTGAAACATTGTAAATATGATTACTTGTGGGGAACTCCAAAATATTCTCTGAACCATTTAAAACCAAAATAAGTCTTCCTAAAAAGACAAGCTTATGCAGGAGTAAAGTAAAGGTTGGTCAAAACATATCAACATGGAGTTGAGAGAAACATTCACACGTAAGCACAACAGAAGGCTAAATAGCACCTATTAGAGTAAGTCTGACTCCTTTACTCTTAAATATCTGGGCTATTTCCTGGGTTTTCGCTTCAATTTTAAATTACAAATTTTTAATTTTTAATAACCCCAAAAAAACTACTGAACTAGGATCAGTGAACATATAAAATAACAAATAAATTCCGAAAGATACCATAGCATCACTGAACTCATAGAATAACAGATTAAACAAGTAATCGATCTACAATCTCTATATTTAAAAGCACGAAGATATGAAATGAAATTGTACATAAAAAAGCATACTTGATCTACAATCTCTAAATTTAAATTACTTCTTTTGTATCAAAAATATTGAGAAGCTAAGAAAACATGAAAATAGAAAATGACAGGTAGCGGAATCGGTTGAGAACCTAGCCAGATTCTGAAACAGCATTGAACGTGATAGCCATAGGCAATCATGGAACCAACATCTACAAATCCGTATAAAAGGCTTATACAATCAAAAAGTGGCTGTGAAATAAACTGCAGGTCATCATCCATGAACCTTACAAAAACAATACAGAGAACATCAGCCATGGGATTAGCCTCCTGAGGAATGCATATATTACATTGCAGCACGCATAGAATGACAAAGATAATGAAGTGTCAAGCGTTTCCAAGAATTCAGAAATAAAATTTGAAGAAATTACTCAGATATAGAATGACAAAGATAATGAAGTGTCAAGCGTTTCCAAGAATTCAGAAATAAAATTTGAAGAAATTACTCAGATATAGCCTCCACCTTACAATCAGACAGGACTTCTGTAAAATTAACTTGCAAATTCATCACATTTGGCACAAGGCAGAACCTATCTAGCATTCCAGGTCATTTGAGGAATACTCAACTGATAAGGCAAAACTGGGTTGTATCATAAGTGTTATTGTCCGTGAAAACATTATTTACATAAGCACTTTAGCCATCCATCTCACATGCTCTGCAGATACGTGTACCCACTATAGAGAGAGTAGTCTTATTACTTTAGCAGCCAAAAAACTATAGTATAGCAAAATCTCGGCCTACCGTAGAATACAATCTATGTATCAAAATGCTAACAAAGAGAATTTGTTGTCTATGCTTGTAAATATACAAAAGAAACTCTCACAAGGAGTGAGAAGCACTAAGGCCCTTGAAACAAAATAGTTTCTATTCAGCGGAGTGTATTTTGAGCTACGGCTTGGCACAACTCATCCTCATAAAACAAGACTCTGTGAGAGGGCAGCGACCTTGATCCTGGGCGTGGCAAGCCGGGTGGCCTATTGCGGTATAATCGAGAAGCGGGACCCTGGAAGAGAGAGGCTGAAATTTGTTTCATTTCTGCAACTGAAAGCCTAGCCGGAGGCCGATGCTGATCATGTCTAGGAGCCTTTGGGGTCACTGGACATCGCATTAAAGGACCACTGCTAAACTCTCCCCTGCACATAAAAGTGTCACTTTGTTACTGATTAGCAGATTACTTGTATCTTTAATGGACTTCATAAAGCAGCAATATCCTTTCCAGTCTAAGCGTGGTTCATTAATTTACTACTTTCCTGAAAGCAATGGGTAAACTGATCTCTCTAAAACGGCCATGTACCAGAACTTCTTATAGCTGTAGCAAATCTAAAAGCAGCTAAAACGAACTTCTTAATTATGGTCTAACTATTGGTTATATTGGTAACTTCCCAACCTCAGAAATAATTCTAGACGAGAATCCTTTGATTCTTAATTCCAAAATTTTGAAGATCATGAAGAGCCAAGCGACCCGCAGCAGGAGCCAGGAAGGGTTTTAGAGGTTTATAAACCAAAATTTCCAGAACATGAAATAAAAAAACATATAACGTGTGTGAGAAAGAGAGATAGTTGTGAAGATGCTTGCAGGGTCACCAACAACGGTATAACAATATTTAGAGCTACCGTAACAGTATTCACTAAACAAATGTTTTATCTAAAATAGAAAGAATTATATGGAATTTTGAATGAGAAAGACTCAATTCTATGTGGAAAAAACGCTACTAAAACAGTCATCAAAACTCCTGGGAATACTTTTAAAAATATCATTTCAGTATACTCACTCCACAAAGGGCCAATGCTCGTCAGGTCGGGGCGTCATCATCTTCAGCATTTCTTGCCGAGATCTATCTGGAGTTGTGTAATTGAAATAACACTGCCTAGCTACAAGGGCCTGCATAAAATTTGCAGGATTCAAATAAAACCGAATGAAGAAAAACGTTCTATGTCCTGATAGCAAACAGATATAAATAGTAAATACTCATTTTCATTTTGGTATAACACAGTTAAAATAATTGGAGCGAGACAGGGCACTTACCACTTTCCTTAAACGTTGTGAGACATGGAAAACGGTCTTAAGTTGATCATGGTGAAGAAGACAAAGAATTCTAATCTGAAAGTCATAAATTTAACCAACTCAGCAGATTCTCGTTGACATGGATGCGTATATGTCATTATCGTAAAACCCTAATAAAAATACAGAAACAAAAAAACGAGAGAAAAACCAACTAGACTAAACCCTAAAAGAGAAAATGCAAAAGATTACAGACGAGGTTACCAGGAGGTCAAAAGGCAATGATTCGAGCCGAGATTCGACCTCAGGGTCTTGAACTCCTTCTTCGAACAAAGGAGGTGCGGAGTTGGTCTTGGGGGTTACAGGAGTAGAAGGAGTTTTGGGCGTTAGAAGAATTTTCTTTTGAGGGGACAAGTCGTGGTTCTTAGAGTCCTTTGACAGAGCGAGAAGCGGCCCCGCTGCTGCCCCATCTGCTCCTCCCCCTGGGTTGCCCTTATCACCATAATCCATGACCAGAACCCTCTTTCGCCCTATAGCAGTACAAGAAGAAGAGGCCCTTGTATTAATCCGGGCATCTCGAAGCTGCGCCAGGGCCCCGGGCTTCAGATACCTGTTGCTATTTTTATTAGGCGTCCTGGAGCCTTCCCTTCTCTTGGAACACGAAGAATAAAAGCCCTTCTTGGGCTTTCTGTTTTCGGCCACCAGCAGACCATTCAAGCTCCTGAAGGCAGACGGATTCGACCTCCCGACCTCGCCGCTCTGAGCATTGGACGACGGCCTGAATAAAGAACAAGATGAAGCCGATGGCATTGCTTGGTTTCGATCCGGGGATTTGCTGCTGCTGCATTTGCTCTTCCCTCGCTGCATGTCGACGCAGAATTTGAAGCACAAAATGCAAATTCGAAATGCAAACCAACCGGCTTATTATAATGGTGCCTACCACAAAATGGGCGCCATTTTTGCAAAAGGAAACCCCATCGCAACCATTTTTAACTTAAAAATTCTCCCGCTCGAACACATCGGACGACGAAACTTGCATGGTGCGGCTCTCGAGGAGGGGATCTCAACCGTCCGTTCTAGTCCAAACTGCAAATAACTTAACGCAGCCCGCTTTGTTTTTTTAATTTATTTATTGAAAGTCTATAAACCGTGAGCATATCTATCGCATCGAACGGCTACCTGTCGATTTTAATTTATGTTTACTTTATTTGCCGCCACTTGTAAATACAATTAACCATTTTAATTTAAATAATAAAAATATATATTATTTTATTATCTGAGGGAGCAAATTCTAAAAGCTGTAGCGATTTGACTTCGAAGTGAAGTTTATTAAGGCATATATATTTTATTTCTCTGGTTTTAAACCTATGACTTCTTAATAGGAAACACATGTTTTTAACCATTAGGCTCAATCAAGTTATATGTGGAGATTGAAGTGCTTATTTTATGCTCCTCTTCTCTTTTTGTTTTTTCCCTAACCTTTGCAATGTTAAAATTATTTGTTTTGCTGGTTAAATGGTTTGAGAGTATGTTGGGATTGAAGTGCTTATTTTATGCTCCTCTTCTCTTTTTGTTTTTTCCCTAAGCTTTGCAATGTTAAAATTATTTGTTTTGCTAATTAAATGGTTTGATATAATGTTAAAATGAAAAAAGTAGAATATGTAGGTTCATCATCAAGTTTGAAACACATCGACCAAGTGATTTACCTAAAGATCTCAAGCATCATATCAATAATCACAAAAGCAGCCAATCTGAAAATAAATACTATTTAATTTTAAAAATTAAAATTATTGTATAAATACTATTTAATTTTAAAAATTAAAATTATTGTATAATGTTTATATAATATATGGTTTAAAAAATGCTTGTATGAAAAAATGTAAAACCTAAAAAGTTTGAATTTGTAGGTGTTAAATTAATTGTTTAGTTGTAAAATTTGAGTGGGTGTATTTTAAATTAATTTTAAAGAAGTGATATTACACATTATTTTTGAATTTGGTAATTTTAAAATTATTGATTTTTTTCCAGAAGAAAAAGCGATATAGATTATATTAAGTCAATATAAAGAGCTACAATGTAAAACATATGAGAAGGACTTGAGTGGATATACAGTCAGATAGAGCTGGATCATATTGGAAGGATGTCATATAGCAAAACTTTGAGAAAGATGGATACATACAATGATTGCACATAAAGTTAGATGGCTGGAGATGAGCATGCTTTAGCAGAAAGTCAAATAGAGGGAGCAAAAAAGACATGATATGACGATAGTATTATGCCTGATAACCTGTGATAGCAGCATAGCTAGTGCAAATACTATGCAGGATGGAAGAGAAAGGGGACCTGGAATCTCTAAAAAATTTATGATTCCGCCATTTCCAGGCATGCCATAACGTGATAACTAGAAGGGGACGCCTTGCCTCACACTATGAGCACCACCAAAGGAAAGCTGCATGAACAGAGTCAAAAACATGGTGAGGGAAATCAAAATAAATGGCGGGTTCATACAAGATTTTCTGAGAAGAGTTGCACAGAAAGAACATATGATAGTTAGTCTCTTCTTTAGACTCGCACATTGAGCATCTATTGGGGCCATGCCAGCGCCGCTTTCTAAGATTGTCCCAAGAGAGATTACGGTTGTTAAAAACCAGCCAGGCAAAAAGGATCATTCTAGGAGGGCAGCCGGATTTCCAAAGAGCGACTGGGAAGATAGGAGGAGATATCGAAGACTTTGAGTAAATGAAGACAAAGTAAATGTCTTTTACTCTTGGAACCGCCGAGTTGTTTGAGGAGAACCAGGATAGATGATCAGGAGTGCTTGCACAAATAATCCCACTATCCTGTAATGCGGCTGTGAACAGAAACCATGAAGGGTGGAGATCAATTGGCAGACCGATGTCACTTGCAACCTTCCACGTGGGGGAGAGGCCATTCCAGTCTGAGATGAGTATATCCCACGTGAATATATCCAATCTGTGCAAGGCGGATAAAAGAACATCCGGGAAGGAAAGATCGCGTCTACAAGCAATGGGATCGAGGCCAATAAAGATCCTGTTACCAGTAAATATCCTCCATCTTAATCTTGACAGGAAAAACTTTTCAACTTTCCTGAAACTTAACCAGATAGCCGATCCTGTTTTAATGCCAATAGTGTCGTTTCTAAACCAGAATTCAAGGCAAATGCCCTTCATGTATTTTTGTCTGATCGTCCTGCACCAAGGACCATCGCCGAAGATCCCACACCAGAGAGATTTGCAAAGGAGAGCGTTGCCGAAATCCCTCAAATTCATTAAGCCCCATCCGCCCATGATTTTTGGCAATGAGATTCTATCCATCTTGGAAAGATGAAACTTCTTCTGTTCCGAAGAACCGCCCCAAATGAAGTTTGCTGAGATGGAGGTCATCTTGTTGATAATACTTACAGGTATAAAGAAAAGGTGTGCCCAATAAACTGCCAGCTGCAATAAAACGGATTGAGTGAGGGTGACCCTGCCCGCCATGGAGAGACTTCTGAATTGCCATGATGAAATTTTCTTGAAAAATCTGTCTGTCAGCCACAGCCAGTCATGTTTAGAATAGCCTTTTGCTTTTAGGTGGTAGCCTAGATACTTCAGGCCGAGCTTGAGCGGAGAGTGTTCTATACCGAAAAGCTGGGAGATCCAATTGACAGTCTCCAAATCTACATCGTTATGATATAGCACAGACTTTTCTTTGTTAACAACGAGGCCAGAAGCACATTGAAATCTGTCCAATATGACCTTTAGACAACTCCATGATGATCGGTAAAGCATTGCGAATAAGAGGACATCGTCCACGAACAGGTTGTGGGATGTGAAGATGTGCCTGCAGATTTTAATGGGCTTAACATTTCCATCTTCCACCGCTTTGTTAATATGGATACTTAACGAATTCATAGCCAGTATGAACAATAGGGGCGAGAGAGGGCAGCCCTGGCGCAGACCCCTTTCGGCTTGGAAGAAGGGAGAGGGGAACCCATTTACAATAACCGCATAATTAACATTCTCGATACATGCCATCACCCACCGAATGTTTTTTGTATTGAGGCCGATCTTTGCAAGGAGGCACTCCATGAACCCCCAGTCTAAGCAATCGAAAGCTTTCCTCAGATCAATCTTCATGATAGCCGCCGGTAAGCTTTGAGCATACATGGAGGAGAGGCATTCCTGTGTGTTGGCAACAGCATCCAGGATGTTTCGACCATGCAGAAACGCATATTGATCCTTTGATAAAAAGGTGGCCAGATTCCCTTTTAATCTCTCAGCAATAATCTTTGTAATAATCTTGAAAGATATATTACACAAAGAGATAGGTCTGAAATCGTTAAACGATTCCGGATCAGATTTTTTAGGGATGAGGGCAATCAGCGTTGAGGAAGTGATATGGTGAATATGACCAGACATCCTCGAGGCCTCCACCATGCTTAAGAGGTCGTGTTTGATGAGCTCATAGAAGTGAGTGAGAAATTCAATTGTCCAGCCATCCGGCCCAGGACTTTTGTCTTTCTTGAAAGATTTCAGGATCCCATGAAGTTCCTCTTCTGTCACAGGCTTATACAGCATCTCATTGTCGGCATCGTTGAACATTTGGGGAGTCGGATCTATACCCCACAGAATGTCGTGGAAAGCAGCATCATGCCTTCTGTTGTACTGCTTCCTGAAATAGTTAACAGCCTCCCTAGTAATGTCTTGTTGAGATACAAAGGAATCTCCGACTTCATTTTTTATATTCCAAATGTGATTTTTGTCACGTCGGGCACTTGCATACTTGTGGAAAAACTTGGTATTTTTGTCGCCTTCATGAAGCCAAGTAGCTCTGCTTTTAAGCCGCCAGAATGTTTCTTCTTGTTTGAGGAGCTCAAATTTTTTCCTTTCAAGGTCGTGAATTCTGCATTTCATAGAAAAAGAGAGGGAGGTAGAATCTGCATTTTTCAGAATGAGATCCAATTCCTGTTGAATAGAAATCATCAGCTTTTTATCTTCAGCCTTTTTTCGCGTCTCCCAATTCTTTACGGTCCTCCTTATAATTGCCATTTTGTCGCGAAAGGTAAGGAAAGGCGAAGAAGCAGATTGAGAAGACATCTCTTTCCAAGCTTTTACAATGAGCTCATTGAAGGCTGGATCCTGTAGGAAAGATCGATTGAACTTAAATGGATATCCTTTTTGAAACCCCTTCTCAATCCAAGAAAGCATTATAGGTCTATGGTCTGACACTAAAACATTCTCCACAGAAGACCGAGGCATGCCAAATTTGTCTATAAGGCTGATATGCACCAGAAAGCGATCAATCCGTTTTGCGATGTATGCCTTATCAGACCTGCCATTCGACCAGGTAGGCTTCATTTCTCCAGGGACAACGTCCACCAAATTCTTGTTTAGGAGATAGTTCTTTATGCAGTCTGCAAGTGAGTCTGTTTTCCTGCATTGCCCCCAGCATTCGTCAGAGCTCAGAGTAAAGTTTAAGTCACCGGCAATGATTAATTGATCTATATCAAGAATCTCTGAGGTAAAAAGTCTCCCCCAGAATGGAGCTCTGTTTTTATAAGGCGCGTAGATATTAAGGATATTGATAGGAGAGTCTTTTCCCCTGATGGAAGCAGAAATGATAATCCCCGCAAAGCATTTGAATGCTTTAGCTCTAATCCGAGCAGGATCCCAGAGAGTCGCGAGACCTCCCGAAAGCCCATTTGCCTCAGTAGCTACCATATACCAAGATGGTAACAACTTCCTGAAATATGAGATAGATGCCTCGCAGCTGTGCATTGTTTCTTGGATGAGAATGATCCCAGGTCTAGAGAGATGGAAAAAGCGCTTCAGCGTTAGAAATTTGGGGTCAACGCCAAGGCCCCTGATATTCAAGGATATGATGTGAGTCATTTAGATGACTCGCCAGCCACCTGTGCTCTAAGAGGCTGAGGATCCGGAAGACCATAAATAGGAACTTCAGTTAAAGAAAGATTCCTGACTCCACTATCGGTGACAGTGGTTCTCCCTCTGAAGTGTCTGCTGCCTCCGCGGGACTTTTTCCGGACAGTAATATTCTTCCCCGATTCTGGACTGATGATGGGAATAGCCTGTAGCCTAGGTTTATGAATAGTTAGGGGTTCAAGTTCAAGAGATTTTCTGCTAAGGAGGAAGTCCAGATCGCTATCAGACTGATTGATAGGCGAAGAGATGGGGGAGTTAACAGGGGTGACGGAAGGACAAGGGGCTTTTCCTTTAGACAGGGAGGGAGGATTTTTATCAGGTGAAGGGGGGGGAGGATGAGATGGGGATGGGAATTGATCCAAAAGAGAAATCAGTAGCATTCAGGGGAGCAGGGGAAGGGATCGCAGCATCGTTACGAGGTTCAGGGATAGGGCGGCAGTGGAAAGCCGGGGGGCTGTCTGGGAAGCTACCAGGCATAGAAAAAATAGGAGGGTCCTGTGAGGAGGTCCTAGGGATAGAAGGATCGGGAAGATGGTCGTCCAATAGGTCAGTGGAAGATAAGTTGGCCGAAGGATGGAAACTATGAACCTTTTGACGGAGGAACCTGTGTTTAAAGCGCTTATGCCCAGGACAGTTTTTGATCAGATGGCCTGTCTTATGACATGCAGCGCATCTAAAAGGAATGCCCCAGAAATCCAACCTCTGTTTTATTGGATTTCAGAGATCTGTGGTTTGTGCTTTTTGAATTTTTGACCGGAGAATCCACAGTTGTAGAATTTTTACACCAACGTTTCGAATCCCAAATGGGATCCATCATCAGGGAACAGAGAAAGATGATAAGAGAAAGATGATAAAAAGAAGAGCCACATGAAGGAAATAAATACACATGAGGGATGAAAGTTTAAAGGAACAGCACAGGTCGGCCAGAGAGATTAATAATGAAAACCTAATTTTATTTTAAATTAATATTATTTAATTAATATCTCTAAAAATAAAATAAAAACTTTAAACTAAAATCTGAATTAATATTAATATTAAAAACTAATATATAAATTAATATTAATATCATAAAACAATAAAAACCTAAAATCTATAATGATAATGATATCTAAACCTAAAATGTAAGTTAAAAATGATAACATAAACCCTAATATATAACTTAAAAATTTTTATAAGTGAAATATGATTAATATATGACTAAATGATTGTATAACCTAAAATCTATAAAATCTAAATAACATAAAATATATATAATAGAATTAAAATTAATAAAGCCTAATAACCATATTAGTCCCTCCAGGAAATTTCAATATATTCTGGGAAACCCCCTCTGTAGAATTTTTCTATGAGGACCCAGGCAATCCTTTTATCCTTTTCACCCAAAACCCAGGGATCAACATAGATGAATCGGCCTAGGGCGTTGCCAATCTCCTCAAGAGATTCCTTAGACCATAGTTCTAAAGGAAGATTTGGGAGCTTAGCCCAAATGAGATTGTTGGAAGGAGTATTTTTCAGTGGGTCGAACCCGATATACCATCTGTAGAGTGCAAGGAAACTTCTTTTAAACACCCAAGGTTTCTTCAGAATGGCATCAGCATCACCTGCAGCAAGGAAGTGAAAGCAATACCATTCTTTCATAAGATTAGAAATAACAGGGATATAACCTATAACAGGCTTCCAGTGAATGGCTATCCATTGTCTCATGTCTGCATCATTCATGGTAGGGAAGTGCCATCTACCAATGAGGGCAAGGTTTTGGAGGCTTTCAATCCTTTCTGTAAGGTGGGAGCTGTCAATTTTGATTGCTGATGGCGGGGCAGAAGTCTTTGCTGGGATGTGCGACTTATTATACCGGATATGAGGAGGATTATCCTTTTGCTCCGACATGTCTTTTCTATTAGAGGGGGCTGGTCTCCAATCACTTTTGCAATGAGCCGGTTTGACGGCCACCTCAGCCAGAGTATCTTGCCAACCGTCATGTGAGGTGGCATGCTCCCATGCCAATTCAGCCTCCATAGCGGCTTTTATGAGGGCCTCAGTGGCAGTCGAGTCAGAACCACCCTCCATGCGCAGCCAAAAATCTTTTCTTGGATTTGGCACGTATGAGGATAGAAGAACAGGAGAGGGTAGTACAGAGACCCTTTATTGTAAAGGGAGGATGAGGGTTGTACTGACACCGGAGGATAGATATAGAATGATCAAGAGTAGGTGGATAAAGGCACAAGAAACGCCTATAGGAATAAATGCAAGTACATGGGCAGGTGATGATCAGCTGAGAATGTCAGATGTGAAGAAGAAGGTTCGTCATCAGGCCTCCAGATCAGCATCTATAGGATATGTCAGAGATATGGAATTGAATTCAAGAGCAGTTCCAGGCATGTGAGGACCAAATTATCGATTCCCACAACCGTTTGAAAATTCAAGTGCCGGGAAAATCGTAGCCGAGTGAAAACCGGCCATCGTTTCCGGCAGGGAGGAACGGGAAAACATTACAGAACTCTGTGAGAGCTCGAAACCATGACCTCTGAGAAGAACAAACTACAGAGCAGAAGATTCATTACATGCAAAACAACAGCAATAGAAATGAAGGATGCACCACCATTCACCTATCCTAAATCTGACATCTTTACACGGCTTGTAGAAAACTATGAGGTTCCTAAATTTGTGCAAGAGTGCTTTTATCATCATAACATTGAACGGCGAGCGACCATGACCACGTTCGAGAGCGCCAGAGAACACGGGTAGCAAAACCAGTTCATCGTCGATTTGCAGAGGAAGACAAGGACGAGAGTCCCCCACTGCAGGAGAGGGGACGATACGGCACGAGGCCGAGAAAAAAACTCCCGGGGAAGAAAAAACCAGTGATTTATAAGATTTCAAATGACGTAGGAGTAGGCATGCATGCCGACATGTGTCCTGTCTGTGGTGAGCATGAGGGCGAGGTGTGCGAAAAGGAGAGAGAACAGCACCTGCTACATGCTAGCTCTGTAGCTAGAAGGAGGGCTAGAACGTGGCTAGAGGGAGGATTCCAGTGGTCGGAGCCTGGAATCGGTGACTGCAGACTGCTGGTTGGCTAGCTTCTCTCCGGTGGCAGCTGATTGGCCTGTGAGGCGGATGCTGCTGATTGCTTGATACTACGTCGATCCCTAGAGACGAGTGCTGGTTGGACCCGGTTTTGGCGCTCCCGTCGTCCTGCGTCGCTCCCGCTCCACTCATAATCGTTGAAAAAAAAAATTGAGTTTATATATCTTGAATTAATTTTGAGACAGTGATATATTTATCTTTTACTTATACAATTTTAAAAATACTTATGTACGTTAATGTAATTTTAAAATTATTGAGTTCATCTATCTTGATTTAATTTTTTAATGGTTATATACTTATTTTCTAGCTTGGTAATCTTAAAATTATTCATTTTAATGGATTTGTATTAATGTATCTAATGTATTTTGTAAATAACGTTAATTTAAATGGATTTGTGTTATTGCATATGTTTAATACATTATTTTAAATGGATTTGTGTTGTTGCATGTGTTTAATACATTGTTTGAATAGTTTAACATGAATGTAAAGGTTAAAAAAATTGAGTTTGCATATCTTAAATTAATTTTGTGGTAATCGTCTTCAAATTTTGCAATTTTGAAACCATTAATTTAGATAAGTTTGTTTTAATACATTGTTTAAATTATTTGACGTGAATTTTATAATTTTATGAATTACTATCTAACTTTGCAATCTCAAAATTAGATGTGTGTTAATGTCCATGTAATTTGATGGGTTTTTGTTAATGCAGATGTGTTATAATTATCTAAGTGTGTAATCTCAAAACTATTCACATTTTTTAATGGGTTTTAATGGGCTTGCATTAATGTCCATATTTAATGCAATGATATTCATTTAAATGGATTTGTATTAATGTTTATGTAGTATAATTATTGAAACATGGGTTTCAATGGGTTTTAGTTGGTTGTGCAATTTCAAAAGTATGAACACTTTTTTATGGGTTTGCATTAATGTTCATACTTAATGCAATAATATCTATTTAAATGGATTTGTATTAATGCTTATATACTTATTCATTGTTTAAATGGTTTCATATGAATTTGAAAATAAAAATAAAAAAAGTTTGAGTTTGTAAATGTTGAGTTAATTGTCTGACAATGGCATGCCATTTTATCTGTCAAGCATGCAACTTTTTCCAAAAAATAAGAGATCATTCTTTTTATTAAAGAAAATAAGTACAGTCATTGAGATCATTTCTTGCATCTTCAACAAACTAATGGGCACTGAAGAAAGGAGCATACATAGCATTTTGCCCATAAATAACAAAAAATGTACCCAAAACTATTTTCCTATTATAACTTCAACTGCAAACAAGATTCAGCAAGGACTTTAAAAATTGTGATAACCAGGACAAAAAATTCTATGCAAAACAAAGTAAGCCACCAAAGACAAAATTGACTGAACGGGAGAAAAGAAATAGATTAGATCACTAAGATGTGAACATGTATGCAGAGAATGACTAAACAAATTAGAAAAATAGAAGTTGATTGTTGGGAGGGATCGAGAAGTGTCCTCTCCCATGAATATGGTTATCCTAAAATTTTCCACAAATATTAGACCTTCGTCTTCCAATAGACATCTTTTGGATAAGGCATCAACCCTATAATTCAACTCTCTATGGACATGTTGAAAAGAGAGATGTTGAAAGTGTTCTTTCAAGAATTTAATTCTCTCCTTCCAACAAAGAAGATCTACAGCTTTGAGTTGATATATCCCTTTAAGCCACCCTACCACACACTGAGAGTCTCCTTGAACGTAAATTGAACCCACCTTTATAGAAGCAACAACAAGAAGGAGTGGGCAACAAGTTATTATCTTTGTTTTTGTGTTGGAGCCCAACCCCATATTCAAATAAATTAGCACTGTGATTTGTTCTGGGGTATTTATAATAGAGCCTCCACAACAAACTCCATTATGCTGAGCTCCATCAAAAAATCCAACTATGTCCGCAAAGAAAGCCAAGGGATAAGCGATAAGGCGTTGTGTTCTAGGTTTTTTCTAATTCAAATAGTCATGGAAAAAACCAAGAATCTGTGAATGATCCTTTGGATGTTGACAGGTTGATTTTCAAATATCAACTTATTACGAGTTTTCCAATTTCCCCAGGCCACATAAACTGGGAGGAACTTGTGATTTCCCATGTTTTTGTCCCACAAAGATAAGTAATGTTGAAAATGAAACAAGAAAATCATAATTTAATTTGTCCTTGAATTAAATTGTAATTCCACATCATATGACAACTTGTATTAGTTAACTAAGTTAATTTGACTTAGTTGGCTTAGTTAATTCGAGTTGAGGTTCTAACTTGAGTCATGTAGAGTGTCTCCTACTTTATAGGAGCCCTGGTTGATTTTATTTTAAGTTGTAATTAATTAATTCAGTTAACTGAGTTAAATTCAATTAATTTGGTTCCCACTGTTGGAGGAACTAATGGGAGGTCTAGTAGTGTGTTGTTGACTGCAGAGATCAACCAATTAACTGATTATTCACTCATAAATAACTCATGCATGCCAAATCTGAGAGTTACCCGGTTGAGATTGGAGTTCAAGGATAGTGTATTGTCAGTTGTATAATCATCCAAATTGTACAGGTGGTGCATGCAGTTAGAGAAAGGTATATGATGGTTTGCACAATTCCTTTGAGGAATTTCCCTAATTAATAAGGGGCTAATTCCCAAGGAAATAGGGACTTGGGAAATCAAGAAATCGGTTAAGTATTGACCTGGGCTTATGTAGGAAGTTGTGAGACAAATAGAGATATTGCAGAGGTTGCTCGGGCTTGAGCAAATCATTGTAATCTTCTCATATTTTATGACTAATGCAATATAAAGATAGCAGGGGTTTTTAGTTGTGGCTTTCCCCAGGAAATCATTGTGTAATGTGTTGATTGAATTCTTTCTCTTGTATGCTTCATTATTTTGCGATCGTTTAATTGTTTCCGCTGATGAGTAGAGTAGATTCAAGTCTATTGTTTTAGTATATTACAATTAGCAATTTGAATTTACAAGGAATTTCTACATGGTATGGGAGCATAAATCACTCTAGAAGAGGAGAATAAGAGTTTATCTTTTACAGGTGAAATCAAATTTACACTAACATGCTTCAGAGCTAGCAGGATGTCGTTCTATGGATTGAGACTCAAATATTCCCTTGAGGATAGTTCGACTATATTGCTTGGAAGGACATGATGGAGTAGCGTTGGAAGACAATTAACTTAAGGAATTCATAGACAAAGATATCCCTAAGCCTCTAGCAACTGATCCTCAAGGTCTGGCAGAGTGGAGAAAATGTGTTGTAAAGGCGAGAAGGATTATCCTAGAAGGAGTTCGAGACCATAATGTTTCGAACCTCCACTGTAAGGAGACTCCATGTGCAATATCGAAGGCCTTGACAAACCTGTTTCAAAACAAGAGTGACCACAGGAAGTTGGCACTGAAGGACAAGCTCAGGAAAATCAAGATGGAGAAGGACGACACAATACCAAAGTACTTGACCAAGTTCACCCAATGTCAAGATGAGCTTGGAAGTGTTAGTGTTACAGTTGTCGAAGATGATCTGGTCAACCTAGCACTTTTAGGTCTTCCCAAGAGCTGGCACAACTACCAAGATTCGGTAAATGGGAGGGAGAAGTTGCTAGAGTGGGAGTATTTGTGGTCTGACTTGGTGCAAGAAGAGATTCGGTGGAACACCAAAGATGGATCCTTATTCAAGCATGATGATGAGTAGAACTGTGCCTTAACTGGAAAGGCGAAGAAACAGAAAGGGAAGTCATCCCATTCTAAATCAAATTCCAGTCAGGGTGACAAGAGTGACTTGTCGAAGATTAAATGTTTTCACTGTCACGAGCTAGGACACTATGCCATGAAGTGTCTGCATAAGAAGGCCACGAGAAGCCCTTGGGAGGAGCGGCAGGTGAAGCTCTTGCTTCATAATTCGAGTTGGATTTCACCCTCATCACTTGCATGGTGACATCAGTGATGGGTAGTGTGTGGTATCTGGATAGTGGAGCCTCATTCCATATGACCGATAACAAATAATTCTTCATTGACTTGGAAGGACCTCCAGATGCACATTGAAATGGGAGATGATGGAAGGTATAGCGCAACCGACATCAGTATTGTTAATTTTCAGAGGGAGTCTGGTTCTCCTCTCACATTAAAAGATGTCATGTATGTTCCAAGTTTGAAGAAGAATTCGGTTTCAGTTGCTATGTTAGAGGATCATGGCTACGATATGATATTTAGCAAAGGAAAGGATTTCCTTTGCCACATAGCCTCAAGACAGGTGAAGCGGATCGGGGTTCAAGCAAAGAACCTCTATAAATTGGATGTAAAATACTATGTTGCTTTGAACACAAAAGCAGAGAAGGTGCAAAGCCGAGACATCAGTGAGTCATGGCATAGAAGATTGGGTCACTTGCACCATAGAGCTTTGAAGATCATTCAATAGATTTCTACAAGACTTCCCAAGGGTGCACTAGAGAAAAGAGATACATGCAAAGGGTGTACATTAGGGAAGTACACCAAAGCCACCTTTTATGATAAGGACAATCGAGCGCAAGCGATCCTTTAAATAGTTCACTCAGATGTGTGTGGACCATTCTCGACAACCTCCACGACCAAGCACAGGTATTATGTAATATTTGTATATGATTTCTCACATAAGTGTTGGATTTTCTTCATACGGAAGAAAGATCGCATGTTCTCTTAATTTTGTGAATATTAAAGCACTTGTTGAGAAAGATAGTAATAGGAAAGTGAAGGCCCTCAGGAGTGATAACAATAGAGAATATGCGTCGAATGAATTCAAGAATTTTTGTGCATCAGAAGGCATTCGAAGGGAGTTAATAGCACCCCATAACCCACAACAGAATTGGGTGGTTGAAAGGAAGAACATAAGCATTGTGGGAGTTTCACGGGCGATCTTACATGATCAGGAACTATTGTTGCACTTGTGGGTTGAAGCATGCAACACAGTTGTATACGTGCATAACATGAGTCCTCATAGGATTCTTGGGATGAGTACACCGTAATAAGCTTTTTCAAGTAAGAAACTAGATGTGGCACACTTCATGATCTTTGGTTCATCAGTTTATTTTCATGTTACCAAGGATGCAAGGAAAAAGCTAGAACCAACAACTAAGTTGGGCATATTTGCGGGGTACACTGATACACCTGACAACTATTGGGTGTACCTATCATCTCACAGGATGACAATGGTTCATAGAGATGTGAAGTTCGATGAAGCGAAGGTCGTGATATGTTCCCTTGAGAGGGAGCTTCAATTACATGTAGATGAGGATCTTTTAGCTCCAAATGAAGAACCTTAGGATGATGTGGAGCAGCCACATGCAGAGGAGAAAAGAGTGGAATCACCCACTCATGCAAAGATTTCCATAGATGGAATGAAGCGCACCAAATAGGCTGATAGATTAATACATGGTGCTAAAGAGAATGTGGGAGTACCCACATCACAACGCAGGCATAGGAGGTCACCAGATCAGTACACTGGCTACATGGCTCTAATGAGCGAGAGTGTAGAGATTGAGCCATCCTCATTTGAGGAAGCAGTGCAGCAACCAATATGGGTTGATACCATGGTTGAGGAGTATGACTCCATTATCATAAATAGTGTTTGGGAAGTGATCCCAAGACCAGCAGACAAGTAAGTGGTGAGTTATAGATGGCTTTACAAGGTAAAGCACGTAACATATGGGAGTGTGGAGAAAGACAAGGCCATATTTGTGGCCAAAGGGTTCTCTCAGGTGGAGGAAATTGATTACGAGGATACATTTTCTCTAGTAGCAAGGTACTCTTCAATCATATATATTCTTAGCACTTTCAGCGCAGATGGGATGGAAGATACATCAGATGGATGTGAAGACAACATTCCTCATCGGTGTGATTGAGGAAGAGGTGTACATTGAGCAGCCGAAAGGATTTGAGACCTTCAACAGAGAGTCACATGTGTGCAAACTCAAGCGAGTGTTGTATGGATTGAAACAAGCACCTTGTGCTTGGTACACCAAGATTGACAATTATTTCACCAGGTTGGGCTTCACCAAAAGTGAAGCAGATGCGAACCTTTATCATATTGTGGTTGAAGGTAAATTGTTGGTTATAGTATTATATGTCGATGATTTAATTCTGATAGATGATGTTACATAAAATTAAATAAGTTTGTAATTAGTAAGAAATTAGGCAAAGGGAATGATCAAAGGTCATGCCCATTCACCAAGAGGCACTCAGGGTTGTATTTATGACAGGGCCTGCCACAATTGTAAACATCGTTCAGTTCTTTAATAATATATACATGTATTTTTTCAATGAAATCATAATTATCCATTCCATTTGGTATCACGAGTAATCAAAGAATACATGATCAAGTGGAAGGACTCACCAAAGAAGAAACTTCTTGGGAGACAGAAGAATTTTGTCAACAACAATCGTCGTTACCTATGCTTTGACGTCAAAACATCTTTTCAAGGGGAAGGCAATGTTATATAAAATTAATTAAGTCTGTAATTAGTAAGAAGTTAGGCAAAGGACATGATCAAAGATCATGCCCATTCACCAAGAGGCACCCAGGGTTGTATTTAAGCCAGGGCCTCTCACAATTGTAAACATGATTTAGTTCTTATCCACTCCAGGTGATGAGAAGTTGGTAAAATATTGCAAAGAGGATATTACAAGATAATCTGAGATGAAGACCCTGAGGCTCATGCATTATTTCCTGGGTATGGAAGTATGGCAAGGATATGAGGAATTGTTTGACTCTCAGGGAAAGTATGCCAATGAGATATTGAAGAAGTTCCACATGGAGAGCAACAAACCCATGGAGACTCCTCTAGCAGTAAATTCGAGGAAGGAAGATGTTATTTTAGGTGAAGTAGTGGAGGCTACTATTTACAAGCAGCTTGTGGGTTCACTTATGTATTTGGTGAACATACAACCATACATATGTTTTGCAGTTAACCAACTTAGTTAAGCAATGGCTAAGCCAACCAAACTTTATTGGAAGGAAGCTAAACATTTTATGAGATACCTCAGAGGCACCACCCAATTTGGTCTTTGGTATAGACGAACAGAGGGAGTGAAGCTTCAAGGATTCACAGATGTAGATTGGGTAGGGAGTCCATCCGACAAGAAGAGCACATCAGGGGGAATCTTCAGTATCGTGTCAGCAACAGTTTCTTGGTAGAGCAGGAAGCAGAGATCAATTGCACTCAGTTCGGCAGAAGCAGAGTACATAGTTGCTAGTCAAGCAGTTTGTGAAGCTATCTGGGTGAGGAAGATCCTTGTTGGGTTATTTAGTCAGCAGATGGATCCTATAGTGATTTACTATGACAATCAAAGTTGTATTAAACTCTCTGAGAATCTAGTTTTTCATGATCGGTCCAAGCATATCAACATCCAATATCACCATCTACGATATTGTGTGTAGAGGAGAAACATGTTGCTAGAGTACATTCCTACAAAGGAGTGGGATGCAGACATCTTGTCTGAGGCACTGTCAAGAAGAAAATTCGAGTTCCATAGAGGCAGGATCAGGGTAGCAGATAATCCCTTTCTTGTTGAGAGGGAGTGTTGAAAATGCAACAAGAAAATGCCAATTTAATTTTGTCCTTTAATTAAATTAGGAATAAAATTGTAATTTCCGTCACATAACAACTTGTATTAGTTAACTAAGATAATTTGACTTAGTTGGCTCAATTAATTCGAGTTGAGGATCTGACTTGAATCTTGTATAATGTCTCCTACTTTATAGGAGCCATGTTGAGCTTGTTTTGAGTTGTAATTAATTAATTCAGTTTAACTGAGTTAAATTCAGTTAAACTATTTCTAATTGTTGGAGGAACTAGTGGGAGGTCTAATAGTGTGGTGTTGCCCGCAGTGATCAACCAGTTAATTGATGATTCACTCATAAATAACTCATGCATGTCATATCTGAGAGTAACCCAATTAAGATTGGAGTTCAAGGACAACGTACTATCAGTTGTATAACCATCTGAATTGTACAAGTGGTGCATGCAGTCATAGAAAGGCCTATGATGGATTGCACAATTCCTTTGAGGAATTTCCCTAGTTAATAGGGGTTAATTCCCAAGGAAACAACACAAGGAAATAAGGACTTGAGCAAGAAAGAAATTGGTTAAGTATTGGCCTAGGCTTGTCTAGGAAGTTGTGAGACAGGTAGTGATAGTGCAGAGGTTGCTCGGGCTTGAGAAAAGCATTATAATCTTCTCATATTTTCTAACTAATGTAATATACATATAGAAGGGGTTTTTAGTTGTGGCTTTCCCCAGGAAATCATTGTGTAATGTGTTGATTGAATTCTTTCTCTTATATGCTTCGTGATTTCGTGATTGTTTAATTGTTTCCGCTAATGAGTAGAGCAGATTCAAGTCTATTGTTTTAGTATATTACAATTAGCAGTTTGAATCTACAAGGAATTTCTACAAGCAAGTCTCCAAATAACCCAATGGACCTGAAACCTAAAGGTTAAGGCTCATAACGACTTCCTGCTATAGAGCAACCGCAAAATCACATTGGAGAAATAAATGCTCAGTTGATTCAAGCCCATGCTTACATAAAACACAAGCATTCGGCACCAAAAACCCCAAGTTAGGATAAGTTGTCCTAGTTAGGATTGTATTTTCCAGCGGAAACCAAGTAAAGCACTTAAGTTTTGGAGGATATCCCAAATCCAAATTTTTTAATTCCACCATTTAACCTATGATTCCATGTTTTCTGTTGTGATCGCTACATAGGCTAGCTTAGTAGAGGCTTGACATGTTGTTGGATTCTCTTGCCAACCAATGACATCCTTCCTGTCACTAGGAATGAGACCACTTTGAGATAATTTTTAGATGAATCCCTCCCACTTTGTAGCCATATTATCCTGCGGACCCAAATCCACCAAGATATTCCATCTTCCATCTTCCATTGAGATTGATTTTGGAGCCTGGCATAAAAGCATGACTCAACCTTGTTATTCCAATTGAATTAAGTTGATTAATTAGATCCTGTGATAATTTGAAGAAAGATGTTCCTCTAATGAAAAGTTCCACTCCTATCTTGATTTTATTGCCATCATCGAGGTTCCACACAAGCCATCTTTTTATCCAAGGCATAGTAGCTACCAATCCTTTCTAGATTTTTGATCCTCATTTGAAGGATGAGGATTGTGTCATCCAAATCCATTTTAGAAAGGGTCAGTTTTTCAAATATTTGTCTGCACTTATTGTGCTCTAGATACCCGCATTGATGATCACTCACCATGATTTTTTCATTTCCAGGGCCTAGTCGAACCAGTGAAGGTCCTTAAAGCCCCATTCTCCATAGGTTTTAGGCCTGGAAAACACCTCCCACTTTGCAAGGTGAAAGCCAACATGCTCTTTTCTACCAACCCACAAAAAAATGAAATTTTTTTTCCTAATTGATTATAGTTTAGAAACCTTTGAAAATGAGAGCCAATAAATTGGTATACTCTCCAATATCGGTTTTACAAGTGTCTTCTTACCTCTAATGGACAACCACTTGTAGCACCAATTGTCAATGCAACTCATGATGCGTTATTGCAGCCAATTCCAGTCCCCAACCATGTAATAATTTGTCTTGAGTCGATAACCAAGATACGTAATACCTTGCTCCAAAAATGCCACTTTGAATGGGAGAACAGTGATAATCCTCTCAGTGATACTTACCTTGGCTAATCTACATTTCAATGGCCACACAGAAAGAGTAAAAAATGGAGTTGAAAGTATGACATTCTCTAACCAATCCCTCTCCAAAGATTAGGATGTCATCCTTAACGAGAAGATGAGTAAGAAAGATGTTTTTGGAGATCTTAACACCTTCAAGGAACCCTTAGATTTTGCCTTGGATATCATCCTGCTTAGATTTTCAATAATCACAATAAATAACAATAGAGACAGGGGACTGCAAAAGAAGGAAGAAGAAGGAGAACCGTTAATTAGGACTGCAAAATTGACATAGGAGATACAACCTATCATCTAGTTAGTTACCTATAAGTCCAATCCAATATGTAATAGGATGTTGGCTTAAGGGGGCCAAACCCAGGTTCATAGTTGTTTGCGCCAACCAACAAAACCCTAACTATTGGCCCTTTCGACAACAACCTGCATGGCTGCAGTCTCACCCATAGCAGTATTGGGGGATGCTAAAACCAGATTTTTGCATCCAGAGATAGTGTGATAAGTGGCCTTAAGCTCTTGTAGCTCAGATTTGCATTTGCGCAGATCGGTATCCTTTTATGACCTGATGTTGTAACTCTAAGGAGATGGCTTCTAGACCTTCATGAAGGTTTACGATCAGTCTTTACAGACCCTAAAGAGGCAAACCATCCACTTTCGCGCACTAATTAATAGCCATAGATTTGCCTTCGTGCAGATCTACCCAATTCATTAGAAATCATAATAGAATTAACCCTTAACTTCGCGAACACAGATAATTACTTAAGACACGCATAAATATGATAGATTCAATAGGTTCACGCAACATTTATACATTATTCCACATAAAACATATTATAGAGCGACAAAACATAATATAAACATAATTAACAATAATACTCAAATGCAAGATATTTCTTCAAAATCATTCTTTATTCAGTTCTAGCATTCAATTTACATACTTCTTCACCCTGTGCACTCAGCTGCAGACTTACCAAGGCCTCCTGCGCACTCAGCTGCAGGAGCCTTCCCCTTTCGCCTAAGTACAAGAAACAAAACTTTCCTACCTTAGCACTTGCCCAAAACAACAATCTTCATTCAAATTTAATTAACTACCTCCTCTAGACTCGCTATGACTAAACTATATATAGCTTTTTCCAATACAATACCATGGTCCGCAGACCATGGGTGAGTCTCAAAACCGATCTATTACTTACCCAAACAAGGAGCTAAAACCCCTTTGACTCTTATCTAGTTGTGCGCTCTACATCCACATTTCGCAGAGACTTTACATTCTTTACAAAACTTTTACAAAACTGGGTTAAACTAACCCCAAGGACCCTATCCCAAAGGAAGCAATAATGCATATGGAGTATATTGTCCCAAGGGTGCGCTACTCTCTGATCCTTAACTCTTTTGAGACCTCCTTGCAATGCATGGAGGGTCTAAAGTGGCAGTGCGACCAAGTTGAATCCCATATCCTTCACTATACTTAGTTTAACGCGATCCTCCTCTGACTCTACGCGAACAGACCCTTATGGTAAAGGTATGACTTTGAGGTCCAAAGTCCGTTCTAGCTCAGCGACTGTCACGCTTCCTTGCGCTGGGCTCACTTGCACCCCACTCACTTGCCCAACACTCGCCTGAATCCTGCTGATTTGGATCTACAGCTCACGCAGATCCTTTTGGATGCTCCCGTGCGTCTGCATGTATTGTTACTCGAACTGCTACCACAAAATTGTTGTGGTATCTCTGACCTTTTCTCCGATCTCATCGAGATCCCCTTCTGTAAGGACCATTGGGTCGATGCACATCTATTTCTCAGATTTATTCTTCTTTCGAGATCCAACAGTCTGCTCCTTTCCATGCTTCTTTACTATGAAGGGAGTGCTTTGATCCTCTCCCCTGCCTCCTTCCTGTCATGATAGTTCCTGCTCATCCGTGTGTTGTGAAGTCGATTCTTTGACTTCTTTTGTATCTGTGCGTTCTTTCTTAGCATGCTCTTTTGCAGTGTGCTCTTTCTCCGCACGTTGCCTTAACAATAGCTTCTTTACTCTTATACTCAACTAGAGCTCGTGTTGCCTTCTGAGCTACTTCTTTTCGCTTATGCGTAGCAGTTGGTTGTGCAGTAGAACTTTTTGCACCTTTGTTGGTACCTACACCAAGCTCTGTGGGTTCGTGCCACTCCATTGGCAAACTCCCCACAATCTCTTGTACATATGTTTCTGATACTAAATATGGCAGCTTGTGCCATTGGTGCTTTGGTTCCTTCTGCGCCCTGATTGAAACAATGTGCAAATCGGCCTTGAACTCTACAAAGGCCGTCAATTGCTTGAACAAGGTTCCAGACAACCTTAGCGTCTGACTAATAATTATTTTAAGGTCCATCTCCATCAAGATCCATAAAATTTTCAACTCCTTGATCCTTTGTTGCCCACAGCGAAGCGAACTTTGCTGCTTCTAGTAAATCTTCCACCTGCGGAGGAAACTAGCTATCCTCTAGCAACTTCCATGCTACTAAGACTATTGACAACAAAATCCACGCATAGTGGAAGGGCTTGTTGTCCTCCTGAGCTTCGTTTCAATTCGCGAGGAACTCCTTGCACAGATACTTCACCCAGTTGTATTGAACTCCAGTTGCGCACTGGGCAGCTAATGATACTACCGGTGTTGGAACTTCGTCCGCGCGACACTTCCTCATGATTTTCCCACAAGAATCTGGGCGGTGAACTACACCGCTTAGTCCTAAATGGAGCGGATATAATATCCGTGCGACTTCTTAACGAGACCATTCGGCCTTCATCTTATCTGCTAACTCTTTTTCTCCAATTTTCCCTCCAAACTCCTTGGCAGGGTCCGCCCCTTTGTAGGGTAGCTTCGTTATTCGATGAATTATCATATATGTGATCGGGATGGGCTCCCCAATACATAAGCACCCATCATGCACTAGCACGAGCAACTGGCACATGCACATCGTGTTGATTATTGATCGGTGAAAACATGGCACACAGAGCACGTGCAACAACTCAGCCTGCTCAACACCTCTGACCTATTTCATGGGTTCCAACCATGTAACCCGAGTATCTTCGTAGTAAATATTCATCATGTACTTGCTAGTAGCCAAATGCAGGAATTTATCAAGGTCTACAAGATCCCAATCTTCCATCTTGAGCACTAGAATGTGCGCTAATACCGCGCCTTTGAATTCGACCTGTTCAGGCAACAGGGGCGTCGAAACCATGAATTTCCCATAATCTAGGTCTTTGGTAACTTTGGATTTTCTCTTCCGCAGAGGGATATACTCTAGGAGCCGTGTGATAGGCTCTCCCTCCTCCACACCTTGAAATTCTTCCTCCTCTAAATCAACCACTTTCTCTGACTGTTTATCATTTTTCTCCTTTTGTCGCACATCTGGGTTCTTTCTCGGTGAATGTCTCACCGACATCGACTTCTTCTGCTTCTCTTTGGCAACATATTGCTTCGGCCTAAGCGACATCGGCGCCATAGGCATAGTGGGTGTGGCTTCCATACTTGATATTTCAGGGCCTACCGTGTCAAATACAACAACTTCAGAACTTACAGCTTCAGTGGGATTTGTGGTGGTCATTTGCATTTGAATGACCTTCTCGTTCCACTCAGGTAAGGCAGCAAATGCTGGGCTTGACATGAAATCCTCCCAGAATTGATGACTCATAAACTTCAAATAGCAAATTACCCAAACAATTCTCAAAATGCAAAGTGTTCTTTGGTGGACCAACATGCTCAATTTATAGGAGGATTTGAATTAAAATCCGACCGTTCCCCCCAAAATATATATATATATAGATGTTCATAAATGGCACCTACCTACTCCTCCTAACTGTATTTTGGTCATCAAATCATGAATAGTAACTCCAACGGCTACTTTTGGACCAATCTACATAGTACCATCCTCCATGGCGTAGCCCATCCAACGTAGTTTCACCTGTCGCACTCTTGTCTTCCATCGCACAATCTCCCTACCACGATTTTCACTTCGTCGGGCAGCATAGTTTATAGTCCTACAATCCTTGCAGCTGCCTAGATTACTAAGACTGTCCTACTTCCATATAGTCATTGTGCAGGGGCAGGATCTTGTATGTACAACTTCAGCCTACTTGCGTTCACTTTTCCATGAAATGGTTCCCCATTTAGCTCCACGAGCTGAACTGCGCCATCATCCGTGATCTCCTTAATGACATATGGCCCAACCAGTGCATTTGAAACTTTCCTGGAAATTTCGTGAACTTGCTGTCATATAATGGCACTAAATCATCTACCTTAAACATGCGCAACTTAATATGTCAATCATGCCATGCCTTCTCGCATTCCTTTTGCACTTGCTGGTGAAATCCTGCAAGAAAGCGGTCTTCCTCTAACTCCATGATCTGAGTGAGTCGTTCCTCCAAGATCTTGCTATCTGCCATCTCTGTCAATGCTGCAATATGTAAACTTAGGACAATATACTCCATATGCATTACTGCTTCAATTCCATAGACCAACCTAAATGACCTTTGACCTGTCAACTTCTTGCAGGTCATCCTATAAGCCCATAAAACAACAGGTACGCGCATGTCCTAATCATTCCTTTGTGCGGTGCAGATATTCGTCAATGCATGCTCCAAAATCTTGTTAAAATCTTCCACCATTCCATTCGCTTGTGGGTGATAGGGCGTGCTCTTCTAATGATACACCTGGAATTATTCAAGCATTGCGCTAATCGTTTCATTCAAGAAATGTGTACCCCTATCACTCATCAATATCTTAGGGCATCCAAACCTTGTTAAGACATATTCAAACAAAAACTTCATAACAGTGGCTGTTGTACAATCCTTCACTAGTTACGCTTTCACCCACTTGGTTAAATACTCAGTTGCAGTAATGATATACCACGCACCTGTCTTCTTTCCTGGTGGTTGTATTGGACCTATAAAGTCAATGGCCCATTTATCAAATACTTGCAAGAAGACCTGAGGCTTTAAAAGCAATTCATCCCTTCACAAAGGCTTCCCGTCTGTTGGCAAGCATCGCACGCCTTGCAATATGCCTTAGAATCCTTGTGTAATGTCAGTCACCATAACCCAACACGCAAAATTTTATGCGCGTCGTTTTCCCAACATAGTGACCTCTTGCCACTCCTCCATGGGCTTCAGCTAGGATACTAGCGCATTCAAACTTCGAAAGATACCTTCGCAATATCTCATATGTTCCCATCTTATACAAATGACTGCAATCATTGAAAAATCCGTAGTGCGAACTACTAACTCCTTCTTTTGTTGAGTGGAATAACCTTCCGAAGTTGTTCCTGTTGTTAAAAAATGAATGATATTGGAAAAATGATCGTCCACGACGCGCACCACAAAGAGTTGCACAATCGGCAGTCCTTCCTCCAAACTACTTGGTTCTTCACCCGTTTCAATCCTCGATAGATGGTCTGGGCCTGAATTCAGCCTTCCAGGCTTCACAATCACTTCAAATTCATATTCCTGGAACAACAGTAACCTCGACATATCTTCCCCCCGATATAGGCTTATTGACCAGATACTTTAGCGCAGAGTGATCTATATACATTTTAAAGTGTCCACCCAACAAATAATGCCTGAACTTTTGCAACATGTAGACCATTTCCAACCCTTCGCGCTCTATAGTGGAGTAATTCTTCTCAACTTTGGATAAATTTCTACTCACGAAAGCTATCAGATGATCAATCTCTCCCTCACTTGTTTGTGTTAATACTTATCCTAGCGTAATACAAGAGGCATCTACATGCACATGGAACTCCTTCTTCCAGTCTGGAAATACCAAAATATGTGTTTTCACCATCTTTTGCTTCAATACATCCAAACTGCGTTGACAATCCTCATCCCAGCAAAACATTGCATCTTTCTTTAATAATTTCTCCATCGTGTGGGTATCTTAGCATATGCCTTGATAAACTTTTGGTAATACCCAGTGTGCCCCAATGTCACGTGTAGCTGCTTCACATTCCTAGGAGCTTCCAAATTCACAATTACAACGATCTTCGCAGGATCCACCATCAATCCTTGCTTACATACAACATGGCCGAGAAAAATTCCAAAGGGCACATAGAATATGCACTTCTTCAAGTTCAGCGCGATCTGATACCTTCGACATGTATCCAACATAAGGCACAGACTCGCAACATGGCACTTCACTAATCCAAACACAATCCAATCGTCAAAATATACCTCCAAGAATTTATGAATAAACTCTTTGAATGCAGCGACCACAACCTCAGAAAATATTGCAGGCGTGTTCTTCAATCCGAATGGCATAATTGTATATTGAAAGCAACCTCATTTAGTCATGAAGGTTGTTTTTCTTCGATCTTCTGGCACGATATTTATTTGATAATATCCTGAAAATCCATTAGTGAACGAATACGCCTCCTTTCCGCCAACATTCTCTAAGACTTCGTCAGTAAACAGTGTTAGAAATAGATCATGCACAGAAGCATGATTCAAATATCTTAGATCTACGCATATACAAATATCGCCTTTCTGTTTCTTTTCTTGGACCACCATTGGGCTTACCCAATCTGATTCCTTGACTGGCTTGATAATACCGGCATCCAACATCTTATCCAGTTCTTGGCGTACCTTCTCTTTATATTTGGGATTTAGCCGATAAGGCCTCTACTTAACGGACTTCACATCCTTCTTCAATGTGATCTTCATAACACCTAAATCTCTAACGACTCCTTTCACGTCTGAAAACTTCATTGGGAATCAATCTTGGTACTTGTGCAGCAGCTCAGCTACCTTTTCAACCGTATCTTTGTCCCAATAGTCATCGATCTTCATGAACTTAGGTTCTTCTTCAGAGCCAATGTTTACTTGTCGAGTTTTCAAAGGTTCTGATACATCCGAGTTTGACACCTTTGGTCCTTTGACTTCGCGTTGTCCTTCTATTTCTGGAATGGTAATATTATGCGGATCATCTTCTTCTTCTTCAGTAGTCACATTGTAACAGTCCAATGCATAGCGCAACTGTGTACTCCAATCTGGCTGAGCCCATTCTACCGGTTCCTTCTTTTGGATATAGTTGCTTTTATCTCTTGTAGCACCTCATCGATGCTCTCAAACCCATCCTCAAAGCCGAAGGTTAATAGAAAACTCTCCCTTAAGATGTTCCACTGAGTTGTTCCATGGCGAAGTTCTGTATCTAGATACCAGTTCATTGGGATGGTATCTAAGGTGTGACAAAAAATGTGCACCCATTCTAGTTGTGGTTCTATTCCCCAGACCTTTTTCCATCGTGCCAAATGATCGCGCGGATCATCCTTCCCACTATATTTTTATGTCATTCTAGTATTATCATACCCAAACCTTAACTTCATCATTCTTCTGTATTCTTTCCATCTAGCAAAGTTCTACTTGTGCGTACCCCACCAACGGGCGGGCATAGCGCGCAGCGCCAATTTCAGTGATTGGAAGTGATGTTCTTTTGGTACTTCCCTTTCAAATTCATCCAAAAATAGCTCCACATTAGTCAAACCATCATAATACGAAAGATTTCTTACCTCAGTTGAGACACACCGTAGCGACTTGATCATCATATTGCAACGGAGTGTAGATACTTCATGTAACTGATTCTACCAATGTTCAAGCTCTTCATGTGAATCTAAGGTGCAGGAGCTAGCCCTGTCCCACATAGTTCGTCCATCAGCTATAGGATTGATACAATCCTCATCTCACATTGTTATCTTGTATATATTATCCAAATCATCATCACTTTCTACATAGTGGCGAATAGGTTCAGTATAACGCGCTCTTTCTGCAGGGTCCAGTGGCACTGCAACCCTGACCGACTTCTTCTTAAATGTCATCTTTCACTTCTTCAAGTTGATTACCATGTTCATATCAATAGCCCAGTCAATCCCTAGTAGCACGGGGTATGGATTACTATCATCCACTATTTCAATGACCTCAAAGTCAGCCAGCACGCTTGCACCCTTAATGTCCATCGTTACACCATATAAGCGCCCCATTGGAATAATCTTCTGTTGATTTTCTATGCGCAACTGAATAGGAGACCACTGCAGCGCAAGTCTCCCCATCCTTTCCCACATCTTCTTAGGTAGGAAATTTGCATCACACCCTAGATCTAAGATTACCTGGTCCATTTCATATTCGCCTATCTGTACAGTCAACCTCATCTCGTGCCCCATTCGCATCTTATGCTTACCAATATTTCTTACTGTGTGTTGTTCAGTATGAGTCTTTTCCTTATTAGCGCACTTGTCTATTAACTCTTGCAACCCTTCTACTACTTTCTGATTGCGCAGAAGCTTCATACAAGTCTTCAGAAAAGTAGCTAGTACTAAAGGATCTACTTCTTGCGTCACACTAGTCTTTGGCATTTTCTCATGACTTCCTAAGGTAGAGGCCTCAACGAAGTTCTTTTTGGCTTCCATGAAGGTTTCTTTAGCGTGATTAAGATCAAAATCTACTTCCTTCTCAACAGCCTTGTGCACCCATCTGTCTTCCTCAGGCTACTTACCTTTATCTACACCAGTCGCCATGCCACTTCTCAGTACGATATTTATGCTCTAATCTTCTTCGTGGGGCTCATCCCTCATCATTTGAATGTTTTGCATAGGCTGTTGGGGCTGTGCCTTCTTTTCTTATATCTTTGTCATAAGGACCAGGCATTCCTCTATGACATGGTTAAACTGTCGACAATATTGACACGAGGGATGCGTGGGGTTTGTACAATCTTGCGTGAAGTTCCCTGCTTCTCCACAATTATAGAAGATTACCTGCCCATGCCCTTAACCTGGTCCAACGCCTCTTCCTCGTCCTCGGTCTTGGAATCCTCCACCTAACTCCTATGCCCTGATCCTGAGGCTGGTTTTCTGTCTGCATCCTGTAGGTAGTGGTTCTATAAATCATCAACTCATAACTCCTACAATGGTGTTCATCGTGTCCTACAAACTTACAGAAATTGCAAAACAATTGTTGAAGGGTATGTACAATTTTTTGCAATAAATGGCAGTTATCAGTAGCATGTTGTCCTGTAACCTAACAGATAGCGCACCATAGCGCGACTCCCGCACTCATCCCAACATTATTCTATGGTTTCAGGGGAACAAGCCCTCCCCCTATAATATATTTCTTATAGACCGGGCAATGATCTTTATCATGTCCATGGCTCTTACACTTCAGAAACCACACCTCAGCGCGCACCTCTGGCTGAGCTTCCTTTCCTTTATTCAAGATCTGTAACTCCAAGTGCAGGCTTTCTAGTTGTGAGTGAATCTATTGCACTCCAAGGTTCGTATCTTGGATAGGCAAGACATCTAGCCTCATTGTGATCTCCAAGGCTTCCGTTTGTGTTTCTATCTTCTGTTGTGACAGAGGTACTCTTAAATGTGGCAAGAGCGACGCTATAAACAAGTCGCGATGTTGGGAATTTGTGATTACCATATTGGCCTGCGTGATCAGGCACTTCAACCTATGATCAAAGTCCCAAGGCGTCTCATCTATCTTCTATCAGATTTCCTTAAATTCAATTACCGATTGTGCCTTTGACTCAGGCTTACTGAACTCCCGGTTCAGTGTTAGCTGGGTATCTGCCAACGTCGCACTGGGGATATCAGTGCAATACTTGATATACCATGTTAATGCGTGATTTTGTAAGGCTATCACCATCTACGCTTTCTTAATGTTATCACCCATAATATATTGTGTTATCCAAACACCTCCTGCTTCAAACCAAAACTGTTATGGATCTTCGATCCCTGTTCCTTTAAAAATAAACATCTTCATCGCGTTTGCCATGTTGAATGGTGGAAATGGAGGTGGCAGGGGGGTGAAGGTGTAGGTGTATGAGGTGGGGGTGGAGGTGGAGGTGGAGTGGATGGATGAGGTATCCTTGTAATACCCTGCGTAATTAACTGAACTGCACTTCGCGGCGTAGTCAGCACCGTCCCTTCGTCGTCACATGAAGGGGGTTCAATGAGCAGACTATATTCTGGGTTGGATCCTCTGTTTCTTCTAAAGAATCTCTTGCTTTGCGTAGCCCCAGACATTAAGGTAACTACATAACCCTATTTTCACATAAAAACATTTTAATTGCAGTCTTTAATGATTTCAGATACTTACCTCGCGGTCCTTTAAAGAGACTTCGTTCCGCTTTACTATAGCCGATATTCCTGTCGATCGAGAAATAAGTCACAAAGCTTCCCAATGTGCGATCGTTCCAGTGATCCATAGCCCGCGCGATATTTATTTCTAATGCCTCTAAACATTGCACCAGCTCAGGAGTCCACACTATAGGATTGTTAAGCCTCGACGTCCCTTGACTATCAACCAATTTAGACAACCATTCATGAAATTCTTCAGGGAAGAAATAGAAGAACACGTCGATCACATCTATGTACAAAAATCTCTGCAACCACTGCTTCTTGGATAATTTAGGGCTCTTGTTCTCTTGAGTCGCGAATGCATGCATGTTTCGATCGATCCACTTGTCAATCTCTTTCTTCATAGGGAACCATTTATCGCACATATCTTAGATAGATCTCAGTCTCGGCAACAAAACCATTTGTTGGCTTAAGGGGGCCTGACCTAGGTTCAGAATTGTTCGCCCCAACCAACAAAATCATAACCACTGGCCCTATCGGCAACAACTTGCATAGCGCAGGCTGCAGTCTTACTCGAAGCAGTATTGGGGGATGTTAGAACCAGGTTTTTGTATCCACAGATTGTGTGACAACCGATCTTAAGCTCTTGTAGCTCAGATCTACCTTTGTGCAAATCAATATTCTTCTATGACCTAATGTTGTAACTCTAAGGAGATGGCTTCTAGACCTTCGCGAAGGTCTGCAATCAGTCCTTACAGACCCTAAAGAGGCAAACCATCCACTTTTGCGCACTAATTAACAACCCTAGGTATGCATTCGTGCAGATCTACCAAATTCATCAGAAATTATAACAGAATTAACCCTTAACTTCGCGAACACAGATAATTACTTAAGACACACATAAATATGATAGATTCAGTAGGTTCAAGCAACATTTATACATTTTTCCACATAAAACATACTATAGAGCTACAAAACATAATATAAATAGAATTAAGAATTATACTCAAATGCAAGATATTTCTTCAAAATCAATCTTTATTTAGTTACAACATTCAATTTATAGACATCTCAGTCCTGTGCACTCAGCTGCAGGGGTCCGCGCACTCAATTGTGGACTTACCTCCTGTGCACTCAGTTGCAAGAGCCTTCCCCTTTTGCCTAAGTATAGGAAACAAAGATTTCCTGCCTTAGCACTTGCCCAAAACAACAATCTTCATTCAAAGTTAACTAACTACCTCCTCTAAACTCGATATGACTAAACCATATATAGCTTTTTCCAATACAATACCATGGTCCACAGACCATGGGTGAGTCTCAAAACTGACCTATTACTTACCCAAACAAGGTGCTAAAACCCCTTTGACTCTTATCTCGTTGTGCGCTCCGCATCCACATTTCACTTAGACTTTACATTCTTTACAAAACTCTTACAAAATTGGGTTAAACTAACCCCAGGGACCTTATCCCAACATAGGAGGAGTTGAGAAATAATAGCTAAGATGGTAGCATTGATTGCTCTTAAAACCTTACCAGTCATCCATGCATCTTCGACAACTTTCAAAAGTTATGGACTGATTAGATCAAAGAAGGTTAAATATATCTCGACTGTCCAACCATTTAGCCCCAGATTTTTATCTCTGGCAAAGAAATTGAGGACTAATTTGAGTTCATCCATAGATACAGGTTGACCAATCCTTGATGATTCCTCCCTTGTAAATAATTTAGGAATTTTTTTGAGAGCTTCAACTGTTCCCGAGTATTTTCATCACCCGATTCTTTAAATAAACTAGAAAAGTGAGCCCTAGTTGCCGATTCCAGATCTCTCTGAGAATATAACAGATTTCCTTCATTATCGATAATGTCCCAAATGGCATTCCTTTTTCTTCTATGGGAAACATAATTTTGAAAAAAATTGTGTTTCTATCACCCTACTTAATCCAAATAGCACGACTTTTTAGGCGCCATCTTTCTTCTTCTGCTTCAAGAATTCTTACCTTCTTTGCAGCCAAGGAGCAAAGGGTACCTTTGATATCAGCAAAGAAACCCGAGGAAATATTTGTAATTATTATTAATCATCTTCTCCAAATAAATAAGCTCATTCTATTGATCCCCTAGATGTTTCCCAACCCAAAGCTTGAATTATTTTTTGATATATGACATTTTTTAATTACCATATCTCCATTGCGGAACACTGTAGAGGATTAAATTTCATCTAGCAATCATAGACTAGGGCTCGAAAGGAATCCTCTTTTAACCATGCGTGGTTAAATTTGAAGGGATTCCTTTATTTCAGGATATCGAAGATATGTTGGAGGCCAATCGAAGAGTGGTCTAATATTGAGTCATGGAAAATCCAAGATTGGTATCTTCCACTTTATAGACCAAGGAGTCAACGAACATAAATATATCTAATAGCTTGGCAACTCCCTCAGCCCTGGTTTTACCATTGCTCCAGGTCAGTCCCATTGTATAGGGACGAATATCAACTAAATTGGCATTTGTAATCTATTGAGAAATCACAAGAATAAAAGGGTCTCGATGGGAAGCTCCTCCCTAAGCTTCGTTAATAGAGGTAGTAATGTTTAAATCATCTGTTAGGATTGGATTTTAAATATTGGGTAATCCATTTTGAATAATATAGTTCCAAAAGTTATCTCGGTCCTGATATGGACCATGGAAATTGAGAATAGTTACTCAATCATCAAAGCCTCTTAGAGTGCCTTCCAATAATATTCAAGCCATGGAGGATAATAGTTGAAGAGAGGCATCCCTAGGATTCTACAACACCAAAAGACCCCAGAGCGACCAATTGCACCGACCGCACATATACACCATTCCGCTAAAATCTTTATGAGGAGTTCTCTAGATTTGTATGCAAAAACCATGGTTTCTCGAAAGAGAATAATTGATGGTCTTTGAGACATGACCAATCTGCAGAGGGCTCGGTGCTTGGGAGGCCCCTGGATTTTTAGTGATACAATGATCATGGGATACCCTCAATGGAGGGTTTAGATGCTCTAAGGGTTGTAGAAATATCGTTTGGAAAAGAAAAAACTTTAAGCAGATCCCCTTGAGGAGAAATATCTATGTCTAAGTCCTTCTTAATAAGTCTTTTCTCCCTATTGTGACATTCTGAAAATTAGGAATCGTTTCCAAAAGGGAGGTAGATGCATAACAAGGACCAAAGTAGGTTGGAATGGATACATGGTTGAGAGAAGACAAGGATGAAAAGTCCACAGATATTGAATCCTTCGCACTGTAAACCCCTCCCAAAGGTTCAGATAAAGTTAAAGAGGGTCCAGTAAGAGGAATAATAAATGAAGAGGTGGGAGGGCCCAGGCATGTAGAAAATAAGGAGGGTCGAGCTATGCCTCTTGAACAAAGAGTTAGGTTTGTAAAACGTGTCTCTATAGATTTGATAACATCTGGTGAAAATATATAACCAATACTATCAAGAAGAGAAATATCCTCGGTAGATAGCATGTCAAGTAGCTTACTAGAGATTGACTCCATATTGGCTTGGGTTTGAGAAGTGAGGTCCCACATCTTTCTTCATTTTAAGCTCCTAACTTTTCCAAATGAGTTGTTGTCACATCCAAAGAATGCCTTGTGAGGGTCATCATTCGCATAGAGTTGACAAAGGGTCACCTTAGAGTTCTTGGCTCCATTTCATAGCCAGGAACCAATGAAGTTGATGCGGTGTAATCCACCTCCAAAACCCCTTGATTATTATGAACAAAGTAAAGGATCCCCAGTGCAGTCAAAGGGGAAGGAGTCCAGTGATACCCCGCACCTTTTATTTGAGCCCTGTCGCCTTCCAAAGATAATCCTACATGTGGAGTGAGACCAAGAAATGAGAGGGTTGAGGCTAGAGCCATTGGGTAAGGATCTTTGGGGAAATTTTCCTTATGTGAAGGAAAACCAACCTTGAGATATCCAATAAGATGGCAAATAGAACATCTAAAGGGAACCTTCCAAAAATCAAGTGTTGAAAAAATGTAGCAAGAAAGGGTTAATTTGACTTTAGCCTTAGTCAAATTGAGTAAATCAAATATCCACACTAGCAACACAACTTGGAGGCACTTAACTTGTGTGACATGGCTTTTGTCACTCAATTAGATTAGTAAATTCGAGTTAGAGGGCTTGGAGTTCAAATATGCATGTGTGATTGCTAAATTTAGTAATCCAGTTCAGTTATTTTCAGTTGTGTTCAGTTAACTGACTTCTAACTATTGTTGGAGTGAGTTGAAGATTAGTAGTGCAATGGGACAATAGTCTAATTGAGAGACCTGCCAATTAACTGATCAATCATCCCAAAATAGCTAGTGTATGCAAGGAATTTGAATTCCTAAGTTTAAGTGGAGATGAAAAGGCAATATAACCTCAGTTGTAGACTAGTATTGAGTGCATAGGTGTTGCATGTATTAAATGATCAATCCTTGGGATTTGTACAATCATTTTGGAGGAAATTCCTAAAAAACAGGGGCTAATTTCCTCACGAATTGCGCAAGGAAATAGGAGCCTGAGTGAGCAAAGAATTGGCTAAGTGTTGGCCATAGTTGTTTATTAAGCAGAGAGAACAATTATTCTTTTGTAGGTTGAGCTCAAGGCTAGAGCTAGCAATTGTAATAGATTCTCTATTCATTTGATTAATGCAAAGAGGCTTGAGGGGTTTTCCCAGTTGGGTTCCCCTAGAAATCACTGTGTATTTGTGGTTTTGCTTATTGCATGTATATGCATGTTGTTCTAAATTGTGAATTTCATTTCACAGATCAGTAGAGTAGAATTGTGTCTCTTGATTTTAGATTAATTTCTCGAGCAGTTGCAATTCTATCAAATTTCTACATCGAGCCTCTGACAAAATGTATGGTCCCCCATAGATATTTCTAGCTCCTCATGAAGCCCCTTCTCCATGTCCATCTCGACCAAGACCCAAAGAATTCTTTTATCGAAGGAGATAAGGGACATCTCATCAAAATATATGAATATGCCAATACTATTTGTAACCCTCATTATAATCTACTTCGTCCACAACTCGAGAGGAAAACCAACCAAATTAACCCCTGGATATTGGGCTTTCAGTTTTTCCATAAGGGGGTTGAAGCCTGTTGACCAACACCAAATCCATAAATAGCCACATCTAAGAACCCATGATTTCTACAAAATAGTTTGGAGGTCACTTTCATGCAAAAAATGGAAGTGAATCTAGTGATTCATTAACAAGCTGATGTTGCGACAATAACCAACAAGGGGATTCTAGTGGGCTGCTAACAAGTTTTCAACTGATCCATGTTGAGATAAATGTAATAAAAATGCCCCATCATAGACCTAGCAAAGAGACTCTAAGCTCTACTCCATTCTATGTCTACTCCTAAGGACAATAGAGGTTTTTCTCGACAGGGTTTTGGCGGTTTAGTGTGTCAATTGCCTCTAGCAACCTTACATGTTGAGCTTCCCAAAGCAGTGGATAATTCGACCACATGTGGCTTGATCTGAAATCGATCATAAATTAAAACTGAAGTAGAATTGATTAATTGCCATCAGTGAATTTGATTATTAACCTTAAGTGCTGAATGTGGAAGACTGAAGGAAAGCAGTTGATTTAAGACTGAAATGATAACTTAAGAAACATAATTAAGCTTAAATTTGTAGAATAAAATAGAGATACCATACAATGATATTGATTACGGAGTTCGTCCCTGATGGACTACGTCTCCGGGTCTGCTTTCAAGATGGGCGACTACTTTATTAGGATTGAATCTGAGAAGGTTGATTACACAGAAAATGAACCAAACTGAATGTGCACGTAGGCACTTCTAGTCTCTATCAACAGAAAGCTTGTTGAAAATAGCAACAAGAAATGCTAAAAATAACATTGTTATAGATAGCATTTCAAGATATATTCCAATTTTAATTTTTCCTTGAATTAAAATTCGAATTTAGTCTCACCAGCTATTTGAAAAATAATTAATTAATTCATCTTAAGTTAATTAGTTGGTGAAAATCAACATGAAGTTTTTGTGAAGACATGCAACAATTATCCCTTTGATTGAGGAAGTTATCCCTTAATTAAGGAGATAAGGATGAGTTGTAATTAGTTAGCTCAGTTAACTGAGTTAAGTCCAGTTAAATTAGTTCCAAACAGTTTGTGGAACTAATTGTGAGTTCAGTCAATTAATGCATGCATGCATGCAACTAGTGTTCTCCAGATAACTGAATATTCTCTCATAAATAACTCATGCATGTCAGTTCAGACAAAGACCCAGTTGAGATTAAAGGTAGGGACAATGTACTATCAGTTGCTAGAATATTCCCATGTGAATATCTCTTGCATGTAGAAGGAATTCATTCCTTGAGGATTGCGCAGTTACTACAGAGGTCAGAGTAGTGTGTGAGGTGAGAATCACACAAGTGGCAGTTGGAGGACCCAGGAGAAACTGCGCAAGGAAATAGGAGGCTTGGAGGACTGAAGGAAGGCATATGTGTTGTCTATTTTGTCTATGAGTAGCAGTGAGGGATTGTACTGAGAGTTGGATAGCTTGAGAGATAAAGCTTTATGTAATCCTAAGATATTTCCACTTGTATGATAATACAGATAGCGGGGTTTTTAGCTGAGGCTTTCCCCAGAGTATTCTTCTGCGTTTCATGTATGATTGAATCTTCTTCTCTGTTATATGTGTTTTGTTTGATCTTGCTCAAAATCGATTAAGCTTCCGCAAGTTTGATTGTAGAAGTAGATTAAGTATTTTTCTTTAGTACATTGCATAATTAGTTTAATCTACAATGAGAATTTCTACATGGTATCAGAGCAAAGGTGATCAAAGCGGAGAACATTATACAGAGAAGGGAGAAGTTCGAAGTTTGAAGTTCTTGATTGTAGGTACAAAATCGATTTCTTATAACATCTCAAAGTTCACCAATGGCATTCATTGGCTTGAGACTCGAGTATGCCCTAGATGGCAACTCGAATTACGTAGCATGGAAGGATCGCATGGAAACAATATTAGAGGACAATGGTTTAAAGGACTTCATTGATCAAGAAGCCCCCAAGCTAGCAGCAACTAATGCCCAAGAATTGGCGAATGGAAGAAATGTGTGGCGAGAGCGAGGAGGATTCTTATGGAGGGAGTTCGAGACCATATTGTCTCGAGTCTCCATGGGAAGGAGACTCCGTTTTCAATGTGGAAGACATTGAAGGATCTATATTAGAACAACAAAGACTAGAGGAAGCTGGCACTGAAGGACAAGCTTCGAAAAATCAAGTGTGAAAAGGGAGACACGATCTCTACATATCTGAACAAGCTCACCACCTGCAGAGATGAGCTTGGAAGTGTAGGAATCACGACAGCTGATGATGATATGGTGAGTCTTCCTCTCCTTGGTCTTCCTAAGAGTTGGCATAGCTACCAAGACTCAGTGAATGGAAGAGAGAAACTGCCAGATTAGGAATGACTGTGGTCGGATCTGATGCAGGAGGAGATCTGGAGAAGCACTAGAGATGGTTCTTCATCTAAGCATGATGACGAAGAAAATCTAGCCTTAGCAAGTAAGGCATCGAAAGGGAAAGGGAAGGCTTCCCATTCCAAATCGAGTTCTTCCCATGGAGGGAAGAATATTGACAAATCTAAAGTGAGATGATTTAATTGTCATGAGGTGGGCCATTATGCAACTAATTTTCCATTGAAGAAATCCAAGAAGGGATCCTTGAAAGGATCAGATGGTGAGGCATTGGCCTCACAGTTCGAATTGGATTTTACCCTTATCACATGCATGGTTTCATTGATGGTGGGTTATGTTCGGTACCTGGACAGTGGAGCCTCATTCCACATGACTAGCGATAAGAGTTTATTCAGTACCTTGGAGGAGAAAGACCTCCAGATGCACATAGAGATGGGCGATGATGGAAAGTACCGTGTTTTAGGTGAAGGTACGGTTGTATTTCAGAGGGAGCATGGAGCTCCTCTCACCCTAACTGATGTAAAGTATGTGCCTAGACTGAAGAAAAAATTGGTATCAGTTGCGATCTTGGAAGACAAAGGTTATGATGTAGTCTTCAGTAAAGGAAAGGTGTTCCTGAGACACATAGCCACGGGTCAAACCAAGAGGATTGGGATTCGAGTGAAGAATCTCTACAAGCTGGAGGTAGAAGATTGTGCTACATTAAGTTCCAAAGCAAAATTGGTGCAAAGCCAAGATATTGGCGAGTTATGGCATAGAAGGTTGGGCCACTTGCATCATGGGGCCTTGAAGATAATGCAACAGATTTCTACCGGACTTCCCAAAGGTAAACTTGAGCAAGTGGACACATGCAAATGTTGTACCTTGGGTAAGTATGCAAAATCTTTCTTTCATGATCGAGATAGTCGAGCTAAAGCAATCTTGGAGTGATTTCATACAGATGTGTGTGGACCATTCTCGATAGCCTCCACTGATAAACAAAGGTACTATGTTATTTTCATTGATGTTTTTTCTCGTAGATGCTGGATCTATTTCATGCAGAAGAAGGATCAAACCTTCTCAAGGTTTTGTGAGTTCAAAGCCTTGGTTGAGAAAGAATCAGGAAAGAATATTAGGGCCTTGTGAAGCGACAATGGTGGGGAGTATGTCTCTCAATATTTTAAGGACTTCTGTGCAGCAGAAGGAATTAAATGGGAATTGATGGCACCTCATAACCCACAGCAGAATGGGGTGGCTGAGAGAAAGAATAGAACGATTGTGGCAGCAGCTCGGGCGATGCTGCATGACCAAGGCCTACCACTTCATTTGTGGGTTGAGGCATGCAACGCAGCGGTTTACTTGCAGAATAGAAGCCCACATTGCATACTTGGGATGAAGACACCAGAGGAAGCTTTCTCCGAGAAGAGACCAGATGTGAGTCACTTCAAGATCTTTTTCTCATTAGTTTATTTCCATGTGACCAAGGATGCCCGGAAGAAGCTAGAGCCGACAACAGAGTTGGGGATACTTGTGGGGTACATTGATACTCCCCACAACTATCGGGTGTATTTTCCTACCAGTCAGAGGACAGTGGTTCGCAGAGATCTTAAGTTCGATGAGCTGAAGGCCATGCGAGTTTCCCTTGAGAGGGAGCTCAAGATGCAGGCAGAGGAGGAACTTTTGGATCCTAAGGAGGAGGAGCCTTAGACTAATGTGGAGCAGCCACATGCAGAGGTTCTAGGAATGGAGACATCCACTCATGCAGAGTCTTCCAGAGATGGACGGAAATGCAAAAGGGAGGCTAACAGATTGTTGATGGATGCGAGAGAGAATGTCGGAGAGCCATCTTCTTAGCGCAAACATAGGAGGTCACCTGAGTGGTACACTGGTTACATGGCCCTTGTTGGGGAATGTGTAGATAATGAACCATCTTCCTTTGAGGAAGAAGTGCAGTAGCCAGTTTGGGTTGATGCTATGGTGAAGGAGTATGACTCCATAGTTCGGAACAGTGTTTGTGTCAAGCCAGGGTAACTCCACATTGAACAAAGGAAAACTGAGATATTATTTCATAAGAGAACAATTGTTTATATACACAAAGTGGACGGAACAGTTCATCTTCTTGATGACTGTTCACGTTCCAGTTTACCCAACCTCCTTCGGATTAGGTGTGAACATTCCCCCCCTAATCTGAAGGGATGTTGGTGAGTCTAAGCATCATTCTGAATCTTTCAAGCTTTTCTCTTCCAAGCGCTTTGGTGAAGATGTCTGCAATTTGCTCATTTGTGGAACAATGACGGAGATGGATTGTTTTGGCCTCAACATGATGTCGAATCAGATGATATTTAGTATTGATGTGCTTAGTACGATCATGAAACTTTGGGTTCTTGGCCAACTTTATTGCAGAGGTGTTATCAATCATGAGTGGAGTTGATTGTACTTGTTTTACCTGCAAATCTTCAAGAATTTTCCTGAGCCACACAATTTCTTTCGTTGCTTCAGCTGCTGCCACGTATTCTGCTTCTGTTGTGGAATCTGCTGGTACTGATTGTTTGCGTGATCTCCAGGAGACAGCTCCTGATCCAAGACTCATAGCATATCCTGAAGTAGATACCCCAGTTTCTTTGTCTCCATCGAAGTCTGAATCAGAGTATCCGATCAAGTTGAAGTCATCCACCTGTGTATACTTGATTCCAAGGTCTTGAGTTCCCTTCAAGTACCTTAGAACTCTTTTTGCAGTAGACCAATGTCCCTCACAAGGCTTTTGCATAAACCTGGAGAGGATTCCAACATCAAATGAAATGTATGGTCTGGTAGTAGTGAGGTAGATGAGACTTCCTACAAGCTGTCTATACTTTGTTGCATCCTCAAATTCCTTTCCTTCAATAGATGTGAGCTTCAATTTTTGTTCCATTGGAGTAGAAAGGGGATTGCACTCTGTCATGCCAAATTTGTTTAACAAATCTCCAATGTATTTCTTTTGAGAAAGAAATATGGACTTTGGATGTTGGGTTACTTCAATGCCAAGATAATAATGAACATAGCCCAAATCAGTCATTTCAAATTTTTTTCCTAATTCTTTCTTTATGGATGCAATATAGCTTTCATTGCTCCCTGTCATTAAAAGATCATCTACATATACCACAAGATATACAACTGTTTTGCCAACTTTCTTGACAAATAAAGTTGCATCATCAAGATCAAAATGATTGAAGTTGAGTTTCAGAAGATGCTCAGTTAGTTTTTCATACCAGGCTCGTGGTGCTTGTTTGAGGCCATACAAGGACTTCACAAGTTTGCATACTTTGTGTTCATGTCCTTTCACAGCAAATCCTTCAGGCTGGGACATAAAAACATTCTCTTTTAGATCTCCATTCAAGAATGCAGTTTTTACATCCATTTGATGGACTTTCCAACCGTTCTAAGCAGCTAGTGCAAAGAGTGTCCGGATGGTTGCCCATTTTGCTGTGGGGGCAAAAGTTTCCTCATAATTGACCCCTTCCTTCTGTGCAAAACCTTTTGCCACAAGCCTAGCTTTGTGCTTGTCAAGTGAACCATCAGCTTTGTACTTGTTCTTGTAGACCCACTTGCAGCCAATTGGTTTTGTTCCAAATGGAGGATCAACCAGCTTCCAAGTGCCATTCTTTATGAGGGCATCATACTCCTTCTGCATCGCTTCTTTCCATTCATCATGAGAAGCAGCTTCTTTGAAGGAAGTTGGTTCAAAATCTATAGACAAGTTCAATTCACAATCATAAGTAACATCCATATTAACAGGTGAATTAGAGTTATCTACATCACCTCCATCTTGTCGGTTTGTATTTCTGGTTCCTGTTTTTCCAATTTCATCAGGATGAACACTTTCAAGTGTCTTTGTCAGCCATTTTGGGGGACCTTTCTGAGATGGTCCAGGCTGTTCTGTTGATTGAGTTGGGACTGAGTCAAGATTAAGTCTCCCAATTCTATCAATTACATCACTTAAAGCATCATCCGTTGTTGGAGTGTCATGCAGGGGAGATTGTTCTTCAGAAGAAGATTCCACATGTTGATCTAGTAGAGGAATCCCCCCTTCAAGATGTGGAATATGATTATCAAACTCTTGAAATGATTTCGGTTTTGTGAATCTATCCAAGCGATCAAGTTGCCGCTCAACAACACTGTCAGATTTGGATGATTCAAGAAAAATGACATCTCTAGATAAAACAAACTTTTTATTTACTTCATCATAGAGGCGGTATGCTTTAGATGTGTTTGAATACCCCAGGAAGATACACTTACGACTTCTAGCACCAAGTTTGTTTCTATGTACTTTTGGTATTAAAGCATAACAGGTGGAACCAAATATCCTGAGATGTTTTACCGAAGGAACATGTCCATACCACAATTCATAAGGAGTCTTGTTTCTTATAGCACTAGATGGACATCTATTCTTTATATATGCAGCACATAGAACAACATCAACCCAAAACATTGTCTTTACATTTTTGAAGAAAAGCATGGATCGTACCATATTCAAAATTGTTCTGTTCATTATTTCAGCTACACCATTCTGTTGAGGATTATAAGGCACAGTTGTTTGATGTTTAATCCCATGTTGGCGAAGATATTGTTCAAATTCATTTGATGTATATTCTTTTCCATTATCAGTGCGAATAGACCCAATATGAGATTGTGCATCATTTTCAATCCACTTATGAAAATTCTTGAATGTTTGAAAAGCATCAGATTTGTTCTTCAATAAATAAACCCAACACATTCTGGTGTAATCATCAATAAATGTCATGATATACTTATTTCCATTTGCAAAAGGAAAAGGCATTGGACCACATAAATCTGAATGAATAAGTTCAAGCTTCCTATGTGCTCTTGAATGTGAATCATGAAAAGACTGTTTGCTATGCTTCCCTAGAATGCAAGCATCACATTGTTTATGTTTTCTAGGAATTGTAGGCAAACCAGCAACACCATTTTTCTTCAACAAGCGGAGACTATCATAGTTTAAATGTCCAAATCTAGCATGCCATAATAAACTTGATGGAAGTGTACCTTCATCATGATGAGAAATATATGAAAAATGTTGTGCATGAGCAGAGGTTCCTTGCAGTTTAAGAAGTCTTTCTTCTTCTATACCCCTCATGACAAGTGAATGGTCAGATGCCTTTCTTACCTCAAGCTTTCCATCAAACATATGAATGGAGTGACCTTGCTGGCGGATGTGGACCAGGGACAACAAGTTTCTCTTGAGCTGTGGGAGATATAGAACATGATCCAGAAGAAAGTCTGGAAGACCAGGCAGTTTAAGCCTGACTGTGCCAAGCCCTGATGGCTTGATTTTTGACTGATCTGCAAAGTATACTGCTCCATCAACATTGTCAGTGAAATCTTCAAAAAAATCTTTCCTATGAGTCACATGACAGGTTGCTCCTGAATCAAGCAACCAGTCATTTTTCGAAGAAGCAAGTGAAGCATTAAACAAGTCTTCATTTACTCCAATGTTACATTGTGCCTCAATATAGTGAGCGGATTCAGGTGCTTTACCTTTGTCTGTGTCATCAGTTTTACCTTTCTGCTGATTTCTTTTTTGCTCAATCTTTTCCCATGGTAGCTTGCAAATAGAAGCATCATGTGATCCATTTCGTTTGCAGCGAATGCAATGTAAGTCTGCCTTTTCTTCTTGAGGGTGTCTGCCCCCCCTGCCTCTGAAATATCTTCTTTTTTTTCTTGAATGCATACTGTAACAAAATATCTCTGCTGATAAAAAAACTTTCCTCACTTCAATATCACTTTAATGCTTTAACTTTTCAAAGCAGCATTATCATTCAAATGATAAAAAAAAACTGTGCAATATTACAACTGCTTTGAATGAACAAAACTGTGCATAGGCATTCAAATCAAAGGCTGATGATTTTAAAACATCTCCAAGTCTTAAAAAACTATAATCCTCTGAAACAAATGATGTGTAGACAGGCTCGACCCCTTTAAATAATGTACATATATAAATGTCGTTTCAATACAACGCTCACTGCAATGCATATGTTGTCATATTGACGTATTTCAATGCAGGGTTCAACAATTTCATTCAATGCAGAGGCATTAGAGTTTTGACCAGCGTTCAGCACCACAAAGAGAACCGGCCAACCTTCAATGCACTAAGGATTGGCTAGAGATACTAATATTAAACGCACATGTACTATTCCAACACATGGACTGAGTGCTTTATTAAACTGCTCACAGACTTCAAGGCTCAACGCACATAGAATTCAACATATTTCAACCAACATATTGAAACTTCGCAGAGATATTTCAAGGAGATGAGCTAGTGTATCGATTACAATACAAAGAGAATAGACTCGGATGCATAGAATCAGCAGAGTATATGGACAGATAATAGGAGCAGTTATACCAGCGATTCTTACAATGCCAAAACAATGTTATAATACCAGCGTTCTTCAACAGGGGCAGCGTACAAATCAACAGTTTCAACAAAGCGTTCTTCAAAAGCTTCAATCATATAACATGCAACAGGAATGTCAGCCTTATATGCCAAAATTTCAACGTGTATGCCAAAACTTCCGCATCAATCCTTTCACGCCCAGGTTCTGCTCACACTGCATTTCTTTGTTTTCCCATTCTTATGTTTATGTTAAGATGGGAAGAAAGTCATTTCGGGCCAACACGCTTCCGCTGTCAGGCCAAGACTCCAGAACCCATTATAATCAAATTTGCAAGTATTTTTCCAGCCATGATCGGTGAGACCACAGATGTTTCAGGCTGTGCAGCGCCTTCAAAAGCTGAAAGAGGCCTTCTCCCTCGAACAGTTTTCAATCCCACGAAAACCCTTAACGATAGAAAACCCCAAAAATTCGACGGATTGTAATAATAAAAACCCAAATCGATTTGTAAGTGTTCTATTGGGCGACTAGGTCGGCCTCGGAATCACCCTACTATGCTCCAACAAAATGCAGCTCCGGGAAACCCGAATCAATTTGTAAGTGCTGTATCGGGCGACGTTGGCGGTCTACACAGCTTGAAGGCTACCTTGATTTGGACCCATACGATACACTAGCTTTACCGGTTAGAGGAGATGGACGCTGCTACATATCAACTATACAGAGAACTGGGTTAATGTGCCTGGCACAACAGAAAACAATACTCTCAAAATAATCTCGAAGCAGACGGAAACCAGTCAGTCGTTCAAAGGAAATGGCAGACGGAAACCAGTGAGTCAAACTGGGTAAAAAACGGAAGCAGAGAGGAGCATGCGGGTATTACGATATCTACGCAGCTGGGTAGAGGCGTTTCATGAACCAAAAACGATGCCAGAGGCCATGTCAGAGGCAGAGCAGCGCAGGACAGAGAACATTATGGAATATGGACAGACGCGTTGGCAGTGCTCAGGGCAGAGGAGCGCAGTCTCAGGACAGTGCGCAGTCTCAGGACAGAGGCAGAAACGCTTAGGTATGAGCAGCTCTCAGGACAGCAGGAGTTACAACTATTTTAGGGACTGGGACCTGAGCTCTGATACCATGTCAGGCCAGGGTAACTCCACATTGAACAAAGGAAAACTGAGATATTCTTTCATAAGAGAACAATTGTTTATATACACAAAGTGGACGGAACAGTTCATCTTCTTGATGACTGTTCACGTTCCAGTTTACCCAACCGCCTTCGGATTAGGTGTGAACAGTTTGGGATGTTGTTCCAAGACCGAAGAACAAGTCATTCGTGAGTTCCCGTTGGCTTACAAGGTAACGCAAGCTACTGATGGTAGTGTGGAGAAACATAAGGCAAGGTTTGTTGCCTGTGGTTTTTCACAGGTCGAGGGGATCAATATGATGAGACTTTTGCTCTTGTAGCAAGGTACTCATCTATCAGATCGATGTTGGCACTATCAGCACATATGGGTTGGAAGATCCATTAGATGGATGTGAAGACTGCATTCCTCAATGGAAAGATTGAGGAAGAGGTGTACATAGAGCAGCCAAAAGGATTTGAGACCTTCAATCGCAAGTCGCATGTGTGCCGACTCAAGAGAGCTATGTACGAGCTGAAGTAAGCACCTCGTGCTTGGTACACCAAGATCGACAACTACTTCACCGGGTTGGGCTTCACAAAGAGTGAAGTGGATGCGAACTTGTACCACATCATGGTGGAAGGTAAGCAATTGATCATTGTTCTTTATGTTGATGATCTGATATTGACAGGTGATGATCAATTGATCATGTCTTGCAAGGAGGACCTTGCAAGAGAGTTCGAGATGAAAGACATGGGTTTCACGCATGACTTTCTAGGCATGGAAGTGTGGCAGAAGAACGGGAAAGTGTTTGTGTCTCAAGGCAAGTATGCCAATGAGATACTTAGGAGATTCCACATGAAGAAGTGCAAGCCCATGCAGACTCCTCTAGCAGGTAACTAGAGGAAGGAGGATGCTACTTCAAGAGAAGTAGTAGAGGCCACTGTGTATCGACAACTTGTGGGTTCACTGATGTACTTAGTGAAAACACGACCAAATTTGTGCTATGCGGCGAAACAGCTGAGTCAAGCTATGGTTCAACCTACCAAGCTATTTTGGAAGGCAGCGAAGCATGTTTTGAGATACCTCAGAGGCACATATCAGTTTGGATTATGGTACAAATGGTTAGAGGGAGTGAAGCTACAGGGCTTCACAGATGCAAATTGGGCAGGGAGTCCATCAGATCGGAAGAGAAAATCAGGAGGAATTTTCAACCTTGGTTTAGCTGCAATTTCTTGGTACAACAGGAAATAGAGGTTAGTTGCACTTAACTCAGCAGAGGCTGAATACATGGTTGCAAGTTAGGCAGCATGTGAGGCCATTTGGATGCGGAAAATTCTAGTTGGTTTGTTTGATCAGAGGATGGATCCAACTGTGATCTATTGTGATAATCAGAGTTCTATCAAACTCTCTGAGAATCCAGTATTTCATGACAAGTCCAAGCATATTGACATTCGGTACCATCATCTCAGAGACTGTGTGGCGAGGAGGATCATGTTGTTGCAGCATGTTTCGACCGAGGAACAAGATACTGACATTTTGACTAAGGCATTGTCAAAGTGTAAATTAGAGTTCCACAGAGATAGGATGGGGGTGGCAGATAATCCCTTTCTTGTCGAGAGGGAGTGTTGAAAATAGCAACAAGAAAAGCTAAAAATAGCATTGCTATAGATAGCATTTCAGGATATATTCTAATTTTAATTTGTCCTTGAATTAAAATTCGAATTTAGTCTCACCAGTTGTTTGAAAAATAATTAATTAATTCATATTGAGTTAATTAGTTAGTGAAAATTAAACATGAAGTCTTTGTGAAGACATGCAACAATTGTCCCTTTGATTGAGGAAGTTATCCCTTAAATAAGGAGATAAGGATGAGTTTTATTTGAGTTGTAATTAGTTAGCTCAATTAATTGAGTTAAGTCTAGTTAAATTAGTTCCAAACAGTTTGTGGAACTAATTGTGAGTTCAGTTAGTTATTGCATGCATGCATGCAACTAGTGTTCTCCAGATAACTGAATATTCTCTCATAAATAACTCATGCATGTCAGTTCAGACAAAGACCCAGTTGAGATTAAAGGCAGGGACAATGTACTATTAGTTGCTAGAATATTCCCATGTGAATATCTCTTACATGCAGAAGGAATCCATTCCTTGAGGATTGCGCAGTAACTACAGAGGTCAGAGCAGTGTGTGAGGTGAGAATCACACAGGTGGTAGCTGAAGGACCCAGGAGAAACTGCGCAAGGATATAGGAGGCTTGGAGGATTGAAGGAAGGCATATGTGTTGTCTATTCTGTCTATGAGCAGCAGTGAGGGATTGTACTGAGAGTTGGATAGCATGAGAGCTAAAGCTTTGTGTAATCCTGAGATATTTCCACTTGTATGATAATACAGATAGCGGGGTTTTTAGCTGAGGCTTTCCCCAAAGTATTTTCCTGTGTTTCATGTGTGATTGAATCTTCTTCTCTGTTATATGTGTTTTGTTTGATCTTGCTCAAAATCGATTAAGCTTCCGCAAGTTTGATTGTAGAAGTATATTAAGTATTTTGCTTTAGTACATTGCATAATCAATTTAATCTATAGTGCGAATTTCTACAAATGTCTCTGAAATAGCTTTCCAATGCCTGTCACGACTCACAATTCCGACTCCCGATGCTCTCGTTACACTGAAAACAAAACAAGCTATGACCTCCAGAATCTACATACAAACTTCTAAAACCATTGCTCCTCTCTTCCATGATCGAATTGTGACTTTATAGGGCATTAGATGCATCCTAACTCCTTATGCCCAATATTGGCATGAATTGCTACAGTTTAGGGTTCAAGGGTCTTGGTATTGTCATTCAACGACACCTAGGGATAAGAGGCCATGGTCTTTGAATTAATAACTTCACTAAAACAATATAAAACCCAAAAATAACCATAGTCTATCCTGAACCCGCTGGCAGTTATCAAATGACGCAGAGGAATATATTGTTGCCATATGACTGAATGGAGTTCCTCGGTGGTCGACTGGCTGGCTGCCACATCGGTGGTCACCCTCTAGTGGTTCCGGTTTGTGGATAGAAGTTGTTCACGTGCGTTGTCGTCGTTACAACCTCCACTTAATTATCCTGTTCGCTACGATCATAACTGTAACCTCTGCCAGTTTAACACATTGTTCACATGCCTCCGGTTCTGACGTGGTCACAATTGCGGTTAGGAACTGTGGTGAGTGTTTTTCAATGTATTTTTATTATAAGGTCTGAAGTGGGTCATTGCAATAGTTTAATGCATAGATTTTATGTGTTTAGGTTTGTACCATAGGTTTAGGGCTAGGTCTTAGGTTTAGTCACTTAGGTCTTTAGCATAGGATTTTTTTATAATGAATTAGGTTATGTCTTTAGTGTTAGACTTACACTTTTACATCACCTTAATTTAAAAAATAAAAAATAAATAATAAATAAAAATTAAAAATTAAAAATAAATAAAAAGTAAAAAGTAAAAAAATAAAAATAAAAATAAACAAATAAAAATAAATAAATAAATTTAAACCATTCCAACAAGTTGTCACAATGCGACATAAAACACCACATGATGATAACCATGAACCGAAACACTGAATCAACACTCGATACTGATGAAGACTGAACATTGCTGATGATAAACTGAATACTATGCAATTGATCTGATGAGATCCTCCTGGATCAATCCTCTCCACTTGAAAGCTTTTGGACCACAAAAGTTTGATTTAAGTAGATATCAAGTGAGGGTAGAGCTCCCTCACTCTCCTGATCTTTATCCACTTTGCCTTACTGATGTAAGACCACATTCGACCACCACACTGAAAGTGATGACCCTGATGATGCTTACCATGATGCATTTTGAACCTATGAACTGTTCCATCCATCTGCAGTATGCACAACTTGCCAAGATGGTTAAACAACCTATCATAAACATGATGATTTGTTTCTTCCATATGTGCATCATTAGTTAGTGATTCATGACTATCTTTGAAAACAGTCTCTGCAGGATATTGTTCAATACAACTGATATGTACTAACAAACTATTTTGCAAGCTAACTAAAACATTCAAAGAAATCCTTGACATCATATCAGCTACTTTGTTTGATGTACCTTCCTAATTCTTGATTACTAAGTGGACTTGCTGCAATAGACCCATCAAACTGTAATGTGAATACTACTGCAACTTAGTTTGAATTTGAAGGTATTGAAGTGGTTGTTGACTTGTTTGAATAATTGTTGCTTCGCCCATTATTTGATGTCTCCATTGTTTAACACTTTTCATTAAAGCATAAATTTCCCTATCATGTGTTGGATACTTTGACATTGCTTTATAAAATGCTTCAAAATGAAAACAAATAAGCTTCTCTTTCCGAAACAAAACTATACTTATTGCATACTTACTAGCATCATATTCTATTTGTTGAAGGTCTAGTGGAACTATTACCATTTTTTACTTTGAAGTTTCACATGCTTTTAGTTGTTTACCTCTCCACTGAGATGAGGCTTTAAAACTGTTTAAAACATGAAATGGTGATGCATTACAAGATAAATGAAAAACTGACTTTCCCCAATACTAATTTGCACCCTTGAAACTTATAACTTCCCAACTTGGACTAAAATGATACATTTTGACATTAGGAAAAGGAGCTTTGGACATCAACTGTACCTTATGTTGTATTTCCCATTTATGCAAGATGTTTTGGTTCTTTAAATAGACATGGAAAAGATTCTACCACTTCAACCAAACTATCTTTAAACTGAGACTCACAACATGAACAACTATCATGTCGATTCTTATGTTGTTCTTTTACACACATGAGTACAGATATCTTATTTGAACTGATTAATCACTTCATCTGATTAGCAATAACTAAATCCAAGTGAGTTTTAGTTTTATGTACCCTGACAATAAATTCAACCCCATCTTTCTTAAGGTGATATTCATTCTCGTTCCTATAAAACATTGCATCACGATCATAAAGATAAGGACTTCCTAGCATTAATCCACATATGTCTATTGGAACCACTCTAATTCCACTTCATCAATGTAATTAGTTGTAATGGAAAATTTTAACCAACACTGCTTTGTGACATTTATCTGAGTTGATTTATTCAGCCAACCTAATGGGTATGGTCTTGGATGATTCCGTGTCTCCAAACCCAATTTCTTAACTAAATATTCAGATATCAAATTTTGATGTGATCCACTGTTAAACATTGTATCTATCTTTGTGTGCTTAGAAATGATCCTTATAATAAATAGTTCAACTCTTTTATCCTCATTTAAATGATTTATGTTTGAAGAATATGCAGAAGTACTATAACTTGAACCACTATCAAAAGTTTTACCTGTCGAAACTATGGCAGTTATCCTCCTTTCGTCACCTGAATCAGAGCCTAGATCTTCTTGGATTGAAGCATTTTCTTTCATTTCATCCTTCTCCTTAAGGAAATTCTTTGTTTTAAGTTTAGGATGAAGTTTCCAACATCTAGATTCATCATGACCGACTCTTTGGCAATGAGAACAAGTAGGTCTTTCCTTCTAAGCTATCATTGATTTCTTTCCCTTCGAATTGCTCTTCCTCTTGTTGTCATTGGAATCCTTGATTTCCAACTGTTTGGATGATTGCGATGAAAACTTAAATGGTCTACCACCTGATTCAATATGTATGGCTTGAACACACACTTCATCAAGTCATTAGGATTAAACATCAATAATGTATGCTGCAAATATGAATGTAAACTGTTGATGTACTTTAATAAAGTTTCTCGTGTATCCAATGAAATACCAAGCGCCAATGCTTTCTTCCTGAACTCTTGAGTAAAATCCCGAGCACTCTTCCCTTTACCTTGCCTCAAATGGCGCCAATCAATAATAGTTTGTTGTATGTATCCAAAAGGATAGAATTGTTTCCTAAGAGCTTTTAAAAACTTAGACCATGAAGAGATGACTTTACCTTTTCGCTTTACATCTATTTGAGTTCTACTTTCCTACTAGATTAAAGTTGTTCCCCCAATACTAAGTGTAGCTAATTGAATTTTCGTTTTATCATCAGAAATTTTCTCAATACGACAATACACTTCTATCTGCTTAATCCAATTATCTAACATTTCAGGATTCATTTCGCCATCATAAACAGGTAACTCAAATTTTACATCAAGTTTTAGAAGGGATGTTTTCTTAGGTTTCTTTTATGTTTCAGATTCTAAACTTGAAGAAGAAGAAGAAGATGATGATGATGATGATGGAGATGATGGAGAAGAATGAGGTTTATCAACCTTGCCTTTAGCCTTGTCCTTCTTTGATGTCTTTGAAGAAGAAGCTGCATCTCTCGCCTTCTTATCTTCATAGAGTTCTCCCAACATCTACTGCATGCTCAAGAACACTTTTTGAAACTGCTCCTCGCTCATCTTCTCTTCGGGAGTTTCACCTGCATCAGATCTTGTCATGGTCGATTTATGAGCGACTCTTCGCTTTCCAATCTCTAGATCCAACTCCTCAAGTGTTCCTTATCCATGTTGCGACATTGATCTGGTTAACATTCACTAGAAAAATTCTACAAAAGCTATGATACCAAATTATATAATCTAAAATTGATCGTAAATTAAAACTGAAGTAGAATTGATTAATTGTCAATAGTGAATTTGATTATTAACCTTAAGTGCTCAATGTGGAAGACTGAAGGAAAGCAGTTGATTTAAGACTGAAATTATAACTTAAGAAACATAACTAAGCTTGAATTTGCAGAATAAAAAGAGATAGTAGACAACAATATTGATCACGGAGTTCGTCCCTTATGGACTACGTCTCCGAGTCCACTTTCAAGATGGGCGGCTGCTTGATTAGGGTTGAATCCAAGAAGTTAGATTACACAACAAATGAACCAAACTGAATGTGCACGCAGACACTTCTAGTCTATGTGTTAAGTTATCGTATGTTCTATGCTTATAACAGTTTACTTCTTTTCTTATTATATTCCACAGATTAGAAATCACATGTACATAAAGTAAAGTGCAGATAGAACATTAAACGATCAACAAAAAAAAAGCCAAGACAAGAGACACAAGATGTGGAGGCTAGCCAGGGACAAACCCCACAATGTGTGGGGAAACCGTTTGATCAAATCTTCTTTTATCTTCAATAATTCAGCAGAGAGAAATAGTACAATTAATCTGATTTATATCGACAGTAGAAAACCCTAGATCAGTAGCATTAGCATTAGCGGCTTCATCATCAAAACTATGGCAGTTGATATCTCACAAACCGACTGTCAGATTGGCTTGATTCCACCACCAAAAGTTGCAGCCTTCAGAGGAGGTTTAGATGAACCTACAATGCAGTTCAGATGAGGAGATCTTCTGGTCCACGTAGGTCAAACTTCACTTTTGCAGTTGCAGCTTCAGTTTCAGCAGCTTCCTTCAAACTAGGGCAGTCAATATCTCGCAAATCATCCGTCGGATCGACTTGATTCCACCACCAAAAGTTGCAGCCTTCAGAGGAGGTTAAGATGAACCTACATCATAGATCAGAAGAGGAGGTTTGATGGTCCACGTCGGTCAAAGTTTGGATCTGCAGTTGCAGCTTCAGTTTCAACAGCTTCCTTCAAACTAGGGCAGTCGATATCTTGCAAACCGTCCGTCGAATCGACTTGATTCCACCACCAAAATTTGCAGCCTTCAAAGGAGGTCTAGATGAACCCACAACGTGGTTCAAAAGAGGAGGTTTAATGGTCCACGTTGGTTAAAGTTTAGATCTGCAGTTGCAGCTTCAGTTTTAGCAGCTTCCTTCCACATGTGTGAGAGAGAGACTCTTTTTTGCGCAGTAGAGAAGAGCCTCTTTTTTGTGCAGGAGAGAGAGAGAGATGTGAGATGAGATGAGTGAGTGAAAATGAGGAAAAGTCCTCCTGTATTTATACACAGCTGTTGATGTTTGAATAGATGCGACTGTTGGGCTTCTGAGCCTACATGAGTTGTAGGTCGGCTTGATAATAATTCCACAATCAAAATAAATTCATATCTCCATAAATACTTATCGGAATCGGATGATCTTTATATCAATCCTACACCTCTTGACGAGAGGAATCTAATAAAAATATTATCAGTCATGAATAAGATGACCCACATGAAGTTTTGGCCCTAGTTTCCAATTTTAACACTCCCTCTCAACTAGGGAGAACTTCATCCACAATCTGTCTGTCGGTCGCTACTATTCATCCATCAAATGCACTGTCCTATACAACTTGACCGTTGCCCTGCTCTGCTCTATTCCGCCTGTTCTGCTTTGTCTTGTTCTGCCCTATACTGATCTATACGACTTTCCTCTGCTATGCCCTGCTCTGCTTTTGTCTGAATTATGAAGAAGAAGAAATGATCGAGGATGTATCATACTAACTCAAATTCAGTCCTAGAGTATGTACCATTGGTCCCTGACCAGTCTCAACCAACCCGAAGTCAGCGTCATAGTGAGTATAACTCCTACCACTGGTCCTAGACCAGTAACATCCTCCACTGACTCAAAGTCAGTCTCAGCGTGCATACCACTGGTCCTAGACCAGTAACAACCAACCCGAAGTCAGTGTCATAGAATGTACCACTCCTACCACTAGTCCCAGACCAGTATCATTGATCCCAGATCAATGGAGTTCATCCTAGCGTAGGGAGTACAATAGATACAATGATGTGTCCATTGGTACTACTATGGTCCCTAACTTCATTTCCCTGCTCATTGATCATATGAGAGGTACTTCCCATGAGTCCCAGACTGCATTGGTAGGATGCCTCGATAGCAGAACTAATCAATCCTGTCCTCACAGGAGAACACATCAATGTTGCTACAATTTCCACGGAGAACACATCAATCCAGGCCGCCATGGAGAACACATCAATCCAAATCTCACAGGAGAACACATCAATCCTGCTACAATCACCATGGAGAACACATCAATCCTACTACAATCGCCATGGAGAACACATCAATCCAGGCCTCACAGGAGAACAAATCAATCCAGGCCTTACAAGAGAACTAATCATGCTGCTACACATGAGAGCGAATCATCTTGTTCCAGTGCGCACCACCAGGGGAGGGTGAGTCACCCTGTGGTCGTATGTTGCTCCAGTAAGAACCGCAAGCCCTCAGAGCTCCCAGAGCTCAATGTATGCAACATGTAGGACCCTTGTACAAGGGTTTCTTGACGACTCCAAGTCGTGTGGGAAAATCACAGATGAGATCCTTCCTCGGGGCTTTGACAAGGTGAATCGACCTGTACATCATCTTACTGCGATGGAGCCTCCTTGCTCATCGACTTACCATATCCTAGATGATGTCTATCTGCTAGAGCAAATGATGAATACGAGATTCCTCAATAATTGAATCCCACCTCTAGTTGTTACAAAGAATCACATTGGTATGTGTTCAAACAGCTCACTAAAGAGCTTCCCCAACCAGGAAGCTTCATACGAGATCATACTTGTAGATATGTATCTAGTCTCAGCGGTGCTTATGGAAAATGACTTCTGCTTCCTTCTCATCCATTATATTGAAGCAAAATCCAAAGAGAAACAACACTAAAAGTGCTCCAGTGATCCTCCACACTACCTGCCTAATCAACATTCGAATAATCATGCAGTTTCATATTTCTGGCAATGTATCTCAATCCATGAGAGATTGTGTCCTAAAGACATCTCAGAATATTCTTGGCACCAATCTAGTGAGGCTCAACCAAATATGAGCTCACAATGCTAACTTCCAAAACATATGTTTGGACAAAGGTTCACCAAGAACATCAACGCGAATGAGTTTTTGAAACTCAAAGGCATTTCCCAAATCTGGTATGACATCACTACCATATAACTTCTGAAAGTTAAGATCCTTGAGGTAGTCACAGGCTTACAGTTCATCATACCAAATCTTTTCAGAATCTTCACCACATATTTTCCTTAAGATAGGAAAATTTCCCTTGGCTTCTGCCACACTTCAAGTCCTTGGTTCTTCATTTCAAATTCAGAAGCCAACTCCCTCTTACATTTGTGAATGAGAGGGTATGCACCTGTTAGAAAGAGGTCATCCACATAGAACACCAGTATGAGAGGCTTGTGATCTTCAACCTTAAGGTAAAGGTTAGGATCGGCTTCACTCCTAGTGAATCCCAGCTTCATCAAGTAGCTATCGATCCTCTCATACCATGCTCGGGTTGCTTGATTCAGCCCATAGAGAGCCTTATTCAATCTGCATACATGAGATTTTCAATCATAAATCTCAAATCCTTTAGGTTGCTATACATAGACCTCTTCTTTGATCAAACCGTGCAAGAATGCGGTCTTGACATCCATCTGATGTAGGTTCCATCCTTGTGAAGCCACAAGGGCTATGATCAAGCGGATGGTCATATATCTGGAAACAGGTGCAAATATCACATCATAGTCTATACCTTCCTTCTAGGAGAAACCATGAGCAACAAAACGAGCCTTATACTATTCCGTACTTCCATCTGCTGCAACTTTATCTTGTAAAGCCATTTTGAAGTAACAATTGTCTTGTCTTGTGGTCTAGGAACTACTTCCCAGACATCATTCTCCACAGTAGACTCATATTCTTTGGTCATAGCATCCTTCCATACTTGATGTTTGATGACACTTAAGAATGATGAAGGCTCATTTTGTATGATCGTGCACATGATGGCTAGGTATCCCTAATGCCTGTTAGGTTTCTTACTTTCATGGAAGGTTCCTCGGGGTGCAGCATGTTCTTTAGCATCATCAAGTAGCCCCCTAAGCCATGAATGCCTCTTCCTGTAAGAGGAAGGCTCAGGTGTATAAATAGGATCCATAGGTTCCTCCACATCAGGCATTGATACATCATCTACCCATAGAAACTTCGGAAGTCTTTGATCATGGAGCATGGCATGGATAGCTTCCACAATCATACAGTTCTTCCTATTCGCCACACCATTATGCTCTAGAGTATGTGGTGTAGTAGTCTCCCTCTTAATTCCAGCCTCAGGTATGCCTGAGTGAACCAACTGTAATAAATCGAAGGTCTTGCTTTGCCTTGAGGGGAATGGTCCCCTTTTGAGCTTTCCTTCGGCACATCCTGGACATACACCTTCTTTTTCTACTCAGAATTCCGGCATCCCTGTCACCATTTGTTTTACATCCGGTAGAGCTTTATAATGAAGGTGGGAAAACCTCCGATGCCAAAGTTCGGACTGAAGAGATGTGTCATAAGACATGACACCTAGCGGACTTCCATCGACCTTGTAGCCTTTGTCTTCCATTTCCGAGATGGACACCAGGTTCTTTTTGAGGTCAAGTGCATTTAATACATCCTGGAATTTATGGCCTTCTTTAATGGTTGTCCTCTTCCTTGATTTCCAGCATTCCTTTTACCTTTGCTATTGAATTTTCCATCCCTTTGATTTCCATGAGAGGGATTTTGATCATCGTCCTAGTGTGAGTCATTTCTATCAAGGCACTCCCTTGCATAGTGACATGCTTTATCGCAAATGTAACATCGTCCTTTTCTTCCACCCTTAGGTCCATCCTTTCTTTTCGATTTAGACTCGGAATTACTTATTTTCTTAGCATGAGAAGAAAAGGCAGCAAGAGGACCTTTAGCCATGAGCATTTATTTCTCTTTTATCCTTGCTTATTTTTGAATGCATCTAGCCATTAATTCCTCGAAACCAGGAATTACATTATTGTTTAGAAGAGTAGTCCTAAACACGTACCATTCGGATGGTAGTCCTCCAAGAGTTGTGAGTGCCATTTCCTTATCAGTGATAGTCTCCCCAATAGATAGAAGATCGTTCCTGATCTCGGTGATTCTTAAGAAGTATGCTTGCATACTCTCGTCTTTACCCTTCTTGATTTCCTTCAGCTTATTTCTATGAAACAAAACTTGATTTGCATCATTAAATTTAAATAAACTCACCAGTCTATCGTAGATTTCCTTGGAGGTGTTCAGATCGGAGATGTAGGCCACCAAGCGCTTGTCAATCGAGTCCCGGATGATCTTCTTTGCTTTGAATTCTCCAGTTTTCCATTTGTTCTTGGCAACAACAGATGCATTTGATGGAGGCTCAACAATATTGCCTCTCACATGGTCCAACACTCCTTGATCTTCAAGGGTTAGATCGATAAACATCTTCCATCCGTGATAGTCAGCTTTCTCACGGAGCTTGTCCTCGACAGGAAAGAGTGATGAGGACCCCATAGTTCTTTTAGGATAGCCTTGCCAATCTTCTCTTCAGTGATTGCTCTTGCTCTTGCTCAAGCTTTGTCTTCACCTCAGCTTCGATCCCATGTTAAGTTATGGTTTGTTCTATGCTTATAACAGTTTACTTCTTTTCTTATTATATTCCACAGATTAGCAATCACATGTACATAAAGTAAAGTGCAGATAGAACATTAAATGATCGACAGAAAACAAGCCAAGAGAAGAGACACAGGATGTGGTGGCTAGTTAGGGATAAACCCCACAATGTGTGGGGAAACCCTTTAATCAAATCTTCTTTTATCTTCAATAATTCAACAGAGAGAAATAGTACAATAAATCTGATTTATATCAGCAGTAGCAAACCCTAGATCAACAACATTAGCATTAGTGGCTTCATCATCAAAACTAGGGCAGTTGATATCTCACAAATCGTCTGTCGGATCGGCTTGATTCCACCACCAAAAGTTGCAACCTTCAGAGGAGGTTCAGATGAACCTATAACGTAGTTTAGATGAGAAGATATTCTGGTCCACGTAGGTCAAAATTCACCTCTGCAGTTGCAGCTTCAGTTTCAGCAGCGTCCTTCAAACTAGGGCAGTGGATATCTCGCAAATCGTTCGTTAGATCGACTTGATTACACCACCAAAAGTTGCGACCTTCAGAGGAGGTTAAGATGAACCTACAACGCAGATCATAATAGGATGTTTAATGGTCCACACTGGTCAAAGTTTGGATTTACAGTTGCAGCTTCAGTTTCAGTAGCTTCCTTCAAACTAGGGCAGTCGATATCTCGCACACCGTCTGTCGGATCGACTTGATTCCACCACCAAAAGTTGTAGCCTTCAGAGGAGGTCCAGATGAACCTACAACACAGTTCAAAAGAGGAGGTTTGATGGTCCATGCTGGTCAAAGTTTGGATCTGCAGTTGCAACTTCAGTTTCAACAACTTCCTTCCACATGTGTGAGAGAGAGACTCTTTTATGCGCAAGAGAGAGAGAGAGATGAGATGAGTGAGTGCAAATGAGGAAAATCCCTCCTGTATTTATACACAACTGTTTATGTTTGAATAGATGCGACTGTTGGGCTTTTGAGCCTACATTAGTTGTAGGTCGGCTTGATAATAACTCCATAATCAAAATAAATTCATATCTCCATAAATACTTATCGGAATCAGATGATCTTTAGATCAATCTTACACCTCTCGACAAGAGGAATCTAATAAAAATATTATCAGCCATGAATAAGATGACCCACATGATGTTTTGGCCCTAGTTTCCAATTTTAGCACTATGTAAACAAAAATCTCTCTGAAATAGCTTTCCAACGCTTGTCATGGTTCCCAATTTCGAATCTCGATGCTCCCGTTACACTGAAAACAAAACAACCTATGACCTCCAGAATTTGCATACAAACTTCTAAAACCACTCCTCCTCTCTTCCATGATCGAATTGTGACTTTATAGGGCATTAGATGCATCCTAGCTCCTTATGCCCAAGATTAGCATGAATGGCTGCACTTTAGGGTTCAAGGGTCTCAATCTTGTCATTCAATGACAACTAGGGATAAGAGGCCATGGTCTCCCAATTAATAAAAAACCCAAAAATAACCATAGTCTATCCTGAACCCGCTGGCTTTTATCAAATGGCGCGGAGGAATAGACTGTTGCCATGTGACTGAACAGAGTTCCTCGGCGGTCGACTGGCTGGCTGCCACATCAGTGGTCACCGTCCAGCGATTCCAGTTTGCAGATAGACATTGTTCACATGCGTTTTCGTCGTTACAACCTCTGCCCGGTTATCTTGTTCGCCACAATCATACCTGTAACCTCCGCCATTTTAACACATTGCTCACATGCCTGCGGTTCGAACGCGGTCATCCTATCCGCCACGGTCAAACTGTAACCTCTGCCATTTTAACACACTGCTCACATGCCTATGGTTCCGACGCGGTCATCGTGTCCGTCCCGGTCAAACTATAACCTCCGCTGTTTTAACACACTGCTCACATGCCTGCGGTTCCGACGCGGTCACGGCTGCGGTTAGGGACTGTGGTATGTGTTTTGCAATGTGTTTTTATTATAAGGTCCGAAGTAGGTCATTGCAGTAGTTTAATGCATAGATTTTATGTGTTTAGGTTTGTACCATAGGTTTATGGCTAGGTCTTAGGTTTAGTCACTTAGGTCTTTAGCATAGGTTTTTTATAATGACTTAGCTTATGTGTTTAGTGTTAGACTTACACTTTTACATCACCTTAAAAAAAAAAACCATTATAACAAATTGTCACAATGTGACATAAAATGACACATGTGATAACCATGAATTGAAACACTGAATCAACACTGGACACTGATGAAGATTGAATGTTATCGATGAACTGACGCTAACAATGAGCTGAAAACTATGCAATTGATCTGATGAGATCCTCTTGGATCAGGCCATTCTCCCTTATAGTCATCCCAATGTGAATAGGAATTTGCTATTGTCAGCGGCATGTGGAGAGGATAGGTGCAATGTCAAGCTCACCAAAAACAAAGGCCAAAAGTATGGAAAAAAGGCTCGAAAAACGAAGAATGGGAGGGAACCATATACCAAATACTGTGTCTACCTACCAGAGTAAAATGGAACCTTACAAGGACAAAAGACTGCGACTTAACATCCAGATGATCGTCATACATACAACGTACCTTAATTTTGTGCACCCGTATCAATGCAGGAGGGTACCTTGGATCATTGTTGTTGCAACTAAGGTTCACTCCATAGCTAGGGTTTCCTCCCAAGTAAAAAATAATTTAAGCTTTTAAGAACTGCTTAGCTCAACTCAGCCAATAAGAATTGTAACTATTCTCACTTGTGTTTGTCTAGAGAAATTTGTGTTAAGTTCACATTTAATATTTTCTTTACTTGATACGTATTTGCATGAGTTTATGTTAATGTATATATTTAATGTTTTCCTTAAAATGCAATAGATGGATTTCTATTAGTGTACATTTAATATATTGTTTAAATAGTATTAGATGAAAGTATAAGTTAAAAGGCTAAAATTTATGTATATTAATTAATTTTGTGATAATGATCTTTTAACTTTACAATTCATTTAAATGATTTAGTAATATTGAATTTTAAAAACTCTCGTGTGTATATTGAATGAATTTGTCTTTCAATTTTATAATTTTTAAAATATTAATTTAGATGTATTTGTGTTGATGTATTATTTAAAAGTTGTATATAAATATTTAATTTAAAATAATTGTGGAAATGGTTTATTTATCCTCAAACTTTACAATTTTACGTGGGTTTATGTTAATGTTCATATAGTGTAATTATCTTTGAGCTTTACAATCTTAAACTACAAGTTTTGATGGCTTTGTATTATGTCTATATTTAATGTGTTGTTTAAATGGAATGCATTTAGATCTATTTGTATTGATATATATATATTTAGTGCATTGTTTAAATAACTTTATATAATTGTGTTAGTTAAAAAGTTTTAGTCTACATATTTTGAGTTAATTTTCTGACCATGATACATAATTCTCCCCAACTGTAATCTTAAATATTTAATATATTTTTTGAATTATTCAATATAAACGTTGAAGTTGAAAAGCTTGATTTATATATTTAGTCTAATTTTGTAGTTGTAACCTAGCAAGCATGTTAAAGGTTTTATTATTAAAATTAAGTATTTACATGGATTTGTTTTAATTTTTATCATTGTTATACATAACAACGTTTAAATGGTTTAATATATATTTTGAATTAATTTCGTTCTGGTGGCAACTTATGTTTAGAAGTTATATATATATATATATATATATATTTATATTTTAAGTAAGTTAGGTAGGTAAGATGTACATCTTCAAACTTTGCAATCTTATAGTTATATATGTTTGAATAAGATTTTATGGTGTATATATTTAATGTATTTTTTAAATGGTTTGATATGTATTTTCAAATTTAAAAGTTTTATTTATATATTTTAAAATTGAATAGTTTAATTAATAGATAAAATGACTTTTTTTATGGATATTTTTTCTATTGTATTTTAAACAACGAGAAATTACAATTTTGCTAGAAATTGTATTATCAGATTTTGACCAAAATAGTATTTTTGTCTATTAGTTAGATTGCACCTTTTAAAATAGCACGGCCTAATTGTTATGCATTTTTATTATCTTTTAAGTATAATTTATAGTCAATTATGTTCTAATTTTAGTAAGGATTTGTTGGAATTGTAGATTTAAACTATAACATACATAATCCTAATGCATGACACTAAATCTATTTATGCATTTCAAAAAATACAGTTTAAACAATGAAAAGTTATAATCTCACTAAAAATATATCCTCTAAATTTTAGTGAAAAAAATAATTAAACTTTATATATTAAAATCAAATTTTATATATATATATATTTTCCTTGGTCCTTTCATGGTTGACATTTTCATCTCTCTGACTCCACCTGCGGTCACGTCTTTTTGGCCAACTTTCCTAACAGTTTTTCCTTCTTCAAAGAGATATATATTTCCAACCATCTTTGTTTGGATGACAACTTGTCCCTTTTAACCTTGCCACTATAACAAATGGTGAGGTTGATTATGAACTAGATTTTCCCATCGATGGCAAAATTTTCAAAATCATAGCTGAAATTATTTCAAACAATTCTTAGATGTCGGATGTTTGTGCTTGCAGAGCCCGAAGCTCACGATGGAAGCTATATGTTTGATTTCCCTATCTGTGCCACTACTATGAATCAGTCCCCACACAAGTTGGTTTCCGAGTCTGAGTCAGGGCCAGACCCAAAGGAGAACATTCCTCCTCCCTCTCAAAATCATGGTAAAACGAAGAAGCAAGCCACCATGATGGTTGAGAAAAACGTAATCCTTTCGGAATTCTCAAGCCTAGTGAACAGAGCTCTAGTTGGGCACTTCAGTGGTAAAATTGTTGGTGCGGCGACTCTCAAATCTGGGATGACGAAGTATTAGCTTTCCATATTAGGTGACATCCTTCAGGTTTGTCGAAAAGCTGACGAAGTATTAGCTTTCCATATTAGGTGACATTCTTCAGGTTTGTCGAAAAGTTGGGAGTATTTATTGTGAGTAGAAATCGAAAAACATGAATTTTTATACCATTCTCAAAAAATCCACAATCATAAAATGGAAAAAGTCGACAAATATTTTATCGTAAAATCTTCTTAAAATTTCATCCTCAAATTTTGCTCTACATTGAAGCTCACCATATAATGCTCGCAACCCCATTTAGATTCATTTACTCCTGGCTAAAATAAGAGGATTTTGTTAAACTAATAAAGGCAAATTAGACGCATATTGACCCAAATTTCGATCTCTGTTGTATGCAACAATTTTAAAATATATATATATATTGTATTTGAAAGACAAAATTAAGGCATGGAATCATATTTATATAAAGATTTAAAACTTCATTGATTAAGGTTGAATCAAATATAGATAATATATGCCATGGCAATGACTCATGCATCTTCGTCGGACGAGCTTCGCTTCTCAGAGGCTATAAAGAGAGAAATAATTGTTATGGATGAGGAACTTCGGTGGAGTAAGAGTCGAGCAACGTGGATCTCTGAAGGAGGCAACTATACAATTTTTTTTCTATTTGTTTTTCAATTTCCATAAAGAACGTCAATTCCATATGGAAAATCAAAAATCATTTTGGAGACGTTGTATCCACTTTCAATGAAATCGTGGACGCTAGTGTGCACCATTTTAAGAACCTTTTCGAGGCTCTTTCGGGAATTCTATTCTTGAAAGGTTAAATGTTATTAATATAATTTCTCATTGAATTTTAAAGGAGATAAGTGATTTTCTGGGGATTGTAAGTTTTAATCCTGTACAGAAATTCCCTGTGTACTAATTCTAAAAACAGAAAATAAACAATGGTGAGAGCATAACACATAAAACGAATATACATAGATATTTTCCCTTGGATCCCAAAATCGTGACTACCAGATTGTTTTTTCATTATATTCATTTCAATGTTACAATACATATATATACATGCCAAAGCATCCATAAAGCTCAATCCATTAACCCTCGATTAGAACATAACCGTAGTTCCCTTCACCGGATCTACAAAATACCATGGACTGAAAATTATTGCGCCCAAAACCATGTGTGAAATCCATGCACAAAACCATAGGTAGGTCCGCCCACCTAATATAACACAACCCAACAGAGATAAAGGTAAATGAGGGAGAGATGCTCGCAACACTCTCTAAAATGCCAAAGAATAAGAGCCACGGGAAAGACAAATTCACTACTGAATTCTTCATGGGTTTTTTTGAATTGATGAAAGGGGACATGATTTAGATAATCAAAGAATCTTATACTAAAGGATCTATGCTTGGAGTGTTGAATTCAAATTTTATCTACATAATACCAAAGGAATGGGATGTCGATTCCTTCGATAATTTTCCTTGATCCCACGTTTCAATGTCTTTTACAAGATGGTAACAAAAATCATAGCAAACAGGCTAAAACCCATTCTCAACCAAGTCATCACAGAGGAGCAATTTGGATTCCTATAGGACCATCAAATTCATGATGTTATGGGTCTCAATTAGAAAGCTATGCATTCAATCAAGGCTTGTAATACTTTGGACTTCTTAATGAAAATATATTTATCAAAAGCTTTCAATCGGGTTGATTAGACATTCATCAAACTTTGTCTTGTCAACTTGGGGATCATACCAATGATGATCAATTGGATTTTAGGATTCAATAGAAGTTCAAATTTGGTTATTTTTAATTAATGGTCGTCCCTCCCCCTTTTTTTGGCTTCTCACAGATTGTGACAAGGATGCCCTTTATCTCCTTTACTTTTTCTATTGGTTTCTAACATTCGAGTGTTGATTTTCATAGTGCAATTAGGGTTAGCACAAAATTTCTGAAATTATGATAATTACTTTTGATGCAGATCTTCTTTTAACTTATTCAAATATATTTTTCAACAATTATACTTCAAAAATTCAACCATAGAGAACAGTGGAATAATAGATATCACAACACACAAAAGAGGACAATATTACCCTAGGAAAACCCACAAAAGGGGAAAACCTAACATGTCTTTTCAATAGAGAAATTATTCTTGTTCAATGAGAAAAACACCTAGAAGTATGGTCAAATATGGCTTTCTCCTGCAAGTCAAGTCACCCAATCTGATCTTGTACTTTACCTTGCATGTTTGACCCAAAGTTTTGGCTATCTTGCAATAGCCAATTGCCCAAGAAATTTTGACCCTGCAAGAATTCCCCCACTAACCCAAAAATTTTGGTCCCCTGCAACAATTGCCCCCAAAAAAAGTGAAACTCAGAGAGAGAGACTAATCCACACGTGTGAGTTGTAAGAGAGAGAGAAAATAGATATTTCATACTCCTTCTTCGTCCTTCTTGTCCTTTGCTTGCTTGCCCATAAACTATCTTGTTTGAGAGAGTGTGAATTCCCAAATAGAGGAGGTAGAATTGCCTTTATATAATAGTTTGTATTGGGTGAATGGATGTGTCTCTTGGCCAGGGCCAACTTGACTTGGAGGGAAGACAACTTGTCACTTTTAGAGCTAAAATTTACATTTCAAAAATTCGAATTTTCATCTTTAAAAATTCATAATGGGACTTTGACTCAAAATAAAATTTATTTTGACCCAAGCATTTAAAAATATGCTTTACAATGATAAATACAATTACATCAAGTGACCAAATGTACATTATGAATATTGACCATAGTTGCCAATTCAAGAGGGAGTGTTGAATTCCAACTATGGTATCTAAATAAAAAGGTTGTCCATCATTGCCAACATCATCATCTATCATCATCTGCTAGTGGGCATATCCAGGGCTGTACCAAAACCATGGTAATGTCATCAGCGTATCAAGACTCACTCCTCTAGAGTGACCACTCCTTGAATCCCATGGCCTATACCTAGGCCAAAAATGCTAAGACCCTCAACTATCAAGCACTCAGGGCTAATACCTCACTCAAGCCTTTCTTGGTCAGTGATTGGGTCTAGATGTTGAAAGGACCTCACACTCCACCTACCCAGTGTGTGATCAAGGTTTAGATTCTTAAGGAACGCACTCCACCATGCCTGATGTGTGACCAGGGTCCAGGACCTCACTCCACCATTCTTGGTGTGTAATCAGGGTCCTCCTCTAAGGGACACTCACTCGACACTTCCCATTGAGCCCTCTGGGTCTCTTGGACCCATTCTCCCTTTCGAGGGAATGTCCATCCATGTTGCAGACATATCAGTACTCCCTCTAAATGAGAGGGATAGCCTCCATGAGCCCCGACTTATCTTTGAAGTACACAAACTTGTCTCTTGATAACAAATTCATTAGAACATCAATTGTCTGATCATCGTTGGAGATGTACTCAAGCCTTATTACTCTCCTTTGCACCATGTCACATATGTAGTTTTACTTGATCTTAATATGCTTTGACCTATCATGGAACACAAGATTATCTGAAATATTCACACAAATTTTATTATCGCAGTGTATCACTGTCGATTCCAACTCTTGGTCAAACAACCCTACAAAAAACTTCTAGAGCGACAATGCTTCGATTCAAGCCTCATTAGATGTGATGTACTATGTTTTAACAATGTTGAGTGAAATTGACATCTAATTCCTACTCAACCATGATATTATCGTCGATCCCAAACTGAAGCATACTCCTAAGGTACTCTTCCTATCTTCAGCGCTTCCTGCCCAATCAACATCTGTATATCCCTGAAGTTGTACGTCCTTGTCTGTAACGAATCTCAATCCATAATTTATTGTACCATGCGAATATATCAAAATGTGCTTTGCTACAATCCAATGCTTATGTCTCAGTTCAACCTAGAACTGGCTCAATATGTTCACAACAAAGCAGATGTCTGACCTGGTGTTAACCAAATAAATCAATGAATCGATCAGTCCTCGGTACATGGATGGATCTACCAATATGGAGTCAGATCCTCTTAACTTCTTCAAGTTAACTTGAGGGGGCAATTAACTTGCTGATGGCTGAGTAAAAGAAAGAGTTCAAGGCAACGGGGGGTTATTTGACAGATTCAGGAGAGGCAATTTTGAAACGAGTAGAGCATTTTATTCAAGCTATTGGGTCCTATGAGGATAAAATATTTCAAAATCGGTCTCGCCTACCTCAGCTCCAGATGGAAAGAGTCAAGCGCGAGAAGGCTCAAAAAAGGAATGGAGATAATATGGATCCCAAAATAAATTCTAAATTCTCAGTTACAGTGATGCCTTATCATAAAGCACGTTTAGCTTCTGGTCCTCAACTATCACCATATCAGGTGGAGCAATCAAATAGTGGTCAGCTGGCTGCTCAGACTATCCGCCGGGCAGATCACCTGGTTCATGCAACAAAGCTGACACGGATTAGTGAACAGCACAACAGTGTTGCTACAACCATTGTTAGAGCTGAAGAGGAGGTTGATACAAAATTTAAAAGAGGGGAAAAATGCCTTGGAATAAGGGAAGGAAGCATAGCCCAGAAACAAGTTTAATTAAAGTAAATAAAAAACGCAGACGCTCTAGTTACATTCGCAGGCGTTTTGAATACAAAATCAACAGAGCATGCAAAATGTCCCTTTTCTGCCTTGGAACACTACTAGGAGGGATTTCATAGTGTATGAGACTTCAACTAGCCTTCTAGAATAGCCCCCAATTTGAGAACACAAATAAATAGAAGTGGGAAAGAATTTCTCCTTGAACTTCAAACCATTGCAGATGGATCCATAATGACAGAGAACCGTGCGTTAAATAGTTGTCCGCTTCTTCAGTGCCCTCATTGGACCTTGTCATCGAGTTCTGGTCCATCCTCACATTCTTTGAGGTATTCAGTATTATATTCCAAATCCAATTGAGGTCTATTTCTATATTCTCAATTCTTTCCTTGAGCTTGGAGTCAAGAAAGGATTTCCATAACGTCCTAGAAAAAGTCAAGAATTTGCAGTGTTCCGAAATTTCAGAAAGGGACAACAGCCATAGCAAACTTGGGTAGATTTCAGCTTCACCCAAAACAGTGGGGTTTGTTTCAATCTCGTCAAATACAGATGTTTCAAATAAAAGAATTCCTGAAAAGGGACCTTCTGTTTCTCTGACATCTGCTGATCTGGCTTTGACTAAACGCTGGCCAGGGAAGAAGTTGGATTTAAATGCAAACATACTTTGTCTCAACATATGGAATGAAGTTATAATCTCGGTGAAAGTATTTCGATGCGATTGCCATAGATGTATTCCTTGATTCGTTTAAAACAGTTCAGACTGACGCATGGTTGGGAAACACCTATGTCTTTTCAGCTGGAGCTGAAATTTAACTGTATATACACGTGTTCCCCATAAACAACTTGGCCATCTCCATACTGGGCACGCAAAGGCTGCCTTTTTTAAACCAATGCGTTGTTCAGAGGGATGAAGGGTGCATAATCATATGTTTTGATCCTGCTAAACAGAGTAATGAATTTGTTGTGATTGGGTTGCACGTGGTATTAAAGGAGAACAGTTTGACATAAGGGTAACTGTGGATGAATTCAGGCATTCTGTCAAAATGTACACAATGTGGAAACCAGGCATGGAGATTAATGTTTCTCATATAAAGCGGAGGAGTATTCCCTCATTTGTTTTCCCAGGTGGTTTCTGCCCTCCACAGACAACAAAAATGTCAGGAACAGCTAGGAGACCAAACGCTGTTTCTAGTACAAGAGTTCCCGTTTTGAGTCATGTAGCAAAAAGTGATACAGGGTTGCCAGTTGATGAGTTGGATGGGATTTCAAGAGAAGTTACCAGCATGGGAAAAAGAAAGAGGGATAGAGCAAATGAAGAACTTGTAGCCTCAAAGAGGGCTTCCATGTTACCCCTTGCTAATGGTACTTTAACATCAAATTCTGAAATAGTAATTGCCCCTGCTGAACCTGTTGCAATATAAACTTCACTGACTGCCGAGGAAGCTGCCATCACGAAGATAACATCTGATCAGGGTGATGGATTTGGGTCACCTGTTGAAGAGCTGGATGAACTTGATGAATATACCACATTTGTTCCGATGAAGACTATTTCAGAAGAGCAGCAGAAATCGATGGTTGATACTGTGAAGTCATGTCCTAGAAATGGACAACCTAAAGCAATAGCCCATTGTGGGTCACTTGTGGACAAATGTGAAAATGGAAGTGTAGAAGAACTCGAGCCTGTAGAATTACCTGGTTCAGGAATTATTTTATCCAACTCTAAAGCTGAAACTCAACGAAAACCCTTAATGAGGTTAAATTTGGCTTCATCAAGGGACAAGACCACCAATGCTTAGCATTTCAGGAGTGAAATTTATTATCAGGTTCGAGTAATTCCGAATTGGTCAACATCAATGTTTACAACACGTGGAATAAATACCTGGGTAGCAGAATATTCAGTGGCCCTCATATTCTGAGTGCACATGCATATAGGAAATACAGAAGGTGAAAAGTAAAAAAACTAAATGCCTAAATATAAAACAAAGTTATTTACAACAGAGGAATAGGATCTGATTTCTTATTTTCGACTTCAGATATGATCTGCAGCTACAGTTGTCACCTTTTTTATTGGTCATCAAAGAGTTTCAAGTGGAATAATGAAACGTTGTTATGTCTATAGAACAATGGACGGTTCATTTCATATCCTCAAGATTTTAGTTGTAACAACTCCCCATTTGGATCGATTTGTTTTCTCATAGTGGAGCTTATTTATTGCATAAAAAATCATTTGTAAAGAGTTCTGAGTTCTGGCAAACAGTGGGAGAGCTGTGAAGGAAAACTTCACTGTACAGTTTTTTGACAGGGATTTAATGAAAAGATACAGCTCTTACTCCTGAGATTCTTGTGGTGTGAATTCAACATTTGTTTTTTCCTTTGTTTCATATGTAGCTTGTTGTGTTTCCATTTCATTTTATAATCATTTCTAAATGAATACTTTTAAGTGAGAAAGGCAGAATCCAGTTTGCTGCTCTGCCTTGGGAAGGTATTCATGTTTTGTGTTTTCTTCTGTTTGATAAGGATTCATCTATTGCCCTTGTCAACCTCCTAGCATTCTTTTCATTCCATATAATGTCAAAATTGAATGCTAAATTTATTGCCTGTCTTGCCTCTTGAGATAATATGTGTCTCGGATTTAATTTCCCTGCTCATGCTATTCTCGATCCCAGGCTGCCCAGAAAACCCAGTCATTTATCAAATTACCCCTTTCCTATCCATTTACTAGCCTAAATCAGTTCCCATTTTAATTCATCTCGCACCCTATTGCTCATTTTATCGAGATTGACAAGAGAGAGCCCTCTCCTGCCCTCGTAGGGCTAGCTACGAGGCTGAGCTTGGTTTGATGTTGCCTTGAACCTGCCTCCTTTCAGCTTGAGGCAGATTCGAGCGCTAACATAGTGGCGACCATACTGGGGACGAAATGGTTTGCTTGAAGATCGTTTTGCCCCAGTACATATCTCAAGTTCAGAGCTGATATTTGATGGTGAACAACGATCAGACATAAGAAGACGGCTGAAATCATTCACTTGGCGACTCCATTCACTGAAGAATCCAGCAATTAATCCTTCATGGTGACTCCACTGCAGAGAGATTAGTAGCGGTAAGATTTTCAAGATGGATCAGATTGCAAGAAGATACGCTCCCATGAGCCGAGATCACATCCCAAGTTTTCCAAATAAAACGCCCAAGGTAGATTGGTCAAAGAATTTGCCTGTATTCAGAAATGTGGAAGGTAATGACGCTGCTCTTCATCTGGTGAAATTTCACATTCATGTGCTTAGGTTAAAGATCAATTTTCCTGAAGACTGTTTGATGAAAATGTTTATGGCTACCTTGGAAGATGAAGCCCGATCTTGGTATGAAAGCTTGCCACCTGCTTCCATTTATTGTCTAAAGGATTTTCATTCAATATTCTTTGAGAAGTATAAAGAATCTTATCCATCATTAAATTTAGTTCAGGATTGTTGCAAGCATGCTTATGGTTTTATTGAGAACCTTGAAAAATACTATGAGGATGATAATTTTACGGACGAAGAAATCACGGAAGCATTGTATGAAAATCCGTTTCAGTAACCTACAGAACTCTTAGAAGAAAATTTGCAGCAAGATCAAAACAACATGTTAAAGATTTCCATATGATTGAAAATGATGAAAAAAGAAGTACTATTTCAAATCTGGTTGAAATAAATAAGGATACGCAGGAAAATGATGCTCCAATCTCCGAAAATGATGATGATAAACCAGATCCAGAGACGGATTGTGATCAGGAAAAACATGTTGCTCCAGATCTCATAGAAGAGAATTGCATTGTTGAGGCTGCCTCAAATGAAGAAGATAGAGTTACAGGCTTAACTGCCCTCATCTCATTAGAACACAACCTTCCTACCAAGGTAATCCAGCCAATTCATGAACAACAAGAGGATATCTTTGTTCAGGTAGGTGAAAAAGTTTCTCTGGATGAATTTATGATAGATGATAGAGACGTCATGCTTGAGTTTCAAGAATCATCCAAAAATGCTTTTCTTATGATTAATGGATGTAATAAGGAACATGAAAACCTGGCTATCATATCATATGAAGATAACCTACAGTACATTTACACCGCAGAAGATCAAAGCATTCAAGATTTCCATTCAAATTCTTCTTCATATGTTTCATGTGTTGAATTGTTTTTCCAAGAAGAGACCTACTCATATATTTGTTCAGAATTTTTTGGGGACCAGGAGCAGATTTTTGCTGAAGTACATTTTGAAGAGAAATCAGAAGCAGGTGAAAAGGACACCTTGTTCTTTCAGCAAGAGGAAAGACTTCATGTTTTTCAGGATCCAATGGCAGATTTGTTGCAGTCAGCTGTGAAAGTGTTTATTGCAGTGTTCAGTGATGAAGGAGATCATGGTGAACTATGTTTTTGGATGCCCAATGATCAGTTTGTATTGCTGACCAACATATCTGATCAGGAGAATCAAGTAAGAAGGCATCTGCTTGATTGGTTACATTGGCATTTTGATATAGTTTTAGGATATATTGTCTTGTAAGAAACACAGGTGGCCATGTACTGCCACCAAGCTTTAAGTTTTAAGTTCAGTTCTTAGTATTTTGAGTTAGTTTGTTAAAGACAAGTTTTTTCAGTCATGGCAGTTTGCATTGAGTCAGTTTGAAACAAGTTTCAGTCAATAAATTGAGTCATGTTGGTTTGCCGGAATAATGGACTCCATAGCCCAATGGACGGAGGCACTGTTTGCTCTCCCAAAGATCTGATGTTCTTGGCGCCTCTACGGAGCGGCAGCTGCCATCCCAATTGGAGCCAATGTTAGACTCAGCCTTATCAATCCTCTGTCAAAATCAAATTCACCAAGGAAGCTTCATCAAATAATGTTGGATAATCCAAGCAAGAGCATAAAATTGCAAGTCATTTCTACAATGAATATTCATCCAGGCATAGAACGAGAGCAATTTGGTCAAAAATTATTTTACAGAAGCTTGTCTGAAATTTTACGGAAGAAAATTGGTGCAAATGCATAGTTGTAGGCAGTTCAGTTTTTGTTCCTCTTAAATTGTCCAGCGGTGCTTAAGCTCTTCTATGGCTGCAAAGAAGATACTCAAATGCATTTCAACAATAGCAATATCAGCATAGGAATTTCAGGGATGGAAGGCACATGTAAAATGGTTTTGCAGGCTCTATCTGAATGCGTCTCTCCCACATTCCATGATAAATGGGAGTATGAACTTTGTAGGAGTGCTTTACATGTCCTGGCATTTATTGTTGCATCTGGAAACATAGGGGTAGCATGCTTATTAAGTTCCATGCTGTCTGGTTGCAAGGGCGCACAAGAACGAGAAATCCGAAATGATTCCAGAAAAGGTGTAAGTAATGATGAGAATGTGGACAGTCATAGACAAGATGCTACTAAGGATGAGAATACACATTCCGAGATTTGCGCTCCTCAAAATCCCAATGGCGTAGATCAACAAACACTGAACATTCCAATGTTGGTTGTAGCTCTGCTTAATTCTGAGTTTGATGCAGATGAGAAGGACGATGCTAAGGTGGATAATAATGCAAATGAAATATTCAAAGACATAGCTACTTTGATCCGAGAGGCATTCCTGTTACTGTATAGCCTTGCTTCTAACCCTAAATATGGAGCTTCTGTCTTGCAAATCTTAACAAATACCAAAGCTCGGTCGAGGTTATTTCTTAGTGTGGTCGGCAGGATAACTAGTAGAAGAATTCAGGAAAATCAAACTGACAAGGCAGATATTATAGAGACGGCTCGAGAGTTGCTTCAGAGAATTTTACCTCATTAGGTTGGACGTACAAGATGAATGTACAGTTTTCCAGTGGTTTTACAATGAAAAGATATACCCCTTTTTATGTGCTCCCTGGCTTTCTTAGCTTCGGATTGATTGTAATTCAAGACACTGGCGGCACATTGAAGTGGAGCGCGTCGCACTGGAAGAAGGCGTGGCGCACCCACGTAGCGCGGCGCGTAGAGCACTTTTGCACCGTGCAAAATTGGACTGGCGCAGCGCATCCGCCTGGGCCACGCGTTGGGCTGGAGTGCGACGCACATAGCCTCCAAGCAGGATATCACACCAATTTTGAAAAACAAATCCCATTTTCTTGTTGCGGGATTCCAACACGACACATCTGAGCTTTAGTTGCCGAAGCCTTGGAGATCTGAGGCAAGAACAGGGATTGTAAAGGATTTAGGCTTTAGCCTCGACAGGTTATCAGGAAATTTCGCTAAAGTGAAGAGGGCAGTTAACGTCGAAACAGGGCAGAGCTATGCCGTGAAAATTTTGGACAAGGAAATGATTTTCCACCGCAAGATCATCGATCATTTCAAACGCGAAATCTGCACTTTGAAGCTCATCAAGCATCCAAATGTCGTGAGATTATACAAGGTATTGGCGAGTAAGAAGAAGATATACATTGTTCTTGAATTTGTGACAGGGGGTGAATTGTTCGATAAAGCCTCGCGCAATGGCAAGCTGAAAAAAAGGACGCAAGAAAGTATTCTCAGCAGCTTATTAAAGCTGTAGGATATTGTCACAGCAAGGGTGTCTACTACAGAGATTTGAAGCCTGAGAACGTTCTTCTCGATGCAAATGGAAATGTGAAGATATTTGATTTCGGCCTCAGCGCGCTGCCTCAGCAATTTAAGGAAGACGGTTTGCTCCATACGACTGGTGGAAGCCCCAATTATGTGGTACCCGAGGTCATTTCTAGCAGAGGATACGATGGTGCTCCTACCGATGTTTGGTCTAGAGATCTTCAAAAGCGGCTTCAAGTTTTCGAAATATCTCTCTACTGGGGCTCGAGAATTGATCAGAAGAATACTTGATCCCAATCCAAAGACGCGCAAATTTCCCTTTTTCAAAACCGTGGGAAGTAAAGTAAGGACTCATGCCAGAAGAACTTAATGTTTTGGGTTTGAGGCAGACTTTACATCCGAGCCCGGGCGTTGATGCTGGTTCAAACGTAGATTCAGACCAGCAAACTCAATAGCATATTAACACTGAGATTACTACACATTATCGGCACGAAACCCACCAACATGCGACTAATCCTCGGAATACAGAAATGAGGACTCTTGAGATGCTGGCAAGGGCTCTGTTGAGGGCAAGAGAGAGAGCATACAAAAACAAGGAAAAATATCGTTCCAGAGAAGTCGGACAGTCCAAAGAGTAAAAGAGGCCGAATCTTTGATAGGTGTACTCGTATCATCACAAGCCTAAAAAGTTGCCACCTCAAAATGAAAGCGCACCAAATGTCGCAAAGGATTGCTAATTATAAAAAATTAGTATTATTCAAACGGCAAAAGGGAGCTCTATTCCCAAAGAACCATATCAGTTTCTCAACATTTGGACTTTGCGAGAACACTTAGAATATGACTTGAGGATGCCAAACCCTCCATTTCAGATAGACTTTGAATGGCTTGTTGATGAATTGTATCTTTATTTGTTTCTTCGTCGGCAATGATTTCCTACCACACATGTCTACATTGGAAATCCGTGAGGGGGCAATTAACTTGCTGATGGCTGAGTACAAGAAAGAGTTCAAGGCAATGGGTGGTTATTTGACAGATTCAGGAGAGGCAATTTTGAAACGAGTAGAGCATTTTATTCAAGCTATTGGGTCCTATGAGGATAAAATATTTCAAAAGCGGTCTCGCCTACCTCAGTGCCAGATGGAAAGAGTCAAGCGCGAGAAGGCTCAAAAAAGGAATGGAGATAATATGGATCCCAAAATCAATTCTAAATTCTCAGTTACAGTGATGCCTTATCATAAAGCATGTTTAGCTTCTGGTCCTCAACTATCACCATATCAGGTGGAGCAATCAAATAGTGGTCAGCTGGCTGCTCAAACTATCTGCTGGGCAGATCACCTGGTTCATGCAACAAAGCTGACACGGATTAGCGAACAGCATAGCAGTGTTGCTACAACCATTGTTAGAGTTGAAGAGGAGGTTGATACGGAATTTAAAAGAGGGGAAAAATGCCTTGGAATAAGGGAAGGAAGCATAGCCCAGAAACAAGTTTAATTAAAGTAAATAAAAAACGCAGACGCTCTAGTTACATTTGCAGACGTTTTGAATACAAAGTCAACAGAGCATGCAAAATGTCCCTTTTCTACCTTGGAACACTACTAGGAGGGATTTCATAGTGTATGAGACTTCAACTAACCTTCTAGAATAGCCCCCAATTTGAGAACACAAATAAATAGAAGTGGGAAAGAATTTCTCCTTGAACTTCAAACCATTGCAGATGGATCCATAATGACATAGAACCGTGCGTTAAATAGTTGTCCGTTTTTTCAGTGCCCTCACTAGACCTTGTCATCGAGTTCTGGTCCATCCTCACATTCTTTGAGGTATTCAGTATTATATTCCAAATCCACTTGAGGTATGTTTCTATATTCTCAATTATTTCCTTGAGCTTGGAGTCAAGAAAGGATTTCCATAACGTCCTAGAAAAAGTCAATAATTTGCAGTGTTTCAAAATTTCAAAAAGGGAAAACAGCCAGAGCAAACTTGGGCAGATTTCAGCTTCACCCAAAACAGTGGGGTTTGTTTCAATCTCATCAAATACAGATGTTTCAAACAAAAGAATTCTTGAAAAGGGACCTTCTGTTTCTCCGACATCTGCTGATCTGGATTTGACTAAACGCTGGCCAGGGAAGAAGTTGGATTTAAATGCAAACATACTTTGTCTCAACATATGGAATGAAGTTATAATCTCGGTGAAAGTATTTCGATGCGATTGTCATAGATGTATTCCCTGATTCGTTTGAAACAGTTCAGACCGACGCATGGTTGGGAAACGCCTATGTCTTTTCGGCTGGAGTTGAAATTTAACTGTATATACACGTGTTCCCCAGAAACAACGTGGCCATCTCCATATTGGGCACGCAAAGGTTGCGTTTTTTAAACCAATGCGTTGTTCAGAGGGATGAAGGGCACATAATCATACGTTTTGATCCTGCTAAACAGAGTAATGAATTTGTTGTGATTGGGTTGCACGTGGTATTAAAGGAGAACAGTTTGACATAAGGGAAACTATGGATGAATTCACGCATTCTGTCAAAATGTACACACTGTGGAAACCGGGCATGGAGATTAATGTTTCTCATATAAAGCGGAGGAGTATTCCCTCATTTGTTTTCCCAGGTGGTTTCCACCCTCCACGAACAACAAAAATGTTAGGAACAGCTGGGAGACCAAACGCTATTTCTAGTACAAGAGTTCCCGTTTTGAGTCATGTAGCAAAAAGTGATACAGGTTTGCCAGATGATGAGTTGGATGGGATTTCAGGAGAAGTTACCAGCATGGGAAAAAGAAAGAGGGATAGAGCAAATGAAGAACTTGTAGCCTCAAAGAGGGCTTCCATGTTACCTCTTGCTAATGATACTTTAACATCAAATTCTGAAATAGTAATTGCCCCTGCTGAACCTGTTGCAATATAAACTTCACTGACTGCTGAGGAAGCTGCCGTCACGAAGATAACATCTGGTCAGGGTGATGGATTTGGGTCACCTGTTGAAGAGCTGGATGAACTTGATGAATATACCACATTTGTTCCGATGAAGACTATTTCAGAAGAGCAGCAGAAATCGATGGTTGATACTGTGAAGTCATGTCCTAGAAATGGACAACCTAAAGCAATAGCCCATTGTGGGTCACCTGTGGACAAATGTGAAAATGGAAGTGTAGAAGAACTCGAGCCTGTAGAATTACCTGGTTCAGGAATTATTTTATCCAACTCTAAAGCTGAAACTCAACGAAAACCTTTAATCAGGTTAAACTTGGCTTCATCAAGGAACAAGACCACCGATGCTTAGCATTTCAGGAGTGAACTTTATTATCAGGTTTGAGTAATTCCGAATTGATCAACATCGATGTTTACAACACATGGAATAAATACCTGGGTAGCAGAATATTCAGTGGCCCTCATATTCTGAGTGCACATGCATATAGGAAATACGGAAGGTGAAAAGTCAAAAAACTAAATGCCTAAATATAAAACAAAGATATTTACAACAGAGGAATAGGATCCGATTTCCTATTTTCGACTTCAGATATGATCTGCAGCTACAGTTGTCGCCTTTTTTATTGGTCATCAAAGAGTTTCAAGTGGAATAATGAAACGCTATTCTGTCTATAGAACAGATGGACGGTTCATTTCATATCCTCAGGATTTTAGTTGTAACAGCTCCCCATTTGGATCGATTTGTTTTCTCATAGTGGAGCTTATTTATTGCATAAAAAATCATTTGTAAAGAGTTCTGAGTTCTGGCAAATAGTGGGAGAGTTGTGAAGGAAAACTTCACTGTACAGTTTTTTGACAGGGATTTAATGAAAAGATACAGCTCTTACTCCTGAGATTCTTGTGGTGTGAATTCAACATTTGTTTTTTCCTTTGTTTCATATGTAGCTTGTTGTGTTTCCATTTCATTTCATAATCATTTCAAAATGAATACTTTTAAGTGAGAAAGGCAGAATCCAGTTTGCTGCTCTGCCTTGGGAAGGTATTCATGTTTTGTGTTTTCTTCTGTTTGATAAGGATTCATCTATTGCCCTTGTCAATCTCCCAGTGTTCTTTTCATTCCATATAATGTCAAAATTGAATGCTAAATTTATTGCCTGTCTTGCCTCTTGAGATAATCTATGTATCGGATTTAATTTCCCTGCTCATGCTATTCTTGATCCCACGCTACCCAGAAAACCCAGTCATTTATCAAATTACCTCTTTCCTATCCATTTACTAGCCTAAATCAGTTCCCATTTTAAGTCATCTCGCACCCTATTGCTCATTTTATCGAGATTGACTGGAGAGAGCCCTCTCCTACCCTCATAGGGCTAGCTACGAGGCTGAGCTTGGTTTGATGTTGCCTTGAACCTGCCTCCTTTCGGCCTGAGGAAGATTCGAGTGCTAACAGGTCCGAAGTGGGTCATTGCAATAGTTTAATGCATAAATTTAATGTGTTTAGGTTTGTACCATAGGTTTAGGGCTAGGTCTTAGGTTTAGTCACTTAGGTCTTTAGCATAGGTTTTTTATAATGACTTAGGTTATGTCTTTAGTGTTAGACTTACACTTTTACATCACCTTAATTAAAAAAAAACCCATTATAACAAATTGTGACAATGCGACATAAAACACCACATGACGATAACCATGAACCGAAACACTGAATCAACACTGGATACTGATGAAGATTGAACGATGTCGATGAACTGACGCTAACAATGAGCTGAAAACTATGCAATTGATTTGATGAGATCCTCCTGGATCAGGCCATTCTCCCTTAAAGTCATCCCAATGTGAATAGGAATTTGCTATTGTCGGCGGCATGTGGAGAGGATAGGTGCAATGTCAGGCTCACCAAAAACAAAGGCCAAAAGTATGGCAAAAAGGCTCGAAAAACCAAGAATGGGAGGGAACCATATACCAAATACTATGTCTACCTACTAGAGTAAAATGGAACCTTACAAGGACAAAAGACTACGACATCCAGAGGACCGTCATACCTACAACGTACCTTAATTTTGTGCACCCGTATCAATTTAGGAGGGTACCTTGGATCATTGTCGCTGCAGCTAAGGTTCACTCCATAGCTAGAGTTTCGTCCCAAGTAGAAAATAAATTAAGCTTTTAAGAACTGCTTAGCTCAAGTCAACCAATAAGAATTGTAATTCTTCTCACTTGTGTTTGTCTACATAAATTTGTGTTAAGTTCATATTTAATATTTTCTTTACTTGATATGTATTTGCATGAGTTTGTGTTAATGTATATATTTAATGTTTTCCTTAAATGCGATAGATGGATTTCTATTAGTGTACATTTAATATATTGTTTAAATAGTATTAGATGAAAGTATAAGTTAAAAGGCTAAAATTTATGTATATTAATTATTTTTTTGATAATGATCTTTTAACTTTACAATTTTAACATTATTCATTTAAATGATTTAGTATGGATATTGAATTTTAAAAACTCTCATTTGTATATATTGAATGAATGTTGTCTTTCAATTTTATAATTTTTAAAATATTAATTTAGATGAATTTGTGTTAATGTATTATTTAAAAGTTGTATATAAATATTTAATTTAAAATAATTGTGGAAATGGTTTATTTATTGTAGATTCATTTACTCCGGGCTAAAATGGTTAAACTAATAAAGGCAAATTAGACGCATATTGACCCAAATTTCGATCTCTCTTGTATGCAACGATTTTAAAATATATATATATTTTATTTGAAAGACAAAATTAAGGCATGGAATCATATTTATATAAAGATTTATATCAATGATTAAGGTTGAATCAAATATAGATAATATCTGCCATGGCAATGACTCATGCATCTTCGTCGGACGAGCTTCGCTTCTTAGAGGCTATAAAGAGAGAAATACTTGTTATGGATGAGGAACTTTGGTGGAGTAAGAGTCGAGCAACGTGGATCTCTGAAGGAGGCAACTATACAATTTTTTTTCTATTTGTTTTTCAATTTCCATAAAGAACGTCAATTCCATATGGAAAATCAAAAATCATTTTGGAGACTTTGTATCCACTTTCAAAGAAATCGTGGACGCTAGTGTGCACCATTTTAAGAACCTTTTCGAGGCTCTTTCGGGAATTCTATTCTTGAAAGGTTAAATGTTATTAATATATTTCTTCACTGAAGTTTAAAGGAGATAAGTGATTTTCTGGAGATTGTAAGTTTTAATCCTGTATAGAAATTACCTGTGTACTAATTCTAAAAACAGAAAATAAACAATGGCGAGAGCATAACACATAAAACGAATATGCATAGATATTTTCCCTTGGATCCCAAAATCGTGACTACCAAATTGATTTTTCATTATATTCATTTCAATGTTACAATACATATATATATACATGCCAAAGCATCCATAAAGCCCAATCCATTAACCCTGGATTAGAACATAACCGTAGTTCCCTTCACCGGATCTACAAAATACCATGGACTGAAAATTATTGCGCCCAAAACCATGTGTGAAATCCATGCACAAAACCATAGGTAGGTCCGCCCACCTAATATAACACAACCCAACAGAGATAAAGGTAAATGAGGGAGAGATACTCGCAACACTCTCTAAAATGCCAAAGAATAAGAGCCACGAGAATGACAAATTCACTACTGAATTCTTCATGGTTTTTTTTGAATTGATGAAAGGGGACATGCTTTAGATAATCAAAGAATCTCAGACTAAAGGATCTATGCTTGGAGTGTTGAATTCAAATTTTATCTACATAATACCAAAGGAATGGGATGTCGATTCCTTCGATAATTTTCCTTGATCCCATGTTTCAATGTCTTTTACAAGATGGTAACAAAAATAATAGCAAATAGGCTAAAACCCATTCTCAACCAAGTCATCACAGAGGAGCAATTTGGATTCCTATAAGACCATCAAATTCATGATGTTATGGGTCAATTAGAAAGCTATGCATTCAATCAAGGCTCGTAATACTTTGGACTTCTTAATGAAAATATATTTATCAAAAGCTTTCAATTGGGTTGATTAGACATTCATCAACCGTTGTCTTGTCGACTTGGGGATCATACCAATGATGATCAATTGGATTTTAGGATTCAATAGAAGTTCAAATTTGGTTATTTTTAATTAATGGTCGTCCCTCCCCTTTTTTTTGGCTTCTCGCAGATTGTGACAAGGATGCCCTTTATCTCCTTTACTTTTTCTATTGGTTTCTGACATTCGAGTGTTGATTTTCATGGTGCAATTAGGGTTAGCACAAAATTTCTGAAATTATGATAATTACTTTTGATGTAGATCTTCTTTTAACTTATTCAAATATATCTTTCAACAATTATACTTCAAAAATTCAACCATAGAGAACAGTGGAATAATAGATATCACAACACACAAAAGAGGACAATATTTACCCTAGGAAAACCCACAAAAGGGGAAAACCTAACATGCCTTTTCAATAGAGAAATTATCCTTGTTCAATGAGAGAAACACCTAGAACTATGGTCAAATATGGCTTTCTCCTACAAGTCAAGTCACCCAATCTGATCTTGTACTTTACCTTGCATGTTTGACCCAAAGTTTTGGCTATCTTGCAATAGCCAATTGCCCGAGGAATTTCGACCCTGCAAGAATTTCCCCACTAACCCAAAAATTTTGGCCCCCTGCAACAATTGCCCCCCAAAAAAGTGAAACTTAGAGAGAGACTAATCCACACGTGTGAGTTGCAAGAGAGAGAGAAAATAGATATTTCATACTCCTTCTTCGTCCTTCTTGTCCTTCGCTTGCTTGCCCATAAACTATCTTGTTTGAGAGAGTGTGAATTCCCAAATAGAGGAGGTCGAGTTGCCTTTATATAATAGTTTGTATTGGGTGAATGGATGTGTCTCTTGGCCAGGGCCAACTTGACTTGGAGGGAAGACAACTTGTCACTTTCAGAGCCAAAATTTACATTTCAAAAATTCGAATTTTCATCTTTAAAAAGTCATAATGGGACTTTGACTCAAAATAAAATTTATTTTGACCCAAGAATTTAAAAATATGCTTTACAATGATAAATACAATTACATCAAGTGACCAAATGTACATTATGAATACTGACCATAGTTGCCAATTCAAGAGGGAGTGTTGAATTCCAACTATGGTATCTAAATAAAAAGGTTGTCCATCATTGCCAACATCATCATCTAGCATCATCTGCTAGTGGGCATATCCAGGGTGATACCAAAACCATGGTAATGTCATCAGCGTATCAAGACTCACTCCTCTAGAGTGACCGCTCCTTGAATCCCATGGCCTATACCTAGGCCAAACATGCTAAGACCCTCAACTATCAAGCACTCAGGGCTAATACCTCACTCAAGCCTTTCTTGGTCAGTGATTGGGTCTAGATGTTGAAAGGACCTCACACTCCACCTACCCAGTGTGTGATCAAGGTTTAGATTCTTAAGGAACGCACTCCACCATTCCTGATGTGTGACCAAGGTCCAGGACCTCACTCCACCATTCTTCGTGTGTAATCAGGGTCCTCCTCTAAGGGACACTCACTCGACACTTCCCATTGAGCCCTCTGGGTCTCTTGGACCCATTCTCCCTTTCGGGGGAATGTCCATCCATGTTGCAGACATATCAGTACTCCCTCTAAATGAGAGGGATAGTTTCCATGAGCCCCGAATTATCTCTGAAGTACACAAACTTGTCTCTTGATAGCAAATTCATTAGAACATCAATTCTCTGATCATCGTTGGAGATGTACTCAAGCCTTATTACTCTCCTTTGCACCATGTCACATATGTAGTTTTACTTGATCTTAATATGCTTTTACCTATCATGGAACACAAGATTATCTGAAATATTCACACAACTTTTATTATCGCAGTGTATCACTGTCGATTCCAACTCTTGGTCAAACAACCCTACAAAAAACTTCTAGAGCCACACTGCTTCAATTCAAGCCTCATTAGATGTGATGTACTATGTTTCAACAATGTTGAGTGAAATTGACATCTAATTCCTACTCAACCATGATATTGTAGCTGATCCCAAACTGAAGCATACTCCCAAGGTACTCTTCCTATCTTCAACGCTTCCTGCCCAATCAACATCTGTATATCCCTGAAGTTGTACGTCCTTGTTTGTAACGAATCTCAATCCATAATTTATTGTACCATGCAAATATATCAAAATGTGCTTTGCTACAATCCAATGCTTATGTCTCAGTTCAACCTAGAAGTGGTTCAATATGTTCACAACAAAGCATATGTCTGACCTAGTGTTAACCAAATAAATCAATGAATCGATCAGTCCTCGGTACATGGATGGATCTACCAGTATGGAGTCATAGCCTCTTAACTTCTTCAAGTTAGTCACCATGGGAGTCGCCATGGATTTAGAATCCATCATACCAAATCTTTGAAGGATTATAATACATACTTTCCTTGACTAAGGAAGACTGTCAGGTTTTTGCCATACTTCAATCCCAAGTAACAGTGCATCAACCCAAGATCCTTCATATTGAACTCAAAAGCCAACTACTTATTGCATTGAATGATAAGAGGCTTGACACCTGTAAAAAACAAGTCATCAATATATAAGAGTAAGATCATAGGTTCATTCTTCAAAACCTTAAAGTAAAGGTTTGGATCAACTTCACTCTTGGTAAACCCCAGTCTTGTCAAATAGTTGTCAATACGATCATACCAATCTCTTGGAGCTTTCTTGAGTCCATACAAGGCCTTCTTCAACTTGAAAACATGGTTTTTATTCCAAATACCTCAAATCCTTGAGGTTTCTCTATGTACACCTCTTCCTCAATCACACATTTGAGGAAAGTATTCTTCACATCCATATAGTGCAATTTCCATCCCAACGAAGCAACAAGAGAAATGCTTAATCGAATAGAGGTGTACCTGATAACTAGAGAAAAGGTCTCATCATAGCCTTCTCCCTCTTTCTGGAAGAACCGTCTAGCCATGAACCGTGCCTTGTGTTTTTCAATACTACCATCTGTAACATCTTGATCTTATATATCCATTTGGAAATCACCACTAACTTACCTTTAGGCCTTGGCACAATCTCCCAAACATCATTTTCCATGATCGATTAATACTCTTCATTCATCGCTTCATTCCATACCTATTGGCTATCTACTTCTTCAAATGTGGAAGGATCTTCATAAATGAGTTTTGTCACGAGAGATGTTGGGTTGTGTTATATTCTTTCCACGTAGTTAACAAGGCGTTTGAGGGGCACTCGTAACCGCACTTTATGGGGTCCAGGGCAGTGCCCCGGAAAATTTTGGTTTTGGACCCTATGTTAGGTTGGGCGGACCCACCTATGGTTTTGTGCATGATTTTCGCACATGTTTTTTGGACGCGATGGTTTTCGGTCCATGGTATTGGATGCTTCGGCATGTATAAATATGTATTATAACATTGAAAGGAACATAATGAAAAATTGAGCTGGTAGTCCCGGTTTTGGGATCCAGGGGAAAATCTTTGTGTATATGTGTTATGATCTCGTATTGTTTATTTTCTATGTTTTAGAATTCGTATGCAGGTAATTTCTGTATAGGGTTAAAACCTACATTTGGTATCAGAGTTGTTTTGGCTTCAAGGGGACGCCTTTGTTGCTGAGGGGTTTCGCTCGGGCCTGTGGTAGACCCTGTTCAGTGGGAGATCTACGAGATCGATTCTGGTGGTGAAAGAAGATGGCGAGTAGTGGAAAGATAGAGATCGATAAATTTAATGGTCAGAGTTTTGAGTTGTGGAAACTCAAGATGGAGGATCTGTTGGTGGATAAAGATTAGTGGATCATGGTAGATCCAGGTACTAAACCAACATGAGTGTCCGATGAAGAATGGAAGAAGTTGGATCGGAAGGCAAAGAGCACAATACGATTGTGTGTCTCAGATTCAATATTGCTGAATGTATCAGGGGAAGCTACAACGAAGGCTTTGTGGGACAAGTTAGAGACTTTGTACCAATCTAAGTCTTTGGTGAATAAACTGTTCCTGCGAAAAAAGCTGTATAACCTGAGGATGAAAGATGGAGACTTGGTGACAGAGCATCTGAATGCATTTAATACTGTGGTAAGTCAGTTAGCATCTGTTGATATTAAAATTTCAAATGAAGATAAGTGCATCAGTTTGTGGTGTTCTCTACCAGATTCGTGGGATAGTCTGGTTATTGCAATAGGTAGCAATGCAACTGCCTTGCATTTTGATGAAATAGTCTCATCCTTGCTGACAGAGGAGATGAGATGGAAAAATATGGAGAGCCAAAATGGTGATGCCTTGTCTGTGCGAGGGTGGACCCAGAACAGAAACAAAAATAAGTCATCGAGTGGGAGATCTAAATCTAAAGGGAGATCTAAATCTCCAGGAAAACCTGTAAAGGTGGTGTTCTAGAAATGTGGAAAGGGCACTACAAAAGGGACTGTAAATCTAAAGCTCCTGACAAAGGAAAGTGATCTGATGAGGTTCCTTTTGCAAAAGCAAAAACCACCTCAGATGAAGGTGGGGATGTGTACTTGGCTTCTTCAAGTACACATGTAGATCATAAGGCATGGTTGATTGACTCAGGTGCATCCTTTCACTTCACTCCCTATAGAGAGTGGTTCTGCGAGTATGAGAAATATGATGGTGGTGATGTATTCTTGGGGGATGATAGGAAGGCTAGAATCATTAGTCGCGGAAAAGTAAAGTTGAAGTTGCAAGGTGGAAGGGTTAGAACACTTCTGGGTGTTCTGCATATTCCTGCATTGGCCAGAAATCTGATTTCTGTAAGCAAGCTAGATGATGCAAGTGTAAAAACAGTGTTCGAGAAGGATACCTGCAAGATGGTTCGGGGAGCACTGGTATTGATGCGGAGAGTTTGGATTGGAACTCTGTACAAGCTGCAAGGTAGCATTGTTATTGATGGGTGCAATAGTTCTCTGGTTCCTGAAAGTGGAGTAGAAAATCTAGTGGTCTCTGGAGAGAAGACCATGTTGTGGCATCAAAGGCTTGGACATATTGGAGAGAAGGGCCTTTGAATACTTCATGGTAAAGGTATGGTAGAAGGTATGAGTAATAGCTCTCTGGATTTTGATTTTTGTGAAAATTGTGTATATGGGAAGCAGAATCGGGTGAGTTTCCCCTCTGGTAGTAAAAGGGCGAAACAGATATTAGAGCTTGTGCACAGTGATGTGTTTGGACCTGTGAAGGTTCCATCACCGGGTAATTCTGTGTACTATGTATCATTTATAGATGACTTCTCAAGGAATACATGGATATATTTCCTTAAGAAGAAATCTGAAGTCTTTGACAAGTTTAAAGAATTTAAGGCTCTCGTGGAAAATCAGACAGAGAAGAAGCTAAAGGTGTTGAGGACAGATAATGGTGGAGAGTTTTGCAGCAAGGAATTTGAAGAATTTTGTAAGAAGTGTGGTATATCACGGCAGAAAAATACTCCATATACACCTCAGCAAAATGGAGTTGCAGAAAAAATGAACAAGACGTTGATGGAAAGGGCAAGAAGCATGCTCAGTGGTGCCGGGTTAGGACAGGAATTCTGGGCAAAGGCGGTGGATACTGCATGTTACCTAGTCAACAGGTCACCTTCATCAGCGTTGGAGGATAAGACTCCACAAGAGGTATGGACTGGTAAGAAACCTCTCTTTCACATCTGAGGGTATTTGGATGTGATGCATATGTACATGTTCCAAAGGAGAAACGAACCAAGTTGGATAGTAAATCTAAAAAGTGTATCTTTATTGGGTATAAGGATGGTTTAAAGGGTTATAAGCTTTGGAACCCAGTCACAAGGAAGGTTGTGTACAACCGAGATGTGGTGTTCAGAGAGGTGAAAGATGTTATTAAACATGAAGTCCAATGAAAGGAACCTGAGAAGATAGAGTTTGAACTAAAGGAGAAAGAATCAGACTCTACAGCAGAGGAGGAATCAGAAGATGAAGAGCCACAAACTCTGACTATGAAAATATCAGTTCGAGAAAGAAGGCAGCCTGAAAGGTATAGTCCATCTGCTTTCTGTTCAAATTTTCCTTTATCTATTACTAACGATGATCCCAGAACTGTGAAGGAAGCATTAGATTCAGAGGATGGAAAACTTTGGAAAGAGGCCATGGTTGATGAAATGGCATCTTTGCACAAAAATGAGGCTTGGGATCTGGTGGAGTTGTCGGCTAGAAGGAAACCCATTGGCAGCAAATGGGTGTTTAAGAAGAAGACAAATGCAAAAGGAAAAGTGGAGAACTACAAAGCTCGGTTGGTAGCAAAAGGTTATTCCCAAGTGCTGGGAATTGATTTTGGTGATATTTTTTCTCCTGTTGCCAAGGTAATTTCTATTAGATTACTTTTATCTGTTGCTGCTGCTTTTGATTTTGAGTTAGAATAGATGGATGTGAAGACAAAATTTCTTCACGGGGATATAGAAGAGGAAATCTACTTGAAGCAACCCGAAGGCTTTGCGGTGAAGGGTAAGAAAGAACTAGTATGCAAGTTAAAGAAGTCTCTGTATGGGTTAAAACAGTCACCAAGGATGTGGTATCATAAATTTGATACATTTATACAGGGACTTGGCTTCACTAGAATCAAAGCAGATCACTATGTGTATTTTAAATAAATTGGTGATCGTGTTATTTATCTGGTCTTGTATGTGGATGATATGTTGCTAGTTGGAAATGACAAAGAAATTATCGAGGATTTGAAGACCCAATTGTCCTCCAAATTCGACATGAAAGATCTTGGTGCTGCAAACTATATTTTGGGCATGGAAATTAAAAGAGATCGGGAAAAGAGGAAGCTCTGGTTAAACCAAAGGAAGTATGTCGAGACAATATTGTAGAGGTTTAATATGCAGGATAGTAAACCAGTGAAGGTTCCTATTCCTGTAGGTGTGAGGTTATCTGTTGAACAATGTCCCAAGACACAAGAAGAGGAAGAGGACATGTCCTGTGTTCCATATGCAAGTGCAGTCGGTAGCCTGATGTATGCAATGGTCTGTACTAGACCAGACATTGCACATGTAGTGGGAGTATTGAGCAGGTTTATGTCAAAACCAGGAAAGGAGCATTGGACAACAGTGAAGTGAGTTTTCAGGTATTTGCGTGGCACTAGTGATTATGGTCTGTGCTACCAAGGAAGACTAGGATTGGACAGAGTGTTGGATATTTGTGGCTTTGTGGACGTAGACTGCGCTGGAGATCTGGATCATAGAAGATGTACAAGTGGGTATGTGTTTAACCTATTTGGAGGTGCAGCCAGTTGGATGAGTAAGAAACAATCTGTAGTGGCACTATCAACTACAGAGGCAGAATACATGGCAGCCACTCATGCAAGCAAGGAAGCAATTTGGTTGCAGAGATTGTGTTCAAGTATGGGGTTAGTACAGGAAGCTATAAGAATAGACTGTGATAGCCAAAGTGAAATTTTCTTGGCAAAGAACCTTGCATATCATTCAAATACAAAGCACATTGATGTTCAGTATCACTTTGTGAGGGATATGATAGAAGACAAAAAAGGTGTTGCTGGTAAAGGTGGACACTTTGAAGAATACTGCAGATGCATTGACAAAATCTATGAGCTTTAAGAAGTTCTCTTGGTGTAGAGAGACAATGGGCATTTCAGGGCTGGGAAAATGACTAATCTCTCTTGTTGCCCCCTCTGGAAAGAAAACAACAAGTGGGAGAATGTTAGGTTGTGTTATATTCTTTCCATGTAGTTAACAGGGGGTTTGAGGGGCACCCGTAACCACACTTTATGGGGTCCGGAAAATTTTGGTTTTGGACCCTATGTTAGGTTGGGCGGACCCACCTATGGTTTTGTGCATGATTTTCGCACATGTTTTTTGGACCTGATGGTTTTCGGTCCTTGGTATTGGATGCTTCAGCATGTATAAATATGTATTATAACATTGAAAAAAACATAATGAAAAATCAAGCTGGTAGTCCCGGTTTTGGGATCCAGGGGAAAATCTCTGTGTATATGTGTTTTATGTGTTATGATCTCGCATTGCTTATTTTCTGTGTTTTAGAATTCGTATGCAGGTAATTTCTGTACAGGGTTAAAACCTACAAGCGCCGCATAAGTAGAGAACCTCTTGGGTTTCTTAATTTCTCTAGATTTTCCATCAGGAGTTGAATGTCCTTCTACCTCTTCTAATGTATATCTAAGCCATATTGGTGTCTTCTTGATCTCTACAACTATGATTGGTTTTATTGGATCTTGAGGTCCTTCTGGCCTTCTGGTATATTTTGTATAAGTAAAATGCTCCTCCCTTGAGGCCTCTTGCTTCACCTCATCGAAGGAATATATGGAGACTTCCTTAGATTTCCAATATTCCACTTTCTCATCGAAGGTGACATCTTGGTTGACCTCAATCTGTCGTTGCTCTATAATGTATATTTTGTAAGCCTTCAATGATTTGTTGTATCCAACAAATATGGCTTTCTTTCCTAAAGGATTAAGTTTGTTCCTCTTATCTTTAGGAACATGAATATATACAGGACAACCAAAGATCCTCAAGTGACCAACCTCTGCCTTCCTTTTAGATAATGTTTCTTCAGGAGTCATACCTTCCAGAACTTTACAAGGACTTCTATTTTGAATGTACACAATTGTATGTGATGCTTCCCCCCATAAGAACAATGGCAAGTCCAAATCATGCATCACGACCATAGAAAATTCATCAATGGAACTGTTATTTTATTATTCTACACCATTCTATTTGGGATTATAGGGGACAATCAACTCCCTCTTGATCCCAACTTGCTTACAGAAGGCAACAAGCTCGTTCGAGGTGTATTATTATCCATTGGCACATCTTAGTATCTTGATTTTTTTCTTGTTACTTTTTTTTTTTTTTTTTTTTTACTTCAGCTTGAATTCATGGAACTTTTCGAATACATCATCCTTAGTATTCAAGAGATATATCCATATCTTACAAGAGAAGTCATCAATAAAATATCACAGGGTACAACAAACCACCACGCGATTTCACAGGAATCAGACCATATACATCAGAGTGAATCAAGTCCAAATATTCATTAGATTTGTTGTTACTATTTAGAAATGGTTTCTTAATGTTATTCTTGAGAGCACATCCTTTTCAAAAACCATCATTCTTTATCTATAATTGAGGAACCCCTGACAATATTTGACTCAACTCAGGCAATGCTCTAAAATGAATATGCCCATACCTTATGTGCCATAAGTCACTTGGATTTATTTCGTCATGTACTAGTGCTTGATCTGGTTGAATTACAAGTTTGTTTAGTCTTCCATCACGAATCCCAATACCCCTAGCATCATCTATACTAGAGCCCTTGGACTAAACGAGTATTTTTTCATCCAGAAAAGGAACTCTATTTCTTTTATACTTTAAACAAGAAATAAAGCCAATATTCTCTTTCAAACTTAATACATAAAGAACATTGGTTAGATGTACATTACCATATTATAGCTCTATGGATGCCTTTCCAACTCCTTTGATTACATAGTTGTTATTGTTTCCTAGTTCAACCTTTTGAGATAACTTCTTTTCTATCATGTTTGAAATATTTCCATGCTCTCCGCCCATGTGACTTGATGCTCCACTGTCTACCAGCCACATGTCATCATCATCTGCAAGGGAACCTATCAAAGCCAAATAGTAAAAGAAATCCTTATCACCTTTGGCCTTCTTTGGTTTTTCCTTATCCCATTTTCAAAGCATGTTGTTTCCATTTTTACTTCTTGTTATCAACCATGTTAGGATAATATATCTTGAAATGTCCATATTTTCGACAATCATAACATTGGATCTTTGACAAGTTGTTCTTCTTCTTAGAGGAAGAAGATAATTTTCCTAACTTCTTGTGTTGAGGTACAAACTTGTTTCCCCTATTCTTGAAATGAGTTGCAAGGGCTTGAACTTCCTCATCTTGAAAATATCTAGTCATCAATATTGCTTCTTCTTGAGCACACAATGTCCATGATTGTTCAAATGTAGGAGATCTATTCCAACTACTTACACCTACTGCAAAAGCATCTTGTGATCTAAGAATACCGTTGAGTGTTGCAATCACTAGTTATTGACCAGGAATGGATTGTATAATTACTTGGATCTGATCTCTTATTTGAGAAATCCTTACGAATAAGAAGCGACAATGTCATCATTATTAATCCTTGTATTTTGAAGTCCATTCTTCAAGCTCATTGATTGACCAACGTTTATAATAATGTAGAGACTCATTAGGGCATCATTCATCTACTTTGAAGTATCAAGTTTTGCAATGTAGGGAACCAAATGATCCCTAATGGAGTCTACTATAATGCTCATAGCATTGATTCCACCATCTTTTAACTTTGATTTTCCTGCATCATGTTCTGGTTCAACAACCTTTCCTTTCACAATGTCCAAAACCTTGTTCTTAGCAAGAACAATGTAACAACCCTAGTTAAAAATCCATGTAAAAATATATAAGACCATGATCATGGGACACGTATTCCAAGCTAAATGGTGGGAAAAATATCCCAGTGGGTGTTCATTTCGGTTATTATTTCTAAAGGAAATTGGCAAAGGCAATGGAAAAGGATTTGGAAAGGAATGAGGCATTAATTGGCATTTTATTTGTGAAAAAAATGGAAATTAGGAGAAAAAGAAGGTGAAAGGTCACAGGTTGCATGTGAGGAGGAAATTGAATGAAAATAATGGAAAATGAAGAAAATAGAGGCCTCATTAATAAAAAAAATCTTGTGAGGATCACTTGGTAAGATTTTTCTTGATAGGTTTTGGTGGAGCTCTCCTCTATTATCTCTCTCTCAAACTCTTGGACACTCAGAGTTTTCTTGGAGCACTCTTGGAGAATGTGGAATACTTGGAGTTTTGGGGCAAGAAGGCAAAGGAAGAGCAGGAAAGTGCAAGTGGACATCGGGATCAACAACTACAATGGGTTTTTATTGTAGGTACTGAGTTGCATGTATGATTTCCTTGCTAGTTGTGGCATGCATGTGGTGTCTTGGTTATGATATGTCATTGGCATGGAGGATTGCCTGGATTGACAATGGATTTGCCTGGCCTTGCCATTTCCTGGACAACCATGGTGTTGTAGGTTAATTTCTTTGTTTTTCTGGTTGGTTCTCATGTTTCCTTTAGCTTGGGTTGAGTTATTAGTTCCTGGAGCCTTGGTTGGACAAACACTCTGGAAGCTCTGTAATGACTTGGATTGAGTTATTAGTCCTGGAGAATTGGTTGGACAAACGCTCTGGAAGACTTGTAACAACTTGGGTTGAGTTACTAGTCCCAGAAGCCTTGGTTAGAGAAACACTCTGGAAGCCCTTGGTGGGTTGAGTTACTAGTCGTGGAAGCCTTGGTTGGAAAAAACGCTCTGGAAGCCTGGAAAAAGTATGGTGTTGAGTTACTAGTCCTAGAGCCTTGGTTGGACAAATGTTATGGAGCCCAACAACAGTCATGGGTTGAGTTACTAGTCCTGGAAGCTAGGTTGCAACAAATTCTTTGGAGCCCTGAAAGGATTAGGTAGAGACCAAATTGATGATGGTTTTGTGATGTTCGACCGCGAGGTGGAATCACTGTTTGATGGGTTGAGGTGGTTCGTCCCCTAGAAGACATGGATGGTTTTGATTGATGTGTTTTATGAGATCCAACATTCCTGTTTGGAATATGGCATGGGGGTGAATGATTGAAGAGAGTAGTGGCTCAACAATTCTATGGTCGGGTGGAACGTGGTAGTCCCATATTGGGTTGGATTTTGCATCATTAATATGAGGTTATTTATCCTTGTTATTTAATTAGCATTATATTGGTTTATATGTGGATTCTATGGCTAATGTGTCCTTGATATTTCTGTTGTTATTACGCTGGTTGTAGGCATGTATTATGACAATGATGACGTATGGATCTCATCATGTTTTGATTTGTAAATGAATGAACAATGTATCTATGGCCTAATAGATGAAATTGCAGCTAATGTGTTGAGGCATCAATGCTTAGTGATTCTCAGATGAGTATGAGACCCCTATGCTAAGATATGTTGTTTACACCTATAGATTACATATTTGTGGTATGTTTGAAGAAATGGTTGTCATGGCTAGTAGGGGTCCAATCAAGCCCTTGTTTAAGTAATTGCATTTGTATCATTGTTCCATTGTTATCATTATGTTCTGAAGGTGTCATTTAGTTATGGGCAGTGACCTGGGCTCTAGGCCTAAAAAAGTGGTTCAAATCCTAGGGACGTAGGTAGAACACTGGGCAGAAAAATCCCTGGATGTTGGCATACCATGATGTGGGAGCGTCAAAATCCTTATGGAAGCGTGCATTCCCATATCAAGGGAGTGTTTGAGAGTCTAATGGTCTAAAAACTCAGTGGGACTCAGGGGTTGGTTTCCTGAGAGGTTGGGATGGTTCCTAGAAGTCTTGTTGCCGATGTGGAAGGTTTGTATGGTGTGTTTCCGTTGGTTCCACTTCCTTAACATGGCTTAGGAGGGCAAATCATATCATGGTAACTTCTCATCACATGTTTACCCTGGTTGGCTGGTTACTTGGGTAGATGTGGGTTTCGTTCTCTTTGGGTGGTGTTTGGTTTCCATTCTCCATGTGTGATATTTGATACAATAGAGTGGTATCAGAGCATGGTTCACCCCTCGAACTAGATGGGATGTGTTTTGGTTATGCATTTATGTCGATTTCATATGTGTTCCTTATGCTTGTAGTCCATGCGCTTGTTGCATTTGCATGGTGTTGATAATGGTTGTAGTGATGTTGCCATCTGAAGGTTGATGGCGTTGTTGTGGGATGTGTCGTCATGGGCGTATGGTTGTATATGCATTTTTCATGCATGTCGGTGTTTATATGTTGTCATGCATGTATTGTCATGGTTGCGGTTTTGCATGTATAGTAGGTTAGAGATGCATTGTGATCGTCATTATTGTGGTCTTATGTCATCATGATACTATCGGTATGTTATGATGCTAATGTGTTGAATGAGGTAAAGCATGAAATGTAGACCATTAGAGTGAGGTTACAACACTATACTTTGGGGTAAGAACATATCGTCATACAAGTTTGTATGTTTTGCATGCAGGTACGTAGGTTAAGGATTGTTATATGCATTATGGTTATGTGTATGCCTTTCATTCTATTGATGTTATGGTTACATACTTGATAGATCCTAGTTTATTAGTGTAGTCATATGCACGTGTCAGATAGTCATGAATGATAGTAACCTGTGGTGCTATGCATTGTTATTGTTGTTTTATGTTAGATAACTTGATGATTATGTTATATGTTGTTGATGAGTATGTTATAGGTTAACTTGTTGTTGTTACATCATAGTTAGCTTTGTGATTAGGTTATATGTTGTTGTTGTTATATGCTAATAACTTGATGGTTAGGGGTATGACATTCAGGTATGAGTTAATATGTTGTGATATTTTGTCATACTAATCTAGACTGATTGTGCAAATCTGATTATTATGTATGTATGATGATTGTTTATGAGTTTATGATGTGAACATGTTAGTTAGTGACTATTATGGATATCATGATCTTATTTGTGTTTGAGTTGATGTGTTGTGAAGTTATATTGTGCTAACTAGATTGATTGTGCAGACAAGATAGCCTCCCTTGAGGTACAATAAGGTATGAGTTTGTTTATGTCATATATTTGGTGCGTGATTATTTGATTATGTAGTCTATTCGGTGTTTGAGTGTTTGGTGTCTATTATGTCATCTAGTTGATTTATCTAACATGGCGCGTTTATAGTTTTTTGAATGTTTGATTAATTGCATGAGATGAGTATGTCTGTAAGATTGCATGAGTAAATGATCTTGTTTTAAGATGGTCATACTAACACATGTGTTGAGACAACTGATATGTACTTGAGTGTAACATTATGTATTATGACTGATGAATGAGAGTTGATTTTGATTATGATAAGGTTGTTAGATTTGGTGAAGGTTGATTTCCAAGTAATGGATATGTTGTCTTGATATTTGGAACATGTGGTTGACATGTGTGAACAATTGAAAGAAACATGTTTGGTATTAGCACGACAAGGTAATAGTTGATTTGTTTATATAAATATCCATTGGGTGATGTGACAGTACATAGTAAGACTCAGTTGTAGCAAGGTTGAGTTAAAATAAAGGAATTGGGTGAGAATTCCTTTGGCTATGTTTGGAAACCGCAATTCCAAAAGAATGAGTGCTTTGCATATAGGAAGTCTTCTTAACCCTAATTTGTCTGAAATTATGTGGATATATGATATGTTCATGGACATGTATTTGACAGGTATAACAGTTGGTGTCTAGTCATAGCTAGATTTGTCCAGGGAATTGGAGCCCCTCGAGACACGTCACAAATGTGTTTAGCTACAAGGCAACGTGCTCAACATGACAAGGTAAGTTAACTGGTATAGTGTTATATTTATTTATGCACTAACAATTATGTGTTGATGAAAATATGGTGTAAGGTATTGCACGGAAAAAAGGTTGCCATGAAATCTTGAAGAAGTCTCAAGTTGAGCTTTCCCTTGGATGCACTGGGAACCATGGGGATTGAGTCATGACATCTATTTTTAGGCTTGTGCTTTTGGTGATTTGTTGTGCTTGATTACGGTTTTGTTTGCTCCTTCTGCATGGCCATGCCACTTTGTTTGTGGAGTTGTATTGTTATCGATTGTTGGGTCCCTATAATACTAGTGATTACCCCATTACTATTGTAGTTATACCCCTTATTTATATTGTTGTGCCCCTATTACCCCCATGTTGTTATTTCTGTGCCCCATGTACATGTTGTAAATGCAATTATATGTACATATGGTGTTGGGTGCATGATTGTTGTTGGGTCAGGAAAAATGTATGTTTTCTCTTCGTAAATTGCTTTATTTAACATTCATCCTTATACGAGTATCTCTGTTTATAGATTAAAATAAGGAAAATATTGGCTAAAGTTGGATGAAAGCATTTTGTGACAAAATAGGCAAATCTGACACAAGAAACTTATTTTTTACTATCCTTGTGTGTAGAAGATGCAGACTGGGAAAAAGGCGTTTAGTTGATAGAGCAGCACGAGGCCGTAAAAGGGAAACTACAGCATCTTTGGCAGACAAAGCAGCGGGAGATCAACCTGAACGATGCTATTTTATGACACAATCAAATTATGTATTATGAAATCCTCAGGATCCCCTGACCCTGAGGATTCACTTTTATCTAGTTACTCTTTTATGTTATATATAGGGCCGAAAGGCAAATGGAGAGGCTCAGACTTTGATAATATGTAATTATTATTTTGAAGACACATAACACTGTTATCTCAGTGACGTTGTAAGTTGTTACTTGCATTAATGAAGAAAGGATGCGTTTGATACATATTTTCATTATGAGTTCTTATTTAGTGGAGGCTTCTAGAGACTCTGGGCCCGGTCACGAGAAGTTCTACTGCTTCCTTGTGTTATAATCTTTATATTTAGTCTTTGCTACTTGATTAATGTTCAGTCATTGATTATTCCAGTTATCGTCAAGATTTGTGATATTGATTCATATTGTTGTTCAATTAGATTCAGAGTGAAGCCATGTGATCATTAAGAAATGCTTTGATTGGAATGAGTGAATTAGTGCCAATAGTATATTGTTGTTCATTTTGAGTGATGGTATCATAGATCCTAGAGATAATTATAATTAATTTCCACAAGTTGCAATATAGATCATTTTCTATTCAGAAATCCTTTATTGTTGTATGCGTGCTTGCTGTTCAATTACCATTTGTCGTTCAATTACTGTTTGTTGTTCAATTGAGATTGTTGTTTAATTTGGATTACTATAGATCAACAATGTTGTTCAATAATTATAGTTCCCTTCCTTGATTGAGTGAGTTAGCCTTAAGTCTATTTGAACATTCCCAAGTGTGATTCTTATTTGCATTCAGTTTCATTTGATTTCAAAACAAGTTGAATAGAATTGTAGAGTGTGTTAAGAGTATTTCTTCCATAGTTAGTTCTTTCCAGAATTGTGTGGATTGAATTGAAGAATTAGTTATTAGTGATTGCAACGATTCATCATTAGATAACCTCTAGATTCACTGCATATACTGTGCTGACACTCTTGAGATAAAAAGACTTACCTCGGGTTGAAAACTAATGTAGGAATTGAGATTGCTTGTAAAAAGACATCTTAGTGCACTAGAATTTTGGCGTCGTTGCCGGGGAGAGTGTTTCAAGTGACTGTTTTTATTTTTGCTGCAAAAGAATTGGGTTTTAAAAAGGGAAGGTAATAACCTGCGTACCTAGCAAGTAAAGTGCTTGCTTACCAACTCGTTTTTCAGTAAAATCTTAGAGGTTAAACGGGAATTTGTTTTTATGAATGACTAGGAATAGAATAATAGAAAAAGAGCAGAATCCTCCACCAAAACCCACAAAAGCCAAAGGATCGATGAACCTTGGGAGAACAACTTTTATAGACAAAATCGTAAGAAGAGCAGAGTCTCAAGCATCAGTAGGATTCCAGACTATACCTGGAAAAAGTTCTACTGTTATCCCTCAAGCAACAGGCTCCCCATCTGCAACTTACGTTGAGATTCAAAGCCAAGTAGGAGGATCAGAACAGAGTCTTCAAGGTACAACAAGTTTACATTCTGATCCTCTACAAGAGGGAAAACCTTGTAACTTAAGAGAAGGAAAAGGAGAAACTAGTGGTGTTGGCTTAGTGGGGCCTGACCCAGGTTCGGAAGTGATTTAGCCAAGCAAATCCTAGTACTACTGGCCCTTTGGGCAACATTCTGCGGAGTGCGGACTGAGGTCTCACCTGAAGTAGTATGGGAGGGTGCTGGAACCAGGTTTCCGCACCCTAGGGATGTCTTGATGAAGTTTTTGGAGGTTCACAGTCTGAAACTCCGAGCTTGCGCTACTCCACGCAGCTGTCTATCCTTCGCGACCTGTGTCACTACCTCTGCGCACCTCTATATGGGCACGAAGAAAGTACTACCCTGATCTCTATTCTTACTGTGTTATTATATTAGTTCTTAAATTAACTTGTGAGGACCCAATATTCGTATTAATTCATTCAACATTCAGGTAAGTGCACGTAATCATAAACAATATAAATGCATAAAGATAAATAGAAACATAGATGCACAATATTCTGAATCAAACTTATCTTTATTAGTATTCCTTTTCAAGTACAATCCTACTTATAGACTCGACTCCGCCTTGCGCACTCAGCTGCAGGGGTCCGCGCACTCAGCTGCGGACTCTACTAGGCCTCTATGCATTCAGTTGCGGACTCTAATAGGCCTCTGTGCACTCAGCTGCAAAGCCTCTTCCTACTACTACGACCCAATACACTTCAACTTTCCCCCTATGCTCTAACCATACCTTCGCATCTATTTATTACTTGCTTGCTTGCCAAAAAACTATCTTTTCACTTAGAGCCTCGCTTTATTTATACACTCCCATGGTTCGCAGACCATGGGTAGGCTGACACAACTTTACATTATTTTACAATTCTTAGGGCAGACAACCCTATGACTCATCCTAGACTTTCGTGCTCCGCGCCCGTGCTTCGCGGAGTCTTACAATACAATTGACCAAAACTCGGGCTTTAAGCCCCAAAACCCACTGCGGGGGATCCCATGCCCAACAGGCCCCAAACACAATCATCGTGACTCATCTCGAGTCACTCTGCTGGTGCGGCGATCTTGGCATGGAGCCCCTCCAACTGTGCCTGTGTTGTGCGAAGGTCCGCAGTGCACTGCTCTGCCGTTTGCTAGTTTTGCTCTACTCTTTTTGCCGAATGCTCGCTGTCAGGGGCAAATCCCTGTCTTCATGCATGCATCACCTTCATTCATGCGAGCTTGTGGAAGGCCTCATAAATCCACGGTTGGACATGCGCTTTAAGTACTGCCTCTTTCTATCACGCGACATCCACATATTCCTTCAACGCCTTCGCTTGTTGTAACTTTGCTAACCACTAAGTCAGGACAACTGTCTGCGCTGTTCCGCGCACACTGTCATATTTCACTTGGAGCTTTCACGTTTCTGTTTCTAGGTGCTGTATGGTGGGGTCCTCCTGTAAGGAAGTGAGGACCGCGAGGGATTCTTCCAACATTATAGTACAATCCTGCACTACTTGTCCTATTTCTTCCAGCCCCTTTTGGATAGCACCAGCACGTTGTTCCCTAACTTCGGGGGCGTGGATGACTGTGCCTTTAATCGTAGTTTGGAAATCTGAAGGTTGAGGTCCAGCTGTATCCTCGTTGCTTCCTCCTTTGCCTCGTGGAATCCACTAGCCAATTTGTGAATTCGCACTCCTACTGGTAGGTCTGTCGCAATTTCTAGCTCCGGGGCACGGCAACATGCTTCCTCTACTATCTATTCCAGCTGCTAATTCTGTGCCAGTGCTTCATCGTATTGTAGACTAAGCTGCTCGATGTTGATTTGTTGTTCGTTGAGAATTTGTACGATGCGTCCTTCCCTAGCGCGAAGTTTTGCCGTAGCTCCGCCTTGTAGCCGGTATAATATATCCCACGGAAGGGTAGTCAAGTTTAGGCCAAGTCCCTTGATCTGGCCCACCACGGATCTGTCCTCCGTGCTGGCTGCTATCAGTGCTCCTTCCGGCAGTGCGATAGTGTTAGCCATTTTGGCCCACAACAACTGCTCCATTATTGATGTACTTGCGGCACTGTAGACGAATACCATTCCTTCCTGGGGGGTCACACCTGGAGTTGCTGCAGCTGCGCCCTGAGGGCTCCCAACAAAGTTTGCTACTCTGTAATTGCTTCCTAAAGCACTTCCCTAGTGACCTCACGAACTGTGTCTCTGATGTCGTATAGGTCACCCTCTATCAGTGTAATGGGTTCACTATCCAGTTTGGAAGCCTTGGTCTTCTTTCGTGGCCCTGTTTGTTCCGTACAGCGCAACCATTTTAGTTGTGTAGATGTCGTACTTGGGTCTGTGCCTTTCGCCGTGTCTTTTGTCTCCTGTCCTGTGGTATGGTCCGGGCCTCTTTCCTCTTGCATCATGGTGGCCCCTGTTGCCGGTGATACTGCTGCTTTTTCAGCGGCCTTGGTCTGCTCTGTGGTGGCCTTCACTGCCTCGCGGGAAGCCCTTACCTCCTCGGCCAACTGCTCATTGCGCTTTTGTTGTGCTAGCAGCTTGGTGGCATCCTTCTGTTTTTGTATCGCTGTCTCATCGCGCACCGCCAGATCCGGGGCGTGCCACTCATGTGACCATGAGTCAAGCACAGCGAAAATGACATTATCAATCACGATGAAAGGAAGTTTGGTCCAAGTTTGCGCCAGATCCTTACGCGGATCCTTTTGTTGCTCGACATCCAGACGCTCGCCTCCATGAGCACATAGAAGATCTTGGTCTCGCAGATTCGCATGGCATTCTTCAGTGCCCATAGCGACGCATATTTTGCCGCCTCTGGCAAGTCCTATTCAAGGGGAGGGAACTGGCTGTCCTCAAGCAATTCCCCTATCACTAATAAGATAGACAAGAGCAACCATGCATAGTGGAAGGTCTTGCCCTACTCCTGAGCTTCTTTGTAGTTGGTTAGGAATTCCTCACAAAAGAATTCGGCCCAGTTGAATTGGACCCCTCCGCTCATTGTTCAACCAGTGCGATGACCGTCGCTGGTACCTCGTTGCTGCAACATTTTCACATCACCTTCCCTGCTAGCAGCTGGGTGGCTACGTGCACCCCTTTGTCTTGATTGCTACTAATGACGTAACCTCTTTTCTTCTTTTCCAACTTGTATTTCTTCTTCATGGCCTCTGCGAGCGCCAAATCTCCGCTTTTTCTAGCTATTTAAGTGGGGTCCCTTCCCATATAGGGAAGCCAAGAAATCTTGTGAATAAGCTCCACCGTGATGGGAATAGGCTCCTCCAGCCACAAGTACCCATCGTGCACTAGGCAAAGAAGTTGCTTGATTACAAAGATTGTGAACGGTGCCCGGTGAAAGTGTGGAATCCATAGTAGGTGGAGTAGCCCAACCTCCTCCACATCGCGCAACCATTTCCGTGGTTCTAGCGCTGTAACTGACCCCTCCTTGCTATGTTTCATGAGTTTGCTAGTCTCCAAATGTGGGAACTTTTCACTGTCCGTGAGGTCCCAATCTTCAAATTTCATCGTGGGCACACGACCCAAAACCGAACCTTCTAACAAAATTCCATCTGGGAAGAGTGGGGTTTGGAGTGCGCTTTTAACGACATCCAAATCGTTAGGTACTTTTGCTTTCCCTCTATGTGGAGGGACATACTTGGGCAGTTTTGTTGTAGTGCGCACTGGCTGAATGTCTTCCTCCATTTCTTCATCCGCCTTGATCTCTTCTATGAAATCCTGGAGATCCTCCTCCTCATCATCTGTCTCAAGATTAACAGTCTTGCCCTTGTCTTCCATAGATAGTTTACCAAACTGTGGATTTCGAGGAGACATGCGGACTGGTCCTGCTGCATGTGGATCCGTTTTGGGCCTCAACGTCTGAGGTGATTTTGGAATTTCCGATGCATACCCCATCGGCAGCGTAGGGCTCTGCGTGGCTTCCTTGATTGTCGACATCATTCTATTCAAGAAGTCTTGCGTTTCCTTTGGCAATGTCTCAAACACTAAACTTTCTCTCAAAGCCTCCAAATTTGTAAGGTCCATACCCACTTGATAGCACAACAACTGAATTCTCAAAACGCCAAGGGTTGTTCATTGGATAGCCACCTGTGATTTATAGGCCTTTTTGGATTCAAATTCGACCATTCTCCCCTCATGCGGCCCATTAATGCTAGATTGGCGACAGATCGTCCCAAATCTAGTTATGACTTTGTGTCTTAATTTCCTGCCGCCCACTCCTCGTTGTCTTAAATTGGACATATTTTCATGAACAGTGACACCAACGGTCACTTACCGTCCTACCCGCGCGGTAGCGCAGCCCCCTATGCATCGGCACGACCCCTATGACATATTGATCCTGCGTGCAACCTCCTTATCATGCAGCTCCCATACAGACTCGTTTATAGTCCCGCGCTCTCTTTCAACTGCTTGGAGCACTGAGACTGTCCTTCCTACGGATAGTTAGGTTGTCACACCACTTATGCAAGGCTTCAATTCCCCTTCTAGCCTTTTCTGTAGGTACCCCTAAATTACCCTTGCTACAGTCATTGCCGCGCATACCTCCATACGCGGTGTGCTCCCTTGGTTACTCTATTTGGTAAGGTGCGGTCGCATCCATGGTAGCAGAGCCACAAATTCTCAGTGACAATCTTCTAATGTAGTGTTATGGTTGCCCATATCTTGTCCTGTCATTCTATCGACATGACATGCTTGCGCGATTTCGGTTTCCAGTTTTTTGATTTCCGTGTCCATTAACATGCTTTTCTGCCTTAGTCGTACTCGATCTTCTTCGAGTTTGTGAAGCTTAAGGTTCCCTCACCGAATGGCTTTCTGAATCTGCATATGTTTGTCCTCACGCAACTGCATAACTCCTTCGTCCTGGTCCTCTCATACTTTCCCAACTGTGGGAGCTATTGCGTGAGGATTCCTTTCCTCCAAAACTATGGTCTCAACTCTGCTCTTTAGCTTCAGAATCATTTCCATGCTCAGGTTTTTGCACATGGCCCTATAGGCCCATTGGATTGTTGGTATGCATAGGTCCCAATCAGTTCGTCTCACCTGGTGAACTCTGTTTAGGATTCCGCATACCTTCTTGAATGCTTCTACGTGGAACATTAGTGGTGCGCATTACCTTTCCTGCTGCTGTGTTCCATTCCGATTTTCGATCCTTAGTTTGGCGTGTGCTTGTGTGGACCGCAAAACAAATGTATGTACCCATCTACACAGGTGGGCGCGCAAGTTGCTCCATCCTTGCCACCCGACTCTCGTTCGAAGCTGGGGGCTTCCAAACCATAGGCACATCATCCTTCTACATCCATGCCAGTCCTCAAAATTTCCTTGATGTGTACCGCACCATCGTGCAGGTGTTGCGTGCAGTGCCCATTTCAATGCGTCGAATTGCCGCTGTTCTGGTACTGCACTTTCAAATTTGGTCAAGAATTCATCCACCACTGTCAATCCATCATATGTCGGCACTTCTCGTGCCTCTGTTTTCACGCAATGTAGTGATCTAATCATCATGTTTCAATTCAGCGTTGTCACTTCGTGCAACCGATTATGCAGACGTTCTATTTCTTCGTCTAAATCCGAAGTGCAGGAGCTTTCGGGCTCCCACGAGATCCTCCCATCTGTAGACGGATTAACCCAATCCTAGTCTCGTGCAGTTATCTTGTAAATACAATCGAGATCATCGTCGCTTTCATTGTCATGCATTGGTTCAGTGTAGCGTGCTCCTTTGGGTGGGTCCAGTGGGACTACTATGCGTAGCGAATTTTTATTGAAGATCATTTTGCGCTTCTTCAGATTGATGAATCTGTTCATATCGGTGGCCCAGTCTATTCCTAACAATGTGGGATAGGGATTGTTCTCATCGTCAATCTCTATTACTTCAAAATCCGTCTGTGTGCTTGCGCCTTCAATATCAACTATTACCCCTTGCAACCTTCCCATGGGAAAAATCTTCTGTTGGTTCGCCATTTGTAATTGAATAGGGGACCACTGTAATGGCCTGCCCATATGTTCCCATGTTTACTTCGGTAATACATTCACGTTCGAACCCAAATCTAGGATTACCTGATCCATTTCATACTCACCAATTTGTGCAGTCAACCTCATCTCCCTTCCAGTGCGCAATGCATGCTTCCCCAATTTCTGGACGACACACGGTTCCCCTGACCCCACGCACCTGGTGATCAGTTCCTGTAGTCCTTTAACCACCTTGTTGTCACGCAACAGTTTCATGCATGTCTCCAAAAAGGTAGTAAGCATTGAAGGATCCATTCCTGGCTCTGGTTGATCCTTACTGCCTAAAGTGGAGGCCTCTACGAAGCTCTTCTTAGCTTCCCTGAATGTCTCATTTGCGCGTTCTACGTCAAACTCAGGTTCCTTTGTAGGAGCCTTGCGAACCCATGTAATTTCCTCTGGCTTCTTTTCCTTATCCTCTCCCATGGCCACGCCACTTTTGAGCATCATGTTTACATTCGGGTCCTCTTTATGTGGTTCAGACCTTATCATTTGTATATTCTGAGTCGGGGGAGGATGGAATACCTCTTTTTTCGCGCATCTTTGTGATCAACGTAGGATAGTGTATTGTTTCATGATCAAACCAAGCAAAATACGTACAGGATATCCTTGTTGGGTTGGTACAGTCGTGGGCACAGTGCCTTGGTCCTCCGCAATTGTAACAAATTAACTGTCTACGGCCCCTTCCTAGTCCCATTCCTCCTTGTCCTCGACCTCACCCCTGAAATACAGTGCGCACCATCCCCGCATCTAGGTTGAGGGCTCGCATTTCGACCTGCATTTTATAGGTTGGGATCTGATCCATCATTAGCTCGTAATTGAGACAAGTGCGCTCATCATGGCCTACTGACCTGCATAAATTACAAAACAATTGTTGGGGTGTCTGTGTATATTTTTGCAGCAAATGACAATCGTCCATCATGTGTTTCCCTCCTATCTGTAGATTGCAGACCATAAAGCGGGTGCCGCGCTCGGCCCTACCTGCGCCTCCGGTCTCAATGGCATTGGCTCTCCTCCTGCCAAGTAGTTCGCGAACACTAGACAATGATCCTTGTCATGACCTTGGCCTTTGCATTTTATGCACCATACTTCCTCGCGTGCCTCTGGTCGTGGTGCCCTATCCTGCTTCAAGATTTGCATTTCCAAACATAGATTCTGTAGTTGAGCATGGATTTGTTGAACTCCCAACCCAGGGTCCTGTATCAGGGTCCTCGTACTCCTCCACAACCTTGTCCATATGTAGTTGTCGTGCAGAGGGACCCTGTCTGGAGGCCGCGGCCACCGTCTTCTTCTTTCCTTGAGGGCGTATCATCAGGAAAACAAATTTCCTGGTTTTGGAAATGATCTTACTGCATTGTTTTGCAGTAATCAAAGAGATGGCGGTATGTGGTGCTACCTCTGGTATCCTGTACAACTTATTTCCCAAAGTAATAATAACAGCACGGGGCCTTGATTCATACACAGCATGTCTCTTCCACAAGTATGGCTGTCCTAATAATACATCACAAACTTCAAGGGGAGCAATGTCACACAATACCTCATCCGTGAAGGGCTTGATGTTGTATGGAAGGCGACACTGCTGGCTCACACGAAGATCTCGTCCTTGGTGAAGCCACCCAATGGTGTATGGTTGTGGATGTGCTGTGGTCGGTAAGCCCAACCGCTTCACGACCTCTGCAGAAATGAAGTTCTTTTGACTCCCGCTATCAACAATGAACTATATCGCGGAGCCCTTTACCCACATCTGGGAGTGGAAGAGATGCTCCTCCTCCTCTGCATCTTCGGGTTCATTTTTCTGGATCTTGGCGGTAGCAACAGTGGCGTTGGGATCCGCATCAATGATCTACTTCCCTTTTTCATTCCCCTTATCGGGTTCTGACTCAGAGTCGGAACATGCATCTGATTCTGAAACCTTTAGCTCAGCCACTAGTGACTGCTTGGCCCGACACTCACTTGTGTTGTGAGTGGAGCTCTTATGGAACTCACACCATTTTCCAGTGTCCTTTTTCGGCTTCGCGGCACTGTTCTTTGCTTGCAGCTTCGGCGGGTTGTCTTGGGCTGTCCTGCCTTGGCTTTGTCCTTTGTTCTGTGGTTTAGGGGCACCTTTCCCCTGCTTTGGATTCGCATATCCAAAGTCTCGCTTCTTTTGTTTAAACTTCTGCTCGACCTTGACGGCATATCGGTATGCTGCACCGAGCGAGGAGATGTTCAGGAATTGTATTTCTTCCTGGATGTACTTGTGCAGGCAGCCACGGTATTTGAGTATCAAATGTTGCTCCGAATCCTTGATACCCAACTTTGTGCGAAGGGTATGGAAAAGATTGGTGAAATCCTGCACGTCTCGGTCCCTTCCCTGCTGCAGTGTGGTCCACTTTATGTATTCATCCTCATAGCTTCCGACAGGGTAGTACTCCTCCTTGATGGCATCCCGGAATGAATTCCAGGTGGGTGCGACTGAAAATAGTGAGCCAGTACTTTCATCCTTATGCTCGCAGTAGGTTTCCCACCAATCCTTGACGTGGGGGGCTGCTTTGAGAAGAGCGAAAACAATATTTTCCCGACTCGAAAATTCATGAACAGAAAAAATAACCTCTAGCAGATTTAACCATTTATCTACGGCATCTGCATCTATCTGACCCTCGAATATGGGGATTTCAAAATTGACTTGTACCTTAAAGGGCGTGGTGTTTCCAGAGTAGCTGCTGGAAGCCGATGCGTCGCTTCTGGGTAGCCGCTGAAGGATCTGGGCAAAGCTATCCATCATCGCGTCCTGTTGTCGCTCGAGGGCTTCTTCGAGCAAGATTTTGATGGGATCTCCTGCACCCTCGTCTTTCTTCTCATCCGCCATGGAAGGCCGTCGAGATTTGCGAGGCTGGTCTTGCAAAGGTTCAACCAGTTCAAGCCCTAACTCCTTATATCCCGACCTTGTTGGGGACATGCAAAGAAAAACAGAGAAAAAGCAGACCGCTCTGATACCACTGATCCGATTTAAACAGAAATGCAACAAATTACAGAGATAACCATATACACAAAGATGCAACGGAAATAATACTTCATTTCATTAATGGAAAATACTGAAATATGCTTACAACCAGAAATGGAAATAAACCGCTAGGGTGATGGTAGCTTATCTCTGAGAAGAGATGTGGTGGCTACATGCCTCTGAACTATGTTACAATGAGGATCGAAGGCCTATTTATTGTTGAGAAACAATGGAAAACCCTTAACATTCCAAAACCTAACCCTAGGAGATGAAACCCCAAACTGTGGGCCCCGTTTGGGTAAATTGGTACATCAACTTCCCGGGGTCGTAACTTTGGAATACAATCTCCGTTTGACGCGTACAATAGCTCGTTACAAAGATCTATCCGAGCACTACCACTTTGGGAAGAGCAACATCGGTCGATGGACCCATGTTGCCCCCAGATTTCCCAAAAAACGTCGTTTAGGGCCTCAAAACGGCTCCAGAAGTTCAGGACCCGAAAAACTGCTAAAAATAGTAAGTTGTGCTACAATTAAGGAAACTGAAAATGCTGAGAGAAACAATGGTGGGGGTCCAGGTGGACTTGGCAGGTGGCAATATCCACCTGGATCAGGTCGACAGCAGTTCCTTGGTACAACAGGAAGCAGAGATCCGTGGCACTCAGTTCAGCAGAGGCTGAGTATATGGCAGCAAGTTTGGCTGCATGCGAGGATATATGGATGAGGAAGATCTTGGTCGGGTTGTTCGGTTCATGCTTGGAGCCTACAGTGATTTATTGTGATAACCAGAGTTGCATTAAACTCTCGGCTAATCCAGTATTTCATGATAGATCTAAGCACATTGACATCAGGTACCATCATATCAAAGATTGTGTGCAGCGGAGAATCATGTTACTTTCATACATTCCAACGGAGGATCAAGATGCTAATATCTTGACAAAGGCGCTCACCAGGAGCAAATTCGAATACCACCGAGGTAGGATAGGGGTTGCTGATAATCTATATCTTTTTGAGAGGGAGTGTTGAGAATGCAACAAGATGATGGAGCTTAGTGAAAAGAAGTCGCCTTCACTAAGTGGGCCCGCAGGCTATTTTTGGCGCAGAGTCTATTTTTAGACTATGTTTATTTTTAGACATATGGATCATGGTCTATGAGTTGCAGGATGCTATTTGTGGATGATTGGTCATGTTGGTAAAAATATATGGACTTCTATTTTTAGACATATGGGCGGAGTCTATTTCTAGATTGCCAGGGTAAAAATAGAACAGTCGAATATTATTAGCTCATAATAATATTTGGACTATAAAAATTATCTTATCCTCTTGGAGCACTTCAGTTTCAGCTACAGATGTGGCACATGCAGCTGTCAGAAGAAAATGTGCTTTTCTTATGGGTCAGTTGAGCTATTGCATGATGGACTTCAGTTAGAACTCATGTGGTTGAGTTTGGTGGAGTTGATTGAGGAGTTAATGGAGTTGTGTTTAGTTTGACTTGGTTAAACTAGTTGTATTTAGTCTAACTACAGAATACACTAGTGATGAGTGATGTGAATTAATTGTTAATTAATTCACTAACTATTAACTCATAAAGCAACTAAATAATACATCAGTTAACTCAGTGCATGGAAAGTTCAGTGGAGATAGGTGTTAGAGGTTGAGATTGCTATCAGTTGTGACTATAGTTGTGCATGAGATTTTGCACAATCAATGGATTGAGTATTTCCAATGAGGATTGCATGGTTCAGCCAAGGAAATACAAGTTTGGATCAGCCAGACTCATCTATTCTCATGCAGGATTGTGTAGTGGAGGCAGGCAAACAGTGGAGGAGATTTGAACCTGTGATTGATTCAGATCTGAGCTAGTTTTGTGCGTAACAGGTGGAGATAGTACTGAGTACTTGTGAGGAGTATTGTACTATGTATTGTTACATGTTCTCAATCATTATAATATACAGATAGTGTGGGGTTTTCAGCTGTATGCCTTCCCCGGGTTACATACTGTGTTAATGTGTGCATGCGATTGATGTTTCATTATTTTTAATTCCGCTAAATTGATGATCAACGTAGAGGAGGTTATGTATTACGCATGTATTCCGCAATAGTGTATAATCGAGATAATCTTTGTGAATAAGTGTCATATTATTCAAAATTTCTACACCAAATGGGTATCATATAAACAAGTTATGACCCCAGGAAGTTGGCTTCCCAACTAACCCCAACGGGGCCCACAAACTCTTGGTGTTTCGTCTCCTGAGGTTGAGGTTTTGGTTGTTTAGGGTTTTACCTTGTCGTTCAATAATAAAAATTCCCTTGAGCCTCATTTTACACATTTTAGAGGCATGTAGTTTCCACATCTCTTCTCAAGATAAGTTACCATCACTTGAGCTAGTTTATTTCCATTCTATATGTAGGCACATTTCAGTTCTTTGATATTAATGAAATGAAGTTTTATTTATGTTGCATTTTTGTGTTTAGGTGTATATATGTATTTTTTGTGTTCCTACATAAGTCTGGATAAGTGGTATTAGAGCGGTTTACTATTTCTATTCTTTTCTTTGCATGTCCCCAACAAGGTCAGGGTATGAGTAGTTAGGGCTCAAACTGGTTGAACCTTTGCAAGACCAGACTCACGAACCCCGACAGCCTCCCATGGTGGAAGAAACGAAAGATGAAGGGGCAAGAGATCCTTTCAAAATATTGCTCGAGGAAACCCTCAAGTGACAAAGGAACACAATGATGGATAACTTTACCAAGATCCTTCAGAAACTACCCACAGGTGACACATCTTCATCCAGCTGACACTCTGGAGGTGCCATTCCCTTTAAGGTACAAGTTAACTTTGACATTCCCATATTTAAAGGCTAGATATATGAAGACGTCGTAGATATATGGTTAAATATTTTGGAAGGATATTTTTTGGTTCATGACTTTTCCAATCGAGAAAATATTACTTTTTTACTCCTTAAAGTCACCCCGCAAGTCAAGGAATGGTCGGAAACCTACTGTGAACAAAAGGATGAGAGGGAATCCTCAATGTTTTCAGCTACACCCAATTGGAATTTTTTCCGATACGCCATCAGGAACAATATTACCTTCTCGGAAGCTATGAAGACAAATACATAAAGTGGACCACGCTACGACAAGCAAGGGACCAAGATGTGTTAGAGTTCACAAATATTTTCCATACCCTTCACACGAAGTTGGGTATCAAGGATTCTGAGAGGAAATTTGGTACTAAAGTAATGAGGTTGTCTACACAAGTACATCCAGGACGAGATGGAGTTCCTGAACATCTCCTCGCTTAGTACCACTTATCGATACACTGTCAAGATCGAACATAAAATTTAAACAAAAGAAGTAAGACTTTGGATTTGCGAATTTGAATCAAGGGAAAGGCGCCCGCAAGCCACAGAACAAAGGACAAAGCCAAGGCGGGGCGATCCAAGACAACCCATCGAAGTAGTAAGCAAAGAACAACACCATGAATACAAAGAAGGACATAGGGAAATGGTGTGAGTTCCATAAGAGCCGCACTCACAACACAAGTGAGTGTCAATCCAAACAATCACTGGTGGCAAAGTTGAAGGCTTCTAAATCATATGTATGTTTCAACTGTAAGTCAGAAACTGACAAGGGGAATGACAAAGGGAAACAGATTATTGATGTGGATCCTAGTGCCACTGTGGCCACCACCAAGATCCTGAAGTTCGAGCCCAAAGATCCAGAGGAGGGGGAGTGACTCTTCCACTCACAAATCTGGGTGAAGATTCTCCGTTGCAGTTCATTATTGACAATAGGAGCCAAAAGAACCTCATTTTAGCCGATGTCGTGAAGTGGTTGGGCCTACTGACCATAGCACACCCACAACCGTACACCATCGGGTGGCTTCACCAAGGGCGATATCTCTGCGTCATCCAACATCATTGCCTTCCCTAAAACATCAAGCCCTTCACAGATGAGGCACTGTATGATGTTGCTCCTCTTCAAGTTTGTGATGTATTATTAGGCCAACCATACTTGTGGAAGTGTCATGTTGTCTATGAGTCTAGGCCTCACACTATCATTATTTATTTGGGCAATAATTTATACATGATACTAGAGTTAGCATCGCCTACCATCATCTCTTTGATCTCTATGAAGCAATGTAGTAAGATCATTTCCTAGACCGGGAAATTTGTCTTCCTTATGTTTCATCCTTAGGGAAAGAAGAAGACTATGGCCACATCCACAACCTCTAGACAGGGCTCCTCTGCATGACAACAGTAGATGGACAAGGTCGTGGAAGAGTACAGGGACATCTTCACCTCACCCACAAGCGTACCCCTACACTGTCAAGTCAAAAACTCCGTCGATTTGACCTTGGGCACTCTCCTACCCAACAGACCAATATACCAACACTCTATTTTGGAGAAAGATGAAATTAAGATCTAGATTCAAGAGTTGTTGTAGAAAGGGCACATGATCTAGGAGGATCTTGTCAGATCAGTTACACAGGTTCAGTTTTGTCATCAACATTCAGTGTCCCGTGTCTTCAGCTTTGACAATGATGTTTATGGTTCAGGTTGCCTGGTGTTGGTTTCAGTTCCCCGATGATGTCAATAGCTGATATGGTTTTGTACCTGGTTGTCGACAAGTGGTTATCGTCAGTTCTGCTAGGATTTGGTTGTCGACATAGATTTGTCATCCATCTCATAGGATTTGGTCGTCGACACGGGTTGTCATCTACCTTGTAGAGTTCGATTTTCGACAATGGTTTGTTGTCATGTGATGTTTGTCACAAATGTCACTTTGTGACAAATAAGTGTGTAATAGGTTTATGTAAAAATGTGCAAGTCTTTGACACTAAAGACTAAACCTAAGTCATTATCTAAACCTATGCTAAAAAACTTAATACAAACCCTAGAACCCTATCCTAAAACCTAAAGTCATGTATTAAAATACATTAAAACTAGTCCACTAAACCCTCTCGGCATTTGTAAACATTACAAACCAAAACATTGCCAAATATATAATAAAATAGGTCCCTAACCGCGTGGGTTTAGACCGTGTCGGAACTACGGCCATGTGAGCAGATTTGGTGGCAGTTAACTCGCAGTCGAGGTTTACAAACAACAGTCCTAACCGTCAGCCTAACCGCATCAGAACAGACCACAACGTGTGAATACTGGGCAGTCACTACAGTTAGACCGTAGCGGGCCATGTGCGCGGACAGGGGCATAATCGTTGGGGTCTTCAGAAACTGCAGCATGTGAGCAGACAGGTGGAAAACCACAATAGGTTATGGAAGTTTCACCGTCAGCCGAGACTGCCGGGAGGCAGCTGTAAATAGTTCCGAAACCGTGGGATAAAATTGTATCCGTGTCCCTTTGTGGCTTGACCACATGCTGTTCACATGGGCGGTCAACCAACTGCGAATTTTCAACCTGACCACTAGCGGTGATTTGTTATTATAAAGTTTATTTTTGGGTTTTTTCATTAGGTTTGACTATTTTAATTAAACCACCATGTAACCAATACCTAAGGTGTCATTTCATGACAAGATCAAGGGAAACAAACCTTAATTTCAGCTTATGCATCCCTAAACTCAGCCTAAGGAGTTAGAATGCATTTGGAGGGCTATAAAACTAGTTTTTCTCATTGAAGATGGAGGATGAGTGGTTTTGAGTTTTATGTGCAGATTCTGAAGAGTATAGACTGTTTTGTTTTCAATGTAACAAGAGCATCAGGAGTCGGAACTGGGAACCGATATATGCATTGTAAAGATAATTCAGAGAGCTTTCTTGTAACAGTGACTAGAAGTGCCTGCGTGCACAATCAGTCTGGTCAATTTTTTTTGTAATCGATCTCCTCGGATTTAATCCTAATAAAGCAGTCACCCATCTTGAAAGCGGACCCAGAGACATAGTCCATCAAGGACAAATTCCGTAATCAATCTTGTTGTCTAGTATGGCTGTGTTTTGATGCTTTTAATTTTTGTATTACATATTTCTTATGTTTTCTCATTTGTCGTAAAGTCTTTCTTCTCAAGCAGTTCTCACAATAAAAGCACTTTCATTTAACATTTTGTTCACTAATGGCATTAATCAATTCTACATAAGTTTGACATATGATCATTTGAGATCATATAATTTGGTATCAGAGCAGGTTGTGTTTGTAGAATTTGCCAGTGAATGTTAACCAGGTAAAAGTTGCAACATGGAGAAGGAATCCTCGAGGAGATTAATCCATAAATTGGAAAGCGAAAAGTCGCTCATAATTCGACCATGACAGGATCTGATGCAGGTGAAACGCCAGAAACTAAGATGAGAGAGGAACAGTTTCAACAAGAATTCTTGACTACGCATAAGATGTTGGGAGAACTTTACAAAGATAAGAAGGTGAGAGATGCAGCTTCTTCTACAAAGACATCAAAGAAGGACAAAGGTAAAGGAAAGGCTAATAAACCTCCTTCACCTCCATCATCTCCATCATCATCTTCTTCCAGTGCAGAATTTGAAACAGAAAATAAACCTAAGAAAACATCTATTTTGACTTGATGTAAAATTTGAGTTACCTATTTATGATGGTGAAATGAATTCGGAAAAGCTAGATAACGGGATTAAGCAGTTAGAAGTGTATTGTCGTATTCGGAATATTTCTGATGATAAAACGAAAATTTAGCTAGCTACACTTAGAATGGGGGGAAAATCTTTAATCTTGTGGGAAAGTAAAACTCAAATAGAAGTAAAGCGAAAAGGTAAAGTCATCTCTTCATGGTCTAAGTTTTTAAAATCTCTTAGGAAACAATTCTATCCTTTAGGATACATGCAGCAAGTTGTTATTGATTGGCATCATTTGAGGCAAGGTAAAGGGCAGAGTGTACATGAGTTTACTCAGGAGTTCAAAAAGAAAGCATGGGTGCTTGGTATTTCAATGGATACACATGAAACTTTATTAAAATACATCGACAATTTACATTCATATTTGCAACATACATTATTGATGTTTAATCCTAATGATTTTGATGAAGTGTGTGTTCAATCCATACATATTGAATCAGGTGGCAGACCATTCAAGTTTTCACCGAAATCATCCAAAGAGTTGGAAATCAAGGAGTCCAATGACAATAAGGGGAAGAACAATTCGAAGAGAAAGGAATCAACGATAGCTCAGAAGGAAATACCTACTTGTTCTTATTGTTAGAGAATCGATAATGATGAATATAAGTGTTGGAAGCTTCATCCAGAACTTAAAACCAAAAAGTTACTTAAGGAGAAGGATGAAAAGAAAGCAATTGCAGCAGTCCAGCAAGATCTAGGTTCCGATTCAGGTGATGAAAGGAGGATAACTGCCATAGTTTTGACAAGTAAAACTTTTGACACTGGTTCAAGTTCGAATACCATTGCATCTTCATCAAACAAAATCCTTCAAATGAGGATAAAAGAGTTGAATTATTTAACATAAGGATAACTTCTAAGAACACAAAGATAGATACAATGTTTGACAATGGATCACAAGTGATCTAAAAATGGATATTAAATTAAGGAGAAAAGGTATTACAAACTCATGTGCAGGAATGCCTATATTATTTAGTGCAATGGATTGAATAGATTGTGAATAATATAGACATTTAACAATTGGAAAACATAACAATTCAAAACATCAACACAGTAAATAATCAAGGAGTTCACCAAACTTCCTAGCTACGTATCCTGGTCCAAGCTTTCAGTATTGACCTCTATAATAAGTCTTCAAGAGCAGATGATTACAAGTGTGAGCTCGAATAGAGTCTCAACATAACAGTGACAAAACATAGGGATTCCCTCGAAATCCTCAAGTCTACAAGAGTACACAGTTGCTCCCTCTTGCTCTATGTCTTCTGCTTTCTCTTCCGCTCTCCTCTACCTCTTTTGTCTACCATAGAGTGGTTTTTAAGCCTCTTAGCCCTGTCTGTTCACCTCCCTTTTTAGTGTGGACATGTTTTGTTAAAAATGCTTAAGGCATAAGAACAGTTTCTTTTAGAAACGAAAGGATTGGCGGGCGCGGTGAAATCGACCGTTCAGTCTTCCTCCACACAAATCCCTCGATATAATACATATTTGGGCCTTATTTTATTTTATCGAGAATACAAAGAAATACATAGAATACATTGAAAAACCTGACAAAAACATTTTATCGGAACTCAAATATCCTATGAAACGATGTTTATAATCCTTTCGGGTCCGGGCTTATCGATATCGCACGTCGCATGTTGCATAGGCCCCACTCCTTTGTATTGTTGCGATGCGATATCACGATCGACAATTGCATATCGCAATGTCTTGAGCCCCTGGTAAGTCCTTCCTTTGGCCATGTTGCGATGCGATATCGCGATGCAATCTCTGCCATTGATCTACGATCTCCAACCCGATGGATGAAAGTCATTTCGGATGGCCTACTTGCACAGATATTACCTGCCAGAAAAACCAGTTTTCTCTCTCCTGTGGCATGCTATGTGTCGGCCAGTGTATGGAATCGGGCGGAGCCTCTCCAATACTGCTTACCGCCTGAAGCCTGCCATAAAAACCGCTTACCACGGAACTCAAATCCTTCACTGTTTTATTTCATAACTCCTTCGGGTCCGCCTGTGTTAAGTCCTCCCTTTGGTTCCATGAGATGCGATATTGGTAGTTGATCTGGACTATTGATATGTGCGCTCGATCAACGGTTCTCGTTGTTTCTCTTGTATCGCTATCACATTTCTCTTAAGGCTAAGGCCCGTTAACACTGCTTGCTTTCTCCCAATGCGATCCAATATCGTCCGTTGATGTCGTAGATGCATTTATGATTGGTCTTGATAACATGTCTCCAACCTTATTGTGTATGCCCTTCTTATATGTGATGACAAGATGAAATTTTTGTAGAAAACCCATCCACCTATAATGTCTTGATTGCTGCAATTTAGTTTGTGAGTGCAAATATTGAAGCGGTTGATGATCTGTATGTATGATTGTTTCTTTACCCATTAGGTAATGTTTCCACTTTTTCACACTTCGTACTAATGCATACAATTCTTTATCATATGTGGCATAATTAACTACTGTAGAAGTAAATGTCTTAGAATGATAGCATATGGGTTTTCCGTGTTGCATCAACACTGCTCCCATGGCATAGTCACTGGCATTTGTCTCAATCTCAAATGGATGTTGAAGATCTGGCAGTGCTAGTACTAGTGTTGTACTGATTTACTCTTTTAAGGTGTCGAAGGCGTTTTGTTGTTTGCCTCCCCACTTAAACCCCTATTTCAATCCTGTTAAAGCATATAATGGAGTTGCAATTAAAGAAAAGTTAGCAATAAAATTTCTCCAGTATTTTGCTACCCCTAAGAAACTCCTAACCTCTGTAGCAGATTTGGGTTTCGGCTAATTCATAATGACTTCAACCTTAGATGGATCTATCTTCAATTCACCACCCCCTACAATATAACCCAAATAATTTAAAGATGTTCTTCCAAATTCACATTTTGACAGTTTTACATAGAGATTTTCTCTTTTTAAACCATCTAAAGTCTGCTTCACATGCTTTACATGGCCTTCCCATGTCTTACTAAAAACAAGAATGTCATCTAAATAAACAATTACAAAGTCATCAATAAAATGTCTGGGTACATCATTCGTAACTCTCATAAATGTAGCAAGAGCATTAGTTAAGCCAAAAGGCATAACCAACCATTTATATAGTCCTTGCTTTGTCTTGAAAGCAGTCTTCCATGCATCTTCTTCTGCAACTCTGACTTGATGATAACCACTTCGCAAGTCTAACTTAGAAAAGTAAACTACTTCTTTCAATTGATCTAATAAATCATCAATACGAGGAAGAGGATAATGATTCTTGATCATTATTTTATATAGTGCTCTATAATCAATGCACATTCGCCATGAACCATCTTTCTTTCTCACTAGCACGATTGGAGATCCACATGGTGATGTGCTTGGTCGTATAAACCCTTTATCGAGCAACTCCTGTACCTACTTCTTTATCTCTGCATTTTCTAAAGCTGACAACCTGTACATTCCAATGTTAGGTAATGGAGCATCTTGCTGCAAATAAATATCATGTACTGTTTCTCGTTTGGGTGGCAGACCTTTAGGTTCTTGAAATAGAACATCATACTCTGAAACAACTTTAACTAAATTAGCTTTCTGTTTAGAATCACAGCCTTCAAATGCATTACATTTTTCAGGATCCTTTGCCTTTACAACCATTAGTAAAAACTTCTTACTTGAATTCACAATTATTTTCATATGCCCTGAGTTTATGAGAGAATAATTACCTTTGAGTTTATGAGATCTTACAATGTATTCTATTCCATCTTTAGTGAGTTGATACTTATTCTCGGCTCTATAGAAAATAGTTTTTCTATCATACAAGTATGGACTTCCCAAAACAATACCACATATATCTAATGGAACTATATCTAACTCAACCTCATATACAAATGTTGATCCAATAGCAAACCTAAGTTTACATTGTCTCGTTACTTGTAGCTTTGTTTTATCACACACCCAACCTAATGGATATGGCTTCTTGTGAGGTTTTGTTTGTAATCCCAACTTCTTTACAATTGTTTCAAAAATCAAATTTACTTTTGATCCACTATCAAACAAAGTATCAATCTTATTATGCTTGGAAATCACTCTAACACGAAAAAGCTCATTTCTTTCATTATCAACAGATTGTGCAGAATTACTTGTGGATGCTTCATAATCTTTACCTTTAATACCTGTGGCTGTAACTGTTTTTTCATCGCCTGAATCTGATCCCAAGTCCTGCTGAATAACAACAACATTCTTTTTCTTCTTACCACCAAACTTCTTAGGTTTCAGTTCTGGATGCAAAATCTACCAGTGTGCCTCATCGTGTCCTTATTTATTGCAATGAGTGCATGAAGGTTTATCCTTCTTTACAGTGTTTTCTTTCCTCTCCTTCCATTTCAGTTTCTTCTTTTCCTTGCTCTTGCTTATAGAATATTTAGATGATTTTCCAACCTCTGGGTTTACATTCTTACCTCTAGCTTCTAGATGTGTGGCTTGAATTGATACATCATCTAAGCTAGTGGGATTAAACATGATAATAGTATGCTTTAAATAGCTATGAAGACCGCCTATATACTTCAATAAAGTCTTAGGTGAATCTAATGATATACCTAGAGTTAAAGCTCTCTTTCTGAATTCATGAGTATAACTTTGTACACTTTGACCCTTCAACTGACGAAGAGTTTTCCAACTCATCACTGCCTGCTCCATGTAAGCTAAAGGATAGAATTGCTTTTTGATAGCAGAAACAAATTCATTCTAGGTAGAAATGATTTTACCATGTTTTTGCAGGTCAACTTGTGTCTTGCCTTCCCACCATACTAGTGCAGTTCCTCCAAGTCGAAGGCTAGGCAGCTGAATCTTCTTTCTTTCTGAATCAACGTTCTGTACCCTGCAATATACATCAATTTGTCTTATCCATTTATCTAGCTTTTCTACATTGAGTTCTTCATCATAAATTGGCAAATCAAACTTCACATCTAATTTGATTAAGGATGTTTTCTTCTTCTTCTTGGAAGAGCTAGTGTTATGTGAAGAAGATGATGAGGATGATGAAGGTGATGATGGAGGAGATGGTGGAGGAGGCATTTCCCCTTTATTTTTTCCTTCTGGAGAGGCAACTAGAAAAGGTTCCTATGCTCCTTAGTCTAGTTGAGGTGTTGAAGTGCTTCCACCTTGACCTTTCTTAAACTCCAGATACATCTCTTCCACCATAGCTCGGATTGTCATAAAACTTTCTGTAGAAATTTTGAATAATAAGCACATATTCAACAGAGATTATCCCGATTATACATTATTGCAGAAAACATGCATAATACATAACCTCCTCTACGTTGATCATCAATTTACAGAAGCAGAAACAATAACATGCACACATAGAAGCATCAATCACACTACACAGAGATCATTGGCATAACTCAATCCCATGCATGTGCACAATCTCATGCACAACTGATAGCAATCTCAACCTCTAACACCTGTCTCCACTGAACTGTACATGCACTGAGTTAACTGATGTACTCTTCAGTTGCATTATGAGTTAATAATTAGTGAATTAATTAATAACTAATTCACACAACCCATCACTTAGTCTATTGATCAATTAGACTAAATATAACTAGTTCAACTAAGTCAAACTGAACACAACTCCATTAACTGCTCATCCAACTCTACAGAACTCACATGCATGAGTTCTAACTGAAGTCCTCCATGCAATAGCTCAACTAACACATAAGAAAACGTATTTCCTTCTGACAGCTGCATGTGCCACATCTGTAGCTCAAACTGAAGTTCTCCAAGAGGATAAGATAAAGTTTATAGTCTAAATATTATTGTGAGACAATAATATTTGACTTTTCTATTTTTTACTAGCAGTCTAAAAATAGACTCTGATCACTCCTGCTGTGATAACTCCTGCTATGATCATTCCTGCTGTGATCACTCCTGCTGTAACCACTCCTACTGTGATCACTCCTGTTGTGATCACTCCTGCTGTGATCCAAAAATAGACTTTGCGCCATAATTTGTGTGTGGGCCCACTTAGTGAAGGCGACTCCTTTCTACTAAGCTCCATCATCTTGTTGCATTCTCAACAAGCATTTCTTTTTGCACAATTTTCAACACTCCCTCTCAACAAGAAAGGCTTCCTCTCAAACCCGATCTTGAAACTCTGGAATGTTCTGCATGCAATACATCTGCCCGGTCCTCTTTGCTCCAACAACACTTGGAACAAAAACACTCCCAACTGACCACTCTGTTGGGCTAGGAACATACTCTGATGCTGAAGCTCTATCTGCTGCTGACAAGTGCTCCCTATCTGACATTTGCGCTACTGCAACATCTCCATGCATCTCACACCATTGCACACCTCTCTGTGCCACCTAGCACTGTGCAAAACACTTGTGCCTCTCGCATTGCTGCAACCTGCATGCTATGTGCTGTCCTGGGATTCCCTGCACTGTCGCTCTCTCTGCCGCTCTATCCGCATCTGTCTCTACCCAATCAATCAGTTCCTGCTACTCCACATCGGGGCTCCCGTAGCAAGGTCTCGTCCAAGAGGTTGGGTACCTCAAGCATCCTGCCCCTCCTCCTTGGGACGATCAATCCACATCACCCCACCTCCTACCTGGAGGTATGGCTGCATGCGATCCCTCAGCCCACCTGGCTCGAAGTTTCCCCCTATTGGAGCTCTCTGCATGAGTAGATGTCTCTACTCGATCTCCTCTCAGCTTCCCCTGTTGTGGCTGCTCCACAACTTCCTGAAGTTGATGCACCAATCGTGGCTCGTCCACAATCGTCTGAGACTTCTTCTGGCTCTGCATGTTGAGAGGTAATATACCCTCCCTCTCAACCACCAAGTCTTCATCAGTTGCCTTGCTGCTCAAGGCTTTGCATGCATCTTGAACCTCAAGAGCATATAGGTTCTTGACCCGTGAACCAATCTGCTTCACCTGTCTAGTGATGATGTGTCTAAGGAAAACCTTTCCCTTACTGAAGACAACATCATATCCTCTGCCTTCCAGCATCGCGATCGACACCAAGTTTCTCTTCAGTCCTGGTACATACTTGACATCGGTCAAGGTAAGGCGAGATCCATGCGCCCTTTGAAAAATAACCGTGCTTACACCTGAGACACTATACTTCTCATCATTACCCATTCCTACGAGTATCTGGAGTTCTTCCTCCTCCAAAGTACTGAGCAAACTTTTGTCACCGGTCATGTGGAAAGAAGCTCCACTGTCAAGAAACCAACCACTTCCCACCATGGATGAAGCCATGCATGCAAAGAGTGTGAAATCTAAATCAAGCTATGAAGCAAGTGCCTCACCTTCAGATCCTTCCCCGGATCCCTTCTTGGACTTCTTCTTTGCGCAATTAGTAGCATAATGGCCCAACTCATGACAACGAAAGCATCTCACCTTTGACTTGTCAACCTTCTTCCCATCATTGGAAGAACTGGATTTGGAAAGAGAAACCTTCCCCTTCCCCTTCTTCACCTTACTCGCTAAGGCACATTTCTCCTCATCATGCATAGATGAAGAACTGCCTCTGGTGCGCCGTCTAATCTCCTCTTGCACAAGATCCGACCAAAGTCTTTCCCATCCTGGCAGTTTCTCCCTTCCATTCACCGAGTCCTGGTAGCTATGCAACTCTTAGGAAGGTCAAGGAGTGCTAGACTCACCATATCCTCATCCTCAACAGTTAACCCCACACTTCCCAGCTCATCCCGGCATTGGGTGAACTTCGTGAGATACTGGGGCATACTGTCTCCATTCTCACACTTAATGTTTTTGAGTTTATCCTTGAGCGCCATTCCACCATCTCAAAACTCAACCGCTTCTGATCTAAAATTCGTGAGAACAAGGTATATCTTGTACAAATATCGACTGTATGGGCATTCACCCGATATCTCACCTTCCAAAAGAAGGATGAATCCAGAAGCTACTTGGCCCGATTACAGACTCTACCTGAAGAAATAAAATGTAAACACTTTCTGAATAATAGATCTGATGATCAATCATCGCTTTGATATCCTGTAGAACTTTTTCTACAAATAAAAGAGCTTTTACCATGTAGAAATTTTGAATAATAAACACATATTCAACAGATATTATCTTGATTATACACTATTGCAGAAAACATGCATAATACATAACCTCCTCTACGTTGATCATCAATTTAAAGAAGCAGAAACAATAACATGCGCACATAGAAGCATCAATCACACTACGCAGAGATCATTGGCATAACTCAATCCCATGCATGTGCACAATCTCATGCACAACTGATAGCAATCTCAACCTCTAACACCTGTCTCCACTGAACTGTACATGCACTGAGTTAACTGATGTATTCTTTAGTTGCATTATGAGTTAATAATTAGCGAATTAATTAATAACTAATTCACACAACTCATCACTTAGTCTATTGATCAGTTAGACTAAATACAACTAGTTCAACTAAGTCAAACTGAACACAACTCCATTAACTGCTCATCCAACTCCACATAACTCACATGCATGGGTTCTAACTGAAGTCCTCCATGCAATATCTCAACTAACACATAAGAAAACGTATTTCCTTCTGACAGCTGCATGCGCCACATCTGTAGCTCAAACTGAAGTGCTCCAAGAGGATAAGATCAAGTTTATAGTCTAAATATTATTGTGAGACAATAATATTTGACTTTTCTATTTTTGATTAGCAGTCTAAAAATATACTCTGATCACTCCTGTTGTGATCACTCCTGCTGTGACCACTCCTGCTGTGATCACTCCTGCTGTGATCATTCCTGCTATGATCACTCCTGCTGTGATCACTCCTGATGTGATCCAAAAATAGACTTTGCGCCATAATTTGCCTGCGGGCCTACTTAGTGAAGGCGACTCCTTTCTACTAAGCTCCATCATCCTGTTGCATTCTCAACAAGCATTTATTGTTGCACAATTTTCAACACTTTCTATAAATTGAGATTCTGATCCCAATGGAGCTTCTTCTGCCATTCCCCTATGAGAATAGACTCTTCCAATCTCTGGATTAGCCTCAACAAGTTCTCCTTCTCCTAGTCTGAGCTTTAATCTAGTTAGCATTCAAAATCCAGCACAAGCTTGTCTAACCTTAACAAAACCAAATGCTCTGATACCACTTGATCTGAAAATGGATATTAAATTAAGGAGAAAAGGTATTACAGACTCATGTGCAGGAATGCTTATATTATTCAGTGCAATGGATCGAAAAGATTACAAATAATACAAACATTTAACAATTGGAAAAAATAACAATTCAACACATCAACACAGTAAATAATCAAGGAGTTCACCAAACTTCCTGGCTATGTCTCTTGGTCCAACATTTCAGTGTCGACCTCTATATTATGTCTTCAAGAGCAGATTATTACAAGTGCGAGCTCGAATAGAGTCTTAACACAAAAGTGACGAAACATAGGGATTCTCTCGAAATCCTCAAGTCTACAAGAGTACACAGCTGCTCCCTCTTACCACGGAACTCAAATCCTTCGCTATTTTATTTCATAACTCCTTTGGCCTGTGTTAAGTCCTCTCTTTGGTTCCATGTGATACGATATTGGTAGTTGATCTGGACTGTTGAATTGCGTGCTTGATCAACGGTTCTCGTTGTTTCGCTTGTATCGCTATCACATTTCTCTTAAGGCTAAGGCCCGTTAACAATGCTTGCTTTCTACCGATGCGATTCAATCTCGTCCCTTGATCCCGTAGATCCAACGACTCTGGGGAATTAAGGTTGCGCTTATCCGCTTTCACTCTAACTTGGGTTTTCCACCATTCTTTCACTGTTTCTCTGCCATACTCGGTTTTATAACTCCGTCGGGTCTTTCCTTTGTTAACATATTTGAAGACTTAGACTTAGAGGTTTTGTATACAAGATACATTTTGGATCAACAGGAAAATTTAATATCTGAATATTTAGTTAAAAACTTGGGTTTAGAGACACCGAATCATCCAATACTTTACCCATTACGATGGCTAAATAAATCAACTCAGATAAAAGCCACAAGACAATTTTGATTAAGATTTGCCATTATATATAATTATATTGATGAAGTGGAATTAGATGTGGTTCCAGTAGACATATGTGGAGTTGTCTTAGGAAGTCCTTATCTTTATGATCATGATGTAGTATTTTTAGAAGAGAGCATAAATATCACCTTAAGAAAGATGGGGTTGAATTTATTGTCAGGGCACATCAAAGTAAAGATCACCTGAATTTAGTTGTTGCTAATTAGATGAAGCGATTAATAATTTCAAATAAGAGATTTGTAATTATGTGTGTAAAGGAACAACATAAGAATTGACATGATGTTTGTTAAAGTTATGAGTCTCAGCTCAAAGATAGTTTGATCAAAGAGGTAGAAACTTTTCCATTTCTATTTAAGGAAACCAAACATCTTACTCATAAGTAGGGAATACAACATGAATTATAGTTGATGCCTAAAGCTTCTCTTCCTAATGTCAGAATGAATTAATTTAGTCCAAGTTTGGAAGTTATGAGTTACAAGGATGCAGGTCAGTATTGGGGAAAGTCAGTGTTAAATTTCTCTCGTATTGTGTCACCGTTTCATGTTTCGAATAGTTTGGAAGCCTCTTTTCAAGTGGAGAGGAAGCCTATTTGTTTTCATATCAAAGCCTTTTCTAAAGCAGTGTCAAAGTATTCAATACATCTAAGGGAAACTTATGCATCAAGGGAAAAGTGCTAATCAATGGAAACATCATTTAATGAATAATGAAATAGTGATTCAAACAAATCAACAACCATTTCAATACTTTCAAAATCAAACTAAGTTGCAACATTTTTCATATTATAGTTTGATGGATTTATTGCAGCAAGTTCACTTAGTAATCATGAAGTACGAAAGTATATCAAGTCAAGTTGTTGGTTTGATGTCAAAAATGTCTTTGATTGTCTCTGTCATTCCGCAATATAGATTGTTAATACATGTCAATAGTATTAACAATGTAAACTTTGAAACGGGAACTGATACTGTTACCCGTTTTGTAGAGATAGCAAAAAAGTGACCCGATTTTGAAAAGGGGTGATACAGAATACACATGTTTTTTTTAGAGCATAGTTTTTGACACTTTAATTTTTTTAAATTCTTGTTATGTACCTTGCGTTTTAGAATGGTAGTGATTTTCATGATCATTTTAAAAAGTGGTTATTCTGCATCAAACCCTTTTTTTAAAAGACCTATTTTTTTGACTTTAACTTTTCTAATGTATGAAATGTAAATAATTATTTTGTAAATTTAATAATTTTGGAAGTGGTCTTCCTCTTCATATTTTTTTGTTTTTATTTTTATTTTTATTTTTTCTGTAGTGAGGTTTTTATTGATTTGCATATTTAAAGAAGAAGGTCGATATTTTTCATTTTCGATATTTTACATATTTAAACGTCGTTAATTAAATTTTCAATCCAAATGAAATAATTGTCCCTGAAAAATAAATAAAAAATTATATATAAAAAAAGCCAAAAATAAAAAATGTTAAAAAAAATATCTTATAAACCATAAAACAATTTGGAAAAAAAAACAAAATTAATATATATATATATATATATATATAAGTTAGTAAAAATTGACGAAAAAAAAAAACATTAGCAAAAACTAGAGAAAAAATTTAAAAACAAACTAATTAAAAATAAAAAATAAAAAATAAATGAATGAATGAAAAAAAATTTAAAAATAGTAAAAATTAATATTTAAAAAATAACAAAAAATCTTAAAAAAATTATCTCACAAACCATAAAACAAAAAAAGCATTAGAAAAAACTGGGAAAAAAAAAACAAATTAAAAACAAACTAGTTAAAAAAAAAAAATAGAAATTAATGAAAAAAATTTAAAAACTAATAAAATTAATATTAAAAAAAAAAAAAAAAAAAAAAAAAAAAAAAAAAAAAAAAAAAAAAAAAAAGTGTATTTCTTATTAAAAAAAATAAAAGAAAATGTAATTATTTTTTAATAAACATAGATATTTTATTTAATTTTTTTTTTTTTTTTTTTAAACAATCTATTTTTTTTATTTAAAAATAAAATTATTCAACATATATTTTATATTTAGAAAAAAATCAAAATAAAAAAATTAAACCTATATTTTATATTAAAAAAAAATTACATTTACATTTTTTTTTTTTTAACAATGTTTTTTAAAAAAAAAAAAAAAAAAAAATTACATTTACATTTTTTTTAACAATGTTTCTTTTTATTAAAAAAAAATATGAAAATTAATTTTTTTTTTCAACAATTTTTTTTGTTATAATAATAAAAAAAAAATTTAATCATTTTTTTTTTAATTTAAAATTTTAAAAATTATTAAAAAAAAATTAAAATTTTTAAAAATTAAAATTCATATTAAAAAAAAAAAAAAAATTAATCGAGCCCTCCCCGGCGCCCGTGGCGGCGCTGCCGTGGGCGGAGGGCCTGCGCGCAGGCCCCTCCGCCCACGGCAGCGAATCGAAGCCCCGCCCCCCAGCCGCCCGTGGCGGCGCTGCCCTAGGCGGAGGGCCTGCGTGCAGCCCCTCCGCCCACGGCAGCGCCGCCACGGGCAGCCAGGGGGCGGGGCTTCGATTCCGCGAATCGAAGCCCCGCCCCCCGGCCGCCCGTGGCGGCGCTGCTGATCCAGGTGGATATTGGTGGCCACCTGCCAAGTCCACCTGGACCCCCACCATTGTCTTTCTCAGCATTTTCAGTTTCCTTAATTGTAGCACAACTTACTATTTTTAGCAGTTTTTCGGGTCGTGAACTTCCGGAGCCGTTTTGAGGCCCTAAACGACGTTTTTTTGGGAATCTGGGGCGACATGGGTCCATGGACAGATGTTGCCTCCCAAAGTGGTAGTACTCGGATAGATCTTTCTAACGAGCTATCGTACGCGTCAAACGGAGATCGTATGCCAAAGTTACGACCCCGGGAAATTGATGTACCAATTTACCCAAACGGGGCCCACAATTTGGCGTTTCATCTTCTAGGGTTAGGTTTCGGGATGTGAAGGGTTTTCCATTGTTTCTCAACAATAAATAGGCCTTCGAGCCTCATTGTAACACAGTTCGGAACAGTTCAGAGGCATGTAGCCATCACATCTCTTCTCAGAGATAAGCTACCATCGCCCTAGCTGGTTTATTTCCATTTCTGGTTGTAAGCATATTTCAGTATTTTCCATTAATGAAATGAAGTATTATTTCCGCTGCATCTTTGTGTATATGGTTATCTCTGTAATTTGTTGCGTTCCTGTTTAAATCCGGATCAGCTGCCGTGGGCGGAGGGGCCTGCGCGATGGAGAAAAGACAAAAACTGCAAAAGAAGAGGCAGGCGATTTGCAGCTTAGAGAGGAAGCAACTGTACGTTTGAAGGTCATTACCGCATTACCGCTCTTACTTCCAGCTGTTGAAGATGGTATTTTCAATGATAATTGGCGCATTCGTCAGAGCTCTGTAGAACTTTTGGGTGATCTTCTTTTTAAGGTTGCAGGAACATCTGGAAAAGCAATTCTGGAGGGTGGAAGTGATGATGAAGGCGCAAGCACTGAAGCTCAGGGTCGTGTTATTATTGATGTTCTTGGAAGAGAAAAGCGTAATGAAGTTCTTGCAGCAGTTTATATGGTTCGATCTGATGTGAGCTTGACAGTGCGACAGGCTGCATTGCATGTTTGGAAGACTGTTGTTGCCAATACTCCTAAGACACTTAAGGAAATTATGCCAGTTTTAATGAATACCCTTATTACTTCATTGGCTTCAGTTTCATCAGAAAGACGACAGGTTGCAGGTAGGGCTCTTGGAGAGCTCGTTCGGAAACTGGGAGAAAGGGTGTTACCATCTATTATTCCAATATTGGCTCAGGGGCTGCAAGACTCAAATGGTAGTAGAAGACAAGGTGTATGCATTGGATTGAGTGAAGTGATGGCTAGTGCTGGAAAGCATCAACTTGTGACATTCATGGGTGATCTTATACCTACTATTCGAACAACTCTTTGTGACAGTGTTTCAGAAGTGCGTGAAGCTGCAGGCCTGGCCTTCAGCACTCTGTACAAGAGTGCAGGAATGCAAGCAATAGATGAAATTGTTCCGACCCTTTTGCATGCTTTAGAAGATGAAGAAACTTCTGCCACTGCACTGGATGGTCTGAAGCAAATACTAAGTGTCAGGACTGCAGCAGTTCTTCCACATATTTTACCAAAGCTGGTGCATCCACCTCTGTCTGCCTTCAATGCTCATGCTCTTGGTGCATTAGCAGATGTTGCTGGGCCTGGTCTTGATTCTCACCTTGGAACTGTTTTACCACCTATAATAGAAGCTATGGGTAATGATGATCAAGAGGTGGCAACTTTGGATAGGAAAGCAGCAGAAACTGTTGTTATGGTTATTGATGAAGAAGGTCTTTACTCTTTGATAGCAGAGCTTCTAAAAAGCTTGGGAGACACTCAGGCTTCTGTTAGAAGGGGCTCTGCATACTTGTCAGGTTTTTTCTCCGCAGCGAACGCACCTTCATCCACCGATTCAAGGCTGTAGTCTGTACGTGCACATGCAGGGGGTGGCCAAAAGACTATGGATTTATGTAACAGGTGGCCACTAGCAGCGAAGGATTTATGTAAGTTGTGTGGCAACTATGCCTGCGATTGTCGGAGTGTCCATATGTAAGTGGTACCAAATTTTCCATCGGTGGATGGATTCTTTGAGGAGTTGGTGAACACAAAGGACCCCGCAACTATCCACTCAACGACAATCGCTCCCAGAACTGTCGTATGGGTACAAGGAGTTGGCGCTCAAACTTTTTGTATGGGGTTTCGAAATACTGAATTTTGTTACGGTATACGTATACTGCAGGAAGCGAGTTCGCCATTCCAATGATTGAGATATTGGAAAACACAAAATAAATCCTTACTTTTGGTATTACAGAGAAAGTAGAAGAGAGAATCTTTGAAAGAGTTAGTAGTACATTAGCAATTCAAGGATTCTTGCTTTCACTAATTGTTTTCTGTAAATTAAATAATAATTTACATTATATTGATAGATAATAATTATATGTAAGTGAAGTTTCCAAAAGTTAACTCATCCACTGATATATTTATTTAGGTATTATGTATTTTTTTTGTAAATAAAATAATAATTTACCATAAATAAGATATTTTCAAATACATATTAAACACATATTTAAAAATTAGATATAAATTAATATAAATTATATTAAGTTTTATTTTTGTTTTTTTAGTTTTTTAAAAGATAAATATGTATGTCCGTGGAGATTTAAATTAGTAAAGGTTTATCACATAAATTTATATTTCTAAAAAAAATTTAAAAGATCTGATAATTGATAAATTAAAATATAATATTTTGATTCCATTTTTGTTGGTAGATAAAATATTTGAAAAATATATATTCTCAAGCACAAGCTTACCCTAAATAAAAAAAAAAGAAGACAGAAAAAAATAATTAATGTAATCCAAAACCTAGAAGATGAAAATCATTTGAGTAATAATTGAATGAGGAAGAAAAATTTAATGGAAAAATGGATGTCCAAAAGCAAAAATTGAGGAAATCATGATCATAGTTTCAAATGAAGCCCCATTAAGGTGAATGGAAAGAAATCATGAACATGGCACAACTTTGATTCCTATGAAGAGCTAGTACACTACCTAATTTTTAACCATTTGATTTCTCATACAAATATTAAACATCCAATTTAATATTAAACATCCATCCGGGAATCGAAGCCTCGCCCCCCGGCCGCCCGTGGCGGCACTACTGTGGGCGGAGGGGCCTGCACGCAGGCCCTCCGCCCACGGCAGCGCCGGGGAGGGCTCGATTATTTTTTTTTTTTTTTTTTTTTTTAATATGAATTTTAATTTTTAAAAATTTTAATTTAAAAAAAAAAAAAAAAAAAAAAAAACAACAACAACAACAACTTTTTTTTTGGTTTTATTATAACCAAAAAAAAATGTTATAAAAAAAAAAAATATTGTTGAAAAAAAAAAATTAATTTTCATTAAAAAAAAAAAAAAAAAAAAAAAACATTGTTAAAAAAAATGTAAATGTAATTTTTATTTTGTTTTAAATAAAAAAAAAAAACCATTGTTAAAAAAAAATGTAAATGTATTTTTTTTAATATAAAATATATGTTGAATAATTTTATTTTTAAATAAACATAAACATAAAAATAAAAATAAAAATAAAAATTGTTTTTATAATAAAATAGATTGTTTTGAAAAAAAAAAAAAAAAAAAAAATTAATTTTTTTTTTTTTTTTTTTAATAAAATATCTATGTTTATTAAAAAATTATTACACTTTTTTTTTTAAAAATAAGAAATACACATTTTTTTGTTTTTTTTAATATTAATTTTATTAGTTTTAAATTTATTTTTTTCATTAATTTCTTCTTCTTCTTCTTCTTCTTTTTTTTTTCCCAGTTTTTCCTAATGTTTTTTTTTTTTAATTTCTCTATTTTTACTTACTTAATATATATTTTTTTTAATTTTGTCTTTTTGGTTTTCCAAATTCTTTTATGGTTTATGAGATAATTTTTTTAACATTTTTTTTTTTGGTCGTTTATATATATTTTTATATTTGTTTTTTAAGTAATCAACATTTTAATCTTAATTTTAGTTGCTTTTAATTTTTATTTTTTTTAATTTTCTAATTTTTTTTTATGATGATGATGGTTAACGTCAGCTGAGACCAAATAATGATCTATCGGACCTAAAAAGACAAATTATTTGTTTTGATTTAAGATTTTATTCCTATGCTCAAAAAGCTTGGAGAGAAGCCTTCCGAGTTCACTATAATTTTGGCATTGTAAAAGGCTAGGAAGGTCAGTATTGTAACAAAGGTTGTGAAATTGAGATCTAATGTGGTTGTATGCAGGGCACTCTAAGAGGAAGTGGTTTTCATCCTCGATGCCCTATTCTTACAAATATGGCAGATCCTTTAAATCTAGTTTGTTTTTAATTTTAATTTTTAATTTTTTTGTTTTTAATTTTTCTATTTTCACCTACTTAATTTTTTGTTTCTTTTAAATGTTTTTTTTTTCTTTTCCATATATATTTTTTTTGGTTTACAAAATAACTCTTTTTCCCCCTTTTTTTAAAATATTTTTTTTACTATTTAATTGTTTATAAATTTTATATTTTTTTCGTTTTTTAATTCTTATCATTAATTTTGTTCTTTTTACATTTGATGATTGATTTATTTTTTTTCGTCTTTTATTTTTGTTTTATATATTTTTTTTAATATATATTTTAATCTATGTTTGTTTGTTTGTTTGTTTGTTTGTTTTTTTTTTTTTTTTTTTTTTTTTAATTTAATTTTCGTTTTGAGGGTGTTTTTTGGATAATTTTTGAGCAAAAAATTGGTTTTCACCGCTATTTTTTAAACATGTTGAAAATTTACCCAAGAAAAGAAAAGGTGTTATTCCAGCATCAACACTTTTCACTTTTAGCACTGTTTTTGATGTTTTTTCGGGGTTTTTTAGCTAGAGTTCCCGTTTTGAGTTTATAGTTCTCGTTTCAAAGTTTACATTGTTTATTGAACAATATCATGTAGAGATTGTTTTCAAATATGTTTATGAATCACTAATTCATGGTATTTCGTGGAAAGAAGTCAATTGCCATGTTCATAATTAGTTGTTTGACCATCTTCGAAAGTTGAGCATACTGCAGATGGATGGAACAGTTCACAGATTCAAAGTGTGCCATGATCAGCATCATCAGGGTCATCATTTTCAGGTGGCTGATCGAATGTATCGACATCTTCCGGACAAGGTGGAGAGTGAGGGAGCTCTACCCTCATTCACTATCTATTTAAGTCAAAATTTTGTGGTCCAAAAGCTTTCAAGTGGAGAGGATTGATCCAGGAGTATCTTGTCAAATCAGTTGCACAAGTTCAGTTTCAGCATCAACATTCAGTGTTCGGTGTCTTCAGGTTCGATAGTGATGTTTATGGTTCAGGTTGTCCGGTGTTGGTTTCAGTTCCCCGGTGATGTCAATAGTTGATATGGTTTTGTACCTGGTTGTCGACAAGTGGTTTTCATCAGTTCTGCCAGGATTTGGTCATCGACATGGGTTTGTCGTTCGTCTCGCAGGATTTGGTCGTCGACATGGGTTGTCATCCGCCTTGCAGAGTTCAGTTGTTGACAAGGGTTTGTCTTCATGTGATGTTTGACGCAAATTTCACTTTGTGACAAAGAAGTGTGTAATGGGTTTATGTAAAAATGTGTAAGTCTTTGACACTAAAGACTAAACTTAATTCATTATCTAAACCTATGCTAAAAACTTAATACAAACCCTAGAACCCTAACCTAAAACCTAAAGTCATGTATTAAAATACATTAAAACTAGTCCACTAAACCCTCTCAGCATTTGTAAACATTACAAACCAAAACAATGAAAAATATATAATAAAATAGGTCCCTAACCGCGAGATTTAGACCGCGTCAGAACTGCAGCCATGTGAGCAGTTTTGGTGGCAGTTAACTTGTAGTCTGGGTTTACAAACAACAGTTCTAATTGTCGGCCTAACCGCATCGGAACAGACAGCAGCGTGTGAACACTGGGGCAATCACTACAGTTAGACCTCAGCGAACCATGTGCGCAGACAAGGGCATAACCGTTGGGGTCTTCAAAAACTGCAGCATGTGAGCGAACAGGCAGAAAAACGTAATAGGTTATGGAAGCTGCACCGTTACCTGAGACCGCCGAGAGGTCGCTGTCACATGCAGCATTAGAAAACGGTTTTGAAACTGCGGGATAAAATTGTATCTGTGTCGCTTTGTGGCTTGACCGCATGCTATTCACATGGGCGGTCAACCAACTCCACACTGTAAACCTGACCACCAGCAGTGATTTTTTATTATAAAGTTTATTTTTGGGTTTTTTCAATAAGTTTGACTATTTTAATTAAACCACCATGTAACCAATACCTAAGGTGTCATTTCATGACAAGCCCGAGGGAAACAAACCCTAATTTCAGCTTATGCATCCCTAAACTCAGCCTAAGGAGTTAGAATGCATCTGGAGGGCTATAAAACTAGTTTTTCTCATTGAAGATGGAGGATGAGTGGTTTTGAGTTTTATGTGCAGATTCTGGAGAATATAGATTGTTTTGTTTTCAGTGTAACAGGAGCATCGGGAGTCGGAATTAGGAACCAAGACAAGCGTTGGAAAGCTAATTCAGAGAGTTTTCTTGTGACAATGACCAAAAGAGCCTCTGTGCATGATCAGTCTGGTCAATTTGTTGTGTAATCAACCTCCTCAAATTCAATCCTAATAAAGCGGTCGCCCATCTTGAAAGCGGACCCGGAGACGTAGTCCATCAGGGACGAACTCCATAATCAATCTTGTTGTCTAGTATCATTACGTTTTGCTGCTTTTAATTTTTGCATTACATATTGCTTATGTTTTCTCATCTATCATGAAATCTTTCTTCTCAAGCAGTTCTCAGAATAAAAGCACTTTCAGTTAACATTACGTTCACTAATGGCATTAATCAATTCTACATCAGTTTGACATATGATCATTTTAGATCAGCACATCAGGCCAAGTTCATAACCCTGTGGAAGTTCGATCGTGTCGGTACAGAAGAAAGATGGAACCTGGAGACTTTGTATTGACTATTAGGCGCTGAATAAGATAATCGTTCGGAATAGGTATCCAATTCAACAGATTAATGGCCTTTTGGCCCAACTAAAGGGGGTTAAATATTTCAACAAAATTGACTTGAAGTATGGGTACCAGTAGGCAGCAATTGAACCCTCTGATGTGTGGAATACTACCTTCAAATCCAAGGAGGGTCTGTAAGTCTGAAATTTATTGGAAGGTGTACCAAAAACACTTCACTTAAGTCACTAGGTGACAAGTGACCCTAACAACAAGTTGATGGTTGTTGTCAATTCATATCTGCAACACAAATAGAAAACCTACAGTAAAAGAAGATACGAACAAAAAGAAACAATATAATATATCAAGTTTAATAACCTAATTGGAAATACTTTTTTAAATGAATCAATCTTCTATTGATAACACCTCGTGAAGGAGATCGACAAATAGGTATGTTCCATGGGATGCGTCCTTTGATATCCTTGATGCTTAAGAAAGTGATTCTCTCTATCAATATGTGAAAAACTGATCCAGGTGGATGTTGGTGGCCACCCACCTATCCCATTTGGACCCCCACAACTGTCTCTTTCAGCTTTTTCAATTTCCTAAATTCTAGCATAATTTACTATTTTTAGCAGTTTTTCGGGTCCTGAACTTCTAGATCTGTTTTGAGGCCCTAAACGACGTTTTTTTGGGAATCTGGGGAAACATGGGTCCATGGACGGATGTTGCCTCCCAAATTGGTAGTACTCGGATAGATATTTCTAACGAGCTATCATACGCGTCAAACGGAGATCGTATGCCAAAGTTACGACCCCGGGAAATTGATGTACCAATTTACCCAAACGGGGCCCACAATTTGGCGTTTCATCTTCTAGGGTTAGGTTTCGGGATGTGAAGGGTTTTCCATTGTTTCTCAACAATAAATAGGCCTTAGAGCCTCATTTTAACACAGTTCAGAACAGTTCAGAGGCATGTAGCCACCACATCTCTTCTCAGAGATAAGCTACCATCGCCCTAGCTAGTTTATTTCCATTACTGTTTGTAAGCATATTTCAGTATTTTACATTAATGAAATGAAGTATTATTTCCGCTGCATATCTATGTTTATGGTTATCTCTGTAATTTGCTGCGTTCCTGTTTAAATTCGAATCAGTGGTATCAGAGCGGTCTGCTTTTTCTCTATTTTTCTTTGCATGTCCCCAACGAGGTCGGGATATAAGGAGTTAGGGCTTGAACTGGTCGAACCTTTGCAAGACCAGCCTCGCAAATCCCGACGGCCTCCCATGGCGGATGAGAAGAAAGACGAGGGGGCAGGAGATCCTATCAAAATCTTGCTCGAAGAAGCGCTCGAGCGGCAAAGGAACGCGATGATGGATAGCTTTGCGCAGATCCTTCAGCGGCTACCCAGAGGCGACGCATCGGCTTCCAACAGCTACTCTGGAAATGCCACGCCCTTTAAGGTACAAGTTAATTTTGAAATCCCCATCTTCGAGGGTCAAATAGACGTAGATGTCGTAGATAAATGCTTAAATCTGCTAGATGGGTATTTTTCTGTTCATGAATTTTCAAATAGGGAAAAGATTGTTTTCGCTCTTCTCAAAGCAGCCCCCACGTCAAGGACTGGTGGGAAACCTACTACGAGCAGAAGGATGAAAGTACAGGCTCACTATTTTCAGCCGCACCCACTTGGAATGACTTCCGGGATGCCATCAAGGAGCAGTACTACCTTGTCGGAAGCTATGAGGACAAATACATCAAATGGACCACACTGCGGCAGGGACGAGACCAAGATGTGTCAGAGTTCACAAACATTTTTCATACCCTTCGCACACAGTTGGGTATCAAAGATTCTGAGCTGCATCTGGTACTCAAATACCGCGGCTGCCTACACAAATACATCTAGGAAGAGATGGGGTTCTTGAACATCTCCTCACTCGGCACAACATACCGATACGCTGTCAAAATCGAGCAAAAGTTCAAACAAAAGAAGCGAGACTTCGGATCTGCAAATCCGAAGCCCAAAGGACAAAGCCAAGGCGGGGTGACCCAAGACAACCCGTCGAAGCTGCAAGAAAAGAACAACACCACGAAGCCGAAGAAGGACACAAGAAAGTGGTGTAAGTTCCACAAGAGTCCCACTCATAACACAAGTGAGTGTCGGACCAAGCAGTCGCTGGTGGCCGAGTTGAAGGCTTCCGAATCAGATGCATGTTCTGACCCTGAGCCAAACCCTGACAAGGGGAATGACAAAGGGAAGAAGATCATTGATGCAGATCCCAACGCCACTGTTGCCACTGCCAAGATCCAAAAGAATGACCCTGCAGATCTAGAAGAGGGGGAGTGTCTTTTCCACTCCCATATGTGGGTGAAGGGTTCGCCGCTGCAATTCATTGTCGACAGTGGCAGCCAAAAGAACCTCATTTCAGCAGAGGTCATGAAGCGGTTGGGCCTACCAACTACACCACACCCACAGCCGTATAGTATTGGTTGGCTTCACGAAGAACGAGATCTCAAAGTTCGCCAGCAGTGTCGCCTTCCTTACAGCATCAAGCCCTTCACAGACGAGGTATTCTGTGATGTTACACCTCTGGATGTTTGTGATGTACTATTAGGCCAGCCATACTTGTGGAGGCGACATGCTGTGTATGAGTCAAGGCCTCGCACTGTCATCATTTCTTTGGATAATTCATTATACGGGATACCGGAGGTAGCCCCACCTACTGCCACATCTTTGATCACTACTAAGAAAGGCAGCAAGCTCATCTCCCAGACTAGGAAATTCATATGTTTGGTTCACTCCCAAAGTAAGGGGAAGATCGTTGCTACATCCATGACCCCTGCAAAGGATTCCTCCACGCAGCAGCAGCAGCAAAGGGATACGGTCATGACAGAACACAGGAACAACTTCTCCTCACCCACATGGGTACCACATAAGTTTCAGGTGGGCAGCAAAGTTTGGTTACATCTATAGAAAGAACGCCTTACAAGAGCCCATCAGAAGCTTCGACCACTCCGACATGGTCCTTACACCAATACCAAGGCTCCAGGAAACAATGCTTTGAAGCATAGCATTCCTCCATTCCTTCACTTGCACAGAGTGTTCAATGTGGACCATCGCCGACCATGCTTCCCACCATTTCTGGTCACAGTAGAGATTGCAGAACAGCTCAGCAGAAGCTTCCTCATCTCAGGGAGGAACTCAACGCAATGGGGACCATTGCTTCCTAAGGGGGGAGGAATGATCCAGGTGGATGTTGGTGGCCACCCACCTATCCCATTTGGACCCCCACAACTGTCTCTTTCATCTTTTTCAATTTCCTAAATTGTAGCACAGTTTACTATTTTTAGCAGTTTTTCGGGTCCTGAACTTTCGGAGCCATTTTGAGGCCCTAAACGACGTTTTTTTGCGAATCTGGGGCAACATGGGTCCATGGACCGATGTTGCCTCCCAAAGTGGTAGTACTCGGATAGATATTTCTAACAAGCTATCGTACGCATCAAACGGAGATCGTATGCCAAAGTTACGACCCCGGGAAATTGATGTACTAATTTACCCAAACGGGGCCCACAATTTGGCGTTTCATCTTCTAAGGTTAGGTTTCGGGATGTGAAGGGTTTTCCATTGTTTCTCAACAATAAATAGGCCTTCGAGCCTCATTTTAACACAGTTCAGAACAGTTCAGAGGCATGTAGCCACCACATCTCTTCTCAGAGATAAGCTACCATCGCCCTAGCTAGTTTATTTCCATTACTGTTTGTAAGCATATTTCAGTATTTTACTCCCGGATGAAGGTGTCTCAGAGGTAAACGGAGCGGTGACACATGACATGCACCCGCTGCCACGTGAAGAGGACTGGGCTATTAATGCCCCAAGCCGTCGAAATCCAGGTTTAAGGGAGCCGCTTCAGAGCATCCTTAATGGAGCCGCTGAAGATGATGGCAGGCCTGCGTAAGGCATTCAATGCGGATCAATTCTCAAGAATTGGACATGAGAATAAAGGCAAATGTTGGCCGGCGAAGGCAGCGCACTGTGGTTCAGGGAATGTTCATAGTCTATGTTTTATTTGGGTGGTGGAGAGCTGGGGTGAGGACAGTTTCCCCCCTGAGCATCTTGGCCTGTGTTTACGCTCTTTGGAGCTCCGTCAAGAGGCGGAAGGGTCTTGCATACCGTTTCGTGAAGCAGGTGTTCAGCTCAAAGGGCGGGAGGTTACGATGGTGCGTGAGAGAATGCCTTGCAGGAGGGGTTCTGGGAGTGGACAATTCCCCCGCCCACCTGCAGCAGACATACATCATCATTGTTGTTGTGTTTATTGCTATCGCAGAGTGGGAGCTAACCCAATTCCTGCAAGGCAAGTCATGGAAGTTGGCAGTTCCGTTGAGGGGGAGCCCAGGCTTCCAGCTTTTGGTTCGGTTATTTTCTCACTGGGCAGCTCTAAGGGCAATGAAGGGATTAACGCACATATCTCTGTGCTCTTCACCAAAATTCCTGCGGTGGATGATGATGGGTCATCGTTGGTTCTGGAGGAGGACGGCACAGAGCAGGGGAAAGGGAAACTCCCACTGGGGGAGCAGTCAAATTTGGTGGCCTGCTCCGAGAGAGGCAAAGGTAAGGTTCTGTTGGGGGAGTCGTCCACTGCTGCGGGCACTTCTGGAGGTGCAAGTCTTCAGCCTCACCCCCAATGTCGAGGCCATGCACAGTCATCCCCTTCGCAAAGTCCATTGGCTACGGGAGAAAGCGCGTCTGAAGGTGAAGGCGGAAGCAGAAGCATGGAGGAAGAGTCCGAGGACTAACTCTCACCAACGCTCTCATGCTTTAGTCTTCTTTTCTCAGGTTGGGTCCTTTCATGTTGGGTTCAGGGGTCTGGTTAATTGTCAATTCCATGTTTTTGTTATGTTGGTTAAGCGTCTCGGAACTAAGTCCTGCGCGCGGTCTTCACGGACGCAGCAGGCGCGAAGTAGTGTGTCTGGTATATGTCAATTTTTGTCTTTTGTAATTGCCTGGCTAGGCCTTCAGGCCATGCAGATCTGGCTCCTGTCACAGTTTGTCTCGTGTTATAAATATGTTTCAAGATGCCCCTGCGCGGGTTATCATAGTGTGAGTCGCATAGTTCTCAGTGTCATGCATTTTGTTCCTTTTGCTAACATTGCCCTGCGTGGCAATTTCATGAAACGGTCAATGTCACCCATGGAGACTCCTTTGGCCATGGGTAGCCAGCTTCTTTGGATGTAAAGTATTTGCTGTACATATTAATATATCAGTAGTTAGTATTGCCGAGAAAAAAAAAAAAATTCAGTATTTTACATTAATGAAATGAAGTATTATTTCCGCTGCATATCTATGTTTATGGTTATCTTTGTAATTTGTTGCGTTCCTGTTTAAATCCAGATAAAAAACGCAAACAAAAGTGGGGAAATCAAAATGGGAGCTCAAAGAAAAAGACGATAATGTTGACGATGATTATGATCATGGTAAAGAATGAATGAAAAACCCTCCTATTTATAACAAAGTATGGAGTTAATCTCGAAAATGGAGAATAGTAAAATAATATTAACCAAATTCACATCTAACCACTTGGAATACTTTATTATATTTATTGGGGAGGGAAAAGATATTTAAAATGGTTAGATACCTTTATTTATAAATAATTAACAAATAAAATGATTTCTAAATTATTTCGGTAGAATTAATAAATGTGTGAAATCAAAATAATTATTAAATAGTGATTTAATAATTATTCTAATAACATAAATAAGGAAATTTAAATAAATGTGAGAAGGAATAAATATTAAATAATGATTTAATAATTATTCCTAGAGAAAATTAAATAAATAATGATTTATCTAATTATTCTCATGGGGTTTTTCGATTTAAATCATAAAATAATTTAATGAAAGCAGTTTACTAAATTATTTTCCACAATGAAAGTGATTTTAATATGGTAAAATTAAATCTACATGGTGTACAGAAGAAAGTCTTTCAGATTAATCGCATTGATAGGATTTGGTGACGTTTCGAACCAGCTAATGTGGTTCATCCTCACGACTAAATAGTAAGGATGCAACATTGCCGAGAAATAGTCATTAAAAACTAGCTTTTGGTGAATTAGTTAAAATGGAAAGAAATTAATTATTAGGGAGTTAGTGGTAAGGACTTATTCCATTAAAATATTCTATGTTTAGTTAAAAATCGTTGTTAAGGAATAATAAAAATAATCAAAAATAAAATATTGAATTTTAATAATGAAAAGAAGTTATTTATTAATAAATTATATCATTTTATTGTTAGAGGTTGACCAATTTGAAAACTAGTTGTTAGGAAACTAGAAACTTTATCCAAATATATATATATATATATATATATATATATGGTGTATTTCGTTCCACCTAGTTAGGAATGGCTAGGTGATCATTTTTTGGTGATAACAGGGCTTTTTCGAATGGTTGGTCATGTCTTTCAGGTTAACGTATGCCCCCACAACCTTCATGCGGTTGATGGACAACATATTGCGACCCTTTACCAACTCGTTCGTGGCAGTGTACCTGGAAAACTTTCTGACCTTCATCCGAATATGGGAAGAGCACGTACACCAGATCTGACAGGTCCTCCAAACCCTGTGACAACACAAATTGTGTGCCAATTTGATGAAATGCACTGTTGATATAACTCAGGTTTAATATATGGGGTACATCATTAATGAGCAGGGTGTGCATGTGGACCCAACCAAGATACAAGTTATTCGAGATTGGCTAGACCGAACCACTCTAATAGAGCTCCGCAACTTTTTGGATATTTCCAATTTCTATCGCATGTTCATATTAGGGTTCTCCCATATCATTTTGCCTTCGAGTCAAGTCACCAAGGGCGGAGTGAAAGCAAAGTTATTTTAGTCTAAATCCCAACATAAGGTGTTTGTCAAGTTGAAGCATCACCTCTTCTTTGCACCAGTGCTCACATTACCAGACTTGCAAAACCCATTTGAAAGTGAGACAAACGCCTCAGACTATGTTATTGGTGCAGTTCTTAACCATCAGGGGATTTTGATGGTATATCACAGTGAGACACTTTCAGATACAATCTGAAAGTAACCCACTTATGAAACATTACATTTTGGGGAAGGAAACGGTCATCCACACAGATCACCGACCCTTGCACTTCATACAAGCACAAGGGAAGTTGCAAAACAATCACCATCAGACATGCTCTATATATCTGCAATAGTTCCATTTGAACATCAAGTACAAAAAGAGAAGCACCAATAATGTTGCATACTATCTTAGCTGACCATCAATCATGGCGCTAACCACTGTGCTCGACTTGTGTGAACACAAGACTTCGAGGTGGCCGCATCTTTATGCCAGGAGAACCAAAGAGAGGAAGAATTACTAGATGGACAAAATTTCTATTTGTTCCTACCTTTTTGACTTTTGAAAAAACTAGAGAAGAGTAGATTCTAATAAACTAGAACAACAAAAAGCAACATTTACAAAGCATGTTCAGTCTACATTGATGTGGCTGATTTGATGAGTTGTATATTCTCCAGGCTTGTTATCAACGTCAGTTTGCTTGATGCTTGACAAGCTTATATGAACTGCATTTCTATTTTCCATCATATACTTCAGAATTTCAATGGATTCCTCTACGTGACTGCACCTGTTGGAGAGCTCATTGAACTGCTCTTGCAGCGAAGAAATTCTGTGGAGGAACAAGTTAAGATCAGCTTCATATTTTTCATTGGTGAGCCAGTTGTGATTGTCTATCTTGGCATCCAGGATCTTCTGGTGGGCACGAATTTGCTCCAGCTCGGCCTGAAGGTCAGCGCAGTGGAGACAATCTTCACTCCTTGCCATTGTTGCAGATGGAAGATGTTGCTTGGAGCGTTGAATATACCAAGGAGCTGACAAAAGATGCTTCACATGGAAGCACACTACGAGAATAATAAAAACCATGAAGCAAGGAAGGGAAACCAGAAATTGGGGGGGCAGTTCAAAGACTTTAGAGCATGAAAGAAGAGAGGGCAAATGCTGGGAGGAAAACACAGAACGAGGACGCGGGGTGATAGGGAGAGAAGAAATCATGATGCAAGAATGGATGGGAGAAGGGGTGTATAAGAAGGGGAAAGAGCGCAGAGGGCCCGTCAAGGGAAAAGAGGGAGAAGCAGAGGAGCAGGGAAAATTTTAAGAACCCCCCATAAATTTACATGTATAATAATGGGCGAATCTCCATGGTATATAGGAAAAATGGAAGGTGATTTTATCAATAATATGATATGTATATATAATTTTTTGGCGAATCTCTCACCAGGGATGGCCAATATTTTACTCAATTATAAAATCTTGTGTTTATTGAATACACAAATGAAATCATTGCATTTCTTTAAAATATCTTTTGAAATCAAAATTATCGATCGATAACCTAGTGGGTGTAGGATAAAATTCACCCGTGCCATTCACAGAAAGCATGAGAAAAAACCTAATACTATATATAAAACCAAGAAAAATTCAAATACATCACATCTAGGGACCTCGTAACCACCCTGCCAATACACAAGTATGTTCCTGTTTGCAATTAGAAAAATTGCCCAAATTACAATCTGTTTACTCTAGCATATGTTGGAAAGTTATAGAAGGATGACTAGTGCAATCAATCCATTCCTTTTAGCCCTGGATTTGTTTCAGTTTAAAACAGAAGTATACAAATATACTTGTCCAATGTCTATGCTTTAACCATTCACCTTAAGATGTTTTTACAATATAATTTTCTAAGTCTATTTAATATCTTCATTATCATAAAAACCAACCTATATCCATCTTAAGTCCACATCTACCACTCTTAGGGGGATGAAATCTATTTATCCCTCTGAGCACTTGGTAGACCCAGAATTAAGATGGATCTAAGATGATAAAATTTCCCCTTTAAATAGTCTATGCTCACATGAATACCATGGTATTACCATGGGTCAATACCATGGGTTATCATAAACCTGGAGCTTAAAAATTACTATTAGTAATTTATAAAAATTAATAGTTGGTTTTTATTTTAACCAAGCTAAAATGTTTAACATACATTAAATTACAACATCCATTTTTACTCTTGATCGGATCAAATATTTTTTCACTCTATGCTAGTTTGCATATCACGATATTTGATACCTCTTGCGGGTTAGTAGATCCAAAGTAAAGATGGATCTATGTTGGTTTAATTCCCCCATTCAAATAGGCTACATTCTAGGTGAATACCATGGGTCAATACCATGTGCCATTTTGGTGAATACCATGGGTCAATACCATGTGCCATTTTTATTTTTATTAATACTAATATTAGGGTTAATAATGTTTTTTTTGCATGGAACGATCGTGAGCTGCGCGTAGACCAGGCCCTGTGCTGTCCTGGTTCTCTCCTCGGCCTCCCTGCGCTGCATGCAGTGGCTGGCCCTTGCCTCAGGATCGGATCGGAGTTTTCCCTGCGTGCCTGATCATCTGTTACATGCTGAGGATCGCCCAGCTTCAGGTCGGACTCACATTCCAGAGCCTCTGCATGTTGCAAATGGAATCTGTTGGGCTCTGACCCCCTAGCTTTCTCGATGGAGGGGTTTGGCTCCCCTCAGTCCCCGCCTCCCCCGCCGAGATCGCCAGCTGAGGCCTTCTCTCAGCTCCTGGCTGGCCTCCCAAAGAAGAAGACCTCAGAGGCAGCGAAGTTTGTTAAAAGATTAGATGAAATCCCGGTGATCTCCCTTCCTCCTGAAACCCCAATCCAAGTCGCATTGTCGTTAGCCGATCGGGCTCTCATCGGCCAGTTTACGGGTTTATGGCCATCTCCAAAGTCCACCGAGAACTGGGTTAACAGAAATTGGGCGCCGCTTATTAAAGAAAATGTCACCTCATACTTTCTGGGAAGGGGATTCTTCCTGTTTGAATTCACAGCTAAAGAAGACAAGGAGCTGATCTTCCAAAATGGCCCCTATTTCATGGGTCCTCAGGGATTGTACCTAAACAACTGGACCCCGGACTTTGATCCGATAGTTGATGTGCCCAAAGCAGTCTTGGTTTGGGTCAGGCTCCCAAATCTCCCGGTTCACTGTTGGCACTGGGATTCATTGAGGCATATTGGCAATGCCCTAGGAAAATTCATAGACCGAGCCAACAACAAAGACCAATATGACTGCGCCAGGATTTGCGTAGAGGTGGATCTGGAGGAAGGGCTACCGGAGGCCATTACCCTAAAGGTCGGAAGCTGGTCGCATCTTCAGAAATTGGATTATGAACAGCTGCCCTTCAAATGTCGGAAATGCCACGTCTATGGGCATTTCGCCAGAGATTGCCCTTCCAGCAACGAGACAGCGCAAGGGAAGGAGGACGGATGGAATCAAGTCAAGAGATCCAAAGCTCACCCAAAAACTCAGAAACAGGGAGGCCCTTCTGGCAAAGGGAACCAGCAGAATTCTACTCATCAGATTCCAACAAAGACTGCGTCAGAAAACAAGTTCGATCCTCTGAGTTCGCAAACAGAGGGCACCAAGGAGATCGAGATCCAAAAAGAATCAGAAATGGTCCAGGAGACTGAAGGTCAAATCACAGCTCCTCCAGAAAAAGGTAACCCCACTCCCTCCTCCAAAGATCTCAACGGAAAGAATCTAGTAGGGGAGGAAGAAGAACCTGAAACAGAAGAGTCAGAAGAGGAAGGGGAAATAGGTGAGTCTCAAACCTCAGTAAGAAGATCCACCAGAGGACGGAAAACGGATAAAGAAAAAAGGGAACAGGAAACCTACAGAGAAAAACTTCAGGGCAATCAACTAACATTGGAAAAACTGTTGGCACCAAAGTCAAAGATGTTGAAAAGTCAGACCCAAGGCTCCAAGGGAGCCCATCAGAAACACAAATAATGAAGATTATCTCCTGGAACTGCAGAGGTATGGGGAGCAAAACTAAGGAAGAAGCAATCGGAAATTTAATTAGAACAGAAACCCCAGACATCCTTCTGGTCCAGGAGACAAAGCTGGAAGACACCGTCTTCATCTAAGCAAGTAAGAAAATTTGGTATAAAAGTGAAGCAAGAGCAATCTCTACTCGAGGTGCCTTGAGATGAATTGCCATTGTATGGAATATGAGTAAATTTGCAGCCATATTCGAGGTCAGAAATACCCACTGGTTACTGCTGAAAATGAAAAACTTAGTCACTAAGGAATTTTTTTTGTCTTTTTAATGTTTACTCTCCAACAATCGTTGGGGACAAAAAAATGCTTTGGGATTCCATAAGACAACAAGCCGATTTGGTAAACATGGAGAACATCATAATAGCTGGAGATCTCAACCTCACTCTTCATTCTTCTGAAAAAAGGGGAGGCAGCATAGTGCGAGACCCAGCAAGGGAATGGGCGGAGGACATCCTGCAGGATTGGGACATGCTGGATATCAAACCCTCTTCTGGTAAGTACTCTTGGTCTAATAAAAGATTAGGCCCGGGCCATATAGCCGCCAGGCTAGATAGATTCTTTATTCAAAGTTCTTTTTTGCTGTTAGGACTAGAACCTCGAATGCTCATTCTACCTAATAGCATTTCGGACCACAAGCCCATTAAACTTGAGCTTCTAGCCCATTTGGATCTAGGTCCTATCCCTTTCCGCTTCAGCCCGCTTTGGATTAAGGAGCCAGACTTTATGCAAATCGTCAAGGACAGTTGGAACCAGGCAGTCAGAGGCTCGCCTTTCTATATATGGGAAGAAAAGCTCAGAAGATTAAAAGGCGATCTCAAAAGATGGGCAAAAACACTGTCTAATTCGGCCATAGAAAGAAAATCCTTGAAAATCTTACTGGATTCCCACCAAAAGAGCATGGAGAAGGACACTATTACTGAGGAGGTGATTGAACAGGAATCTCATTTGCAGCAAAGCTATCACAGGTCCTGCCTAGCTGAAGAAGAATTCTAGAGGCTGAAATCCCGCAATCTCTGGCTCAAAGCTGGGGATAGGAATACCGCCTTTTTTCATAAGAAAACCCTGGTAAGGAAATGCCATAAATCCATTTCTGAGATCAAAGCTGACAATGTTACTCATAAAGACTTTGAATATATAAAGAAAACAACGTTCTTACACTTCCAAACCTTGTATAGTCAGGACAAGGACCTGAACCAAAACTTAGATCTTCTAGATGTTGTACCCTCTTTAATAAATCAACAAACAAAGGAATCTCTTGAGGCCAAAATCACCAAAGAAGAAGTGGAAAAAGGCCTTTTTGATATGGATTCGGACAAGGCCCCGGGGCCAGATGGATTCACAGCTAGATTTCTTCAAGCCTGCTGGCTGATTATAGAAAAGCACTTGCTCATAATGGTGCAAAAATCTCAGAACACTCAGAAGATAGGAGGCAGCACCAATTCTGCGTTCTTAGCCCTTATCCCCAAGGAAAAAGGCGCCAACACCTTCAGCAGATTTCGCCCGATCTCACTTTGCAACATTGGGTACAAAATAATTACCAGAATCATAGCAAATCGATTGAAGCCCATACTCCCTAAAATAATTCCTGAGAATCAAGGAGGCTTCATCCAAGGAAGGCAGATCGTGGACAACTACCTTCTCGTCCAAGAGGCAATTCACTCAAGTCTTCGGCGAAAAGAGAAAGGTATGGCTATCAAACTCGACTTAGCCAATGCATTTGATAGAGTAAATCATAGTTTTTTGTTAAATGTTATGAATAAATTCGGGTTTGGAGAAAAGTTCATCAAATGGATCCGGGCATGCATCTCGGAGCCATGGATCGCCCCTCTTGTGAATGGAAGAGCCACGGATTTCTTCAAAGCTTCGAGAGGACTAAGGCAGGGGTGCCCCCTATCCCCTCTGCTATTTGTCATCCAAGCTTCCGTCCTCAGTTTCCTGCTAAACAAAAGCATGCAAGATCATGAAATCAACGGACTGTGCATCGCAAGAGGGGCTAAAAATATAAACCATGCACTGTTCGCGGACGACACACTTCTCCTGGGCCCTGCCACGCTCCCCTCTGCATCAAAATTCAAAGGGGTTTTAGATGAACTCAGCAAAGCTACAGGTTGTGTTGTAAATAAGAGAAAATGCCATATTTACAGTTGGAACATTACTCCAAGGGCGCTGTCTGATATCTCTAGATGCTTGGGCTTTGCAGCCTCTTCTTCCTGGGCATCGTTCAATTACTTGGGTCTACCTGTGCACCTCAAAAAACTTTCATGTAAGGACTGGCTCCCACAATTGGAAAAACTCAAATCAAAAATCCAAGCTTGGGGCTACACTTGGTTAAACACTGCTGGGAAATCAATATTAATCAAATCAGTGCTACACAGTCTCCCTCTTTTCCAGTTCACTGCCCTCCTTGCTCCAGTAACCATCATAAAAAAAATGGAAGAATACATCAGGAGATTCTTCTGGCAGGGAGGAAAAAATAATGGGAAAAAAATTCCTTTAATCAGCTGGGAGATCATAACTAGGCCGCTCTGTGAAGGGGGCTTAAATTTCAAAAAACTCAGCCAACAGAACGTGGCATTGGCAGCTAAGATCCTCTGGAAAATCACTGCACCCAACCCGGGATGGGCACAAATTGCAATCTGGAAGAAATACTACAGGGGCCCTCGCACCAGGTGTCTAGAAAACGCCATTCAAATGCCAAATTCGTCCTTTCTGAAGCTCCACGCTAAAGCTTCTCATCTGATTACAGATCACGCATTCTGGATACCTGGTAGTGGCAAAAAAATCAAGATCTGGAGCGATCGTATAATGAACCAGCAGCCGATCGAAACCAGAGCCAACTTGAACAAGCTGCGTCGTTGGATGGACAACAACTCTCTGCGCACGCTGTGGGATATATCCAAGTGGCACGATGGCTTCTAGGCAGGCTGGATTCATTTCAACGGTCCGGCGCAGTTGGGGAAAGAATGGGACACGCTCCTCGACTGTCTCCATGGAATCGCGCCCATCAGCAGGAGATCTAGAGACCAGAAGGGATGGGGCACGAGGCTTAAAGGCTACACAGTCGATCAAGCTCAGCGAGATCCCTTACGCACCTCCTGACCCTGCTCCATGGCGCGGCATTTGGAGTTCTCCAGCTCTGCCGAAGATAGACTTCTTCGCTTGGCAGTTATGCCATACCAAAATTCTTACATACGACATCCTGCAGAAAAAAGTAATTAATGGACCCTCCATCTGCCAGCTATGCAGCGAAAGCGCTGAGACAGTGGCCCATTTGTTCCTCGAGTGTCCATTCTCCAAGCAAGTATGGTCCTCCCTCAGCCCTCAACCAAATCTCAAGCTCCCCGACACCACGGCAGGCCTCTTCTCTACCTGGGCTCACAATTATCCAGGTCCTGCCCCTAAAAACCAGGTCATCAGAACTGCGTGGGCAATTCTACCCAAGATCACAAGCTGGCAGATTTGGCTTGAGCGTAACAGAAGGACTTTCAGGGATACAAAGCACAATCACAGGATTCTGGAAAATAAAATTAAAAGTCAAATCAAGGAATGCCTGGAGGATACTAGAGATGACACTAATTTGAGTCAGCAAGACATGGCTTGGGCACTGACTCTCGGCCTTCAAATCCGGCCAGCAGAAAAAAACATTCCTACTATTAAACACTGGCAACTAAGGAAATCTGAAAGTGATATGCAAAGCTGGATCAAAATGCAAGAGAATCACTCCCTCTTTTTTGATGGGGCAGCAAAGAGTAACCCGGGCAAAGCGGGAGCAGGAGGAATCGTTCTAAATCCAACAGGAGAAAAAGTCCAGTCCTTTGCCTGGGGCCTTGGCTATGCCTCCAGCATTCAAGCGGAGGCTTTAGCCCTCTTCCAAGGCCTCCAAAGTCTCAAAGATTTAAACATAAAAGAAGCCAATATTATAGGAGACTCCCAGATCATCATCAACTCCATGATTTCCAACTCCCCAGTCACGGATCTCAAGTTAGCAAGAATGATAACCAGAATTAAAGGATTGGAAAGGCACTTTCAGAAATTGAGATATTATCATGTGCTGCGAATGCATAACAAAGAGGCGGACAACGAAGCCAATAAAGCAGTCCTCCTCCCTGTCGGAACTAAGTTGAAGGATGGAAAAGAAACTTGGGAACCAATCCCATAATCTGATCTTCGCCATGTTTTATTGCTGGTTATTAAACAAATTTGTCTGCATCTTCAAGTGGGGGAAAATTTCAGATTTGGAATTCATGGACTCTTTAGCAATTAGGAAATCTGCAAGCTTCAATTGTACTCTCTATCTCTGCAGAAAGCAGCAACAAAGCATGGAGCTTTCAATTGTAACAGCTATTTCAGCATTCACGCCAAGAGGAATATAATCAATCCATAACCGTTACTGTTAAAAAAAAAATGTTTTTTTGCATGGTATTAATAACAATCTAGCCCATACCCGGATGCGGGTGTCCACACTTGTTATTAAAAGCCCCATGACACAGCCACATGGAGACAGACGGAGGAGCCAGCCCATGCGTGTGGAGGGCGGTGGTGATTTCAAGTTTTTAAGCTGCAGGACGACAGCATTAACTTCGACTCAGAGCCGACGGGACACTGCTCTCAGGCGAACGCAGAAGAGGAGTGGTGAGGCATTTATGCCTGGTATGTGGGCGCAGAGTTCTAAGGAGAGCAGGGGAGGCGCCAAAAGCCTCTCACACGCAGCAATTATGGTCATTCTCCTATTAATTGAGACCAGTAATCGATATCTGGCTCATCGATGGCAGTTTCATAACCTTGGGCATTACAGTGAGCTTGGCTCTCAGGATTTTGGCAAAATGCCGCGGGATAGAGGCATCCCCAGAAGAGGGGGTAGATCCGGCGTGAGAGTTAGCTCGGAGAGGGGCAGTATGCAGCCCATTTCTCCTGTCAATGAAGCGCCCCCTTCTCCTTCTGACACAGACAATTCTGAGCAGGAATGTTGGCTCCCTCAGGGAACTTATCAGTCCTTCCGTTTTCGTTTTCCAAGTCGCCTGGTTCGCCCAGAGGTAGTGGTGAATTTCTCTGTGTTTATAACGGAGGAGGACCCTAGCTGCATCAATTCGGGTTCCCCCTCCAGAGCTCATGACAGTGATGTCTTCGTCGGGGATATGGAGGGCAAAGTTTACAGAACACGCCGCGATTCTGTGATGTTTGCTCCGAGTGTGCTCGCCCAGCCGGCAGAAAATAGGGAGGATTCGGGCAACGATCTGTCCATCCAGGAAATCATGCAATTGCCAGATTTGAATGCTGTGGCAGAAGTCTCAGGCACCCAAGCTCCTCCTGATCCTGAAGACGGGATGGTCATCTGGGTTGATTCTCCTAGCCACGGTGACAGCGTCCAGACGGATTCGACTAGCCAGCACACTTAATTCACTTCGGACTGCAATCCTCCGTCTTTTGTCTCAATGTTTTCGCATCTAGTGTCTCTCTCTGATTTCCTCAATTTTCAGGCTTTATACAGTTACTGCTGCTGGCTTCATGCCATAACAGCCAGCTCTTTTTGCTCTACTCTTCACAATGTAACATGGCACTATCCTGTTAGTAGCCATAGTATCTATGTCAGTAGGAGTCTAGGTTCTATAATTTCAAGAAATCATGTGAAAGAATGGAGTTTTTGGTACCCAGCAAAGGCGGATAGACAGAATAGTCAAGCCTTCTCAGTTCATGGTCTGGCCTATGCCTACTTGTAATTTCTTCAGCTCTGTACATACTTTTCTCTTTTTAATATAGAAGTAGCATTTACTTAGAAAAAAAAATAACAATCTAGCCCATGGTATGGAGTAAATATAAAAAAATGTTTTATTTGTTTACCATACCTCTCGTTTATTTATATTTTTATTAATTTACCATACCTCTTTTACAAATATGGTATTTGGCCCATAAGATTCACTTAAATAAAACCTCTTTCTTGACCCTTCATAAATAGAATGAGGGTTATGGACTAAATATAAAAAGAGGTTTTATTTATTTACCATACCTCTCATTTATTTATATTTTTATTAATTTACCGTACCTATTTTATAAATCTCGTATTTGGGCCTTTGGCCCATAGGATTCACTTAAATAAAACCTATTCTTGAAAATGGGCCAATGGAAGGTTGTAACTCCTAATTTCAAGGGCTAAATTTACCTTTTTTACCCTCTCCCTTAAAATAAGGTGGGCTATTTGAGGTGATTTGTAAAAATGTACTATGATACAAAATATTCACCCACTAAAAATTTAAAACCCCTTAATTCCCCCAAAGGGCAAACATCCGCCCTTAAAATTTTCTATGCAAAGGAGAAGTGAGGGAGATCACGGGTGAGGGAAGGTCGAGGTAGGAAGGGATGGGCGAAAAGAAATAAGACGGCTGATCAAATGATTGCAAGGAGAAATTCTAGGTGCTTTTGGATCTCAAGGCAGATTTTGGCAGATAAGTGGATCTGATGAATCTTTGACCAGGCACAGATGTCAGAGTTCTCAGAATTACTACAAATCTAATTGAAATAACAATAAATTTTAGTCATGGTAAATAGTGTTGAGTTTCCATTGCGTTGCAAAGAAGACTACCCAACGGTCTGGTACAAGCTCTGTTGGCATGGAGGTCAGCTTCCTTGTTGAGGGTGCGGAGGACGTGGAGAAAACGCAACTCTGTCATTGATTGGCCAATAATTTGACATCGGCTAATGGTCTGTTGGAGAAGAACATTGGGAGATTTTCTGTTATGAGCCATTAGGCTGATGACTACAGCCAAATCACTGAATATCAATGTTGTACCTATGCCAATTTTATTGAGCTGGACGAGTCCCTGATATAGAGCCAAAGCTTCAGCCCTATTATTGGAGATGGGCCCAAGTCCCCATTCATAAGTGACAATGCGTTCCCCATTGGTGTTGAATATGACTCCTCCTGCTCCTGCAATTCCAGGATTTGATTTTGAAGCACCATAAAAGAAGAGATAATAGTTGTTGCAGTTTTTGAGCCATCTTGAGAACTCTTCTTCCTTTAATCTTATTTTCCAATTATGGCTTACTAGATACTCTTGGAAGGCAAGAAAGTTCAATATTTTCACCTATATGGTGCATTATTATGCCACATGGGACACCTCTATGTTCCTATAAGTGGGCACGCCAAGATGATTTAGGAAGCGCACTACAGTGGGGTCGTTCGACACTTTGGGGTAGAGAATATAGTGGTAGTGCTGCAGAATTATTTTTACTGGCTGAACCTTCAACAGGATGTTGGGAAGTACATCAGATCCTGCACTACCTGCACCATTTCAAAACTAACAATCAAGAATCAAGGCCTATATAATACTCTTCCTACTCCTAGTCAACCTTGGGAATCCATCTCCATGGACTACATGTCGGGCCTTCCTTCTACTGAGCAAGGCAAAGACTGCGTGTTCGTGGACGTCGATAGATTCTGTAAGATGGCCATTCTAGCGGCTTGCAAGAAGAGTATCACAGCAAAATCAACTTCTAAGCTCTTCTTTGAATGAGTGTGGGTACATTTTGGGATCCCATAGTCCATTGTCTCATATCAGGATAGCATATTCCTGAATACATTTTGGTCAAGCCTCTGGTCGATGTTGGATACCAAGCTCACTAAATCCATGACCTTCCACCCCAAAACTGATGGCAAAACAGAGGTCGTCAACACGATGATTGTGGACGTTTTGCACATGTACAACTCGAAGCATCCATGCAAATGGGATGAAAAACTCCCTATGTCCAACAAAGTTACAATAGAGCTCTTTGTTAAAAATTGCAACAAGAAATGTTGAAAATGTCATCAAGAAAAATCCTAATTTAATTTTGTCCTTGAATTAAATTTGGAATAAAAATGTAATTCCACATCTCCTGACACCGAGTGTATCCTACATTATAGGAGCCCTGATTGAGTTTATTTTGAGTTGTAATTAATAAATTCAATTTAATTGAGTTAAATTTAGTTAAACTAGTTCCAACTCATGGAGGAACTAGTGGGAGGTCTAGTAGTGTGGTGCTGCCTGCAGTGATCAACCAGTAAATTGATGATTCACTCATAAATAACTCATGCATGTCATATCTAAGAAAGACGCACTTGAGATTGGAGTTCAGGGACAATGTACTATTAGTTGTATAATGATCTGAAGTGTACAAGTGGTGCATGTAGTTGGAGGAAGGCCTATGAGGATTTTGCGATTCATATTGAGGAATTTCCCTAAATAATAGGGGAATAATTCCTTGAGGAACAATGCAAGTAAATAGGGACTTGGGCAAGCATAAAATTGGTTAACTATTGGCCTCAAAATCTCCAGGAAGCAATGAAACAGATAGAGATAGTGCAGAGGTTGCTCAACCTTGAGCAAAGCATTGTAATCTTCTCATATTTTTTGACTAATAAAATATACATATAGGAGGGGATTTTAGTTGTGTCTTTCCCCAAGAAATCATTGTGTAATGTGTTGATTGAATTCTTTCTCTTGTATGCTTAGTGATTTCGCGATCGTTGAATTATTTCCGCTAATGAGTAGAGTAGATTCAAGTCTATTGTTTTAGCATATTACAATAAACAATTTGAATCTGCAAGGAATTTCTACATGGTGCCAGAGATGAAATAACTATAAAAGAGAAGAATATAAGTTTGTCTTTTGCAGGTGACATCGAATTTTCCATATCATACTTCAGAGCTAACAAGATGTCGTTCTATGGATTGAGACCCGAATATGCCCTTGAGGGTAGTTCAAACTGTATTTCTTGAAAGGACAAGATGGAGGCGATATTGGAAGACAACAGGCTTAAGGATTTCATAAACAAAGATATTCCTAAGCCTTCAATAGTTGATTCTCAAGATCTATTAGAGTGGAGAAAATGCATTGCAAAGGCAAGAAGGATTATCCTAGAAGGATTTCAAGATCATATTGTCTCAAAACTCCATAGTAAAGAAACTCCATATGCAATGTGGAATGCCTTGACAGACATGTTTCAAAACAACAGTGACCACCGAAAGCTGGCATTGAAGGACAAGCTCAGAAAACTCAAGATGGAAAAGGGCAACACAATACCAAAGTACTTGACCAAGTTCACCCAATGTTGAGATGAGCTTGGAAGTGTCGGTGTTACAGTTGTTGGAGATGATCTGGTCAACCTAGCACTTCTAGGCCTTCCCAAGAGCTGGCACAACTACCAAGATTCGGTAAATGGGAGGGAGAAGCTACCAGAGTGGGGGTGTTTGTGGTCTAACTTGGTGCAAGGAGAGATTTGGCAGAATACCATAGATGGGACCTCATCCAAAGAAGTGGAAGAGGATATTTAATTACTCAGCAAAGAAAAGAAATCCAAGGGAAAGAATTTCTAAGATGAGGTGGGAAATAAGAAATACTTGTCCAACATCAAGTGTTTTCACTGTCACGAGTTCAGGCACTATGCCACTAAATGTCCATGGAAGAAAGAAAGAAAGAAGGAGTCTGTAGTAGCAACAACAGGTGAAGCTCTAGCTTCACAATTCGAGCTTGATTTCACTCTCATTGCATGCATGGGAAGGAATGTAATGGAAATCATGTAGTACCTTGACAATAGTGCCTCCTTCCATATGACGGGGAATAGATATCCCTTCAGTGACTTGGAGGAGAAAGACCTCAAGTAGAACATAGAGTTTGGAGATGATGGGAGGTATAGAGCGACTCATATCAATACAGTTACTTTTCAGAGGGATTTAGGCTCCCCTCTCAGACTCATAGATGATATATGTGTTCCAGGACTAAAGAAGAAACTTGTTTTCATCGCGGTATTGGAAGATTGTGGCTACTATGTGATTTTTAGCAAAGGAAAGGTTTTCTTTAGACACATCACCATGGGACATGTGAAACAGATCGGTGTGCGAGCCAAGAACCGATATGCACTTGAGGTACAAGATGCATTCAAAGTATTAAGGAAAAAGGCAAAGGTTAGAGACTTGGTGGTTGAGAGGGAGCATGAATTACCTCTCAACATGTAGCCTCACAAGCAGCCTCAAAAATTGTGGAGCATCCACAATTAGAGAAGCAGAGAGGAAGTGATCTGATATTCACCCTATGAGTGACATGAGTTAAAGATTTGTTAAACTAAGGTATTACAGACTCATGTGCTGGTGTGTGTTCTATGTTATTGAAACAATGAATCGATCAGATTTCCAACACATAGACAATAAAATGGAAAGACAATAGAGAAATACAGTAAGCAACACAAAGACACAAACAATTTTAATAAGGAGTTCACCCTATTCTCCAGGGCTATGTCTCCGGTCCAGCTTCAGTGGTGGCCTTGTTTTATTGTGTCTTTCATCAGAGAAAGTACAATACAGGGACTCAATGTGAGTTCTCCTGAAGCAGATTTTGCTTGGTAGGGTGGTTCTTGGATTCCCCAAGCCACTTGGAGTACACAGACTCTTCTTCTTCCTACCAGCTCCGTGACCTCTTGGTCTACAGTGGAAAGAGCCAAATGTGATGCTCAGTCCGGACAGATTCCTCTATGGGAAGGCTTGAATCTTCAAGCTCTTTGGTGCTCAACATTGCATGTGGTCGGCTCAACCCTCTATCTCTTCTGCTTAGCTTTACTGTTCTCTGTCTCTCTTGGTCACTTGGACTCTCCTCAATTCTGATTCCAATTCTGACTCTAACTCATTCGACTGTCTCTATTCATGGCTTTAGCCATTCAATCCCTATGCCTATTCAGTTCCACTTCCACTTGTCGACTCACCTTCTACAGTTGCGCTTGGAGTTCCCTATGTTTGCCGTCATCATGAACGCTCAGCGAATGGCCACTTGTCCTCCTCTAAATGGAGCCAGCATGCTTCATCAGATCATTTCTTCGGTTACGCCGTGGATGCGTTCTTCCTCCACCGTGGTGGTCAAACGGATTCCAAATCTCTTTAGAACGTGGCTTAATTCCCTGTCGATTCCGCTTCTTTCCATCGGGTGCAATCTCAGCCATCTGATCTAGGCCCTCCAAATCTGATGCCATACGCATGTTTCGCGCGATTGACTTGCTTGATCGATAGCGCGATCAACAGCGGTTTTCTCTCACCTCCGCCTACCACACGTCGATCAGTGTATGGAATCACTCTGCTCCTTTCCAAAACCTCTTACCGTTCAAGGGCACCCCGATCAATATTTCTGATTTTCCAGTGCGCAGGTCCCTCCTTCGTATGTTAGCATTTTTCACTTTTTCCGGCCACGATTTCCTGGCTCCCGATGTGACCGAGTGCTCGGGCTTCCCCCTTCAGGGCCCTATTTGCTTAGCGATGTGCGATTAGCGCTAAGTGCTAATCGCGCATCAAAAACCTCATCCTTTTCCCATTCCAAGGCTCCCAGGGGCTACTTTGGCCTCCTACACGATCTCCATGGGCCTCAGGCAACGCGCTTTGACCAAGGTCCTCGTCGTTCCACGTCGACTGCCATGGCCACTGGTTCAAGGTGTTTTTAATACTGTTTTGGATTTCCTTAGAGATTTGTCCGACCTGATTCAGTCATGGTTCTCGACAGTCTTTCTATGGATCCAATTCGGATCACGACCTCCCTATTGAAAAGCTTTTGGACCACCAAAAGTTGGTTTTCAAGCATTAACTAAGTGAGGATATTGTTTCTTCACTTGTCCAATCTCAATCCACTTTGCGTTGCTTGGCTTTGAACCTTTGAGCCCAATCCTGAGGTACTCAACTTCTCCCCTGCGCGTTTTCCTCACCTTCCTGTCCAACATTGTGTCTTCCTGCAACTCATTTAGGTATTCAGGTAGCAGGTCATCAATAGAAGGAAATTAACATTGCTCTTCAAGGTCCTCAATCATTGAAGGTTCAAACAATCTCAGACAATCTGCATTTACGACTGAGTAGATGTGCATGTAAGCTGGTAGATCAAGGCGAAAATCATTTTCACCAATTTTCTCAAGTATTCAAAAAGGTCCATACCTGATAGGCTTTAGCTTTTTACCTTCACCTTGCATCTTGTCCTTGCTGATATACAGCCAGACTTGGTCTCCAACTTGAAAACTATGCTCCATCTAATGCTTATCATGCCTAGCCTTATACTTGGCCTGGCTCTTTTCCACCTGGTCTTGTACTACCTGGTGGATCTCTTGGATCTGTTCAATGAACCTAGTTGCCTTGTCCACATCACTGTGTCCATCAACCATGGTATCTTTACCAAAGACAAAATCCAAAGGAGACCTTGGTATGAAACCAAAGCAGGTCTCAAAAGGAGATCTCTGTGTAGAAGAGTGTTTAGCTCTATTGTAAGCATGCTGCACATAACACAAGTGTTCATCACAAACCTTAGGATGTTTACTGCAATAACCTCTCAGTCACTGGATCACAGTCCTGTTTACTACTTCTGTCTGGCCATCTGTTTGTGATTGAAAACCTGTGCTTTTCTTTAACTTTGTGTCCATCATTTCCCATAGACTAGACCAAAACTTCCCCACAAATCGAGTATCTCGATCAGATACAATGGAAGTGGGTAATCCAAAATGAACCCATACATGTTCAAAGAACAATTTTGCAGTCTGTTCAGCTGTGATCTGTTTACTACAAGGTATCAAAATACACATTTTGCTGAACCTATCCACAACAACATATAGATAATCATGACCTTTCCTAGATTTAGGCAGTCCTCCAACAAAATCCATGGAAACACTTTCCCAAGGGTGAGAAGGAACTGGCAATGGAGTGTACAAGCCTAGTTTTCTATTGCTAGGCTTGCTTTTAGCACACATGGCACACCCTCTTACATATCTAGAAACTGTCTCATTCATTTTCGGCCAATAGCAGAATCTTTGTAGCTGTGCAACTGTGTTACTTACTCCAAAGTGACCTGATATTAGAGAAGTATGTGCTTCCCTAATTATCTTTATTCTCTCAGTTTTTGGAATGTAGAGTTTCCCACAATGGTATAAGAGTCAGTCCTTTATATGATAGTCCAATTCTTCTACTCTTTTGCCTTGACTCAAAGTTGCATATACATCTTTAAAATCCATATCCTGAGCATATTGTTCTATGTAGCTTTCATGTAGCAGAAAATTATGCTTAAGTATGGTAGATGCATTTATAATGGGTCTAGATAACATGTCTGCAACCTTGTTATGTATGCCCTTTTTATATCTGATGACTAAGTGAAATTATTGTAGAAAACTCATCCATCCGTAATGTCTTGATTGTTGCAACTTAGTTTGGGAGTGTAGATATTGAAGTGGCTGATGATCAGTATGTATTACCGTCTCTTTGCCCATTAAGTAATGTTTCCACTTTTTCACACTATGAACTAATGCATACAATTATTTATCATATGTAGGATAGTTAACTACTGCAGGATTAAAAGTCTCAGAATGATAACATATGGGTTTGCCGTGTTGTGTCAACACTGCTCCCATGGCATATTCACTGGCATCAGTTTGGATCTCAAATGGTCTTTGTAAATATGGCAGTGCTAGTATAGGTGTTGTACTTGTTGGGTTGTGTTATATTCTTTCGATGACTAACCTACGTAGTGAAACAGGGGGTTAGAGGGGGGCGGGTAGCCCCCCTCTATGGGGTCTGGGGCAGCGCCCCGGGAAATTTTTTTTTTGGACCCTATATTAGGTTGGGCGAACCTACCTATGGTTTTGTGCATGTTTTTCGCACATGGTATTGGACGCGATGGTTTTTCGGTCCATGGTATTCGATGCTTCGGCATGTATAAATATGTATTGTAACATTGAAAGGAACATAATGAAAAATCAAGCTGGTAGTCCCGGTTTTGGGATCCAGGGAAAAATCTCTGTGCATATGTGTTTTATGGGTTATGCTCTCGCATTATTTATTTTCTTTGTTTAAGAATTCGTATGCAGGTAATTTCTGTACAGGGTTAAAACCTACATTTGGTATCAGAGCTGTTTTGGCTTCAAGGGGACGCCTTTGTTGCTGAGGGGTTTCGCTCGGGCCTGTGGTAGACCCTGTTCAGTGGGAGATCTGCGAGATCGATTCTGGTGGTGAAAGAAGATGGCGAGCAATGGAAAGATCGAGATTGAGAAGTTCAATGGTCAGAGTTTTGAGTTGTGGAAACTCAAGATGGAGGACCTGTTGGTCGATAAAGATCAGTGGATCGCAGTAGATCCGGGTACTAAACCATCGGGAGTGACCGATGAAGAATGGAAGAAATTGGATCGGAAGGCAAAGAGCACAATACGATTGTGTGTCTCAGATTCAGTATTGCTGAATGTATCAGGGGAAGCTACGACAAAGGCTTTGTGGGTCAAGTTAGGGACTTTGTACCAATCTAAGTCTCTGGTGAATAAACTGTTCCTGCGGAAAAAGCTGTATAACCTGAGCATGAGAGATGGAGACTCGGTGACAGAGCATCTGAATGCGTTTAATACTGTGGTAAGTCAATTATTATCTGTTGATATTAAAATTTCAGATGAAGATAAGTGCATCAGTCTATTGTGTTCTCTACCAGATTAGTGGGATAGTCTGGTTATTGCAATAGGTAGCAATGCAACTGCTTTGCAGTTTGATGAAATAGTCTCAGCCTTGCTGACGGAGGATATGAGACGGAAGAATATAGACAACCAGAATGGTGATGCCTTGTCTGTACGAGGACGGTCCCAGAACAGAAACAAAAATAAGTCATCGAGTGGGAGATCTAAATCTAGAGGGAGATCTAAATCTCCAGGAAAACCTACAAAGGTGGTGTGCTGGAAATGCGGAAAGGAAGGGCACTTCAGAAGGGATTGTAAATCTAAAGCTCCTGATAAAGGAAAGGGATCTGATGATGCTCCTTCTGCAGAGGCGAAAACCACCTCAGATGAAGGTGGGGATGTGTACTTGGCTTCTTCAAGTACACATGTAGATCATGAGGCATGGTTGATTGACTCAGGTGCATCCTTTCACTTCACTCCCCATAGAGAGTGGTTCTGCGAGTATGAGAAATATGATGGTGGTGATGTCTTCTTAGGAGATGATAGGAAGGCTAGAATCATTGGTCGAGGAAAAGTAAAGTTGAAGTTGCAAGGTGGTAGGGTTAGAACACTTCCGGGTGTTCTACATATTCCTGCATTGGCCAGAAATCTGATTTCTGTAAGCAAGTTGGATGATGCAGGTGTAAAGACGGTGTTCGAGAAAGATACCTGCAAGATGGTTCGAGGAGCACTGATATTGATGCGGGGAGTTCGGATTGGAACTCTGTACAAGCTGCAAGGTAGCACTGTTGTTGATGGGTGCAATAGTTCTATGGTTCCTGAGAATGGAGTAGAAAATCTAGTGGTCTCTGGAGAGAAGACCATGTTGTGGCATCAAAGGCTTGGACATATTGGAGAGAAGGGCCTTCGAATACTTCATGGTAAAGGTATGGTAGAAGGTATGAATGATAGCTCTCTGGGTTTTGATTTCTGTGAAAATTGTGTGTATGGGAAGCAGAATCGAGTGAGCTTCCCCTCTGGTGGTAAGAGGACGAAACAGATATTAGAGCTTGTGCACAGTGATGTGTTTGGACCTGTGAAGGTTCCATCACTGGGTAATTCTGTGTACTATGTATCATTCATAGATGACTTCTCAAGGAATACATGGATATATTTCCTTAAGAAGAAATCTGAAGTCTTTGACAGGTTTAAAGAATTTAAGGCTCTGGTGGAAAATCAGACAGAGAAGAAGATAAAGGTGCTGAGGACAGATAATGGTGGAGAATTTTGCAGCAAGGAATTTGAAGAATTTTGTAAGAAGTGTGGTATAGCACGGCAGAAGACTACTCCATATACACCTCAGCAAAATGGAGTCGCAGAAAGAATGAACAAGACGTTGATGGAAAGGGCAAGAAGCATGCTCAGTGGTGTCGGGTTAGGACAGGAATTCTGGGCAGAGGCGGTGGATACTGCACGTTACCTGATCAACAGATCACCCTCATCAGCGTTGGAGGATAAGACTCCACAAGAAGTATGGACTGGTAAGAAACCCTCTCTTTCACATCTGAGGGTATTTGGATGTGATGCATATGTACATGTTCCAAAGGAGAAACGAACCAAGTTGGATAGTAAATCTGAAAAGTGCATCTTTATTGGGTATAAGGATGGTTTAAAGGGTTATAAGCTTTGGAACCCAGTCACACGGAAGGTTGTGTACAGCCGAGATGTGGTGTTCAGAGAGGTAAAAGATGTTATTCAACATGAAGTCCAACCAAAGGAACCTGAGAAGATAGAGTTTGAGCCAAAGGAGGAAGAACCAGAGTCTGCAGTAGAGGAGGAATCAGAAGATGAAGAGCCACAAACTCCGGCTGTGAGAAGATCAGGTCGAGAAAGAAGGCAGCCAGAAAGGTATAATCCATCTGCTTTCAGTTCAAATTTTGCTTTGTCTGTTACTGATGATGATCCCAGAACTGTGAAGGAAGCAGTGGATTCAGAGGATGGAAAACTCTGGAAAGAGGCCATGGTTGGTGAAATGGCATCTTTGCACAAAAATGAGGCTTGGGATCTGGTAGAGTTGCCGGCTGGAAGGAAACCCATTGGCAGCAAATGGGTGTTCAAGAAGAAGACTAATGCAGAAGGAAAGGTGGAGAAATACAAAGCTCGGTTGGTAGCAAAAGGTTATTCCCAGGTGCCGGGAATTGCTTTTGGTGATATTTTTTCTCCTGTTGCCAAGGTAGCTTCTATTAGATTACTTTTATCTGTTGCTGCTGCTTTTGATTTTGAGGTAGAACAGATGGATGTGAAGACAGCATTTCTTCACGGGGATTTGGAAGAGGAAATCTACATGAGGCAACCTGAAGGCTTTGCAGTGAAGGGTAAGAAAGAACTGGTATGCAAGTTAAAGAAGTCTTTGTATGGGTTAAAACAGTCACCAAGGATGTGGTATCAGAAATTTGATACATTTATACGGGAACTTGGCTTCACCAGAAGCAAAGCAGATCATTGTGTGTATTTTAAATTAATTGGTGACCGTGTTATTTATCTGGTCTTGTATGTGGATGATATGTTGCTGGTTGGGAATGACAAAGAAATTATCCAGGATTTGAAGACCCAATTGTCCTCCAAATTTGACATGAAAGATCTTGGTGCTGCAAACTATATTTTGGGCATGGAAATTAAAAGAGATCGGGCAAAGAGGAAGCTCTGGTTAAACCAGAGGAAGTATGTCGAGACAATACTGCAGAGGTTTAATATGCAGGATAGTAAACCGGTGAAGGTTCCTATTCCTGTAGGTGTGAGGTTATCTGCTGAACAGTGTCCCAAGACACAAGAAGAGGAAGAGGACATGTCCCGTGTTCCATATGCAAGTGCATTCGGTAGCCTGATGTATGCAATGGTCTGTACTAGACCAGACATTGCACATGCAGTGGGAGTATTGAGCAGGTTTATGTCAAAACCTGGGAAGGAGCATTGGACAGCAGTGAAGCGGGTTTTCAGGTATTTGCGTGGCACTAGTGATTATGGTTTGTGCTACCAAGGAAGACCAGGATTGGACAGAGTGTTGGATATTCATGGTTTTGTTGATGCAGACTGGGCTGGAGATCTGGATCAGAGAAGATCTACAAGTGGGTATGTGTTTAACCTATTTGGAGGTGCAGTCAGTTGGATGAGTAAGAAACAATCTGTAGTGGCACTATCAACTACAGAGGCAGAATACATGGCAGCCACTCATGCAAGCAAGGAAGCAGTTTGGTTGCAAAGATTGTGTTCAAGTATGGGGTTAGTACAGGGAGCTATAAGAATAGACTGTGACAGCCAAAGTGCAATTTTCTTGGCAAAGAACCCTGCTTATCATTCAAAGACAAAGCACATTGATGTTCAGTATCACTTTGTGAGGGATATGATAGAAGACAAAAAGCTGTTGCTGGTAAAGGTGGACACTTTGAAGAATACTGCAGATGCATTGACAAAATCTGTGAGCTCTGAGAAGTTCTCTTGGTGTAGAGAAACAATGGGTGTTTTAGGGCTGGAAAAATGACTAAGCTCTCCTGTGTCCCCCTGTGGAAAGAAAAAAACAAGTGGGAGATTGTTGGGTTGTGTTATATTCTTTCGACGACTAACCTAGAGGGGGGCGGTAGCCCCCCCTGTCCGGGGGGTTTGAGGGGGGCAGGTAGCCCCCCTCTACAGGGTCTGGGGCAGCGCCCCAGGAAAAAAAAAAATTGGACCCTATATTAGGTTGGGCGAACCTACCTATGGTTTTGTGCATGTTTTTCGCACATGGTATTGGACGCGATGGTTTTTCGGTCCATGGTATTGGATGCTTCGGCATGTATAAATATGTATTGTAACATTGAAAGGAACATAATGAAAAATCAAGCTGGTAGTCCCGGTTTTGGGATCCAGGGAAAAATCTCTGTGCATATGTGTTTTATGGGTTATGCTCTCGCATTGTTTATTTTCTTTGTTTAAGAATTCGTATGCAGGTAATTTCTGTACAGGGTTAAAACCTACAGTACTAATTTTCTCTTTCCAGGTGTCGAAGGCTTTCTGATGTTTGCCTCCCCACTGAAACACCTTATTCAATCCTGTTAAAGCATGTAAGGGAGCTGCAATCGAGAAGTTAGAGATGAACTTCCTCCAATATTGTGCTGCTCCTAGGAAGCTTCTCACTTCTGTAGCATACATGGGTTTAGGCCAGTTCAAAATGACTGCCACTTTAGAGGGGTCTATTTTCAATTCACCTCCCCCTACTATATGACCCAAGTAGTTTAGAGATGTTTTGCCAAATTCACATTTTGAGAGTTTAACATAAAGTTTTTCTCTTTTGAAAACATCTAATGTCTACTTAACATGCTTTAAATGTTCTTCCCACGTTTTACTAAAAATCAGAATGTCATCCAGATACACAATAACAAAATCATCAAGAAAAGGTTTGAGTACATCATTCATTAATCTCATGAAAGTAGCAAGAGCATTAGTTAAGCCAAAAGGCATAACCAACCATTCATACAATCCCTGCTTTGTTTTGAAAGCAGTCTTCCATGCATCTTGCTCTGTAACTCTAACCTGATGGTATCCACTGTGCAAATCCAACTTGGTGAAATAAACAACTTCTTTTAATTGATCTAAAAGATCATCTATGTGAGGAAAGGGATAACGATTCTTGATTGTTATCTTATTCAGTGCTCGGTAATCAATGCACATTATCCACGAGCCATCTTTCTTTCTCACCAAAACGATTGGTGACCCACATGGTGATGTGCTAGGCCTGATGAAGCCCTTCTCGAGCAACTCTTACACCTACTTCTTGATTTCAGCATTCTCTAAAACAGAAAACATGTACATCCCAATGTTAGGCAATGGAACATCTTGCTGCAAAATAATATCATGTACTATTCCCTTTTTGGGTGGCAGACCTTTAGGTTCTTGAAACAAGACATCATACTCTAAAACAACCTTTTCTATATCAGCTTGTTGTTCAGCATCACAACCCTCAAATACATTGGTTTTATCAGGTTTCTTTTCCTTTACAACCATCAGTAAGAATTGTTTGCATGAATTAATCATTCTTTTCATTTGTCCTGAGTTTATGAGAATATAATTATTCTTGAGCTTATGAGCTCTTACAAAGTATTCAATTCCATCTTTAACTAGTAGATACTTGTTCTCGACTCTATAGAAAATAGCCTTTCTATCATACAAGTAGGGACTTCCTAAAACAATTCCACATATATCCAAAGGAATTATGTCTAACTCAACCTCATCTACAAATGCTGACCCAAAAGAAAACTTGAGTTTGCGCTGTCTAGTCACTTGTAGTTGTGCTTTATCATTCAACCATCCTAATGGGTATGGTTTCTTGTGAGGTGTAGTTGCTAATCCCAATTTCTTTACAATTGCTTCAAAAATCAAATTTACTTGTGAGCCACTATCAAAAAAAGTATCAAGCTTTTGATTCTTGGAAATAACTCGAATATGGAAAAGCTCATGTATTTTTCTCTCATTTTCTTCATCAATAACAGATTGAGCAGAATTACTAGTAGATGCTTCAGAATTCTTACCTTTTATACCTATGGCTGCTATGGTTGTTTCATCTCCCGAGTCTGACCCTAAATCTCTCTGAATAGCTGCAGCTATCTTCTTCTTCTTGCCCTCAGACTTCTTAGGTCTTAGCTCTGGATGCAGAATCCAACAATGCTCATCATCATGCCCCTCCTTTTTACAGTGAGTGCATGAAGCTTTGGATTTTTGTGCAGTGTTAGCCTTCCTTGCTTTCCACTTCTGTTTTCTTTTCTCCTTGCTCTTGCTTACAGTGGTTTGGGATGGTCCCCCAACTTCTGGATTGCCATTCTTTCCTCTAGCCTCTAGATGAGTAGCTTGTACAGATACCTCATCTATACTAGTGGGATTAAACATGAGGATGGTATGCCTCATGTAGCTGTGTAGACCACCAATGTACTTCAAAATAGTCCCTGGTGAGTCTAATGAGATACCCAACATCAATGCTTTCTTTCTGAACTCTTGAGTATACCCATGTACACTTTGCCCCTTCAACTGCCGAAGAGTTTGCCAACTCATCATGGCCTGCTGCATGTAGGCCAATGGATAGAACTACTTTTATTGCAGCAGCAAATTCACTCCAGACAGAGATGGTCTTGCCATGTCTTTTCATGTCAGCTTGGGTTTTGCCTTCCCACCAAACCAAGGCGGTGCCTCCTAGGCGTAGGCTTGCCAGTTGAATCTTACTCTTGTCTGAGTTTATGTTCTGTAACTTGCAATACACATCAATTTGTCTAATCCAATTGTCCATTTTTTTAGCATTTAGCTCTCAATCATATATGGGCAAATCAAATTTCACATCTAACTTAATCAAAGATGCTTTCTTATTATCTACAGGGCTATTAGGAGGTGTGAGAAAGTGTTCCTCTTTCCCCTTTCCTTTGGAGTTGTCATGGAAGTGGGACTCATCTTCTTCTTTCTCTTGCTCAGAACCTGATGCATCTTCCACCTTTTGATTTGTAAAGTCTCTATACATTTCTTCAACCATAGACTTCATAGCTAGGAAACTCTCTATGAATTGAGGGTCTGGCCCCATAGAACCTTCTTCTGACATGGTCTTTGGAGGATAGACTCTTCCAATTTCAGGATTAGTTTCCACCAACTCTCCTTCTCCTAATTTGAGCTTTGATCTTGTGAGCATTCACAGCTAAACCAACACAAGCTTGTCTAACCTTACAGCCTTGAGCTCTGATGCCACTTGATCTAATATTCATCCTATGAGTGACATCAGTTAAAGATTTGTTAAACTAAGGTATTACAGACTCATGTGCTGGTGTGTATTTTGTGTTATTGAAACAACGGATCGTTCAGATTGCCAACAAACAGACAATAAAATGGAAAGACATCAGAGAAATATAGTAAGCAACACAAAGACACAAACAATTTTAATAAGGAGTTCACCCTATTCTCCAGGGATACATCTTCGGTCCAGCTTCAATGGTGGCCTTGTTTTATTGTGTCTTTTAGCATAGAAAGTACAATACAGGGACTCAATATGAGTTCTCTTGAAGCAGATTTTGCTTGACAGGGTGGTTCTTGGATTCCCCAAGCAACTTGGAGTACACAGACTCTTCTTCTTCCTACCAGCTCTGTGACCTCTTAGTATACAGTGGAAAGAGCCAAATGTGATGCTCAGTCCAGACAGATTCCTCTACAAGAAGGCTTGAATCTTCAAGCTCTCTAGTGCTCGACGTTGCCTGTGGTCTGCTTGGCCCTCTGTCTCTTTTGCTTAGCTTCACTGTTCTCTGTCTCTCTTGGTCACTTGGACTCTCCTCAATTCTGATTCCAATTCTGACTCTCACTCATTCGACTATCTCTGTTCATGGCTTTAGCCATTCGATCCCTATGCCTGTTCGGTTCCTCTTCTGCCTGTCGTCTCACCTTTTGCAGTTGCGCTTGGAGTTCCCTGTGTTCAACGTCATCATGAACGCTTAGGGAGTGGCTACTTAACCTCCTCTAAATGGTGCCATCATGCTTCATCGGTTCATTTCTTCGGTTACCGTCCGATCTAGGCCCTCCAGATCCGACGCCATACGCATGTTTCGCGCAGTTGACTTGCTCGACTGATAGCGTGCGATCAACGACGGTTGTCTCTCACCTTCGCATGCCACGCGTCAATCGGTGTATGGAATGGCTCCGCTCCTGTCCAAAACCTCTTACCGTTCAAGGGCACCTCGATCAATATCGTCGGTTTTCCAGTGTGCGGGTCCTGCCTTCGTACATTAGCATTTTTCTCTTTTCCCGCCCGCGGTTTCTTTGCTCCCGATGTGACCGAGTGCTCGGGATTCCCCCTTCAGGGCCCTATTCGCCTAGCGATGCGCGCATCAAAAACCTCGTCCTTTTCCCTTTCTGAGGCTCCTAGGGGCTACTTTGGCCTCCTGCACGGTCTCCATGGGCCTCGATCAGTGCGCTTTGACCGAGGTCCTCGTCGTTCCACGTTGGCTGCCATGGCCACTGGTTCAGGGTGTTTTTAATACTAGTTTGGATTTCCTTAGAGATTTGTCCGACCTTATTCAGTCATGGTTCTCGACAGTCTTTCTATGGATCCAATTCGGATCAGGAAGCCGAGTGGAGACATCCACTCAAGCAGAGAACTTGTTACACAGTGTTTTGTCACGCCTCCTACACTTCCCTGTGTCATACCTTGAAGTGCTTGAAACTTGGCAATCATGCAATGTACCCATCCTAATATACAGCTCAAATCCTCCCTTAAACATTGTTGGAAACATGCCTTGAGCCTTCCCTGAATAAGCAGGATCTAAAACCCTAATTTCAGGACTAGTGCGACCTTGACATTGGAAACTAGTGTTGATTGCTAGTTTCACTTTACTAGCCTCGCGCTGCCAGCGCTCTTTTTGCTTGGATACCCACACTAATCCCTAAAAGGCAAGTTTTCCCAAAGAGGACAAGAAGCTTTCTGATCTATAGGATTCCATAACAACGAGTTGGAGGTTGTTCGATGTGAATGTGGTTGAATTCTCCCAATATTTCCCTTTGATCTTATCCCTATGAGCTACCTCCTTGAGATGAGGGCCTTCTCCTATATTTGGAGAGGTCCTAACTCCCTTTCCCTGCCTATATATTCATCCTCTCCCATTCCCAAATGGTTGGTCCTTGGATGTTTGCACCCTTATGCTGAGATAGTGCCTACATGCTACTCATTTGGCTTGGAGAAGGACTGTTTGGAGAGCTTGAGCTTCGACTTGGACATTCACTCAAGGAGAGCTTATTGACACCAAAGCTTTGTTGTATGCTTCCTCCTTTATTTCATTAATATATACAAATGTTGGTTCACTTTCCATAAATGTTTGTGTTAATGCATCATTTATCTTAATGCTCCTTGATCTGTTAAGTGGATTACTTTCGATTATGCTTGTTGTACTTGTATGCTTTGTTGTATACTTGGTCTCTTGTGCACGTATCCAAATGTTGTGAGCAGTAGAGATGAGCTTGAGGTGCAAGCGATTCAAGGTCCTCAACAAAGGAGTAAGTTATAGCATCAGAACGAGGTAGGCTATCTTCCTCTTCTCTCATTTCGATTGTAATTTAGGAAGTGTCTTGTAGATTGTCACGTAGGTTGTTAGTCCCACTCATTGGGCTAGAGGGATTGTCTTTGTCGGCATAGAGGATTTTCCTACACAACAAAATGGCGACTCCACTAGGGAAGCTATAACCTTTCCATCCATTCCTTCAATCTGATCCTTTGATTAGTTTGACCAACTGTCCAATTCTCAGTTAGATTGAATCAGTGTATGTCTGCATAATCATTGATTACTCCCTTAGAGTGCTAAGTCTAGATGATTTTTTTATTTTATTTTATTTTAATTTTATTTTTATTTATTATTATTATTTATTTTTTTATTTTTTTTGCCTCGCTCAGCGTGAGTTTTATCAGTGACAATAACACTAACTACGCTTGTTTTTACCTTTACAGTCGCGCTAAAAACCCTATTGTCCATTGCTTGCTCGCGCTGAAAAATCAACATAGTTTTTGCTATATAAAGTAGTGTTGATGACCCCTACCAGTGCGGGTTTGGCTATGAAAAGTAAGTAGCGTTGATCCTTGAATGTGAGAATTTTTAATATTTCTGCCTTAGAATCCAGTGTGTCTTGGCCCCTGAGGTCTTTTGTCGTCCTGTATGCTTGGATTTGTTAGTGTTTTTGATTGATTGCCTTGATTAATTTGAAAAATATATTTCATCGGCTTCGAAGTGAGATTTTATTGAGTTCTAGGGTTTCTAATCAATTGGTCATCGCTTGTTGCTTGTTGGTGTTGTTGAGATGTTGGTTTGCTAATTGATTGAGTGCATTTTCTGTGGAAATTATTGAAAACATCATTTTGCATTTGTTTTAGCTTGTATTTCGAAATTTACCTTTCATGAAAATTTATTTTTTGGGATTCATCATTGAAAATAGATCACATTTTTCAGTGATTGAAAGCTAAAAACTGTATTAGGTGCATCAAGTCATTCAAAACAAAAAGAAAGCATAATTCATATAAGTGCATCTTTGTAAAGTAAAATCATTTCACTTTGAAAAAGTTGCATTTAGGATACTGAAAAGTGAAAATAATTTTAATTTTGGAATTTTATTTGGAAGACGAAAGCGAAAGTTAGTGGAAGGCATGTTGCTTGATGCATTATTGATTGAGTTTCTTCCCTTGGTTAGTCCAGCTTTCATGGAAGTGGAAAATCTCCTTTTCTCATATAGTTGCATCTTAGGGATTCAGGTGACATTGTTTTGAGCCCAAAACCAAAATATAATTGAAGATAAACATTAAAATTTACTCAATTAACCTAAGCAGCATTTGGAACTCAACGAAAAACATTTAGAGGTCTAGGTTAGAGACGTTTTTCGGCGTCTATAAACCTAGCAGCTGTCGTTAACTGCCTACATTATATCCCAGGGGTAAAATCCCATTCCAATATGGAAGTATATAGTTTCGGGTATATCGAAGGCACTTCAGTATCGCAAGTATATGGGTACTCTCTCATCGAATGGTTATGCATTAGACACCACTAGCATGGACTTGTGCTTCCCGTACTGTTGAGTATATATTGGGAGACCCCACTAAGTTGCTATCATTTAGCCACAAGTAACTGAGTTAGCCACCTTGTAAACATGATAGATCGAACATAACATTCAGGGAGATTGGTTGTCATACATTAAGTCCTTGGTTTCCACTAAGGTGTATATAGCGATTCACAGATACTTGGTAAACCCTTTCGCCTAGATTACCCCTTTTTAATTTATTTTTGTTATAGTTCTAAAATCAATTAATTGACCGTGGAAAAACATCCTTAGTATATCTTAGGTTGATACCAATGACAACATTTCCTGATTCTACCAACAAGGAAACCCCCCTGACGAGAAGCCTAGTCCTTTTCCTTCTTTTGGAAATGTTGAAGCTCCCGATGTGGCAACGTTGTCCCTTCCTGGATTGATCAATAGTATGCCAGTTTGGTTATTTTCGACCTCGGTGATTCCGAGTGTCCAAACTGCTTTTCAACCAAGTTCTCCTCCACCTGAACAACATCAACCTCATGTTGACCCCTCACCTTCCTCACTTATTTCTTCACTCTTTTCTTCCTCTTCGCCTGGTGAAAGTCTCAATTCTACTAACCAGGAAGCTAAGAAGAAGAAGAAGAAGAAGAAGAGGACAAAGAAGAAGAAGCAAAATAATGAAGAGGGAAACCAAGAATCCATTACTATGGATGAAATTGATGTAGAAAAATCTTCCAACCAGCCCTATAAAGTAAAATTCCCTTGCATGTTATGTAAGGCTAACCATCTTCTTCAGAATTTTCCTGGTATTACCTAGGTCTTAGAAGTGTGGTCCACAAGTTCACATCGACCATTGTCATTAGCCTTTGGAGTTCATGTTGGTGACAAACCCTCAACTAGTAACAATAAAGCTCATGGGAAAAAGCGGAAACTCAAACTTCCCTGTAAGTTGTGTGAAGATAATCATCCCATTCACCTTTGTCCTCTTATAGATGAGGCTTCCAAAGAGTTGGAAAATCTTACAACTTCCCAGCCTTGTCTTCCGGTTGGTTATCGAAATCTTTCCCCTGATCCTTCACTAGTTGATCCAATGATTGATCAAAATTCATCTTTGGTCAACCCCGCTCTCTCTGAAAGTGAGTCTCGTGAGTCCGTTCTCAACCAACCATTGGTTGAGAAACTGATAGACTTGACTCCACCTTTAGTTAACTGTACCTTTCACGTAGAGAGTTAACCCCATACCACTCAGGTTCTTCTAGTTTCTTCAGTTTCAAATGAACTGGAGGGAAATCCTCCCATTCCCGAGGTGCATGAGAGCAGTTTTCTTGTTCCCATAGAGAAAGAGGGTAGCTCTGTTGTTCCTATGACACCCCCTCCAAGTAGTTTGGTCACTTACTTTGATTGGAGTCGACTAGCAGGATATCATCTTCTGTCTTTTTTGCCTTTCCAGATTACAGTACAAGCTTACCATATAGTCGTACCTAGCACAGTCATAGACGAGGGCACATCTGTTACCATCCTGTCCTCAACTGCTTAGCAAGCTTTAGGTTCTCCACAGCTTGTCCTCATCACCCAGAATCTATTAGCCTTTAACAGAGGAACCAGTCAACCGTTAGGGATCCTTCCTAAGTTGCCTATTACTTTGGGAGGAAATACTATCTATATAGACGCGATGGTTGTCCAATACCCTTTAGATTTTAATAAACTCCTTGGTCATGACTATATTTATGTCATGGGAGCTCTTATCTCTTTCCTCTTTTGAGTGATGTGTTTCCCACATGAAGGGAGCTTTGTGATCATTGATCAGCTTACATTAATTGGTCCTTAATCAACTCCCAATCAACCATCATCCCTAAATGGTTCTCATATGCAAGCGGTATCACCCCCACCAAAGGTTAATTACGTGGCCACTTGTTCCATGCCCACATCTACTGATGATCTAGTAGGTGATGTAGTACACCATGTAAAAGGGGCATTAGAGTCTGATTTTTCCATTGGATCCCTGGACATCTATCCCTTCTAGAGTGTTGTTCTCCCGTTTGATGAGAAACTCTCAGAAGCCATGGCTTCTTTTGGTCAGTGATCAAAGAGATGGAGCAGATTTCCTTGTCTTGTGTCAAGCTCATTAAAAAATGAAACAAGGACTATGAGGATAGTTCTTTTACTACGTCAACCTCGTTAAAAATTAAATAGGTCCCCATGAGGATAATTCTTTTACTACATCAACTTCATTAAAAAATGAAATAGGTATCCATGAGAAGAGTTCTTTTACTTGAGTCAAGCTTGGTAGAAGATGAAACAAGGTGTCATGATCATGGTTCTTTTCCTGTGTCAAGCTTGTTAAAAAATGAAACAAATCCCCTTCTAATTCGAGTCTTTGACTAGATCTCATAAAATCTCAGTCAAGTCTTTCACTTGATCTCGTAAGTGAACCTTCATTCCATCGACTTAGGTGAACGATATGAAGCTTGGGGGGCATGTTCCTCGAATTGATTCATTATGCTGGAGGCATGCAAGCTTATCTCAAGCATAGTTTATGTTTGTTTCAATCTTGTGTAAAAATGAAACCAAACCCAATCATAGTTTGTTTCTGTTTCAAGCTTGTAGAAAAATGAAATAATCTTCAAGTATACTCAATAATAGTTTCCCATGTTTCAAGCTTGTGTAAAAATGAAACCATTCCTGCTTTACCTCTTGTGATTGTAATTTTTATCAGCCTTTTTGCTAGATGAGCCTTGGTTTGTCCATTCCATCGCCACCATCGCTTTGGCTGATTATTCGCTTTCATTTTATTGTTTTACCCTTTCCTGGGGAACCTCTGCAATGATTGGTCTTATTAGCTAGCCTCTTGACCTTTACATGTTTTTAGCATTTCCATCATTACCGGAACTAGTTGTTATCCTTTTACACCACTCGTTCCTCCAGGTGGAGTCATCTTTTAGCTTTTTTCTGACGCTCGAAAAATGAAAAGATCGTCGAGTACTTATTTTTCCAAACTCGTTAAATTAAATGAATTGACGTCATCTCTGTATACGTTTACCCCTTTTCGGGTTGTGATTGACTATTTACGAAAAAGGAACAACTTGGTCGATATGGTCAAGAGGTTATCTCGAATATTGTTTTCTACCTTTTCGAATTCGAGAGACAACTTACGAAAGGGACATGATGGGGTTTTCTTTTTCATTTCTTTTTCAAACTCTCTAAATATGAAAAATATATCGAGTTATTCTTCTGTTAGACGCGTTAAAAATTAAACGGCAAAAGACTTGTCACCATGACGAGATCAAGTTTCTCCTTCCTAGGACTCGTAAAACTTACTAATGGATTGATTCGAAGAATGAACTTATACGACAAGCATATGCTATCCCCTTCAAGCTTGTGATAAAAATAATTGGGGTACTCGCTAGCAATAGTGGGGAAAATGAAAGTCAAACATCTCTTGTATAGGCAGCATATCGCTCTTGAACATGACATTCATTTGTTTCTTATTTCAGGTTTGGGATATCCTCACTCAGTCACTTGTCTTTCCGAGTTTGGGTGGTCCATTTTCCTCTCATTTGACTATTCCATTTCGTCATCATGACTGTTGGTCCTATGTTGAGTCAAATGCTGCCACATTCCGGAGGCGTGTCACTAATATGTTCAACCGAAGTCTTATCTGCATTTTGTTACTTATACATTATCTTACCTTTTGCTATAGTCTTGATCATACTCATTCATTTCACTTTATTCCTTGTTTCGTGTAGATGACGAGGGAATCATCATGGCCCTCCTTCGACGAGTCACTTCCTGTCGACTTCAACTCATTATTCAGGAAGATGATCTAGAAACTCCCTTTCATTACCTTAGAGCTTGCATGCCTTAATGGAAATTTATTCATATCCAAAGGCAAGTTTTCATTATTGACCTTCGATCATGTGATTCCACGAGTGTTTGACATCAACTTCATTTTCACATTCACGGATTGTACTGTCATACCTTGAGGACCATTGTCATTATTGGTGATTCCTCTCATGCCTGTTAACGGTCCACATCATTGGCTGGTAACAGGTGGTTTTCTAGTATGTTCAACTTCAACACATTCATTCACATGTTAGAATTCGTACTTTGATCGGGTGGGGATGGAGCGCAAGACCCTGAGTCTTGTCTGATATGACTTAGGATGTGTGGAGTTATGTATTTTCATGATTCTACACATGTTTCTTCTATATGGATGGTTGTGACCATACCGTGGGACTTTATATTTATGATGATGATCCTTCTATATTAGATGGCTGCGTCCATGCCTTGGATCTTAGATTTATAGATGATCCTTTTCATTTGGATGGCTGCGCCCATGCCATGGATCTTCACATAGTCCTTTCTATCTAGATGGCTATGTCCATACCGTGGATTCATGTTTTGACATCAGATATGCATATGTATATGTGTCCTTGATTTGCAGGTCTCCTGACAATGTTTGTTTTCGTCCTTGCAAAATCTCGTAAAACATCTCAACCATCACTCCCTGTTTTGCCTTCATGCTTTAGGGGGCATTTGTTACACAGTATTTTATCACGCCTCTTGCACTTCCCTGTGTCATACCCTGAAGTGCCCGAAACTTGGAAATCATGCAGTGTACCCATCCTAATATACAACTCAGATCCTCCCTTAAACACTAATGGAAACATGCCTTGAGCCTTCCCTGAAGAAGCAAGCTCTAAAACCCTAATTTCAGGACCAGCGTGACCCTGACACTGGAAACTAGTGTTGATCGCTAGTTGCACTATACTAGCCTCGTGCTGCCAACACACTTTTTTCTTGGATACCCACGTTGATCCCTAAAAGGCAAGTTTTCCCAAAGAGGACAAGAAGCTTCATGATCTAGAGGCTTCCAGAACGACGAGCTGGAGGTTGTTCGGTGTGGATGTGGTCGAATTCTCCCAATATTTCCCTTTGATCTTATCCCTATGAGCTACCTCCTTGAGATGAGGGCCTTCTCCTATCTTTGGAGAGATCCTAACTCCCTTTCCCTGCCTATATATTCATCCTCTCCCATTCCCAAATGGTTGGTCTTTGGCTATTTTCACCCTTATGTTGAGATAGTGCCTACATGCTACTCATTTGGCTTGGAGAAGGAGTGCTTGGAGAGCTTGAGCTTGGACTTGGACATTCACTCAAGGAGAGCTTATTGACATCAAGGCTTGGTTGTATGATTCCTCCTTTATTTCATTAATATATACAACTATTGGTTCACTTTCCATAATTTTTTATGTTAATGCATCATTTATCTTAATGCTCCTTGATCTATTAAGTGGATTACTTTCGATTAATCCAGGCGTAAGTGATTCAAGGTCCTCAAAAAAGGAGTACGTTATAGCATCAGAACGAGGTAGGTTATCTTCCTCTTCTCTCATTTCGATTGTAATTTAGGAAAGTGTCTTGTAGATTGTCACATAGGTTGCTAGTCCCACTCATTGGTCTAGAGGTATTGTCTCTATCAGTAGAGAGGATTTTCCTAGACAACAGACCTCAAATAGAGGGAAATTTTGAGCCAAGTGGGCAGAGGAAGCACATGCATCCATACATATAGGTGAGAGGTGGGGTGATGTGAAACAATAGTCCCAAGAGTGCTGAATCCATTGAGGTGTTTTTTTCCTCATGGATCATTACCTTGCTACGAGAGCCCACAATATTCAATAGGAGGAGGCTTAGTGTTAGTCAGATACTGAGGAGTCTAGAGTAGTGTTGATAGTAGAGGAGGAGGCTGAGTACTAGCACAATTTTTCCCAGCAGACAGTTGTAGACACAATTGATCCAATTTATTTATTTGGATGCTTTTTGCTTGCAAATGTTGCAGTAGCAACAAAAACAGTGACAAGAGTTGCATGCAGAACATTCCAAAAGTACTGGATTGGGATAGATGTGAATCCCTTGTTGAGAGGGAGTGTTGAAAAATGCAACAAGAAATGTTGAAAATGGCATCAAGAAAAATCCTAATTCAATTTTGTTCTTGAATTAAATTGGGAATAAAATTTTAATTTCACATCTCATGACAACTTGTATTAGTTAACCAAGTTAATTTGACTTAGTTGGATTAGTTAATTCGATTTGAGGCTCTAATTAGAGTCATGTAGAGTGTCTCCTACATTATAAGAGTCTTGGTTGAGTTTATTTTGAGTTGTAATTAATTAATTCAATTTAACGGAGTTAAAGTTAGTTAAACTAGTTCCAACAGATGTAGGAACTAGTGGGAGGTCTAGTAGTGTGGTGTTGCCTGCAGTGGAGTGTGGTGTTGCATGCAGTGATCAACCAGTAAACAAATGATTCACTCATAAATAACTCATGCATTTCATAAAGACCCAGCGAAGATTGAAGTTTAGGGAAAGTGTAATATCAGTTGTATAATCATATGAATTGTGCAGGTGGTGCATGCAGTCAGTGGAAGGCCTATGAGGATTGCACAATCCATATTGAGGAATTTCCCTAATTAATAGGGGACCAATTCCTTGAGGAACAATGCAAGGAAATAGGGACTTGGGCAAGCAAAAAATTGGTTAAGTATTGGCCTAGTCTTCTCTAGGAAGTAGTGAGACAGATAGATATAGTGCAAAGGTTGTTTGGGCTTGAGAAAAGCATTACAATCTTCTCATATTTTCTAACTAATGCAATATACATATAGGATGCATTTTTAGCTGTGGCTCTCCCCAGGAAATCATTGTGTAATGTGTTGATTGAATTCTTTCTCTTATATGCTTCGTGATTTCACGATCGTTTAATTATTTCCGTTGAGTATAGTAGATTCAAGTCTATTCTTTTAGAATATTACAATTATCTTTTTACACTCTCCATATCTCCACTGGACACAACCCTTTTGAGGTGGGGTTAGGATTCCAACCATTATGTCTCATTGATGTGGCCATACCATTTGTAGCTACTCAAGCAGATTCAACCCGTGTCCAGTCTGAAGCTAACGGGGCTAAAAACTTCATTGAGTGCATTCATCAAATCCTCCAGCAAGTCCATGATATATTGTACAAAGCCAATGCTAAGTATAATCAACGTCATGATCAACATTGAGTGCCACACAAGTTCCAGGTGGGCAACAAAGTTTGGTTACATTTTCAGAAGGAGGGCCTCGCTGCGCCACAGCGCAAGCTTCGCCCGCTTCGATATGGATCGTACACCATCACCAAGGTTATATGGGACAATGCCTTCAAACTCAACATTCCATCGTTGCTTGGTCTTCACCCAATTTTCAATGTCAACCGGTTGCAACCACAGTTTCTTCCATTATTAGACACATCTAATGTCGTGGAGCAGCTGACACCAACAAAGCTCAACCCAAGTTGCATTGAGCATGCCATAACTGACAGGATCATTGACACATAGATTAAAAACACTCACAAACAAAGGATCCATCTATATCTAGTTGTCAAAGAAGGCCAACTCCTTCATAAGGGCATGCGGTTCACCAAGGACTAAGTTGAACATAAATTTGCTCACCTTATGGAGGCTTTACTTGTAATGGGTACCATTGCTTGATAAGGTGATAGGATTGATCCATGTGGATATTTTTGGTCACCCTCCTATTCCACCTGGACATATAGTCAGTTTTGTTTGTTTCCTTGATTCTAGCAGCATTTACTATTTTTAGAATATTTTCAGCTCTTGAACTTCTAGAACTCTTTTGACCTCCTAAATGACTTTTTTTTAGGTCTGTAGTAAGCTCATAGCCATAAGGAGTAGCCTATGGCTAATCCTGTAGTACTCGGAGAGATATTTCCAATGAGGTATCGTACACACAAAACTGAGATCATATGACCAAGTTATGACCCCAGGAAATTGGTTGCCCAACTAACCCCAACGGAGCCCACAAACTCTTTGTGTTTCATGTCCTAGGGTTAGGGTTTTCCCCTGTTCTTCAATAATAAAAAGGTCCATGAGTCTCATTATAACACAGTTCAAAGGCATGTAGCCACCACATCTCTTCTCGGATATAAGCTACAATCACTCGAGTTAGTTTATTTCCATTCTATATGTAAGCACATTTCAGTGATTTGATATTAATGAACTGAACTTTTATTTCTACTACATTTCTCTGTTTAGGTGTATATATGTATTTGTTGCATTTCGACATAAGTCTGGATTAGTGGTATCAGAGAGGTATGCTCTTTCTCTATTTTTCTTTGCATGTCCCCAACAAGGTCAGGGTATGAGCAGTTAGGGCTCGAACTGGTTGAACCTTTGCATGACCAGCCTCACAAACCCCAACGGCCTCCCATGTTGGAAGAAAATAAATATGAGCGGGCAGGAGATCATTTTAAAATATTGCTCAAGGAAGCCCTCGAGAGATAAGGAACATGATGATGGATAACTTTTCCTAATTACTTTGATGACTACCCACAGGCGATGCAACAAGCACTCTGGAGATGCCACTCCTTTTAGCTACAAGTTAACTTTGACATTCTCATATTTGAAGGTCGGATAGATGCATACATTGTAGATAGATGGTTAAATATGGTCGAAGGATATTTTCGGTTCATGACTTTTCCAATCAAGAAAATATTACTTTTGCACTCCTCAAAGTCGCCCCACATGTCAAGGATTGGTGGGAAACATACTATGAACAAAAGGACGGAGCAAGGGAATCCTTGTTGTTTTTAGCTTCACCCACTTGGAATTCTTTTTAATACGCCATCAAGGAACAATATTACCCTGTCGAGAACTATGAAGATAAATACATAAAATGGACCACGCTGCGTCAGGGAAGGGACCAAGATGTGTCGAAGTTCAAAAACATTTTCCATAGCCCTCGCACAAAGTTGGGAATCAAGGATTCTTACCAACATTTGGAACTCAATTACCATGGTTGTCTACATAAGTACATCGAGGACAAAATGGACTTCCTGTACATCTCCACGCTTTGCGTCGCCTATCAATAAGATGTTGAGATCGAGCAAAAATTTAAACAAAAGAAGTGAGACATTAGATGTGTGAATCTGAAGCAATGGAAAGGCACCCCAAATCGAAGAACAAAGGACAAAGCCAAGTCAGGGCAACCCAAGACAACCGTCAAAACGCAGGAAAAGAACAACACCATGAAGACAAAGAAGGACATAGGGAAATGGTGGGAGTTCCATAAGAGCTCCACTCACAACACAAGTGAGTGTCGAGTCAAGTAGTCACTAGTGGTTGAGTTGAAGGCTTCTGAATCAGATGCATGTTCCGACTCTCAGTCAGAAACCGACAAGGGGAATGATAAAGGGAAGCATATTATTGATGCAGATCCAAGTGCCATTGTTTCCACCATCAATATCCAGAGGGTTGAGCCTGAATATCTATAGGAGGGGGAGCGAATCTTCTACTCATAGATGTGGGTGAAGGGTTCTCCGCTGCAGTTCATTTTCAACAACGGGAGCCAAATGAACCTCATTTCAGTAGAGTTCATGAAGCAGTTTGGCCTACTGACCACACCACACTCGCAATCATATGTCATAGGGTGGCTTCACCAAGGGCAAGATCTCTACGTTAGCCAACAATGTTTCCTTCCCTATAGCATCAAACCCTTCACAGATGAGGTATTGTGTGATGTTTCTCCTCTTCAAGTTCGTGATGTATTATTAGGCCAACCATAATTTTGGAATCATCATGCTATGTATGAGTCTAGGTCTCACATTGTCATTATTTCTATCGAAATAAGTTATACAAGATACCGAAGGTAGCACCACCTATTGAAATCTCTTTGATCTCTACGAAGTAAAGCAGGAATATCATTTCCCAGACCAAGAAATTTGTCTCCCTTATTATTCATACAAAGGGCAAGAAGAATATTGTGGCCACATCCACAACCTTCAAACAAGGCTCCTCTACACGATAACAACATATGGACAAGGTCATGGAAGAGTACAAAGACATGTGCAGCTCACCCATAAGGGTACCCCTACACTGTCAAGTCAAGTAGTCCATCGATATGACCTTGAGCGCACCATTACCCAACAGACCGATCTACCGACACTCTGTTATGGAGAACAATGAAATTAAGAGGAAAATTCAAGAGTTGTTGCAAAAAGGGCACATCAGGCCAAGTTCATTACCCTGTGGAAGCCCGATCGTGTTGCTACAAAAGAAAGATGGCACCTGGAGATTTTGTATTGACTATAAAGTGCTTAATAAGATCCCTGTCTGAAATAGGTATCCAATCCCACAGATTAATGACCTTCTGGACCAACTCAAGGGGATCAAATATTTCATCAAGATTGACTTGAAGTTCGGGTACCACCAGGTACCAATTGAACCCTCCAATATGTGGAAGACTGCCTTCAAATCCAAGGAGAACCTTTTCAAATGGTTGGTCAAGCCTTTCGAGTTGAAAAATGCCCCTACAACCTTCATTCGGTTGATGGATGACATCTTGCGGCCCTTTACCAACTCGTTTGTAGTAGTGTACCTGGACGACATCCTGATCTTCAATCGGAGTTGGGAAGAGCATATACACCATACCCGACAGGTCCTCTATGTTGAAGGAAATGTAATTAGGTTCGATCTTCATAAATGCACTTTTGATATTTGTATTTATTCCAGAAAAGAAATATTATTTTTATAATATATGTCAATGAGTTTCTTACTCATTGAAATAGGTCCAACACATGTTAAAGTGTTATAGGTGAGTCAAATAGTCAAAAGCAAAATGTGGAAGAACTTAAGGGCATGTTACACCATGTATATGTATGTATAAGAGTCAAATAATATCTCTCCAAGCAAAAATAGCAAGTCGGCCTACAAACAGTCTTCAATTCAGCCTTCTAGACAGCCTAAAAGGAGGGACAATCCTCTATATATAGAGGCTATCCACTGCACTATAACGTCAAGATATAACCTTTGAAATCGGCGAAGGTGGAAGGCAAGTAAAGGGTAATAAGAGGACAAGTAAAGGGTCTCCAAGGTAGCAAAGAAATGAGGAAGGAAAACCGAAGTGTTAAAGGGTTGTTATAGTCTCACGTGCGAAGAAAGGAAGCCCTACCTGTGGTCATAACGACATCACTATAACAGTCATATAAGCTCACTGGTTGGGCTAGATCATTAGGCCTATAAGGCCTCTCTCTCAAACGTGGAAGAAGGCTATACAAGCGAAGGGAGAAGGAGAAGTCTAGCAAAATTCCTGTGAGGGTATTACCTCACACATGCGAAGAACTAGGGCTGCATTAATGCTGCTCTAAGTCTACAATATTTGTGAAAGATAAGAAGGCTCAGTTGGGAGGCAACAAGATCATATCCTTAAGTTTGAAAGACTCCATCACAAGCAAAGGAAGAAAATATCAAGGGTCACTCTAAAGTATACAATTGAAGGTCTCTACAGTTGTTGGAAGAAGTTCCGAAGGAAGAAAGACAAAATGTTGCAGGGAGGAGGATGAAGTGTTGCAAGAAGAAGTAACCTTGAAATGGCTTGAGTTGTGCTTGGAGGATATTCTTGTCAATGGTATAGGGTTTGGAATTGGTCAATAAGAAGCTTCTATAAGATAAAATTACTAAAGGGTTTTCCTCTCAAGAGAAGAGATGTTTTGGCCCTAACAGAGAGCCAACATCTTGTGTTCTTGTTCTTATGTTTTTGGTAACATTTCGATGAAGTACACATACATGCATTAATAATAAGAAGAATAATATTAAGCTAACAAGAAAAGTAAAAAGACTCCACAAATTGTCATCAAGTCAAGAATAATCACACTACACCTTTTTGCCCTTGATTCTTCAACATGGTATCAAAGCGAAGGTGTCAAATCAATGAAAGGGCATCTCAAGAACATTCATCAAGTAAGGACATCTACAAAAGTTGAAGCATCTAGCCAAGAAGTATAAATCACTTCAAGGATAAGAAGCTATACCATCTATCATTCATTAAGGAAGACTACAAAGCTAGAAGAAGAGCCCTACACAAAGGCACCTACAAGAAGAGCAAATCGAAGAAGGACCTACATCAAACTACAAGTCGTAAAGAAAATCACATCCTCAAGCAAGTTCACTTGGAGAAAGCAACCTTAAGAACATCAAGATCTAAGGAAGGCAAGCCATCAAGTCTTCAAGGAGAAATCAATTCTACTACATCTCAAAATATATGAAGTAAGTATATGTCCCCTTCTTAATATACATCAATGTCTTTTTTCAAGGAAAGCAATAAATTGGTAAGTACCAATAACTTTCTTGCACGGAAGAAGAGGATTGATTTACTTCTCAAGGAGAATGAACTCCTATAACACATCAAAGGGAATGTTAATATTCCTGCTAAGGAACAAACTTAAGCCTTAGCCAACTATAATAAGGATGAGACAAGAGCTCAAAGGATCTAATAGAATCCATCAAATACTCTCTCATTCCTTATGTCTCCAAACGTGAAACATCAAAAGAAATCTATGTAAAATAGTTTAGCTATTATCGGCAAGCACAATTGGAGAAGTGATATCTCTTCGAAATGAGTTGTACAAGATGGAGATATCAAAGGAAGGAATAGCTCCCTACTTCATGAAGATCTCTGAGATGCGGTATCAACTTCAAGAGCTAGGGGAAGTCATGTCTAACAAAGAAATAACAACCATAGTACTCAATGCTCTACCTGAGGATTGGGGCAACTTCACATCAAGCATATATGCCAAGAAGGAAGCCACCCCACTAAGTGAATGTGGTCTCTATGCAAGATAGAGGAAACAAGACTTAAAGAAAAAGAAGATGTGGGATCAAAGGAACAAGCATTTGCTACCATGGCCAAGAGAAAGGGAAAATTTGGCAACTTTGGTCCACGAAGAACAAACAACAAAGATATCTCCAAAATCCAATGCTTTGGATGCCTATCATATGGACACTACAAAAGGAATTGTCCTAAACTAAAGAAGCACAACAACAACAAAAGAAAAAGGGAAGAAGCTCACATGACTCTCGAAATGAAAGAAGAAGACAAGAAACAAAAGAAGGAAGATCTTCCAGATATCTACTAGGACTAAGTTTACTTCTTTACTTAAGGTCTTCTTTCAAAGTTTTGAGTAGGATAGGAGCATGTCGAAATAGAATAAAATTGCATGGCTAGAAACATCTTCTAGAATCTAAAAGCATGAAGTACATAGAGTTCTAGATACTCATGTAGAAAGAGCATTTATAAATGAGAACAAAATGCATGGTTAGAAATATCTTCTAGAATATAGGAGCATGGTAGATATAGCTCAAGATATTCATGTAGAAGGAGCATACCTAGAATAGGACCTCATCCACAATGAAAATTTATCATGATTAAGAATCTTAGAAGACCTCCATCATCAAAAGGAAAGAAACATTTGAAGGGTAAGGGTATTTAAGATCCTATTATGGAATCTTCAAAAGAAGATTTGTAAACAAAAGCAGATGTCTCATTGGGAATCCCATTCATAGGATTCAAGAAAAGGATGATAGGCAGGTAAGTTAAGATGGAACAAGAAGAGCCACACTAAGGACAAACAAATGAAGCTAAGATGATCAAAGAAGAATCAAGATGAGGTATTTATGCATCAAAGTTTAGTCATGTTATCATTTGAGTCATGGGAATAGTTATATAGCATGATCAAGTAGGAAAGAATCTCTTTCAACAATGACATGCTCGAAGGCATGTACTACATGTTGAGAAATTAATGGCAATGCAATGAAGGTCAATAAAAGAAAATACTCAGACAAGGAGTATAAAATTGCTTACTAAGAAGCAAGTAAAGAAGAAATGTTGACTAGTCCTAGAAGCAAGCAATGAAGAAATTCTCTCACAAGGAGAAGAAAGTGATGGAGAAATATATCCAAGAAGAAGCAAAAGAAGAAAGAGACCAAACATGCGAAGAACACCATGATCACCAAGAATAACTATCTGACAAGATACTTTTCAAGACATCTCCCAAAAGAAGGCATGACAACTCTGACAAAGGAAGAAAAATATCAAAGGACCCTTGACACCTATGAAGGCCTTGGAGATATGAAAGGTTCAGATAATTGATTCCACTCTACAAATATGTCATGATGAAGAAGGCATCCAACAAAAGCATCATTTAATGTTGAAGCAATATCAAGATGAAGTCCTGAAGGGCTACTAGATCAAAGGATGGGAGCAAGCATATACAAAGAAGCATCCATGTGAAGAGTAGTCTGAAGCATAGACGAGGTGACAAAGAATGACCAGATGACAAGAGAACCTGATATATGACAAGAAGGCCACTTTCCACGAAGGAAGTAATGACATGACAAACCAGGAAGGAAAGTGATCGATGGATGGTGCCCTACTAAGAAGAAGTCTGACCAAGGACTTCATGACTTCAAAGGAAGGAAGGAGATCAAGGAGTTGGAGGACCCATGAAGAAGAATTTGTTGATGAATGGAAAAGTCCCTAACTAGGAGGGAGTTATAACAAGTTCCCAATTACAAAGGAACTTGGAAAAGTACCTTGTCAAAAGGATATTTGGGCATGTCTTCCTCAATTGAGAGGAAGAGATAGACACAACATTCTTGTCTTCACTTGGGAAGAAAGAATGGGAGGATTGGGTAATCATCTGACATTCGATACTCTTTGAGGATGTGTGGGGAATCCAATACAAGAGTAGGCAAGAGGATCGATATTCTTTGACTGCTGGGAACCCAAGATAAGAATAGTCCTAAAAGGTCATACTTAGTGAACACCCGGGTGGTATGTACCTTAAGAGACAATGACTAAGGTGTCTATAAGTCATTGGTCTTGCCAACATTGTGCTATGATCTATTGAGTGTTAGCTTTGCTATGCAGTGCTGACTTGTTACTTACAGAGAGAAGCATGGTCTGTTGATCTGTGTCCAAAAGAAGGTTCACAATGGGTTGGTTTCCTTTTTCTTTCTATCCCACTTTCCCTCCATCACCTCTGTTTTCCTATTTTTCCCTCTAAAAACCCGACAGATTGACCCCCTTTGACCTTAGCCCTGAGTGTAAAGCCCAAATCCTCCATAAAACCATCCCTTATGTCTTCGTGCTTTCATAGCTCATCGCGCTTCATCCCTACCGTTGATCACCCCGTCAATCCAACGGTCCCGATCGCACCCGATAAAGGTGACCTGCTCCACAAATCCTCACTGTCAAATCATCTCTGCCGAGATCTGACGACCTTTGCACTTATCGCGCCCGCAACTCACCCAAACATTAGCGCGTGATGAGAGCGGTTTTTCTCTCTCATCTGCTGCTACGTGTTGGCCGCTGAGTGGAATCGCGCGGTCCCGTCCTTTTACCGCTTTACGCCCGAAAGCAGTGCTATCAATACCATTACCGCTCAACCAAACCGCTCCCGCCCGTTAATGCCTGTGCAGCTCCATCGCCTGATCACCATTCGATCTATCCACCCGAGATCCAATAGCCCTAATTCACCCTGCTCTTACCTCGGTCAATAATCTCCGCCGAGCCATCTCTGCCGTTCATTTTCTCGATCCGACGGCCATCCTTTCCGCTCATCCAACTCGACCACTCGTCCATGCATTCCACATCCTTCACCATTCTGTTTGCCCGAAGAAGGAAGATGACCAACTTGCCATTACCAGTCGCTGTCAGACTTCTAACAACCCTATTTAACAAACAATATGGCAAAGGGGAAAAAGGACAAGCACAACCCAGTGACTGCATTTATCTGTTATTGACCCCACTGGTACGAGCACTCCAACTGCCTAAGAGGACAACATAGCACCTGAGCAAATCGGATTCATCCACTGCAGCAAACAAACACAGTCAGAGACTCCATCAGGCAGTTAAATGCAGTTAGTGGTCAATTATGACCCCTCCACACTTAAAATGACCAAGTGCCCTTGTAATGAAATCTAAAATTACCCAGAAACAAGAGGTAATCAGGGTTGATGGTTGGCATTTTTATGTAAATTTCAACTTCTAGAGACTATAGATATTTTGTCACTTGCAGCGTCTCATCTTCATTTTTAGCTAATACAAGCTTCTTTTGTTGTTAACTGCTCACTTTCCATTTTCCTCTATTCTAAGTTGTGCCTGATATGTTGTGTTCTTGAGCTCTTGATGTTTAGCACTAGATAGTTGTCATCCTATATCTGTGTTAGAATCTTGTATGCATCATTGAATAGGTGGTCCAGGTTTCTTTATGTCTCATGCAGGAGAGTTGTCATCTTGTCTGTGCATCAGTAGATTAGATTTGTAGACTTCCTTATTGGTTGCAGCCGGCCATCACATGGTCTTGTGCATCTGCTAGTGTGGTCAGTATTCTTCATGTTTACCCAATCTCTAAACTGTGAGTAGTTGGTGGTCTAAAGCCTTGTAGTCTGGGGGTGTTCACGCATGTCTGGAGTGGAACAAAGTAGAAGTGGTTATCTGGCTTGAACAAGCATCATTCCTTCCCTTCATCCATTGCAACAATAGTTGAATTTATATGTTACCAGGTATCTCCGAGCCACAACCTAGGAGAGTTTCTTGGAATCCTAACATAATTGGCGTCGTTGCCGGGGAGAGGAGATTGAAGCTCAGCTTCCTTGGGAGAACGACACAGATCCAGCTTTGATGATAGATAAAGTCTAGACACATATTTGGTTGTAATCATCTATCTGGCAACTCTACTAGAGGAACAACCTTTTGGCGACTCCACATTATAGTTTTGGCTTAGTTTGTGAGGCATACCTGGAGAAATCCTCAGAAATCACCAGCTAACCCAGTGTCTGACCCTAAGAAGATTGTTAAGCAGAAAAATATCATTCAGAAAGGAGCATCAGGATCAGGTAAGCCTAAACAATCTTATGTATCTCTGCAAGAGAGGCTTGTAGCCGAGCATGCACATGTAGAAAATATAGAGCCTAGCATTATCAGTGAAGAAATACCCTCAAAGATTCATAAAGCTCCTTGTTCATTAAGCTCCCCTTTGGATCTCAATCCAAAGAAAACCTCCCCTATAGTCCATCAGTTTCCTTCAGCCCTGTTATTTATTTCTCAGCCTTCTATCATCCAAACGACCTGTGCTCTTCCATCTACCCCAGTCATGCTAGGCCCACAAGCACCCACTAAAATGGAAAGAATCATAGCTGCTAGGTATGGACCCCTGGTCTTGCCTGTTCCTCTGAATGCCATGCCTGCAGGAGAATACCAGAAATACATGCCCAAGTTCACTAGTACAGAGGGAGGAACAACTGAAGAGCACCTTGAGTCTTTTTATAGCTATGATGATAACCTAGACATCAGTGAAGATGATGTGAGAGTATTTGTCCAAAGCCTAGATGGAGAGGCTAGAAAGTGGTTCAGAGAGCTGACCCCTAGGTCTATAGCAGACATTGAAGCGTTAGATGATGTGTTTTTAAAGCATTAGGGAGATAAGAAGGACTTGTTATACTACCATACTGAGTTTGGCAACCTCAAAAGGGAAAATGGGGAATCATTGTCTGACTTTAGTAAAAGATTCAACCGTATGTATAGCAAAATACCAACTGAAGTAAAGCCTACCCCCACCTCTGCCAAACTCACCTATGCTAATGCCTTTGATTCTGATTTCTGCCTGCTATTAAGGGAAATAAGATGTGCTACTTTAGCTGAAATGCAAGATACATCCTTAGAGGTAGTCTAATATCATGGCTGCAGAAAAACTCAAAGGCCATGCTGATAGAAGGAGGCAGAGAGGTGAGGCTTCCTCCTCTTCTTCGTCTTCAAAGCCTAAAATAGACAGAATGACTAAAATGATAGAGTCATTGGCCACTGAAATATCCAAGTTGAAGGTTGAACAGAGTTCTGGGAAGGCAAGGCTGCCTAGCATATTTGCTCCTAGAAATCCAAATCCATTCAGAAAAGCAAATGAACAATTGCAGATCATTCAAAGGGGTAAAGAGGCCAATGAAGAACAAAGGGTTAAGGCTCCTTTCCAAAATGTAGTCATGGAGGAGGAGCGATTTGATGAAGAGGATGAGATTCACTGCATGGAAGACAAGGGCAATGCTGCCTTTTTGACATTGGCTGCCTATGAAGAGTCATTACTCAAAGACCAGACCAACCAAGAGTGGGACAAAGAAGTTTTCCTACAGACTGAAGACCAGCAAAGATACAACTTGAGGTCAATAACGATTAATGTCAAAGAGAATCCTGCTAAAAGAGTTGTTGTCCCCATAGAGCAACAGATCACCAAACAGAAGAGACCAGCAGATGATCCCATCATCCTTAAAGCACCAACTCAAGAGGTAAGAGGCCCTGACAAGTCCCTTTCCCCTTTCAGTTTTTAATCAGAAGTCTAGATGTTGAAAATATTTGTACCTCTGACGGAACTTGCAAAGAGTGAGGTATTTAGAAAGCCTATCCTTGATGCCCTTGAGCTAAAAGCCTCACAAGCCTCGAATGACTATGTGAATTTACAAGATGATAAACCTGCAGTTGTGCTTAGCCCAATGACTGAACCTTCTGATAATAGCTCCCCATCATTTTATGTCTCCTTAACCATTCATGACAAAACCCTCCACAACTGCCTGCTGGACACAGGTGCCAGCCATAATCTAATGCCCAAAGCTGTCATGGAAGAGTTAGGCCTTGACATTACCTGTCCTTATCATGATTTATTCTCCTTTGATTCAAGGAAGGTGAAATGTCTTGGATTAATCAAAGACTTGGCTATCACCCTAACTCAGCTGCCCATGAAGAGCATGATGATGGATATTGTGGTAGTAGATGTCCCCCATGAGTTTGGTATGCTACTTTCCAGAGGGTGGATTAAGAGGTTGGGTGGAACATTACAAAATGATTTATCTTATGCCACTGTCCCAATTTTTGGAGGAGAAAGCAGGAGACTGTACAGAGAAGCCCAGCTGGCCTACATCATTAGTGATGAGAAGAATACCACTAATCATCCCATTTATTCTATAGACATTGATTTGGAGCATGTATTCTCCAAATCGAAGAATCTCATAATGCCTTGCTGTAGCTCAAGAAACCAGTAGGCCAGGCTATGGAAGAGCAAGGAAATCAGCTTTGGGATATGTTCTTTGATGGAGCATGTTCAAGGGAAACTGCAGGAGTAGGAGGGGTGCTGGTGTCTCCAAAGCAAGAAAACAAACATCTGTCTTTTAAGCTGACTTTTCAGGCCACCAACAATATAGAAGAGTATGAGGCTCTGATATTGGGCTTAAACACTGCCAAAGACAGAGGAATCAAAGACATAAGGGTGTTTAGAGATGTTGATCTCATCATTCAGCAAGTGAACAAAATGTTCCAAGCAAGGCACCCTTGGCTGAAAGCATACAGAGATGAGGTATGGAGACTCAAATATTCTTTTATAATTTGTGTATCTCATATATTCCTAGAGCCAAAAATCAGCTTGATGATTCCCTTGTTGTGTCTGCTAGCATGTTCATCCCTCCCATGCCCCCTAGATTGGCTTTTGCAGTCCAGATAAAATATAGATCATCCTTGCCTGATAATGTCTAGCATTGGAAAGTTTTGAGGATGATGATGAAGTAAATAGGTTTCTGCAATTCATTGATGAATTCTCTGAAATGCAATTTTTTCAAGAGAATGAAACCTTGGAGGAAAGTCCCCAGCCCCAGCTAGAGAACAAAATTGGTCGAGACAGCATTGTCCAGTTGCCTAGCAATTATATACCTAAAGGACTAGTGCCTATAGAGAAGTTGTTTGACCAAAATGATGTGCCTCATAAGATTGCCCAAAAAGAAGATCAATCTGCAGTCCATAGGCATAACATAGGGAGTCCAGATCATACAAAGTATATAAATCTATCCACCCATTTGTCTATTGCCCAAAGTTCTAAGTACTGCACCTTAATGAAGCAATTTGTTGACGTCTTTGCCTCGGAATATAGTGACCTCAAAAATTATGACAAGAAGATCATCCAACACAAGATCCCATTAGAGAAAGACACCATCCCCTTCAAGTAGAAGCTGAGACCCATAAACCCTTTGCACCTTCCCCTGATAGAAAAGGAAATCAAGAAGTTGTTGGCTGCCAAAATCATAGTCCCTCTGAGATATTCAAAGTGGGTAGCCAATTTGGTACTGGTGAGGAAGAAAAGTGGAGAAATCAGACTTTGCGTTGATTTCAGGAACCTGAACAAATGCTCTAAAAAAGACAATTATCCTCTGCCCGAGATGGAGAATTTGCTGCAAAAAGTCTCAGGAGCCAAAGTAATGTATTTCCTGGATGGATTTTCAAGGTATAACCAAGTTGTTGTACATCCAGATGACCAAGAAAAGACCACTTTCACCACTCCTTGGGGCACTTTCATGTACTCTAAGATGCCTTTTGGGCTGATGAATGTTGGAGCCACCTTTCAGAGAGCTATGGATATAGCATTTGTAGGAGAGAAGGACAAGTTTGTGCTTGTCTACCTAGATGATATGATAGTATATTCCAACAGCCACCAAGATCATTTGCGGCATTTGAAGAAAGTGTTCCTGAAATGCAGAAGGTTTGGGATATCAGTGAACCCTAAGAAGTCACAGTTTGCTTTAGAAGAGGGCAAGCTGTTAGGATACTTTTTTTCTGCTGCAGGTGTCACAATTGACCCAGAAAGAGTAAGAGCAATACAGACCTTGGCTGTCCCGAGATCAAAAAAGGACATCCAATCCTTTCTGGGAAAAATAAATTTTGTAAGGAGGTTCATCCCTAATTTTGTAGAATTGGTAAAGCATATCACCTCCATGCTGAAAAAATGATCAGAGATCAAATGGAATGATGCAGCAAGAAGATCTTTTGAATCTATCGAAAGAGCTATTATGGAAGCTCCCACTTTGATCAGCCCAGACTCTGGCAAGGAGTTCCGTATTTTCTCCTTTGCCTCAGGGGACACCCTTGCAGCAATCTTATTGTAGAAAGATAATGAGGGTTCAGAGCAACCAGTGGCATTCTTCAGTAAGACATTAAGAGATGCTGAACTAAGGTATGATATCATCGAAAAACATGCTTATGCTCTTATCAAATCTTTGAAAGCTTTCAGAATATACATTCTGCATTCCAAGGTAATTTCATACGTGTCCTCTGCTTCAGTAAAAGATGTCCTAACGCAGCCAAATGCTGATGGAAGAAGGGCTAAATGGATTGAAAAACTTATTGAGTTCAACATAGAATTGAAGCCCACCAAGCTGGTCAAAGGTCAAGGCCTTGCCAAGCTAATGGCTGAAGAAAATTACAGAATGTTGGACATGAATTGGATAGGCACTAACTCAGATGGCAAACAGACAGGGCAAGAAACAACTGAACTAGGGCAGAACCAGTCATTGGTAGAAAATCTAGCTTCTTGTGACTGGTATTCTACAATAGTTCAATTTTAGCTGAAGCTAGAAGTTCCTCCAAGCCTAAGTTCAAGCCAAGTTAGAACAATTAAACTCAGAGCAACCAAGTATTGCATTCATGAAAACCTGCTCTATTGGAGGGACCCATCTGGAATCCTTTTGAGATGTCTGGACAAAGAACAATCTAAGGAGGTCATGCATCAGTTCCATTCTACTATCTGTGGAGGACATCACTACTGGAAAACCATAGCCCACAAGATCCTTAGAGCTGGGTACTATTGGCCCACTTTGTTTTCTAATGTCTTTTCATTTGTTAAATCTTGTGACAAGTGCCAGAGGTTTGAAGGAAAACAACAGTTGAAGTCTTTGCCCTTGAAGCCCATTCATGCCAGTAGTCCTTTCCAATAGTGGGGTTTGGATTTTATAGGAGAAATCAATCCACATTCCAGTGGCTAGCATAGATGGATCTTAGTAGCCACTGACTACTTCACTAAGTGGATTGAAGCCATCCCTACTAGGAAAGCTGATCACCATGTGGTCATGAAGTTCTTAACAGAAAACATTTTCACCAGGTTTGGTTGTCCACACAAATTGATTACAGACAATGTAATAGCCTTCAGGGCAAAAGAGTTGGTGGATATGTCTGACTTAATGGGCATTAAGCTAGTGCATTCCACCTCATATTACCCTCAAGGTAATGGCCTAGCAGAATCATCCAATAAGAGCCTAATAAGGATAATCAAAAAGTTGTTGGAGGACAACAAAAGGAACTGGGATTCCAAGCTGAAGTATGCATTGTGGAATGACAGAGTGACCACTAAGAAATCCACAGGGAATTCTCCATTCAAGCTGGTATATGGTACTGAGGCCATATTCCCAATTCAGTTAACACTCCCTGTGGCTAAGTTCTTGCAGGAAGGACAGAATGAGGAAGATGACATGGCAAAAAGGATTAGTGATTTGGTAGAAGTTCACCAGATCAGGGATCGGCTGATTGAAAGGTCTGTAGCACATCAAAAGAGAATCAAGGAAGCCTTTGACAGAAAGGCAAAGATAGGAATTTTTCAAGTTGGAGACTTGGTTCTTAAGTGGGATGCATTGAAGGAGAACAAACACAATCATGGGAAGTTCGATGCTCTATGGACTGGACCATTTGTCATTGCTCAGATCCAGGGGAACAATACTTTCATGCTGCAAAGTGTGGAAGGAGAGATAGTTTTTGATAGCCCAGTTAATGGATGATTTTTGAACATTTATGTTGTTTAAGGTCTTCAGGTCTTAATATTATAAATATGTTATTTCTACCAAGTCTTAGTATAGGCTCAATTAGACTTCATGCCCAATGGAACACTAGGAATTATTGCTAATTTTGTTTTGTATGAAAGGCAATGGTCTACGGTTCTTGAGACCTCACAGGGAGGATCTCATCCCCAGAAGGAGCTAGTGTTAGCTCTGCTATGCAGTGCTGACTTGTTAATGATAGAGAGAAGCATGGTCTGTTGATCTGTGTCCAAAAGAAGGTTCACAATGGGTTGGTTTCCTTTTTCTTTCCATCCCACTTTCCCTCCATCACCTCTGTTTTCCTATTTTTCCCTCTAAAAACCCAACAGATTGACCCCCTTTGGCCTTAGCCCCAAGTGCAAAGCCCAAATCCTCCATAAAACCATCCCATATGTCTTCACGCTTTCATAACTCATTGCGCTTCATCCCTACCGTTGATCACCCCGCCGATCCAACAGCCCCGATCACACCCGATAAAGGCGACCTACTCCACAAATCCCCACCGTTAGATCATCTCCGCCGAGATCTGATGGCCTTCACACTTATCACGCCTGCAACTCACCCGAATGTTAGCGTGCGATGAGAGCGATTTTTCTCTCTCATCCGCTGTTATGTGTTGACCGTTGAGTGGAATCAGGCAGTCCCGTCCTTTTACCTCTTTACGCCCGAAAGCGGTGCGATCAATAACATTACCGCTCAACCAAACCGCTCCCGCCCGTTAACGACTGTGCAGCTCCATCGCCCAATCACCGTTCGATCTGTCCGCCCGAGATCCAACAGCCCTAATTCACCACGCTCTTACCTCGGCCGATAGCCTCTGCCAAGCCATCTCCGCCATTCATTTTCTCGATCTGACGGCCATCCTTTCTGCTCATCCAACTCGTCCACTCACCCATGCATTCCACATCCTTCACCATTCCGTTTGCTCGAAGAAAGAAGATGACCAGCTTGCCATTACTAGTCATTGTCAGACTTCTAACAACCATATTTAACAGACAGTATGGCAAAGGGGAAAAAGGACAAGCATGACCCAATGACTGCATTTATCAGTTATGGAACCCCACTGGTACAAGCACTCCAACTACCTAAGAGGACAGCACAGCACCTGAGCAAATCATATTCATCCATTGCAGCAAACAAACACAGTCAAAGACTCCATCAGGCAGTGAAATGCAGTTGGTGGTCAATTATGACCCCTACACACCTAAAATGGCCAAGTGCCCTTGTAATGAAATCTATAAATACCCAGAAACAAGAGGTAATCTGGGTTGATGGTTCGCATTTTGATGTAAAGTTCAACTTCTGGAGACTGTAGATATTTTGTCACTTGCAGCGTCTCGTCTTCATTTTCAACTAATGTAAGCTTATTTGCTATTAACTGCTCACTTTCCATTTTCCTCTGTTCTAAGTTGTGCCTGATATGCTGTGTTCTTGAGCTCTTGATGTTTAGCACTAGATATTTGTCATCCTATCTCTGTGTTAGAATCTTGTATGCATCATTGAATAGGTGGTCTAGGTTTCTTTCTGTCTAATGCAGGAGAGCTGTCATCCTATCTATGCATCAGTAGATTAGATTTGCAGACTTCTTTACTGGTTATAGCTGGCCATCATATGGTCTTGTGCATCTGCTCGTGTGGTCAGTATTCTTCATATTTACCCAATCTCTAAACTGTGAGTAGTTGGTGGTCTAAAGCCTTGTATTCTGGGGGTGTTCGCGCATGTCTGTAGTGGAACAAAGTAGAAGTGGTTATCTGGCTTGAACAAGCATCATTCCTTCCCTTCATCCATTGCAACAATAGTTGAATTTATATGTTACCAAGTATCTCCGAGCTACAACCCAGGAGATTTTCTTGGAATCATAACAGAGAGATAGAGCTATCAGTCAAGGCCTTGTTGTGGTAAAAATGTTGGTTACTATGATGCTATAACAAATGGATTTCGAATCTGGTTTCTCTTATGTGAATTCTTCAAGATTGAAACATAGGCAAACACCTTGTAATGTTGTATGAATACCTCCCTAGTTAGGAGGGAGTGTTGAAGGAAATGTCGAGTTGAAGCATTGCCTCTGCTATGCACCAGTGCTAACATTTCCAGACCTATAACAACCATGTGAATGGCATATCACAGTGAGACACTTTCAGATATAGTCCATGTTGTGCGTGTGTTATATTCTTTCCACGACTAGCTTATGGTTTTGTGCATGGATTTCGCACATGGTTTTGGGCATGATGGTTTTTTGCCCATGGTATTTTATAGATTTGGTCAAGGGAACTATGGTTATGTTCTAATCCAAGGTTAACGGATTGGTGTTTATGGATGCTTTGACATGTATATATATGTATTGTAACATTGAAAGGAATATAATGAAAAATCAATCTGGTAGTCTCGGTTTTGGGATCCAGGGGAAATCTCTGTGTATATATGTTTTATGTTTTATGCTCTTACCATTGTTTATTTTCTATTTTTATTAATTCGCTTGCAGGTAATTTTTATACAAGGTTAAAACCTACAATCCGAAAGTATATCACTTATGACAAAGAGATGTATTCTATTGTGCAAGCATTCTGACAATGGAAGCATTACATTTTGGGGAAGGAAATGGTCATCCACACAAATCATTGACCCCTACAATTCATACAAACACAAAGGAAGTTGAAGAACGATCACCATCAGAAATGGTCCACATATTTCCAACATTTCCATTTGAACATCAAGTACAAAAAGGGTAGCACCAATAATATTGTAGATTGTCTCAGCCGACCACCAGTCATGGCGCTGACCACTATGCTCGACTCTCGTGGATATGAGACTTCGAGGTGGCCGCATCTTTACATGGGTGATCCAAAATTCAACGACACCTGCCAGATCCTCCTTAAAGGCAAGCAAGTTCCATATTTTCACCTCCACGACATATTTTTATGCCACATGGAACACCTATGTGTTCCTACAAGCGAGTGTTCCAAGTGATTTGGGAAGTGCACTACAGTTGGGTAGTTGGACACTTCGAGGTAGAGAAAATAGTGGCAGTGCTGCAAAAGTATTTTTATTGGTCGAACCTTCGACAAGATGTTGGAAAGTACATAAGATCTTGCACTACCTGCGCCATTGCCAAACCGATAATCAAGAAGCAAGGCCTGTATAATCCTATGCCTACTCCTAGTCGACCTTCGGAATCCATCTCCATGGATTACATGTCAGACCTTCTTTCTATTATGCATGGCAATGACTATGTGTTCGTGGTCGTCAACATATTCTCTAAGATGGCCAATATGGCAACTTGCAAGAAGAGTGTCACAACAGAAACCATTGCTAAACTCTTATTTGAATGAGTGTGGGTACATTTTGGGATCCCACTGTCCATTATCTCATATTGGGACAACAAATTGCTGAGTACATTTTGGTCAAGCCTCTGGTCAATGCTGGATACCAAGCTCACGAAGTCCATGACCTTCCACCCCCAAACTGATGGCCAAATAAAGGTCATCAATAGGATGATTGTGCACATTTTATGCATGTACAACTCGGAACATCCACAAACAAGGGATAAAATCCTCCCCTATGTCTAGCACAACTACAATAGAGCTCTCCATAGCTCCACTGGCTACAACCCTTTTCAGGTGGGGTTGGGATTCCAACCACTATGTCCCATTGATGTGGTCATACCATTTGCAGCTACTCAAGCACATTCGGCTCATGTCTAGTCCAAATATGACCTTGCTAATAGCTTCATTGAGCACATTCAACACATCCACCAACAGGTCCATGACATATTCGACAGAGGTAATGCTAAGTATAAGTAGCGTCATGATCATCATCAAGTGCCACACAAGTTCCAAGTTGGCGACAAAGTTAGGTTACATTTACAAAAGGAGCGCCTCATGGACCCACCTCATGCTTCACCCACTCTGATATGGATCATACACCATAACCAAGGTTGTAGGGGACAAGGACTTCAAGCTTAGCATTCCATCGTTCCTTGGTCTGCACCTAGTATTCAATGTGGACTTGTTGCAACCATACTTTCCTCCTTTATTGGATACATCTGACATTGTGGAGAAACTGACACCAAGAGATCTCAACCCAAGTTGCATTGAGCAAGCCACAACTGACAGGATCATGGACACACAGATTAAGAACACTCTCTAGCTGAGGATCCAACTATATCAAGTTGTCAAAGTAGGCCAACTCCTTCACTAAGGACTAGGTTCAACAAAAATTTCCTCACCTCATGGTGGCATTGCATGCAATTGGGACCATTGCTTCCTAAGGGGGAGTACTGATCATGGTGGATATTGGTGGCAACCCACCTATTTCACCTATACGTACAGTTAGTTTTGTATGTTTACTTGATTATAGCAATATTTACTATTTTTAGCAGTTTTTTTCGGGTCCTAAACTTCTAGCGCTGTTTTGACCCCCTAAAAGGTGTTCTTTTTAGGTTAATAGCAAGCCCAAACCCATACGAAAGGGCCCATGGAAAATCCTATAGTACTTGGAGAGATCTTTCCAAAGAGGTATCATACACGCCAAACAGAGATCATATGACCAAGTTACGACCTCGGGAAGTTGGTTGCCCAACTAAGCCCAACGGGGCCCACAAACTCTTAGCGTTTAATATCCTGGGTTAGGGTTTTGCTTGTTTAGGGTTTTCCCTTGTTGTTCAATAATAAAAAGGCCCTTGAGCCTCATTATAACACAATTCAAGAGTATGTAGCTGCCACATCTCTTCTTATAGATAAGTTACCATTGTCGAGCTAGTTTATTTCCATTGTGTATGTAAGCACATTTCAGTTCTTTGATATTAATTAAATGAATTTTTATTTCTTCTACATTTCTATGTTTAGGTGTATATTTGTATTTTATTGTGTTTCTGCAGAAGTCCAGATCACCTCTATGAAGATTTGTGCTACATCACTAGCATAATTAGTGGACTTAATTGACACAAAATGGACTACCTTGCTTAGCTTGTCAACCACTACCACGATTGTGTCATGTTGCTTAGTAATTTTAGGTAGGGCCTGTTATTAAATCCATATAAATTACCTCCCACTTCCATTCCATAATGGGATTAGGCTACAACAACCCTGCACGATACTTGCACTCGACCTTCACCTGCAAGCATTCTATGCATTTTGCCACAAAATCGACCACTTCCTTCTTGAGGTTTGGCCAATAGTAGTACTTTTTAATGGCTGCAAGTGTCTTTTAATACTTTTGATGGCCTAAATAATGATTAACATGGAACTCTTTCATTATCATTCTTTTTATTTCATCATTGTTAGGTGCATAAATTTTGTTTTTAAACTTGATTAGGTTGTGCTCAGTGAGGTGTTATTCTTCATCCTCACTTCTTTACAACAATTTCTCTTTCACTTGCTAATATTTTTCATCTTTCTACCCACCACTTTTGGCCCTCTCTACTAGATCTATTTTATAGGAGATTACAACTTCCAAGTTATTCACTTGAATTCTTCTTCTTAACGCATCGACAACCCAGTTTTCCTCACCCTTTATGTAATTAATTTTAAAATCAAAATCACTGAACATAGCTAGCCATCTTGCTTGCCTGACATTCAACTTGGGTTGCCTAAACAAATACTTGAGTCCAATATGGTGTGCCATGAGTGTAAATTTTCTACCAAGGAGGTAATGCCTCCACATCTTTAAAGCATGAATGATGGCAACCAACTCTAGATCATGGGCTACATAATTCACCTCATGTTCGTTTAATTTCCTGGACTCATAGCATACTACCTGCCCTTCCTGCATTAATACTCCACCGAGTCCTTCCTTGCAGGTGTGTGTACAAACCACGAAATCCTTGTGAGGATCTGCAATTCTTAACACTTTTATGTTGGTGAGTAATTCTTTTAGTTGTTCAAAGCTTTCTGCACATTGTACAGTCCATTTGAATATTTTTCCTTTTCTTTGCAAGGCTATGATGGGATGGCATATCTGGGAAAAAATTATGATAAATCTCCTATAATATCCTACCAACCCCACGAATGATCTAACTTCAGTTGCATTCCTTAGAGTTGGCAACTCCATTATGGTCTTGATTTTTTCAGGATCAACTGAAATCCCTTCCTTGGAGACAATATGCCCTAAATAATGTATTTGTCATTAGAAGAAATCACACTTATTGAGCTTTGCATAAAGCTTATGCTCCCTCAACAATTGTAGCACTGCATCTAGGTGCTCCTCATGCTCTTATTTTGTCCTTTAGTACACTAGTATGTCATCAACAAACACAATGACAAATTTGTCCAGGTAAGGGCGTAACAAATTGTTCATTAAGCTCATGAACATGGCAGGGGCATTAGTAAGCCCAAAGGGCACCGCTACAAACTCATAGTGCCCATATCTTGTCCTTAAAGCAGTTTTATGGATGTATTATTCTTTAATATATTTGCTTGTAATCAATGGATAATTGAAGGGTTCCATCTTTCTTCTTTACAAATAATATAGGTGCCCCCCTTGGAGACATGCTTGGCTAATGTGGCCCTTGTCAGACATTTCTTTTAGCTAAAATTTTAGCTTGATCAACTATGGGGTGCTCATCCTATATGGTGCCTTGGATGCTAGTGTTGCTCTAGGTACTAATTCAATAGTGAAAGTTGTCTCTTGATGAGGAGGTAGTCTAGGAAACTCCATTGGGAAGACATCTACAAACTGTTGCAAAACAAGGTGTCTCTTTAGCAGCTCAACTTCCTTGTCTTCCCTGCCTCGTCAATTTTCTTGTATTTAAAATTTGCACCGCAAACAACGTGCCTCCTTTTCTGTTGCTTCCTTTATTAAATCGAGTGGGTTCACCCCCTTGTAAGCTCCTCACACTGATTGTTGCTCATGGAAACTTCGCCACATCATCCCACTCAACCCACCTCATTCTCTCACGAATAAGACTTCACAAATTCCATGGGTGTGCCCAATGAGATGGTTTGTTGAGGGGTCCACCACTAGCCATGAACATGCCTGTGGGGTTGGCCTGTTAGCGGATTCATCCAATTGATATCATCCCGTATCGGCTGATCCCTCCTTCGCTTAGCCCAATCTTCTGGGATAAACCTTTCAGGTTTCTATCTTCGAGCTATGTCATCACCTCTTAGTCCAATTTCGAATGAGGGATATTAAGGCTGTTCCAATAAGAGATCTCCATGACTATGGTTCTTACTCACTAAACGAATAAGGTCACCTGAGCTTCCCTTTAAGTGCAGGGATAGGTCATCTTTGCACTGCATCAGGTTTTACCTTTGAGCTTCGCAACGGGCAAACTAGAGGAACGTTGCCCAACCTCTTGCAATGGTCCCAACTTGAGTCTTACTAAGTGTCAAGAGATTTCACCTCAACCCCTCACCGACCGCTTCCTACTGATTGCTCTTCTCAAGGCTTTGTCACAGGGGTTTTATATACCTTTAGATTGACATTCAGTGACGATGACAACGAAAGTGGCTTGCTAATGCACCCTACAGTACTACCCCTCTTGAGTTTAGGCTAAAGACTCCCCAACGAGTTTCTGACCCTCAGATATTCTCCACTCCAAAGTAAGGGAAATTTTGAGGTGCCGATGTAGGCACTCCTACAACCACACTCGGATGTGGGCCTATGATGAACTATTGAAAGGCTTCATGTCTACTACCGCAAGCCGAGGGTTCCCAACTTCATTGCTAGAATGCAAGCAGCTCTATGGTGCTATGCAAAACCTTCTTGTTCCCATTCAGTTACGGCTTGAGGCTAACGTAAGGCATCTAGGAAACTGATATTACATGTTTGGAAGGCCATTTAGGTAAGGCATACAAGGATTAAATAGGCTCCAAAGAGGAGTAGGCTCCTCAACGTTGCGATAACGCTCATTTTACGATCTCATAGACTTGTAATTAGGTAAATAAACCAATGTAAGCCATTACAGACCCTACTAGGCAAGTTGTCACGGATGTAACAATTCTTGATTAATAAAAGATACTCCAAGCCCACTATTTTCATATTCTTAAGCCAGACCCTTATGGATCTACTACTTGTAATTTTTCATAGTATCTTTGTGTCATTTACATATATGTTATTAACGACATAAATGAGCATGTTATACAGTTAATGTTTTCAATACAGGGTTATAACTCAATTAGTTTATCATATACAACATTAGACATTCAACTGCATATTGTATGTTATGAAAAACATCAACAACATCCCAACAAACCCTTTGTTTCTAGACCAGAAGCACACCTTTTCTCAACCTGTCTATCAACATTGTTCATTTCATAGTGCGACATATGCATATATGTAATATTTATTCATAATAACTATAAGATCCATTTTTCACATAGAAATGTATCCATGTGTTCATCACATTAATAATACTATGATAGTCCAGAAACACAAAGCCATTTCAACCATAAATGAATCGTAAATTCATTAACATGTAATAAGTACAAAATGATACTTATCTTTAGTTTTGCAAAGCAACTGAGACTAGGACAAGGACTCTCCACCCAACCTTAGACAACTGCAGTCAATCTCACTTGCTACTGTCACCCCCGAGCTAGATTCCGGAGATTGAGGGGATTTCTTGGGGGACTATAATATCAACTACCAACTGAAACAAGGAATATAAAGGAACTCCTTCCTCATTCCCACCAGTTTTCTGCTACCTTCTTCCTCAACCATTAGGAGTCCAGATTCTCTTTGCCTCATCCCAAGTGCACACACAGTGATTCACTCCCTTCCAGGGAGTCCAGAATCCATTGCAACAATATTATAGTAAATAAAGGTCCTAATTCAAGTCTTCCTTTGACGTTACTCCAGGAATTACCTCTTCCTAAGTTGTCAAGGGTTCCAGAGTCTACTATCTTGACCCTCAACCTCTAGGGGACCCAAGCTGTCACAGGGCTCTAGAGATTCCATCCCAACCCACAACCTCTAGGGACCCAAGTTGTTATAGGGCTCCAAAGACCTTGCCTCAACCCATAGCCTCTAGGGACTCAAGTTGTTACAGGGCTCCAAGAATCCAATGTCCACCCAAAGCCTCGAGGAACCCCAAGTTGTTACAGGGCTCCAAAGACTAAAAACTCAACCCACAGCCTTCCAGGGAACCTGAGGACTAAATCACCTTCTCTTCTCTTCTCTTTTGTTTTCTCCAGCATGTTAATTGAACCAATGTTATCCCCATCATGGGTGCTCGAAAATGGGTTTCTTCTCTCCTACCTACAACATGGATTCCAATGCCCTTCTCTCCTTCCTCCTCCCTCTCTGTTCCTGCACCTACCTTGACTTCTTTTTCCTGGCTCACATTTACTACATCATCCTTACTACATGCAATGTGCAATCTTTTCTTGATCTCTTGTTCTCGTTTCTTGTTATTATTTTTCAAGCAACATCGAAATTGTACCTTTATTTACAACCCATTTACTTTAGGAGCTAGTTCATTATGAATATGCACCCTTTAATGGTTGTTCAAACTATTCATATTTTCTGCACAAGAAAACCTCACTTCCCAAGCAAGTAATCATCCTCCTCAGCTCTAAAACCTGTGTCCCTTAGACTCAGTCCCTTTTTCCAAATTTCATTTCTATTGTAAGGTATTTATAATGCATTTTTGTGAGAGAAACATGGGTGAGGCTGTGACATTAATGTGACTCTCTTCTATGGCCTATTAAAACTTGAAATTTCTCTCAGTCACCAGTCCAAGTCTCAAACCTGACCTTCATACTATCCACAGATCCAACGAAAACTTGCCTCAAATGAGCCTTTGAAATAGGTCAGATATGCCTTTTAAAAGTCCTTGGAATCTCCACAAAAACAATCTCAAAAGGGATGCTACTGTCTGCTTCAGGATAGGCCTTAAATGTCGAGGTAAGCCTTGAAATAAGCGAAAAGAAGCCCTTAAATCAAGGCCAAAAAAGTCCTTAGACTAGCCTCAAGAATAATGCGAAGATGCTGCAAATTTCTATCAAAGAGAGGGACAAAACTAGGTCTTTGAATAGGTGTAAAAACAATGTCTGAAATGGGCCTCAAGAGGGTCGAAAACAAGGCCTTAGGAAGCCTAGAATCAGGCCTTAGATAGAGCCTCAAGAAGCCCAAAATAAAGCCTCATAAAGGGCCTTAGGAAGCTCGAAATTAAGCCTTATATTTGTGTGAAATCACTTCAAACATTGAATTTGTCTTAGAGAATAACCAACCCAAAATGATAAAGCAATAAGCGCAAATACCCTAAAAAAAATCAGCCTCCAACTATAGTTCTACATGACTATTATGGCATTAGGAGGTCGAAAAAGTTTTAGAAGATAAGCATTGATAATTATGTGTATTGGAAGGCTAACTGAGCTCTTATTTATACTTAACGAGGGGGCATGAAATAGGGTCGAATTTCCATAAATGTCCCTTAATATTGGATTGGATAGGTCCTTAAAGTAGATTTAAATTTGTAAATTCAAAATTAGGCATGACCAATCTTAACCTTCTTTTAGAGTCGATTTCCCCATGAATAAATTATCCTTTTGACCTCATAAAAATTCCTATTTGTGAGTGACTTGGTAAATACCTTATGACAACCAAGATCCATGACCATTATTTATTTTTTATGGTATTCTTATGCCAAACTTTGACCAAAAATAAAGTTGCCTTTAATCATCCATTAGGGCACCATGACCACACTTTCGGGGCTTCATATTTGATGAGGCATATCTCCTCAAAAACGAGGAGTTATGTGACATGCCACCTACTATTGGAAATGACAGGATGTGGACAATGATCTTGCTTGCAAAAACATTGATCTTATCATTTGATTCCTTCATCAAAAGTGGGGCATCATGACCACATTGGAACGGTTGAGCTTCTTTATCTTCTTTCCAAGGCGTCTTGTCTATTGGAGCTCTCAATTAATACAACCCATAGATGAATATTAACAGTGTTCAAAAACCAACTTTGGCATCAATAACAACAACATTCCACAACAGGTTGCCTCAAGCCAAAGAAGAAGGGCCTATTAGACCCTGCTCAATACGGCAACTATCTATTATATTAATAATGATCCTCATTGATTCGAAGGCAATAAATTGGAGTCGATAGGTGTCTTTACTTGTTAACACGTTAGGATTAGCCTCTTATAAACCCCACCATGTACTTAATGGGGACTTGAGATGGCACCAATGACATCAAGAATGATAATCTGATGGTGTGCGTCAAGGTACAAGTTCTCCATGTGCAGCACAACTTGAAGTCCAACTTGTAACAATGCTTGGGTCTAGCTATAAGCCAATGATGCATGTTACATCAAATCACACAAGACAAACTAACAAGTAACAACAATGTAAAAAAACACATATTTTCATCCACTTTTGATTTCAATTCACATTAAGAAAAAATAAATTTTTAATTAAGTAATATTAATGTATCAGTTTAAAAAAACATTTCACAATTATTTATGTTCATTTTACAAGCCTAATTATATTGATACATGTGTCTATTTTGGAAGAGAGCTTCCACTGTTTTAATTTAATTATCAATAATTCATATCACAACCATATAGATTAAATGATTGTCAATAATTTAATTATCAATAATTACTAGCCCAACCATGTAAATTAAATGGTTTATGATAAGCATCAAAACACTTACCTCACGATACATCTCATAGTGCCCAAATAACAAAAAAAAATCATAGAATAAACTAAATTATGTAGGAATTTATAGGGTAAGTTCCTTAGATAGAACACCAAGGGACACCGCTCACAAACAGATCACAAATCAGTACACCAGTATTCTTGACGTGGTTAAAACCCTCAAAAAGGGAAACAGTCCACGGCCTGAGCTAACGTGGCCACTTCAGGCAATTTATTAATGTAAAAGAAATAAAATTTACATAAGCTTCTCTCATGAATGGTCACCTTACAAATGACCCTCCATGCTCTTTAAATAGAGACCATGGACCAATCAGGTGTTAAGCCACGGATCAAGTGTTAGTAATACCGAGGAGAGAATGATCCGTCAGATCACTTCATGTCTAGAACATATCGTGACCGTTGGATTGTAAGTTACAAAAGTACATAGTAAAGAAACACACTTTGCCTAACTCTACACCAGACTAAGTTATACTTAACTATTTCCTATGTGTCGAAATATCCTAACATCCCTCCTTAAGAACAACTTGGGATAAGATTGAAGGATGTACAAATATGACACAATAGGAGAAGGAAGGAGGCATTAGAGCCTATCCCACCTTAGTGACAACTTCCTAAACTCCAACCATAAATCGAAGTTTAGTAAACTTCGCCTTTATGAGAGCCTTTGTAAAGATGTCTGCAACTTGATCATCGGTTGAACAATATTGCACTTCAAGAACATGATCATGAATGAGCTTTATGATGAAGTGCATGTGTAGTTTAATGTGTTTTTTGCTTTGATGTTGGACTAGATCTTTGCATAGTTGAATGGCACTTTGATTATCACACCAAAGTGTAGTCGAATGTTGTTGCTAAAAGCCAAACTCTGACAGGATCTAACAAAGCCAAAGGGCTTCCTTACTAGCTTCTACGATGCCACGATACTCTGCTTCTGCTGAAGAAAGAGAAATGGCACTTTGTTTCTTGCAAGCCTTCCACCTTCACCTCTGACTCTAGCAACCCTGCCTTATTTTCTACTATCTGCCTCAGGGTTGCAATCACCTTGGTGACAATCATGCTAGGTTGTTGTGCAATTGGAAAAGCTTCCAGCATATGAGGTAGTACCTCTTCAAACCAACATAGCAGCTCTTTTTATTCCATGCCCGCTTTCCTTCTCTCCTCCTCTCGCGGATGGCGGCATGTCAGCAGGCAGACATCCAAGCATACCCATGATCCTTATTAAGACCTCTGGTAATTGACCTATCAATCCCTTAAACCCTTCTCCTAACTCGACGTTCACTAGGAAAGTTGGATAGAATGTGCTTCCGCTCCCGAACTAAGAATGGAGGGACCTCGGTCCTCCTTCTACTCTTGGGTGATTTTCCCTCCCACGCTACTCACTGGGGCTGCTAAATGAACCATGCTGCTAATCATTGGGGCTGCTAAACGAACCAGAACCAAGAGTGAGGACATAACCTGTAGTAGACTTCGGATCATTAGGGTCACCATCCCAATCAGAATCATTGAAACCAACCAATAGAGGAGATGCTTATGCACTGTAATGAATCCCAAACTGAACTGTACCTCGAACATAACGAAGTATTCTTTTAGCTGCTTTCCAATGACTTTCATGTGGGTTTTGCATAAATCGAGCAATAAGGCCAACAACAAAGGAAAGGTCAGGACGGGTATGGGTCAGATACAAAATTTTCCTACAAGTTGACGGTATAAGGTAGCATAAACTTCAGGGGAAGTACAAGTGACTGAAAGTTTGGCTCCAGACTGAAAGGGAGAAGGGGCTGGCTTACAGTCTTCCATGTGAAAGTGGCATAGAAGATCACATGCATACTTGGACTGCAAAAGGGAAATTCCTTCCTTGGATTGCAAGACTTGAAGACTAAGAAAATAATGCAAGTGTCCTATGTCTGTCATTTCAAACTACTTCTTAAGGCTGGACTTCACATGGTTTATAAGGTTGGGATCACTACTAGTAAGGATAAGATCATCAACATAAAGAACAAGAATGATAAGATACTTACCCACTTTCTTGGTGTAGACAATATTGTCATAATGACACCTAGAAAAGCCAATATCTAAAATAAAGCTATCCATTTTGGCATACCAAGGCCTAGGAGCTTGCTTGAGACCATAAAGGGATTTCTTAAGCCGATATACAAGGATGGAGTATGTTTGTATAAATCCAGGAGGTTGTTCCATATAGATTTCTCCATGTAAGTCCCCATGCAAGAAGGCGGATTTAACATCAATCTAATGGACTTCCCATTTGAAAGAGGTATCAAGGGAAAGAACAAGGCAGATAGAGTTCATTTTGGCAACATGGGAGAAGGTTTCAGTATAGTCAATGCCTTCCACTCGTGAAAAACCCTTAGCAACAAGACGAGATTTATGTTTATCAACTTTTCCATCCGGTCCAAACTTGGTTTTGTAAACCCATTTGTATCTAACAAGTTTTTGTCCCTTTGGAAGAGGAACAAGATCACATGTATCATTTGCCAACAATGAACGATATTCTCCATTCATAGTTGTGTCCCAATTTGGATGGCCTAAGGCTTTTGCAAAGGTGTCAGGATCATAATCCGCTGAAGCTTGAGCTAGTAAAGAAGATGCTCTATTGAACTGAGAACGTGTACATCGCTGATCTGTAGGATCACTTGCTACTCCCCGAGTAGCACGGACCCATTTTGGAAGCTGAGGAGCTGAAGGAGGATCCCGGGAAGGTGGGGGGGGTTGTCATCCTCGCTGTCATCATCTGAAGAAGAAATATTTTCAGAAGTAGAAGGGAAAGAGAGAGGTGGTACATCCGCCAAACTAGGCTCATAGGCTGATATATTTTCAACAAACTTTACATCTCTTCTAATGATAACATTTTTGGATTTAGGTGGAAGAAGTCTATATCCTTTGACATCTTCAGAATATCCAACAAAAAGACTTTTTTCTTTTTTTCCAAAGAAAAAATCGTAATCTTTCATTAATTTTGAAAAATTACACATAGTAGATGCCCAAGGCATATGCATAACTGTTGGCCTCAGGCGAGTACAAGATATCATGGCAAGTAATATGTTATGGCAACAACCATTCAAAATACTTAAGTAAAAAAAAAAAAAAACTCCACCATGCATGGTGTCCAACTAGTAACAAAAATACATTTTTCACTCTTAGGTTCTAATGCTTTATGTTTCTAATCTAGAATATGGGCCCATGTTTCACTTCCAAAAACATGAAAGCGACTTACATCTGGTTTAATTGAGCTACATGCTTCTTCTGGAGTGATATTCTTTAAAACCTTAGTAGGAGTGCGATTTACTATGTAATTTGGACAGTTAATTGCTTTTGCCCAAAAATTAAGACTAAGTCCTTTAGATTGAAGCATACAATTAGCCATTTCCTTTAAGGTGCGATTCTTCCTTTCAACTACACCATTTTGTTGTGGAGTATATGGAACAATATGTTGCATTTGAATTCCATGCTCAGTGCAAAAGTTGATGAATTTGTTGTTAACATATTCTCCGCCATTATCAAATCTTAGCTTAAGAATTTTTTGATGTCCAGATTTTTTCCCATGGAGTTTAGAATGAGTGACCTTCAAATCACATAATGGCTTAAGCGTACACCCCATCGTCATCTATTCTATGCCCATGCGATTTATAATTTTAATTTCATTTTAAATAATTTGACTTCTCCAATTTTATTTTTAAATTTTAAATTTTAATTACAGTAGGCTTTTGTTAAACTTTTTGAAAAAAAAATCTAGTTTATTTATAGTAGGGATCCATTGAAATCACAAGTTCGAGGGGCGAACTCTTCACAATCGAAGTACCCCAAGGGTTTTTCAGAGTGTTGAATCCATATATGCATTCAAAAAACTAGTTTAAACAACACAAATCAATATTTGACTGCAATTTTTCGTAGGATTCTGACTACAAATCCGCCAAAAACTTCAAAAAGTCTAACAAGTAAACAACACAATTTTAATATCGAGTTGACATTAATTGCATCAAGAGGTGTTCTCCAACCCAATATGGAAGAGATGTTGTAATGTCTTGTCTTGTCATGTTATTTAAACTTTTTTTTTGTAAGCTTATTAGGACCTTTCATTTATTCATTTGCAAAGGTAGGTTACATCCATGAAAGACATTCCTTGGCCTCAACCTGCCCAGTGGGAAACTAGGTATGTTGGCCATCATAACACATTATAAGTCATCCAAAATCTGAAGTTCTTAAGTTTGTCATACTCGGCCTTATAGGCCTGAATTTCTATAAACCAATTTACCTTTAACTGCTAACATAAGTACTACTAACCGACATATACATCATCCAAAATAACAAAAAATAAGTTGTTTTCTACTATTCATCAGAGGACTCCACCGGAGTTGGGTCCTTGGCACTGGATCCTGGTAATTTTGATTAAGGAAGGCACGAAATGTGCTTCTCAATACGACCAAGACGAGCATTCTGCTGATGGATTTGAAATTGGATAAGTTGGAATTCTTTCTTAATTTCCTGGAACCCGGTATCAGATTTAATGGAACCTGTAGAGTTTATAATAACTCGAGCTACTATACTCTTTATCAAGCAATCGAGATGCATTGTCTGCTTATATTGAGTGATCCTGCCTCTGGTATGACCCGGGTCAGGGACCAATAAACACTAATCCTCCATCTGCACTTCATGCTCAACCTGTTGGTTGAGGTTTGCCTCCCAAACCGCAATCATCTGCCTCACATGCTCAGGAGTGCTTTTAGTATACGCTTGAGTTGTGACATTGATATGTTGAGTGATTATTTTCCGACTACTTAGCCTCCGTGGTTGCGACGAGGAGGCTCCTCGCCCACCCCAGTGCCCAACCTTTCTATTGCGCCCTCGACCCCCAGTGCCTAACAGACCTGCACTCGGAGATGGCCGAACCATATCTTTCAACCTCCACTTCACTACAATATACTCGTATAGCCAAACCAACCAAACCCTTGATCAAACAGAGACCAGTGGCACACAAGCTTAGAGATCTCCCAAATTAATTAAACCTGACACATATACATATGACTAGAGTAGGAAGAAAATGGAATTAGGCCTGGGCCATATAAGATCATAGCAGATCAGAGGGTAACCACCGATGGTGCTTTTCTCCAATCACCAGCACCTTGTGCTCAGACATCGCTCAAGATAGAAAGAAACCAGGGAGGGTCTATCTCCACAAAAGGGAAGATCTACAGACCAACTCCTCAAGCCAATGCCCGTATAGAAACACACCAGAACAATATAAAACCATAGATGACAAGATAAAGGAAATTTTCAAAAGCCCCTTTATCCAATCATAAAAACAACCATTCCCATCGGATGGGTATTCCTTCTAGAAAAGATCAGTAACCCCAATTGTTCCATACATTCCCACTTGAAGCAGCAAAATACCATATAAGATGGACACCGACAGAGAAACAACAGATTCGAGATAAAATTTAACCACACAAACATGCTCGCTTGACGAACAAGCAATTCCAGGTCGCACAACCACCCAATTGCAAGAGGGGTCGACTATATTGCATGCAACATTCACAATTATAGTTTGTCGTAGGTGAGGAGGGGTGAAAAGAAACAAAACATACCTAGTTACCAATGCCATGAGTCCAAAGTTGTTGTTCTCCCATAGACGAAGCCTCCATACTGAGCTTAACACTAGAAAGAGATACCTCTGCTTAACACTTGAAACCACACGATACCACAGAGCAACTACATGGAATGGGTTGCATGCCTTCACCACAAGGAGGTTAAACGCGTGATGATGATTTACTCTTGTCTTAAACTCTCCCACACAACTTACCACTTCGCCAACCTACTCCCACATACCATGTACTGGTGGGAGTCGCCCTTCCGCATTACCTCCCATCTTGTCACCTTTAACAAGAGTCCCAAAAGGGAATATGAGCTGGCACACCACTCGATTGGGAAGTAAACATTTTGACTCGGTCAAATTACATAAAAAAATAAAAATATAATAAAATTATTAATTATAATTATTAATTGAAACATTTTGGCTTGGTCATATTACATAAAAATAAAAATAAAATACAATTAAAAATAAAATAAAATAAATAATTATAATTATAATTAATAATTAAACGAGCCTATATCCATCTTAACTTCGGATCTACCAAGCATCGAGAGCGATCAAATATCTCAAGGTGCAAACCTTTTTGAGTGCAAAAGAGATTTGATCCCTCTTGATGCTTGGTAGATCCATAGTTAAGATGGATCTAGGCTGGTAATTAATAATTATAATTGTTAATATTATTATTTTATTCTTATTTGACTGAGTCAAAATGTTTATGTAACATAATAGAACATTAAGACATCTCTTCTACAGTGGGTTGTAGGGCACCTATTGACTCCATTATTATTATTATTATTTAACTATAAAAAGATAGTATATTAGTTAAACATATATATGTAACACCCTCCTCTCTCATCTAACCAAGTGACCAACCAATTGGGATAAACATGTGACAAGAGGCTACTATGATATGATTTAACCTCCTAGGTGACCTTAAGGAAGAGGAATCGACAGATACATCAAAGAAACCTTTCACATTGACAACAACACTTCTATGTGCCATCCCAAATACTTAGGTATCATGCCCTTGGATCACATTGAGTTTTTAACATATTAAACCTCTGGACGCTCCCATGCTATGGGCATGCCAACGTAGAGAGAGCTTTGAACGCTCCCACAAGCTTGCATGTTTGTGTCCAAGGACTATTTCCAGCAGACCTGTGCCAGAGTCCGCAAGATTTAAGGCACTTTTCAAGCCAAAAATTCCAGCCACTGCCTAGAATTTGTTGTAACTTTCGTAATCGATTAAACACATGATGACAAGACTAATAAACCAAAACTTAACTCCAAGACTAGTCCTGACCATCCCCAACCGGGAATCACATTTTGTCAAACACTTGACATCAATGCAATCTACAGGTATAAACAAAAGATTTAAGAATAATGGTCTCATACTTTTTTGAAATCACTAAGAAGCATTGTTCCCTTACATCATTAGCTGCAATACCATCTAGTAGGTCATAGATACATTGTTTATTCATTTACAAATAAAAACATGAGGAGAGACATACATAGCCATTGTCATAATACATATACATAACCAACATAATAGAAACATAAATACCAAGGAAATCCCAGTCATATGATCCACATATAAACCAATACATTTATACATAAGATATCAAGGAAATGACCTCTTATTAATGAAAGCAAAATCCAACCCAGGATGGGACTACCACGTTCCACCCTCCCATAGAATGGCTTAGCCAAATCTCTCTTCAAACATTCTCCCCTATGCCATATTCCAAGCATGAATGTGGGACTCAAACCAAAAGAACCAACCAGGGCATCCTGAGGCTAAACCACCTCACCCTCATTAATAAAAATAAGGCTTTATCGTAATCCACCTCGAATCACTAGGCCACACAATAAACATGTAATAAGAAGCTTTACCATGATATCCACCATATCACTAGGCCAAACAAGCATGGATGCCACCATATTTCTCCACCTACTCCATGAGGTATTTTCCTGTCTCTTAGTCTCTCAGTCTTTACAGCAATCCACACCAGATCACTAGGCCCTAAACTGCGACCCACTCTCAAAGATTTACCGCATATCCCAACCCAAGATTACTAGGCCCAACGAAGAGAAATCCACCTCTTGGCTTTACCGTATATCCTTCCATTCACCATAAATGATTCCCAGGCCCACCGAGGCACACAATCCTAGATTTACCGCAACCCACAATTCGGCTCGGGTTACTAAGCTAGTGGCTTTACCGTGATCCACAGTCTCGTTTAGGGACCACTAGGCCACGTGTTCTATCATTTGGAGATCCACCTCACTCAACTTCAATTGCATCCGACAATCCAACTCAACCAAAACATGAGAACCCCATCACACCATGGCTATTCGGAAATGGCAAGGCTAGGCTGAAAAACACTGTCACACCTGGAAAAACCCATGCCATAACAACAAAAGAACCACATGTAACACCATGCATGCCAAATGTAGCAAGGAAAACACACATGCAAATTGATACCTGCAAAAAATGATGTTGTAGCTGCTGGATCCTGCTCTTCCTTGCTTGCTCCTTCCTTCCTCTTGCCTTGATCCAATGCAAAACTTGAGCAAAAGATTACCAACTGATCCGCATAAGCCTTTTTATCAATGAGGCCTATATTTTCTTCAATTTCCATTATTTTCCTTCATTTTCCTCCTTGCATGCAACTTGTGACCTTTCATCTTCACTTTCTCCTAATTTCCTTTCTTTTCATAAATAAAACATCAACAAATGCCTCATGCCTTTCCAAAACCTTTGTCATTGTTTTTGCTAGTTTCCTTCGCCATAATAACTGAAATGAACACCCACACTAGGATGTTTTTCCCACCATTCACCTTGGAATACGTGTCCCATCAATCGTGGTCTTATATTTTTTTACATGGATTTTTAACCAGGGCTGTTACAATATACATTTAAAAAAACATGTATCAATATTCTTAAATATGGAGATTCACCTCCACTTTACCATGGAATTTCTTAATTTGTAAATAGCTCTCCTTACAATATCATGGCTTATTGATACCACAGGTGATCTGAATTTGAAACTACTTGAAATTTGTTTGCAAGGTATTCAATTCATAATTAAACATGTTTAAAAAATTTCCATGTCTTGCAGAAAGAAAACACATGAAATTTTCAGCTGTTCATGACCCATTTAAGCATAGCAGAGTTATTTCCTTTTATTGTTTAACACATTAAAACGAATTTGATCTGCAAAATAAATCAACCACAAATGCAAAAGAAGTTGATAAAGCAGTTCACTCCCTCCAGGGCTACGTCTGCTGGGTCCAAAGCTCCCAACCAGGCTTGTCCTTGTTTTTATTAAATGCTCAAATTGAAAATACAGCTGAATAGAAGCATCTACAGGAGAAATAGATGGTAAAAATGGATTCAAAACACTTGAATCCTTCAGGATTGACTATTGGATCACCTCCAATGGATACCTGCCACCCTATACAGTCTTCACAAAACTGGGCCCTAGTGGCTCCTAGAACTTTTACGGCTCCAAAACCTCTGCAAATGACCTCAGATGGTTGTAAGACCTGCACCAATGGCTCTAGAAGGTCGAAAATACTCAAAATAAAAAAAAAATTCGTCCAAAACCGACTTTCCTAGCCAAAGTTATGGCCATTTAAAGTTTCTCCAGTTTTTCCCTAGAAAAACTCCAGCTAACTTTAGTTAACTCCAGATAGCTCCGCCAATTATGGCGGGTCCACCAAATTTGGCGCTCCTGCCAAAATTCCGCCAACTTAACTGGAGTTACATTTAGTGTTTGGTGGTTGCCTCGGATTTCGTGCCCGGCGGAATATTCCTTTTTTTTTTTTTTTTTTGAAAAATTAAAATTTCTAATGTTATGGACAAATTCTTCTTTTTGCCATAACTTCCTCATACGAAAACCGTTTTTCAAACCGTTTGCGGCGTCAGAATCGGGAAGATGAGCACTTTCTAGTCATTCAACTTTGAACCAGTTCTAAGTACTTTAAATTTTGAGCATTTTACGACACTTAGGACATGAGCACCTGATCACGCCTCCCCATTGGGAAGCTTTTGGACCCCAAAAGCCTTCAACTACCTGTTAAAGAGGTGAGGGTACAGCTCCCTCACTCTGTCCACCTCCATTCACTTTGCCTTGTTCGGTTTGCTACCTTTTAAACCAACCCGAACATAATCTACACTGCCCCTCCTTGAAGTGCGTGTCCTTCTGTCAAGGATTGTATCTTCTTTCAGCTCATCTAAGAATTTTGGCGAGAAATATTCTATAGATGGCAGTTGAACAACATTTTCATGATCAAAAATCAAAGGAGGTTCATACAAACGTAAGTTCTCCACATTGACAACAGAATACATTTGCATGTAGGAAGGCAAATCTAATTGAAAAGCATTATTTCCAACCTTCTTGAGGATTTTGAATGGACCATAACGAATAGGCTTCAACTTTTTACCTTCTCCTTGCATCCTTTCCTTACTAATGTACAACCATACCTCATCTCCTTCTTGAAACTTGTGATCGACTCTATGCTTGTCGTGTCTTTCCTTGTACTTGCCTTGACTCTTCTCAAGCTGTTCTTGAATTTGCTGATGTATTTGCTGAATTCTTTCAATGAATGAACGATGTCAATGTCAACGAGCTTTGTCAATGTCACTATGTCCCTCAATGGCAACATCTTTCTCAAGAATGAAATCAAGAGGTGATTTTGGCAAGTAACCAAAACAAGCTTCAAACGGTGAGGTGTTTGTGGAAGAGTGCTTGGCACGATTGTAAGCATGATGTATGTAGTGCAAATGTTCATCCCAAACCTTGGGATGCTTGCTGCAATAACCTCTCAAGAGGTGCACAATGGTTCTGTTCACAACTTCGGTTTGTCCATCTGTTTGCGGATGGAAAGCAGTACTTTTCTTCAACTTTGTGTCCATCATCTCCCATAGGTTGGACCAAAAATTCCCCACAAATATGGAATCCCTGTCACTAATAATGGAAGTAGGAAAACCAAAGTGAATCCATACATGATGAAAAAATAATTCAACAGTTTGTTCAGCAGTTATAGTTTTCTTACAAGGCATAAGTATACACATTTTGCTGAAACGATCAACTACTACATATAAATAATCATGCTGCTTTCGAGATTTTGGCAAACCGCCTACAAAATCCATAGAGATGCTCTCCCATGGTCTAGAAGGTACCGGCAAAGGAGTATACAAACCAAGCTTCCTGTTGCTAGGCTTGCTTGTAGCACATAATGAACAACCTCTTATGAACCTTGAAACAAAATCTACCATGCGAGGCCAATAGCAATACCTCTGTAGATGTGCAACTGTTTTGCTCACACCAAAATGGCCAGCAATAAGAGAAGAATGAGCTTCTCTTATGACATTTATCCTCTCCCCCTGTGGTATACACAACTTGCCCAAATGAAACAGCAAATTGTTATGCATGTGATAGTCATTTTCCTCTACATGATTTCCTTTACTCAAGTTAGCATACACATCTTTAAAGTCATCATCAGATGCATATTGTTCTATGTAACTATCATGTACAATGGAATCATTCTTAAGTAAAGTAACAACACCAATAATAGGCCTTGAAAGCATATCAACAACCTTATTCAAAGTACCTTTCTTATACCTTATTACCAAATGGAACTGTTGCAAGAAGCCCATCCATCTGAAGTGTCGTGACTGTTGTAACTTGCTTTGTGATTGCAAGTACTGTAAGGGCTGATGGTCGGTATGTATAACAGTTTCTTTGCCCATCAAGTAGTGTTTCCACTTTTTGACGCTTTGTACCAACGCATACAACTCCTTATCATATGTAGGATAATTTACAACAGCACCATTAAAAGTTTTAGAATGAAAAGCAATAGGCTTACCATGCTGTAGAATAACTGCACCCATAGCATAATCACTAGCATCAGTTTGTATCTCAAATGGCTGTCTCAAATCCGGTAATGCAAGGACTGGAGCTGAACTAATATTCTCTTTCAAAGATTCGAAAGCTTTTTGCTGCTTGCCTCCCCATTGGAAAGCATGCTTCACACTTGTCACTGCATGCATAGGAGTTGCTATAGAAGAGAAGTTCGAGATAAACTTCCTCCAATATTGAGCTGCACCCAAAAAACTTCTTACCTCTGTTATGGATTTGGGAGTAGGCCACTTCACAATAGCCTCAATCTTAGCAGGATCAATTCTCAAAGCACCTCCTCCTACTATGTGTCCCAAATAAACCAAAGAAGTCTTTCCAAATTCACACTTTGACATTTTAAGAAATAATTGGTTCTTCTTCAAAACATCAAGTACTTTTCTAACATGCATGAAATGATCTTCTCTAGACTTGCTGAAAATTAAGATGTCATATAAGTAGACAATAACGAACTCATCAAGAAAAGGACGCAAGACATCATCCATTACCCGCATGAAAGTTGCAGGTGCATTGCACAAACCAAACGGCATCACAAGCCACTCAAAGAGTCCTTGTTTGGTTTTAAAGGCTGTCTTCCAAATGTCACTTTCTTCAATTCTTACTTGATGATATCCACTGCACAAGTCTATCTTAGTGAAATATCGAGCATCTTTCAGCTGGTCTAGCAAATCATCTATCCTTGGCAGTGGGTAACGATTCTTTACCGTTATCTTGTTCAAGGCCCTGAAATCAACACACATACGCCAAGTGCCATCTTTCTTTGGAATCAATACAATCGGTGACCCACATGGCGAAGTACTTGGCCTTATGAAACCCTTGTCCAACAAGTCCTTGATTTGCTTCTTTATTTCAGCATTCTCCATAATAGACATGCGGTACATGCCTATGTTTGGAAGAGGACAATCTGGATGCAAATGGATATCATGCTGACTCTCCCTCTTAGGAGGCAAACTTGTAGGCTCCTGAAACATCTCATTGTATGCATCAACTACATCATACAGATCTGATTTAAGTTTTGGATCACAATTGTCAAATGACTCGTGATTCACATCAACCTTGGGCTTAATCATAAGAAGAACAAAATTCTTACTTGAATTGACCAGCCTTTTTACCTATCTTGCATTCACCATCGCTATATTTGTCTTCTTGCGATGAGCTCTAACAATGAACTCCTTGCCATCTTTGAACAGATGATATTTGTTTTCATGGCGATGAAAGATAGCTTTCCTGTCAAACAAGTAAGGACTTCCCAAAACAATTCCTGCTATATCAAAAGGTACCACATCAAGTTCAACTGTGTCAATAAAATGTGCAGTAATTGCAAAGCGCAATGTGCACTTTCTTGAAACTTGTAAATTTGCATCCTTGCAAATCCATCCAAGTGGATATTGCTTCGGATGTGGAACGGTCTCAAGTTTAAGCTGCTTGACCAAGTCCTCTGATATAAGGTTTGCTTGTGACCCACTATCAAAAAGTGTGTCAATTTTAGTAAGTTTTGAAATCACCCTCACATGAAACAGTTCAATTCTTTCTTCCTCATTAGGAGCTTGTACATGGCAGTTTGAGGTACTAGTGTTGGCTTGAGTTTCAATTTCTTTTCCCTTCGAGTTTTTCAAACCCATGGCTGTAATTTTGGTTTCATCACCTGAATCTTCCCCTAAATCTTGTGGTGTAGATGTAGTAGCAGCAGTTTTCTGTTTCCCTTTGGATTTGTTAAATTGAGGTCTTTTTTCAGGATATAATTTCCAAGAGTTTTTCTCCTCATGGCTTGGTTTAGAACAGTGTTTACAGATCACTTTCTCACTCTCCTGTTTGACAGATGCATTCTTTTTGCTCTTTCCCTTGGAGGTTTTCTCTTTGTTTTTCCCCTTGGGGGGCTTGTTTCTACCCTCTTCAAATGTGTTTTTTCCCCTTGCCTCTAAATGGGTAGCTTGGACATAAACCTCGTCCAGGCTAGTAGGGTTAAACATCAAGATGGTGTGTCTAAGGTAGCTATGCAAGCCACCAATGTATTTCAGCAAGGTTTCCTGGGTCTGCAAATCTACCCCTAACAAGAGAGCTCTTCTCCCGAATTCTTGGGTGTAGTCTTGGACACTCTGACCCTTAAGTTGTCTGAAATTTTGCCAATTCATAATGGCATTCTGCATGTGAGCAAGAGGATAAAACTGTTTTTTAATGGCTAACAGAAATTCAGGCCATGTTAAGGTAACCTTACCAAATTTCTTGATCTCCTCTTTAGTCTTGGCCTCCCACCAGACCAATGCTGCTCCATCCATTCTCAAAGAAGCCAACTGAATCTTTGTGGCATCATCATGCATATTTTGGATCCTCAAGTAAACTTCCAACTGCCTAATCCAGTTGTCAAGCTTTTCTGCATTCACTTCACCATTAAACATAGGTAATTCGAATTTTACATCAAGCTTCAAAAAAGGACTTTTTCCAGAGGATCTATGCTTATGAACAAAAGAAGACGAGGATGAAGAGGAACAAGGTGAAGATGGGGGTGGTGGATCACCATTTCCTCCATGTCCTTTCTTGGAATGATCATCATCCTTCTTACCTCCTGAAGAGCCCTCTCCTTCATGTGGATGTTTGGACCCTTCTCCAGCCAATTTCTCATTTCTTTCTTGGTACAATATCCTCACCATTTCAGTGAGGTCCAAGAAAGCCTTTCTGAAGACTCTTTCTTCTTCTCTTGGATCTGTCTCTATAGGAATTTCTCCTTCATGTTCAGACATCCTTGAAGCTTCTGCTGAGACTCTTGAGGGTGAAATTGAAGGTGGAGGTGATGGCTCTCTGGCCTCTCGTTCTCTAGTCAACTGTCCTTCCCCTCTTTTGAGTTTCAACCTGGTAAGCATCAATAGTTTGCAAGACAGTTAGAAGATCTTTGCACAAAAACCCTGAGCTCTGATACCAACTTGATCTGAATTTGAAACTACTTGAAATTTGTTTGCAAGGTATTCAATTCATAATTAAACATGTTTAAAAAATTTCTATGTCTTGCAGAAAGAAAACACATGAAATTTTCAGCTGTTCATGACCCATTTAAGCATAGCAGAGTTATTTCCTTTTACTGTTTAACACATTAAAACGAATTTGATCTGCAAAATAAATCAACCACAAATGCAAAAGAAGTTGATAAAGCAGTTCACCCCCTCCAGGGCTACGTCTGCTGGGTCCAAAGCTCCCAACCGGGCTTGTCCTTGTTTTTATTAAATGCTCAAATTGAAAATACATCTGAATAGAAGCATCTACAGGAGAAATAGATGGTAAAAATGGATTCAGAACACTTGAATCCTTCAGGATTGACTATTGGATCACCTCCAATGGATACCTACAACCCTATACAGTCTTCACAAAACTGGGCCCTAGTGGCTCCTAGAACTTTCACGGCTCCAAAACCTCTGCAAATGACCTCAGATGGCTGTAAGACCTGCACCAATGGCTCTAGAAGGTTGAAAATACCCAAAATAAAAAAAAAAAAATTCGTCCAAAACCGACTTTTCTAGCCAAAGTTATGGCTATTTAAAGTTTCTCCAGTTTTTCCCTAGAAAAACTCCAGCTAACTTTAGTTAACTCCAGATAGCTCCGCCAATTATGGCGGGTTCGCCAAATTTGGCGCTCCTGCCAAAATTCCGCCAACTTAACTGGAGTTACATTTAATTTTTGGTGGTTGCCTCGGATTTCGTGCCTGGCGGAATATTCCTTTTAAATTTTTTTGTTTGAAAAATTAAAATTTCTAATGTTATGGACAAATTCTTCTTTTTGCCATAACTTCCTCATACGACGACCGTTTTTCGAACCGTTTGCGGCGCCGGAATCAGGAAGATGAACACTTTCCAGTCATTCAACTTTGAACCAGTTCTAAGCACTTTAAATTTTGAGCATTTTACGACACTTAGGACATGAGCACCTGATCAACATGCCTAATATTACATGTGTTAATTAAATGAACACAACTAACTTGTAGATAAATCTTAACTCATGATGTGTGAATACTATTATGAATATTTTAGCATATTCAATGGAGGTTAAATATGTACCACCTGCCTAATAATTACTAATAATTAAATTAAAATTATGGAAGACCTATTTTGAAATAGACATGCCTTAATAATCACACACACACACACACACACACACACACACACACACACATATATATATATATATGTATATGTATATGTATACATATACATATACGTATGTATATATGCACACACACACACACACATATATTATTTTATTCTTTTGTCAAGTTGTTTGTGATCCTCTAGGTTTGACATGTGGCTTGAGAGACCACAACCCAGGGGCATCTAATTCATCAAAGTCACCTGAGGATCCCACTCGACTTGTGCCACACCAACCCTAAGATGATTGCATTTTTTAGCATGTACCCTCCCCCTAGCATAGGCACAACCACTCCCGTGAGGTTTTATCATGGGTCACCTTATTAACGAGGCTCATCCTCAACCAATTGTGCTAGTGAGGCTTGACGATAATAATAATATTTTAAAAGTAGTTAACTTTTTATGATTTTTAATCTGACAATGTGAGATGTATCATGAGGTAAGTGTGTTGATGCCTATCAACATTTACTAGTCATTTCATTTATATGGTTGCACTAGAAAATCCCATAAATCCAAAATATCTAACTTGGAACTCTCATCTTTGTGTCGAAAGCCCACACCCTCCTTACTTCAAGAAAGACCTAGAATTCACACGCTTCAAATTTTGGGACAAAGTTGAGTTCCCACCATAAACTTCCTTTGCAGATTATAATGATTTTATACATGTTGGGGAAGAATAATGAAAGCACACCTCACAAGCTAAACTCAACCTAAGGAAAGTCAGGAAACTAATATACTATCACTTGAGATCCATTGTTACTCCCATGAATTAGGGACTGACGTTCTTAGATTAGTTGCTCCCTCCATATAAGGAGTGCACCTCAAACCATAAGTGGTACATAAAACACCAAATCAATATGCAATACAATCCCAAACTCTTTACTGAAAGGGTCTAAACCAACACATAATTTAACCGATGTAAACAAAATATGAAAATGCAATATGTCATCATAACCTTACTATTTATCTAGAAGAAAGAAAGAAGAAAAAAGGAAAAAAAAATGTTCTTACTCCTTTATTTATAGGAGAGCAATGTAACCCATATTTATAGTTACAAAATATAATAACATGCCACCTTGGCACTCACTTGTCTCGATAACATTATAATGCATATTATTAAATGGCACATAACTAGTCTTTCCAATTCTATATTTAGAAAATATTATGATGTGCCACCTCAATGCTCCACTTGTTTCAATAATGTCACATGGCATTTTATAGATAGCCACACAACTAGTCTTTCCAATTGTATATAAAATATCATGATGTGCCACATCGACACCCACTTGTGTCCATATTATTATATAAACCCAAAATAATATTATAAAGATATTTCCATAAAACAATTTCAATTACCATCATAAATGGCATTAATTATTTACAAAAAAAACAACTTATGTATTATGCCATTAAGTCCATTCCCATGGTCTTATGGTTGAGCTACTAAGATGATTAGGAAAATACACAAGGTCATGGGTGGAAAAGGGGTCATCCATTTATAGAAAGTCACTTAGTCCCATCCTTGAGAAATGCTTAAGGTTCTAGATTGTCGTGGAAAAGCCTAATTTGCAAATATAAATTAATGTAATTTGGGTTAGTTCCCATTAATTGACACACTATTAGTGACTAACCTTGTGATTGAAAAACACCAATAATACTAAAAATTCAATGCAATATATGCATGTAAGAGGTAATACCCCTAACAATAATTAACATCTCATTGATCAAATATTGAGTTAGATATAAATCATTAAATATTACTAACAAACTCTCTCATAAAACAAATTCCATCCCATCAAATTAATGATGATCAATATTAATAATATTAAAATCAAACACCAATATCAATACGGTTAAAGTCAAAAACCCAAAACTATAATAACATGTTACATACACCAACATAACTAACATGTCATCATAACATGATTATTATTAATAATATTAAAGTCAAAAATCCAAAACTATATTGCTAGACTAACATTGCCAACATATCAAAACATACATGCCAACCCTAATCCAACCAAACCACTAACACGAGCTCAACACAAAAACCCACACAAATTCAAAACTAGATCAAAACATACATGCCAACCCTAGTCCAACCAAACCACTATCACGAGCTCAACACAAAAACCCACACAAATTCAAAACTAGATCAAAACATACATGCCAACCCTAGTCCAACCAAACCACTATCACGAGCTCAACACAAAAACCCACACAAATTCAAAACTAGCCCAATTACATACGCGGTAGTCTAACTAGAATACTTTTTTGCCTTGAAAATCATGGAAATTCTGGTAATATTTTGATTAAATCTAGTAGGGATTTTTGTAAATACCACTAACATGAGCTCAACACAAAAACCCACACAAATTCAAAACTAGCCCAATTACATACGTAGTAGTCTAACTGGACTACTTTTTTGCCTTGAAAATCATGGAAATTCTGGTAATATTTTGATTAAATCTGGTAGGGATTTTTGTAAATTTAGGTTACAACTATCAAGATTTTGGGTACACGAGAAGTTAGATTTTGGGTAAATGAGAGGTTTTTGATGGTGCTGATTTTTGTAAATTTAGGTTACAACTATCAAACTTCAAGATTTTGGGTACACGAGAGGTTAGATTTTGGGTACATGAGAGGTTTTTGATGGTGCCGAACCATTTCTACCATCAAAAACATGATTCAAATGCTACTAATGCAAGATTATTTGAATTTTTTTACCCAAATTCCAACCATTTTTTGAATTCTTTTACCCAAATTCCAACCACTTTTGACCATCCAAACAATTCCTCCACCTCTATAAACAAAATAACTATTAACCTTAAGTAACCTCGCGATTCCACTAGTAAAGTGAGTAATAACTTCCCGATATTATTCTTCCTCATCTTGAACCACAAACTAGGGATTAAAAAAATAGGCTTAGATTTAGTATTTGGGTAATAATGGTATGAACCTTGAAAGCAAAGACAACCGCAAGCGATATTGAAGTGATCAAGAACATATAGGCAATTACCCTAACTCGATACATTAACAATTAAAAAGGCCAAATTCGGTGAATTAGTAAAATTTAAATATTTTTTTGAAGGGTACCGAAGAATTTAAGTTAGAATGGCCACATTAATCTTCTAGGTTGTAACGTGGCACAATGATGGTTTATTGAGTTGTTTCTTGCTATTTAAGATGCCACGTGAGCGAGTAGTGGTTAATTTTACCAATGGTAATTGGTAATAATGTTTATTATATCTGAGTAGTGGTTAATTTTATCAATGGTAATTGGTAATAGTGTTTATTATATGTGAGTAGTGGTTAATTTTATCAATGGTAATTGGTAATAATGTTTATTATATCTGATTAGTTTGGTGAGTTGTTTAATGAGGCAGAGGAATTGTTGGTTAAAAGTGGTCGGAATTTGGGCAAAAAAATTTCAAAAATTCTTGTGGAGCCAGTGTTTTGAATTGTATTTTTAATGGTGGAAATAAATTCAGCACCATCAAAAACCTCTAATACACCTAAAATTTTGAAGTTTAACCATTATAACCTGAATTTATAAAAATCTTTAACGGATTTCTCTAAATATGTCCAGAATTTATTTATTATTATTATAATAATAATAATTTGGATTTTTATTATATTTATTATTATTACAATAATAATATTTTGGATTTTAAATATATTTATTATTATTATAATAATAATAATTTGGATTTTTATTATATTTTATTAGTCTTTTCTTAATTACTTGAACTAATTTGGATTATTTTAATGTGGATGCTTTTTCTATTTTAAACGTTGTTGGAGTTGGCAAATTTCCTCTCAAAACAAATTTCCCTCCAGACGAGGAGACAGGGTATTTACCCAACGTGGCTGCCATCATAATATCGTATCGTTTCAGTTGGTGGGATGTGTTCTTTCGCTCTGTCCGTGTGTTCGATTTCCCTTTGGTAGATCCCCATCGCATTTAAATGGCATGACATGCATTTGAGATTGAGGAACCAGGGGTCGGTTGATGGCTGATTGCGCGCAGGAATCAATTTCAATTGCTGGATAAATGAACCCCAATTTAGCTTTGTAAGGGAAACAAAGAAAGCAGAGGAATGGCGGAAGCTGTGACCCCAACCACCATGCCTCTACCTTCTGCTGCAAAATCTCCATCTTCCAATACAGGTAAGTCCAATCTAAACTCCTCTGATTCTCGCAAACGAAAGTTTGGAGACAATAGTCGTACTGAGAGTACGAATACGAGCAAGCAAATCGTCGATAATGGTTCTGCGGACATTGCTCCCAAGCCGAAGAAGCGAAAACCCTCTGCAATTAGAGATTTTCCTCCTGGCTGTGGGAGATGCGCCACGCCAGTAACCCTAATTCCTTTCAATGATGAAACCCAACAAGCTAATAATAAACATTCCGCGGAGGTTGTAAATGAAAATGAAAATGATATTACGAAGGTGTCTTCAATCCCATCTCCTCTTGCTGCTTCCGCTGCGTTAGATCAAAATATCAAGGTATCTTCATCCCCATCTTCTCCTGTTGCTGCTGCTGCTGCAATAAGTGATAAAACAAAACTATGTTCGGTGTCATCTCCATCTCATTCTCTTCCTGTTCCCCCTCTCTCTGCCGCTGCTGCAAACGATTATGAGAGTGATAATACCAAGGTATCTCCATCTTCGGCTCCATCTCCTCCTCCTCCTCCTGCTGCTGCTATAATTAATACTACCGAGGTATCTTCATCTCCATCTTCTCCTCCTGCCGCTTCTGATGCTGAGATGAATATTTGCCATTTCCTAACTGAAGCCTCTTCTCCTTCAACGCCACTCATTGAATTTCCTCCAACGCCAGTACCCGTTAAATTTGCTTCACACCCTGTATCAGCATTGCGTGATTTTCCATTAGGATGCGGGCGAAATGCCCCCCCAATGACCAGAGAAGAGTGTCTCAAAGCTGTTGCAGCTCTTAAAACCAAATCCTCCCACACACCCAAGTCTTCCCAGCAAAAGAAACCTTCCCCCCCTAATGCTGCCGAGAATGGTATGTCTTCGGTTGACAAAGTCAGCGTAGAAGCCGCTGTTCCTTTAGCTGTTGTGCCAGGCAATATCCCACACGAGGATAACATCAACACTATGGATTCATTGGCTGATCAGCAATCTCCTACAAAGCTTAAAACTTTGCGCCCCTCCATGCCAAACGGAAAGATTGAGAGCGATTTGATCGTGGATAAGAAGTTAGATAACCTACAAGACGGGCAAGAATCAATGGATTCACAGGGTCCTTCACGATCTCTGCCCAAGGCCAAAAGCCCACAGGCTTCCGAGATGAATGGCAAGATTGCTGGTGATCATAGTATTGACAAGAAGCCAAAAACGAAAGCCTTTCCCGAACATGATGGTCCCGTCGATTGGACCTTTGAGGATAAGTCGAAGACAAAAATCTCTAATGCACATTATGGTTCTGGTGACCAGACTATCAACAAGAAGCCGAAGAAAAACTTCCCTCCTGCACAAGATGGTGCTGGTGATTTCTCTACTGACCGGAAGATGAGAAAAGCTTCTCCTGCACATGATGGTGCTGGCCATAAGAAGTTGAAGGCAAAAGCTTCTCCTCCACATGATGGTGCTAGCGATAAGAAGTTGAAGACAAAAGCAACTCCTTCACATGATGTTGCTGACCATAAGAAGTCGAAGACAAATTCCTCTCCTCCACATGATGGTGCTGACCATAAGAAGTTGAAGACAAAAGCCTCTCCTCCACATGATGGTGCTGACCATAAGAAGTTGAAGACAAAAGCCTCTTCTCCACATGATGGTGCTGACCATAAGAAGTTGAAGACAAAATCCTCTCCTCCACATGATGGTGCTGGCGATTCTACTATTGACAAGAAGTTGAAGACGAAAACATCTCCTGCACATGATGCTGGTTCTGGTAAGAAGAATAGCAATGTTCAAGCAGTGAATTTTGCTCTAACACCCTCTGATGGTACTATTAGTAATGCACAAGGGCAATCTGATGGGGATGGAACAGTCACTCGCTCCAAAGTTCGAGAAACCATGCGACTCTTTCAGGTGCTTTATAGGAAATTCTTACAAGAAGAAGAAACACATACAAAAGGATCTGGCCAAGCTAACACGCGCAAAAGGCCCGATGTGCAGGCATCTCAAGTTCTTAAGGAAAATAATAAGTGGGTTAACACTGGAAAGCAGATCGTGGGCCCTGTTCCTGGAGTTGAAGTTGGAGATGAATTTCATTACAGGATCGAGCTTTGCATTGTAGGCCTTCATCGGCAAAGTCAAGGTGGGATTGATTACTTGAAACAAGGTAACACTATAATTGCGACTAGTGTTGTGGCGTCAGGTGCTTATGCAGATGATATCGATACTGGTGAAGTGTTAATATACACTGGGCAGGGTGGAAACAACTCTGGTATGGATAAAAAGCAGGCTGAGGATCAAAAACTAGAGCGTGGAAACTTGTCACTTAAAAACTGTATAGATGAAAACTCACCTGTGAGAGTAATCCGTGGATTGAAGGAGTCTAAAAGTTCTTTTGGAGCCAAAGGTAGCAAAGAGGGCTCAAAGAGCAAGGCGGGTATCACATACACATATGATGGACTTTATCTTGTTGAGAAATATTGGCAGGAAAAAGGGACCACTGGATTTTCAGTATTTAAATTTCAGTTGAGAAGAATGCCAGGGCAGCCTCAGATAGCTTGGAATATTTTGAGAACAATTGGAAAATCAAAGACATTGGCATGTCGGGAAGGCCTTCGCCAGCGAGATATCTCTCATGGCAAAGAAACAAGACCTATATCTGTTGTCAATACAATAGATGATGAAAGTGGTCCAGCACCTTTTGAGTACACAAGCAAAATAATCTATCCATCGTGGTATAATCCTACACCCCCAAGAGGTTGCGATTGTGTTGATGGATGCTCGGATTCTGAAAGTTGTTTTTGTGCAATCAAGAATGGAGGCGAACTTCCTTATAACTACAATGGTGCTATTGTGGAAGCAAAGCCCCTTGTTCATGAGTGTGGTCCGTTTTGCAAGTGTCCTCCAACTTGTCACAATAGAGTGAGCCAGCATGGTGTGAAACTTGAACTTGAAGTCTTCAAAACTGCGAAAAGGGGTTGGGGAGTGCGTTCATTGACTTCGATATCTTCTGGTAGTTTCATATGTGAATACACTGGTGAACTTCTTTCTGATATGGAGGCTGAACAACGGACTGGAAATGATGAATATCTCTTTGATATTGGAAGTGGATCTAATGATCAATCTCTCTGGGATGGGCTTGCTGGTTTAGTCAACGAGCTTCCCTCTCATTCTATAGCTGAAACTGTGGAAGATTCAGGTTACACAATTGATGCAGCCAAGTATGGAGGTGTAGGAAGATTTATCAATCACAGTTGTTCTCCAAATCTTTATGCACAAAATGTGCTCTATGACCATGATGACAAGACTGTCCCCCACATTATGCTTTTTGCTGCTGAGAATATACCTCCACTGCAAGAGCTTTCTTATCATTACAACTACAAACTGGATCAAGTTCGAGATTCTGATGGCAACATAAAAAAGAAAAGTTGTTATTGTGGCTCTGCAGAGTGCACTGGAAGATTGTATTGAACACATGTAACTTCAATTATGTATATTGTAATAAGCAGTCGTGGCATTTTCAAAGGTATCATTCTTATCCCTCACTATCAAACAGTTTTTGGCATTGAATAGATTTCAATGGGTTTGATGTTTCAAAAGGCCCCATCTTTATTGATGCATTTTTCATATATCTAAATATATATTTATGTATATCCATCCATTATATAAGTAATTGTTGTTTTTTTGGTTTGTCTGACAGATCTTTGCTTTGTTTGAATGATCTTTAATCGTTGTATCAGCTTCTGCTTTCTTTATAAATTTCATGAAAGTATTCAGTGTGCCCTTTTATAAGATGTTATTTATTAATTTAGATGCAATTTATTTTGTTTGTCTTCTTTCTGCAAACACATGCATAATCATCATGGGATTATTTGTGACTTTGTATTTCTCAATTCCCTCTCCAATATTCTTATATATCTTAGCTGAATGTGTAAGCTGACAGAGTTACATTGAACATCGAATTTGTTAATTTTAGGTATGTTCTATGCTTAGAGCAATTTATTTCAATTTCACATTTAGCTCAATATATTTTCCAGGTTAACAATCACATCAACATTAAAGTAAATTGCAGATATGTTAAATTATGGTATGTTCTATGCTTAGAGCAGTTTATTTTGTTAGCCATTAGCAATCATATATACTTTAAGTAAAGTGCAGATAGAACATTAAATGATCAACAGAAAACAAGCCAAGACAAGAGCCACAAGATGTGGCGGCTAGCCAGGGACAAACCCCAATGTGGGTAAACCCTTTGATCAAATCTTCTTTTATCTTCAATAGTTTAGCAGAGAGAAATAGTACAAAATCTGAATTCTGTAACTTTATATCAGCAGCAGCGAACCTTAGATCAGCAAAGTCAAACTTGGTCAAACTAGCTGAAATTGACCTCTAAAATACTTGGTCAATTTCTCGTCAACTTGTCCTCGATCAGCCTGAAGAAACAGCCCTTGAACAACCCCAAAGGTTCAGTCAATTTGCAGATTTCTGAAGTCAACTTGCAGCCCTAAACTAGGGCAGTCAACACCGATCAAACCAAAGGTCAGATCAATCTGCACTTTTGGAAGGTCAACGCTGGTCAAAGAGCTGACCTATGGCCCTAGCGTCCTTTTTGCGTCTTCCTTGCCCTAGGACGTTTTCCTTTCAGCCACACGTGTGAGAGAGAGAGAGGCTCCTTTTATGCGTAAGAGAGAGAGAGAGAAGATGAGTGAATTGAATTTTCCAAATGAGGAAAATGCTCCTTGTATTTATATGCAAACGTTGAGGTTGAATAGACATGATTGTTGGGCTTTTGAGCCTACATAAGTTTGCTGACCGACCTTGACAATTTGTTCATAATCAAAATAAATTCATATCTCCACAAATACTTATCGGAATCGGATGATCTTTAGATCAATCCTACACCTCTCGATGAGAGGAATCTAGGAAAAATATTAGAAGCCATAAATAAGGTGATCCACATGGAGTTTGGCCCTAGTTGCCAATTTTAACACTCCCTCTCAACTAGGGAGAACTTTATTTGTAATCCGTCAGACCGTTGTTGCTATCCATCCATCAAATGCATTGTCCTATACAAGTTGACCCCATTCTGCTTTGCTCTGCTCGAACTATGAAGAAGAAGAAATGATCGAGGATGTATCATACCATCCTCCACTGACCTGGAGTCAGTCTCAGAGTGTGAACCACTCTCACTAATCCCAAATCAGTATCATTGATCCTAGATCAATGGAGGTCATCCTAGCATAGGGAGTACGGTAGATACAATGATGTGTCCATCCATAGTACTACTATGGTCCCTATCCTCATTTCCCTGCTCATTGATCAGATGAGAGGTACTTCCCATGAGGCCCAGACTGCATGGGTAGGATGCCTCGACAGGAGAACTAATCATCCTGTTCACAGGAGAACGAATCATCTTATCCAGTGGATGCCATGGAGAACTAATCATCCTGGCCTACAGGAGAACTAATCATCCTGCTCCACAGTCGCCACGGGGTGTCACAGGGGAAAGTTGAACCTTTACCCTATACATAGCAGTGTTTTTAAAACCGGAACCGGTGATCGGACCAGTCCAGCTAATGAACCGGGTTATCGACCAGAACCGATCGAACAGGGACTGGTTAGGTCTAAACGAATCGGTTTTAGAAAAATACATTAAATAATTAATTTTTAATGAAAGAAAACTATTATTAAGATTTAAAACCATGATTCCAAGCCAATAGAGACAAAATATGCAAAGTTTGCTCATTTATATACCATGTAAAGGTGAATATTTTAAAATGGCACTGAGTGCAATACATATCATCGACAAAATAGTAAAATACATAAGCATTGAGGCTCTAAATGGCCTATAAACTCCAAAAACAATGTTGCAAGCTATGAGGTCATTGTCCTACTACAAGTCTACACTGATGAGTGTACACATGATCATTTTGTGGATTTCCAAGATATTCCAAGTGGGGTATCTTACACTATAGGTGGTTGCATTGTTGTTGTAATGGGATTGATGATAGTCACTGTCATAGAACATCGATATTGTAAACAACTAGAGCATTGACAAACATAATACTCATGTTTATTTGGAAGGGCATACTAGAATCTGTTTTTTCATAGCCTGAATGAACAACTATATTCATTTTTTGCAACATTGGAAAAGCATGATAAGCAGGGATGAAATAGAGGGGATATGATTGGTCACCTTGCTGGGGGATCATGATATCTTGTATATATTAAAGCAAAACTAATATACATTCATATCTCTTATTTTCTTGTTGGTATCTTTTAGTCTATCTCACATTTCTTCGCTGGCACATGGGCTATCAGTGGTAGGTGTACTTTCAATTTTAATACAAGTGGTATTGGCATGTTTAAAATCCTTGCTACTGTATGATTGTTATATTATTTATGTGATATTGAAGTTTCGTATTGCATAAATGTTCATTGTGCTTTCTTATTGGAGTTAAAACCCCAAAACAATCACCTACAACACTCAATATACAAATTGTTTGTAAAATTACCACACTAGTGACTAAACCATTACCTAAAAACTCAGAAAAATTTCGTGGATTTCCAAGATATTCCAAGTGGGGTATCTTACACAGTTACACTATAGGTGGTTGCATTGTTGTTGTAATGGGCTTGATGATAGAACATTGATTTGATAAATATTCAGATATCATATCGGTCTACAGTAAGATTTAATTAAAAAAAGGGCCTTCACAATCACACCACAGTTAAGTTAAAATTCTTCAACACACAATAACTGTCCTAGTCTAATTTCTAATCTACCTACTTAGAAAAACATAGAACTGAAATCTTCTATCAAAACTGCAATCTGAACCCTGTTAGATAATATATACCAAAAGACATTCTACTGATGAAAGTGGCATCGAGTACACAGACCCTAAAGTCGCTGCGTGGGTCCTCTGCAGCCATGGCAGTTAATCGGTCGGTTTGACCACAAACCTGTCGGTTCCATCCTAAATTGGCCGGTTAGGGCTCAAAATAGGCGAAATGACCTTGCTAATTGGGTTTTTCAGCCGGTTCGGACCGGTGGCCTTGTTGACTGGCCGGTTTGACCGGTTACCGGTTAGGACGGCTAGTTTTAAAAACTATGGTACATAGTGCTCCACCAGGGGATGGTGAGTCATCCTGTGGTCACATGTTGCTCCAAGAAGTACCCTGCACCCCCCTGGAGCTCCCAGAGCTCAATACATCATATGCGACCCCCATAAGAGGGTCTCTGAACGACACCAAGTTCTCGAAAAGTCAGGAATTTGACCTTTCCTAGGGGCTTTGTCAAAATGTCGGCGACCTGTTCACTTGTACCGATATGTTGGAGTCTTATTGCTCCTCGCTGCACCATATCTCAAATATAGTGGTACCTAATATCGATATGCTTGGAGCGATCATGAAATACAGGATTCTCTGATAAACGAATCCCGCTCTGGTTGTCACACAGAATCACGGTGGTATCCAATGTAAATCCAAACAACTCACTAAAGAGCTTTCGCAACCAGACTGACTCACAGGAGGCCATGCTAGTAGCAATGTACTCTGCCTCGGCGGTGCTCAAATCCACTGAATTTTGCTTCGTGCTCATCCAGGATATCGAGGCAGATCCCAAAGAGAAACAACGCTTGGAAGTGCTCTTTTGGTCCACCACACTGCCTGCCCAATCAACATCAATATGCCCAAGTAGTCTCACATCTCCGGCAGTGTATCTCAACCCATGAGTGATTGTGCCACGAAGATATCTCAACAGATTCTTGGCACCAATCCAATGTGAGTGGTGAGGCTCAACCATATGTTGGCTCAATGTGTTGACTGCAAAGCATATATCCGGACGGGAGTTCACCAAGAACATTAATGCTCCAGCGAGTTGATGATACTCGGTAGCATTTCGCTACCACTTAACTTCTTGAAGTCAAGCTCCATCGGGGTAGTTACAGGCTTGCAGTCCACCATCCCGAATCTCTCCAATATCTTCACCACATATTTTCCTTGAAATAGGAAAATCTTCCCTGGTTTCTGCCAGACTTCTAGTCCTAGGAAATAGTGCGTAAGTCCTAGGTCTTTCATCTCGAATTCAGAAGCCAATTCCCTCTTACATTCGTGAATGAGAGGGTCTGCACTTGTTAGAAAGAGGTCGTCAACATATAGCACCAATATGAGAGGCTTGTCATCTATAATCTTAAAGTAAAGGTTAGGGTTGGCTTCACTCCTAGTGAATCCTAGTTTCATCAAGTAGCTATCGATCCTCTCATACCATTCTCGGGGTGCTTGCTTTAGCCCATAGAGGGCCTTCTTTAACCTCCACACTTGAGATTCTTGATCATAAATTTCAAATCCTTCAGGTTGCTCCACATAGACCTCCTCTTTGATCACATCATTTAAGAACGCAGTCTTGACATCCATTTGATGTAGGTTCCATCATTGCGAAGCAGCCAGGGCTATAATACACTATCGGCGGGGTTTTTCAAAGGGATGCGTTAATACGCAAATACACTATCGGCGGGTCTTTACTCCATAAAATGGAATAACACTATCGACAATCGCTATCGGCAGTTCCTATGGAACAAAACATAACATAACGGTCCTTTCCGATGCGATAACACGTGGAGTTATCGACAATTGCAATCGACGATTCCAATACTCCCTCGCTAAGCTCTTCCCGTTGAAGACTTGCGATGCGATAAGTCCGCGGACTCGATAGGTGATAAAACCTCCCTTATAATATTTCGGATCCGAATGTCACACTTCGGACTTCAGCACTTCAAAGGGCTAGTCTCTCTCCACTCAAATAGTGCGATGCAATAATGGTTGCGGACCCGATAAGGGTATCGGCCATATTTAATAGGATTTCAAGTCCGAAACTCAATTTTGACTAAGTTTTTCACGGTTTTCTAGTGTAAACTATAGTTTCGCATGCAGAACTCAACAATGCATATAAAGGAAACAGGGCACATTGATATAAAGGAAACGCACGCCAACAGGCTTCAAAATCGATGTATTTGTTGGAAAACAAGGCTGAAGCATTGTTATAAAGACTCAGAAGAAAAAACGAAGCCGAATACACGCATAAATACCAGTTTAACAACCAAATACAAGTTTAGATGCACAGAAAGGGTTCGGAGGTCACAACACCTCCGGGATCGACCAATACATAGAGAAATACCCTCTTCCTTTGAGAAATATGCAGTAAAAGCATGTGGTCTAAATCCCTTTACAATAACATAAAAGTTACATATATACTGGTTCGTTTTAACAACCAGATCCTAAAACAGAGGCTTAAATTTATTACTACTATCAGTTCTGCGAGACATTCTCCTCGAGAACCTCCACTATGCTAACTAATCCTAGATGTTCTGCGAGGTATTCTCCTCGAGAATCTCCACTGCAGCTTACCTATTTAACATTTATTACATCATGATTTATTCCTAGATTCTATCTCTATGCTAAACTAGAAAAGCATGGAAATTGATGGCTAAAGGATCCCATTCCTTTGCTTGTAGATTTTTTTTTGGATTTTTGAAATAAGTTTGTAGATTTTTCCCTCCAAGTCTCATGCTCCTGCATCACTTTTCTTCCACCAAAGGTCTAGCCTTTCCTTTGAATTTAGCCCCGGAATTGTTTCTTCTTTTAGTATGAGAAGAAAAGGCAGAGGGATGATCTTTAAGTATGGGCATTTCTTGCTCTTCCATTCTTGTTTCTTCTTGAATGCATCTAGCCATTAATTTCTCAAATCAAGAATTACGTTATTGTTGAGAAGAGTAGTCCTGAATATATACCATTCAGATGGCAGTCCTCCAAGAGTTGTCAGTGTCATTTCCTTGTCAGGAATTACTTCCCCAATAGATAGGATATCGTTTTTGATCTCGGTGATCCTTAAGAAATATGCTTGCATACTCTCATCTCTGCCCTTCTTAATTTCCTTCAACTTATTTCTAAGAAACAAGACTTGATTTGCATCATTAACTTTAAATAAACTCACCGGTGTATCGTAGATTTCCTTGGAGGTGTTCAGCTTGGAAACATAGGCCACCAAGCGTTTGTCGATAGAGTCTCGAATGATCTTCCTTGCTTTGACTTCTCCCTTGGTCCATTTGTTCCTAGCAGTAGCGGATGTATTTGATGGAGGCACAACAATCCCGCCTCTCACATGGTCCCACACTTCCTGCTCTTCTAATGTTAGATCGAGAGACATCTTCCATCCGTGAGAGTCAGACTTCTCACGGAGTTTGTCTTTAGCAGGGAAGTGTGTTGAGGACCCCATGATTTCTTTAAGATAGCCTTGCCAACCTTCTCTTTAGTGATTGCTCTTGCTCTTGCTCTTGCTCTTTGTCTTCGCCTTAGCTCTGATACCATGTTAAATTATGGTATGTTCTATGCTTAGAGCAGTTTACTTATTTTTTTTCTTATTAGCCATTAGCAATCACATATACATTAAGTAAAGTGCAGATAGAACATTAAATGATCAACAGAAAACGAGCCAAGACAAGAGACACAAGATGTGGCGGCTAGCCAAGGACAAACACCAATGCGGGGAAACCCTTTGATCAAATCTTCTTTTATCTTCAATAGTTCAGCAGAGAGAAATAGTACAAAATCTGAATTCTGTAATTTTATATCAGCAGCAACAAACCCTAGATCAACAAAGTCAAACGTGGTCAAATTAGTTGAAATTGACCTATAAAATACTTGGTCAATTTCTGGTCAACTTGTCCTCAAACACCCTGAAGAAACAACCCTTGAACAACCCCAAAAGTTTAGTCAATTTGCAGATTTCTGAAGTCAACTTGCAGCCCTAAACTAGGGTAGTCAACATCGGTCAAACCAGAGGTTAGATCACCTCGATTTTCATGGCAAAAATTGCGGCCTGCCTAGGAGAGGCAACCACACCCAATCCGCACTTCTGGAAGGTCAACGCTTGGTCAACGTTGGTCAAAGAGATGACCTGTTGCCCTAGCATCCTCCTTTCTGCGTCTTCCTTGCCCTAGGACATCTTCCTTTTAGCCACACGTGTGAGAGAGAGAGAGGCTCCTTTTATGCGTATGAGAGAGAGAAGATGAGTGAATTGAATTTTCTAAATGAGGAGAATGCTCCTTGTAATTTATATGCAAACGTTGAGGTTGAATAGACATGACTGTTGGGCTTCTAAGCCTACATAAGTTTGTTGGTCGACCTTGACAATTTGTCCATAATCAAAATAAATTCATATCTCGACAAATACTTATCGGAATCGGATGATCTTTAGATCAATCCTACACCTCTCAATGAGAGGAATCTAGGAAAAATATCAGAAGCCATAAATAAGGTGATCCAAATAGATTTTGGCTTAATTTTAGGTGAATTTTAGGTATGTTCTATGCTTAGAGCAATTTATTTCAATTTTCACAGTTAGCTCAATATATTTTCCAGATTAGCAATCACATCAGCAGTAAAGTAAATTGTAGATAGAACTTAAACATAGGTCACAATAAGCCAAGACAAGAGGACACAAGATGTGGCGCTAGCCAGGGACAAACCCCAATGTGGGGAAACCCTTGATCAGTTCTTCTTATATGTTCTTCAATAGTTCAACACAGAGAGAGAGAGACAGAGTACATTTACAACAGAAGTCAACACTTTGACTTATCTAAATAAGAGCATAGATCATCTCTAAGGAGATGATACATGAGATAGCTGAACTCTGTTGAAGACATGTTGCTTCAACTGATTCTCCAAGGTGACTCCTTCACCTATCATTGTGCTGCACCTCACCGTGCTACACCCATCATCACTATGCTGGACCTCATAACCATGTTGCACACATCATACTGCTGCACCTTATGCTGCCACTGCTGTCCCATGTGCCATTGTTGCACCATGCTACCACAACTGTCCCATGTGCCATAGCAACACCATGCTAGCCACTGCTGTCCCATTGTTAGGGACATTGCTGTACCATGGCATCATTGCCATCATGCTGTCATTGTAACATTGTTGTACCATGCCATCATTGCTATCACGCTGCCCATGCATCTTGCTGCACTATCATGCATTCAAACTTCATGTGTCACCTTGCTGTCACATTTCTAGTACTGTTGTCCCGCTGTTAGTGACTGTTGCTCCTATGATGCACTGTTGCCCCACTGTTAGTGACTGTTGCTCATATGATTGCTTGCTGTTCCATTGTAGCCTTGCAGTACCTTGCTGTTGTCCCATTGTGTCTGTGCTGCCACATGTCATTGTTGCTGTCCCAATTGTGCCTTTGTTACCACATGTCTTTGCTGCTGCCTCAATTGTGCTTGCTGTTCCAATGTGGTCGTTGTCCCAATTTTATTATTGCTGTTCCAATGTGTTAGCAGCACCATCTTATTGCTGCTATCCCAATGAATATCACAACTCCTTTCCAACACTTTCGGACCCCTATTTGCCCTGAAATCCATGCTGGAATTTCCTTTCTTTGCTGCGGCCTAACTCAGATGTTATCCTCCTCAACGAGATCCTTTCTGATGTATTGTGTGTTGCACAATAGACTGCATCTAGGGCTTCTTGAGGATTGCGTCTAGTGCATCTTTAGGACTGTGTCTAGGGCAGATTGTTAAGCCTTCTTTCCTCTTGCGTCTTAGGGCTACTTCCTCTTAGATTTCTCTCACGCTAGAACCCAAGACAAGTGGAGAGAAATCAAGAGAGAAGTCTATGTGAAATGACTCTCAAGTCATCTCCTTTTATACTAAAACGTTGAGCACATGTGGGTGTTATTTAGTTGCTAGTCGACCGTGATGAATTGTCTTATAACACAAATAAATTCATAACTCCATGAATACTTATCGAAATCGGATGATCTTTAGATCAATTCTACACCTCTCGATGAGAGGGATCCAAGAAAAATATCGTTGCCCTAAATAAGATGACCCACATGGAGTTTGGCCCTAGTTGCCAATTTTAACAAAATTTTATTTCAACAGTACATTCCAACTAAGTATATGAATTCTAGTAACATTTCCTTCTAGCAAAATGTAACAAATGCTAATGACATGCTTGACCCCAATTAGGTTTGCTTAGATTGTACAATGATGTCTACTTTAAATTGGAATTTGTACTTATTTGTGGCATGTGAAGATGCTATACACTCATAATTGGCTTGGTTTGGGTTATTTTGTAACACGTAAGTACTTGTCACTCTTATTTTAAGATGATTTTGAAATAAGGTTAATCAGGTTTTTGGGCAGATGCAAGGGGAGGGGAATGAAAAATCCTACCAAATGTGCACTATAATCATTTTGAAAATGCATCACATATTTCATCATACCAGCAGCAAATGATGCACACCATGATTGTCTTATTTGGAAGCCAAATATTTGTCATATAAGATCCCCCTTTCTACATGTGCAAGGATAGCTAACATGTTTGTTTTATCTCCAACTTTACTGAAATGGTATTCTTGGCTAACAACTTGTTAAAATTGATAACTATGGCCAAATTCCACCTTAGGACAGCTCATATGATGTAGATGATTATTGCATTGGGATTCCTCTTTTCGAGAGGTCCAATTTTGAAGATGCTATACACTCATAATTGGCTTGGTTTGGGTTATTTTGTAACACGTAAGTACTTGTCACTCTTATTTTAAGATGATTTTGAAATAAGGTTAATCAGGTTTTTGGGCAGATGCAAGGGGAGGGGAATGAAAAATCCTACCAAACGTGCACTATAATCATTTTGAAAATGCATCACATATTTCATCATACCAGCAGCAAATGATGCACACCATGATTGTCTTATTTGGAAGCCAAATATTTGTCATATAAGATCCCCCTTTCTACATGTGCAAGGATAGCTAACATGTTTGTTTTATCTCCAACTTTACTGAAATGGTATTCTTGGCTAACAACTTGTTAAAATTGATAACTATGGCCAAATTCCACCTTAGGACAGCTCATATGATGTAGATGATTATTGCATTGGGATTCCTCTCTTCGAGAGGTCCAATTTTGATATAAATATCATCTCATTCTGACTTGGAATTTTGAATTTATTCTCTCTCATACACAAATTGTCAATGTTGCCCTCAGTCAAACGTAGGCTTAAGAAGCCCAATGGATGTGTCTCCTCACCCTCAACAAATTGTATAAATAGGAGTGACCTCTCTCTTCATTTGGACATCACTCATCACATCATTTCATTTCTCTCTCTTTGCTGGATTGGTTCGTATAGCTGGGCAACCTCTCTCTCTTCTTTGCACGTGTGGTAGGAGGCCGAAAATTTTAGGACAAAGACAGGTTGAAATTTCAGAGCAACACTCTAGCGTTGACCAACGTTGATTTGACCATCTTTGACTTCAATTTTCAGGCTGAGTTGGTGGGCACAAAAATTGAGGTGTTTTGGGCATGTTGACTTTAGCGTTGACATCAAATTTGACTGTAGAAATTACAACAATGTTTCTTTCTCTTTTGATTGGGTTTGATCGAACTATTTTGGGTTGACTTTGACTCTCTTTGAAGGCCGAATTGGACTGCTATTGATCGAGCTGCTTGGAGGACGTTTTGGTGCTGTTTTGACAAGCGTTGACTTTTTGGTTAGGGCCGCAGTTGACTATTATTGACTGTTGATTTTGTCAGGGCTGTTTTGTCTATGTATTGGGCAAGTGAATTTGATTCATGTACTCTCTCTGTGTGCTGAACTATTTAATAATATTAAGAAGATTTGATCAAAGGGTTTTCCCCACATTGGGGTTTTTCCCTAGCATCCACCAAATCTTGTGTCCTCTTGTCTTGTTTTGTCTTCTGCACATGTTTTCATGTTCTATCTGCATTTATTGTTAATGTGTTTAAGTTAATGTGATTGCTACTGGAAATTGGAAATTGTCATTGGGCTAATAAGGAACATTGAAGTAAATTGTGCTAAAGCATAGAACATACCATTGTTAACTAAAATTAACATGGTTTCAGAGCTCAGGTGAAGACAAAGCCTAAGCAAGAGTGAGGAAAAACAATCACTAAGGGAAGTTGCTGGACAAGAGCTTGGAACTAGTCCAAATGTTGACTACATCTTACTTCAAATTCGAGGACAAGCTTAAGGACAAATCCAACTATCATGCATGGAAATTGTCTCTAGATTTCATATTGGAAGAAAATGATGCCATGAACTATGTCCAAGGAAGAGTAGTGGAGCTTTCTTCAAATGCATCCGTAGTTGCATAAACAAAGTACAAGGAAGGTGAGGTTAAAACTAAGAAAATTGGCTATTCTATTCACAAGCCTTTGGTTGCCTATGTTTCTGATTTGGAAACATCTAAGGAGATGTATGACAAGCTAGTTGGGATGTTCAAAGTAAATAATGCAAATCAAGTTCTCTCTCTCAAGAACAAGCTGAAAGACATCAAGATGGATAGAGGAGAATCCATTCAATCCTACTTCATGGGGGTTACTGAGATCAAGAATGATCTCATATCTATAATATTTCGGGTCCGTTACCTTATCGCATGTCGCATGTCGCATTGCGTAAGGCTAAACCCCGAATTGAACATGAATCAACGAATATACGAGAAATACAAAGAAATCCGCTGTTTGAACGCCAAGTCGGATCTCCAACGGAATTAAATCGCGTCCATAAACCTTTCTGGTCTACGCCTTTATCGCATATCACAATTGCTTGGTTTAACGACCTAATGCTCTCTTTTGGCTTTGCTTTCCCCCGATCTCCGATTGCTCGGATCGGCGCTATCACATATCGGTGTATCGGCGGTCGCTGCTTCCATGGTCTGCAGCCTTTAAGCTCCCCCGATCAGTGATCATTGCTCGCATCTTCGCCGTCCATTCTTTTTCCGATCCGAAGGCTAAAAAGCTTTCATCGCAATTGGCCCATTGGCAAGTCGGCATATCGACGGTCGGCTTATCGCTGGTTCCATGGTACTTAACTTTTCCTGATCGGCGATCGCTGATCAGATCTTGATCGTTGATCTACACACCCGATCTAACCGCTGACGTTTGATCGCACCATTGCAATCGCACTATTTCAAAGGCCGGCTCCGATAACTCATCGTTTGGCTTTCTCTGATGCGATATTTCCTCTTTGACTAATCCGAATAGGCCACGTGACAGCTGTGGATTGGCCTGTGGGCCTATACCAAAAATCAACATTTTTCAATATAGTTTGAAGGTTAATGAAATTGCCTCCTTTTCTAAGGACATTGGACAATTTTCATTTTACAATAACTCCTTCATCTGGAGTCCATTCTGGTCCATTTAAATTGCAGTAGATTCAGATTGAAAAGATCTTCGCAATGAGACTATTTCCAAGAGCATCCTTTGACTTCTATTTTTGATCATTAAAAGTCATCAAGGATCATTTTCTGATCAGTACTTGAGTCTTGAAAGAAGTAATTAATGAATTAGATGAATCGAGATTGTCAACTTGGAATTATCCCAACCATCGATCTTTAAGAGATTAGGGTTATGAGGATGTAGTGATGAATGGTTAATTGATTTGGTCAATAACTCAAGATTATAATGGCAAGGCTAGGTGAAGGAGAAAGACATAAGAAAGAACTCAGTGAGAGATTGAGGCACAAAAGATTTA